>JAVIAB010000001.1:89953220-90586813 GCA_032433765.1 Megaustenia siamemsis | reverse complement strand
CGACACCCACACATATTATGCTGAAGTCAGATGTCTTGGTTCGAAATGAAAGTGCACTATAGCGTGCTGTAAGCTACAATACAACGGAACTAACATCCTTCGAAGGTGCCTTGAAGAGTAGTAGATCGATGCGAACAGACAGAAGAAATTACATTCTTTCTACACAAGTTTTATATACAACGAAGACTATCCTGAAGAGCATACACCTGTATTTAATGAATGTAGTTAAGGAAATAATCAAAATTTTAGAAAGCATAAACGTAGACAGCAAACATCTAAGAATAATAAAGAAAATGTACTGGCAACAAACAGCGGCCAATAAGAACTGAAATCAATTGGAAATGTTTCAACAGATAAAATAGTGGTGTTAGGTAAGGTTGTGTGCTGTCACCAGATTCTTAAAATATGTAAGTGAGATTATTTTTAAGATCCATAAGGGGCATGCCTAGAAAAACAATTGGATGTCAAAATATAAATAATATAGTATATTGATGATATATAATCTTAATCGCTAGGAGTGAAAGTGAGTTACAAGAAATGTTAGACATTATTGCGAAGGAAAGCAAAATAAAGGACTCAGCCGTAATAGCAAAAAGACATACGTAATAGTAGCAACAGCAACAAAGAAAAAGACATCACCCCAATGCACAATAAAGACAAGTGGAACAATATTAAAACAGGTAAATGAATTTAATATCGGGAACAATGTTAACTGCAGATGGTAGATGTACAGCAGAGGTGAGATGCAGAATGGCTCAGGCAAAAGCAGCTTTCACACACACACACACACACACAAAACGATGAAGGTACTGTTGCAATCCATTTTTGACAATAGAAAAAAAAAAGAAAAAAAGTTCAATCAATTTATGTAGAGCCAGTCTTAACAAATGGATGGGAATCATGGACAATAGGACAATAGACACGAAAATCACCGGAGGTTGTAAAAATGTGGATTTACAGAAGAATGTTTGAGATACTATGGACAGATAAAAGAGTATTGAAAACCTTCTGAAAGTGGCCAAAGCAAAGAGAGAGCTAATTTCCAATGTTAGGAAGAAACAATCATCATTTTTGCCATGTAAAGAGAAGGGAACAGCTGGATTATATTGAGACAACTAGGAAAATTGAGAGACGAAGAGATAGAGGTAAAGCAAAGAGAAAAGATACCAGACAGCTTAAGAAAATAGCTTGACAGAGGTCAACAACAGAAATAATAAATAGAAGTAGAGATCAAATGTTGTGGAGAGACGTGATTACCTACACCAGCTGGCATGGTGCATGATGATGATGAGTTAAGGAGATAAGTCTACTTTTAAAGTACAATTCTTTCTTGTAAGCTGGTTGTATGAGGCGGCAACGCCATGGCTCGGTGTATTCTTCATCCTTTCATCCCTCTGTGGAGTATAGGTCTTCAACAAAACACTTTCAACTCTCTGTGAAGCATATGTCTTCAACAAACACGTTTAACTCTCTGTGGAGCATAGGTCTTCAACAAACACTTTCAACCCTCTGTGGAGCATAGGTCTTCAACAAACACTTTCAACTCTCTGTGGAGTATAGGTCTTAAACAAACACTTTCAACTCTGTGGAGTATAGGTCTTAAACAAACACTTTCAACTCTCTGGGAGCATAGGTCTTAAACAAACACTTTCAACTCTTTGTACAGCATAGGTCTTCAACAAACACTTTCAGCTCTCTGTGTGGAGCATAGGTCTTCAACAAACACTTTCCAAGCCGTCTTGTTTTTTTACCATTCTTTAAGATCGTTCCATGTTTTTCCCGTTCTATTCATCTCTGCGTCCATCTGTCTTTCCAAGTATATTTTGGTCTTCCTCTTTGTCTTCTCCCCTGAGGATTCCAAAAAGGGCCTGTGTAATATTCTCAATTGGCCATCGTCTTCGTCGTATCTCACTGGTATTGTTTTTTTTAATCATAATTCTACGTTAGTGATTTTGTCTTGCCATGCTGTTATTCTCGCTTCCAAATAATTTCACAAACATGAGCAAGTCAAAGAAATGAAAAAAAAAGGCCAGGGTATGCATGCTCTTTATTGCAAACCATATACAATACAAAACAATGAAGAGGCCAACAGGGAGACAGTACATGAATGGTAATACTTAGCACAATAATTTGTCCAAAACAATAATACGCTATAGCAAGTAAATATAAAGTCTCATTATTGTGAGTATCTCGATGATTCCACTACAATTATTTATCAGTCTCGTGGTAGCTCTTCTGTGCTTCATCAAAACAGCCAGAGGATGTAAACTTTCACTTTTCAAACAGGAGATTCGTAAAAAGAGGATGTTTTCCACGAATTGGCAGGAAATACATAGCAGCGCGTTGGAGAGTAAAGACAAAAATCGTTTTAATGAACTTTTAATGTTTATGATGGTTCTCAATGTTTTTTCCTAGTGCCGTTATAATCTCCAGATAAAGACGCTGCATCATAAACTGTGTTTGTTGGTGGGAGGGAGAGAGAGAGAGACAGAAGAATAGTCATTACAATTATATCTCCATTAAAAGAAAAACATTCTCCACCTCCTTCTTCTTCTGCTGTCGCTGCTGCCTCTTATTTTTATTTTTCCTCTTCTTCTTCTCCTCTTCCTACTCCTCCTCTCCTCCTTCCTATTATCCTCCTTCTTCTCCTCTTTATTCTCCTCATCCTTCTTCTCTTTTTCTGCTGGTAATACTTCTTCTTTTCATCCTCTTCCTCCTTTTTCTTCTTCCTCCTCCTCTTCTTCTCCTCCTCCCTTCCTCCTCTTCCATCTTATTCTTCCTCTTATTATTCTACACATACCCCAAAACCTCCTCCTTTTTCTTCTTCTTGTTTCACCTTTCTTCTCATTTCCTCCTTCTTATCCTCCTCCTCCTTACTTTTCTTTTTTCTTTCTCCTCTTTGCCAACGTCAGCAGAGTGCGTGAAAACACTCTTTGAAACCACAGAGCAGACATTTTAATGACTTGTCAACTGAACATTCCTTGATTGGAAGTGTCAATAATTCAATTATTTATAAATGGGTTTTCTCAACAGCATTGAGCTACTAAAATATCATTAACATCAACATTAATCATGCAACAACATTATTCATATAATAACATTAAACATAGTACAAGATTATCATCTTTAACTTTGTATGATGTTATAAATTGGAACCTCTCCAAGGAAATATATATTTTGAGAAAATGGAGTGTGCTACATTCACAGCGGCTTCACTCATAATTGATTAAAGTTTAAATGACTATAACTAGGGAACAATAACATGGAGATTAAAGTGAAGAGATCGGCTATATATAATTATTCCTTCATTCTTAAAACAGAAGCGTATGTCTATGTCAAACGAAGTGAAAAACGAGTTCAGAGGTGCTATATAGATCCAATATTCAGACCTATGGAAGTGAATCATTGTTACTAGACAAACAAATAAAAAGACGATTAGAGGTCACAGAGATTGGTTTTTTTTAGAAAAAATGTTGAAAGTTCACTGGACAGCTGAAAAGACCAGTGAGGAAATATTAAAGAGGCCAATAAAAAAGGGAGCTCCTAAGAGAAACATCAGAAAGAAACAATAAACATATTACGGGCACATCATGAGAAGAAGAAAGTTGGAATACTAGGTTATAACTTGCAAAATACAGGGAAAGAGAGATTGCGGACGACAGAGATAAAATATAGGATAACATGGTGTCATGGCATGAAAAAACTGTCAACAACAAAATTGGTACGATGCACGGTGGATGGAGAATTGTGGAAGGACGTGATCGCCTACGCCAACCATATGGTACATGATAATGAAGACACGAAAATTAGCCTAACGGAACCCATTCACGCAGCCATTTCCCCGTTAGCCAGTATCTTTCGGGATACGTTCTGCATGTCTACACCACTAGGAGGTGGGGTTAACAATTCACCATAGGCGTCACCAGGTTGCTATTTTCACCGTTAGTGTCACTAAAAATAATAGCAAATCCCAAAACCCCTGCTCCCACACCCCTGAAGCGGCCCACATAACAAGATTTTTGTACGGGCCCCTCTGCCCCAGCTAAGATTAAGGGCAGCGTGATGTTCTACACACGGGGCTTAGATTGAAATTATCCAGTTTCGATGATTACACACACACATCTTTACATTTAGGAAAAAAACAAATAAAAAAAACTATGTGGATTTGCATGGATAAAGCCATACAATGATAAAGCCATACAATAAGATCAAACATGTTTTAAAGACAACACCCCCCCCCCCCCCAAAAAAAAAAAAATACCGGGGTCGCAGGTTAAGGCCTTGTCTTGTCAGTATACCCTTATGGGGACCGTGCAAACGCATTTACCTACCACAGTGCATCTCTTACATAGACCGTATTTACAAATGAGGAGGGTCAAAGTTGAATTTGGCAACAAATATTTTCTACAAAGTACAAAATCTATGACGGTAGATGGGACGGAAAGAATCAGAAAATGATCAACAGCCCAGAAAAACGATAACAGTAAAGTGTGTGGTATAAAAGAGGCATATTCAGGGCACGAAAGACGAATATGGTTGACCACCATGAACGAGAGATTGGAGCCTCATCGCGGCTATTCCAATGAAAGCCATGGAGAGAAAGAGGTAGAGACAAGACCAAAACACATGGACGGTAACATCAAAGATGTGCAAGTCAGCCTAAGACAACCTCCACTATCAAAGCAAGAGACAGAGGGGAATGGCGTTTCCATGATAGCCAACCTTCGATGCGGGGGCGGCACTCAATGATGATGATGATGAGAAAGATGGAAATGGCAAGATAAAATCACTACGTAGAATTATGAGAAAATATCAGTCAAATACCAATGGGCAAAGAGACACGATGAAGACGATGACGCTGGATATGACACACACTGCGGAAGCCAACTGATAGTATTACACTACAAGCCACTTTTTGGAATCCCCAGGGAAGAAGACAGAGGAAGACCAAACTATACTTGAAGAAGACAGGTGGAAGTAAAGATGGAGAGGATGGAGAAGACATGGAAAGATCTTAAAGAATGGTAAGAACAGGACGGCTTTGAAAGTGTTTGTTGACTACCTATGTTCCACAGGGAGTTGAAATGTAGAAGAGATTAGACCAACTTCACGTAATAACGTGTCTGCAGACGTTTTTTCTTTTTTTCTCTCTCTAATTCTCAGGTTGATATGTACTGTTTTTTATTTTTTTATTTTGATGCACCCAGCGAATCCAATAATGTATGTCTACAGGACGTATTTGTTCAGAATTGTTTCCTTGCTTTTGCATTGCCTTCATTTACTTGAGAGATATCAGTTATTTGTAGTTGAAGTTATATCTTCTAGGATAGCAGTTTCCTGTCTGTCCTGATTATATACAATTTTCCTTCACTTAGGAGGGTTACTCACCACAAACGAAGGACTGGCATTCCCCCCCCCCCACCCAAATAAAAAAAAAACCCATAAGAGAGAGAGAGAGAGAGAGAGAGAGAGAGAGAATGGGAGGGATAATACCAGCTTTGAACTATGGCCATAAAAAAACGGCTTGTAATTCTCAGAATACATTAAAAAAAATACCTATAATAATTGATTCTTCTCCTTTCTAAGAATATAAGTAGGCTGGCCGCTTATCCAAAAGTGTTCGGAGACTCCTGTCTAGTATTTCCTCAAGCATAGTAACTCACGACGCGAGGCGCCATTCCTCACCTTACCAGAGTATGAACCATGGTACCTATTTGTGTCAGCGGCTGGTTCGACCGCGGGAGTATCTTTTTTCCAACTTAACCGCAAGTACAATTCACACTGTTTCCAGCGGAAATCGAACACTGGCTGTCCGAACTGTAGTAGCTTAGTGGGGTGGTTTTCCCAACCAAGCTACCGAGGCCCTTGGATTCATCCATTAAAACAACAGGTATTTTAGAAGTTGCTCTTTTAAAACAATACAAGTATTTTAGAAATTAATCCACTTAAACAAGATACGTATTTTAGAAGTTAATCCATTAAAACAATATAAGTATTTTAGAAGTTAATCCATTAAAACAAGTATTCTAGAAGTTATAGTGGGCGTGTAAGAAGACTTACCAACCAACACAGAACTGGAGTCGTCAGCCGTCGGACACTGCGAGAATTGCTGAGCAGAGGATCTGAGCACCTATGGACATGTTCAGAGTGCAATGATGATGACCCTTAATAACTCAAGAAGTTAATCCATTAATATTTAAACTATTGTACAATTACCTCTAAATGCTTCTCTTCTATTCCAACAAGGCGCTGGTGAACGTCTCTCATTTCTAAATGGAAGATTTTCATGCCCACATCATCGTTTTGTATTGAAATATATTTCATAAGAGAGTGGTTATAGGCTTTGATGAATCCTTGCAACCACGGGTCCATTGCATAATCAAATACACTGTCCGGATTAAGGAAAGCTGAATCTATAAACATCTGCTTTACTTCGCTGTACTTTTTAAACATTCTGCGGAAAAAAACAACATCGTCACAGTATACTAGCGCGAATCAATTCAGAGGAAGAGGTATGTTTACAGCACTGGGAAAAAATAACAAATAATCAACAACAAAAAAAGAAGTACAATATATGGTCCGAATTAGGATCGAACCCGTACTTCTTGGCACAGCGCCTTGCCACGAAAAGCCAAACTCTAGGGAAAACTGCCAACTCGGCTAACTAAAAAATTAGCCATCGGTGGTGACGTCTTTTACGCAAGTGTTCTCATAACTATAGCATAGGGCTGCGATCACAACTCCAGAATAAATTGTGTATCTGTATTTTTCCTATTAAGGCAAGTATCTCCCAGGTAGGGTAGGGCTGAATTTCTGCGTAGCAGACAAACATTTAGCACGAAACAGCACGAATAGTAGTTTCCAGTGGTTTAGAATGGAGACATCATCATCATCAAGTACCAAGCCTGCTGACTTAGCTGATCATGACTCTCCACTACTTTCGATCTCGACAGTTATTTATAATTTATGTTGTTGACTTTCTGCCAAGCCATTCTCTTAAGCTGTCTGCTAGCTTTTCTCTTTGCTTCCCTCTATCTCTTCGTCCATCAATTTTCCCAGTTGTTACAATATATTCCAGCTGTTCTCTTCTCATTACATGTCCAAAAATGATAATTGTTTCTTCCTAATATTGGAAATTAGCTCTCTTTTTGATTTGGCCTCTTTCAGAACGTTTTCATTACTCTTCTTAGCTGTCCTTGGTATTCTCAACATTGTTCTGTAAAACCACATGTCTACAGAGTTCTGTGATTTTCTTGTCTGTTGTCCTATTGTCCACGATTCACATCTATATGTTAAGACTGGCTCTACATGACATCTAAGAAATCTTTTTCTTATTTTTATTGTCAAAAATGGATTGCATAGTATCTTAAACATTTTTTGGAAAGCTGTTTTTGCCTGAGCCATTCTGCATGAGACAAATATTAATAAATGAATATTATTATAGACGGAAACTTCGGAAGCGATAATCAGGGAATCAATTCAGATTTCGCTCTGCGATTTGCCGTTATCGCCATCAGGTCCATCGTCGTCGACCTTATCCTCAGCATTGTCTTCAACGTCGTCGTTTTCTTATTATGTTCATGTCTTCATCGTAAACTTTTTTAATCGCTGTCATTATCATCATCATCAAGTGCCATGCTTGGTGGCGAAAGCGATCATGTCTCTCCGCAACATTACAGCTCTATATGTGTGTACCATTTCTTTGTCCAATTAAATCATTTTCGAAGATTTCTAGTATCTTTTTTGTTTTCTCTCTGCATCCTTCTATCGCGGTTAGTGGGATAGAGTTCTGCCCTACCAAAGGAGTAAGACGTTTCCTTTCCTCCGTTAGTATTCTGGACACCCTTGGGCAAGGTGTAGATCCCGTTTAGTTCCCCTATCAGGGTTATGTGAAGCCAGTGGAGCAGGTGGTGGATGGTGTTGTGGGAGTAGCCGACAAGTAGTGACGGTTATGGTCCCCACTCAGTGATGGCAGGCATAGGATCTCATTTATAGAGACAATGGCTGCGATCTCCGACTAGTACAGTCACTGCCAAGAAGGAAAGGAATGGTACCCTACCTTCTTATAGTGTCAAGTAAAATCATGTCCAAAGAAAACTTAATATCTACAACTAACGATGTTAATGAGGACTCCACTTCTGACCTATGGAAGCGAATCATGGACAGTAAACAAACAAATGGAAAGACGATTAGAGGCCACAGAGGTGGGATTCCTCAGAAGAATGTTGACAGTTTCTTGATCAGCTAAAAAGACGAACGAGGAAATTCTCAGAGGTCAACACAAAATGGGAGCTCATAAGAAACATCAGAAAAAAACAATCAACATTTTTCGGTACATCATGAGAAGAGGACAATTTAAATACTTGTTTACGACTGCCAAAATACAGGAAAGAGAGATCGCCGACGACAAAGAGAGAAAATACTGGATAGCTTGGTGTCATGGCATGGAAAACAGTCAACAACAGAACTGATATGATGCACTGTAGATAGAAGATTGTGGAAGGACATGATCCCCTAACCAACCGGTACGGCACATGATAATGATGATCCTTCCGTCTCTTCTACTTTTTGTTTATCCTCTCGTCACGGTATTATCCAACTGTTCGCTTCTCGTGACAAGACCAAACAATCGAAGATTGTTTCTTTCCGCTCGCTTAGAATGCTCTTGCTGCTCATTTTAGCTGCCTATGGTATTCCTAACATTCTTCTGTAAAACATCTCTGTTGTCTCCAATAAATTTCTTGTCTGTTGTCCGATTATCCACTATTCACTTCCATGTGTCAAGACTGGTTGTCAATAACACTTTCAACTCAGTTGTCAAACATATCGATCCCTTAGAATCGCACCACTATTAAAGTCAATAACTGGGCTGCGTGGGAAGGGGCAAGGCCAGAAATGAGGAGTGTTGGAAATCTTTTGCAAATCTTCAGAATATAGGTCGTACCTAGTATAACTTGGAATAAAAGTTGACTTGTTTCCATTGTTGTTATGGTGCATTTTCCTTTTTTATTAAAATTAATTTATGCAATGTAGAATCTTGGCCAATTTTTAAACGTTTGGATAGCACTTACTTTGTGAGAATTTGAGAAAGAAACAAACAAATTTGTGTTTAATTTTGGATCGTTGTTACTTTCTGTAAGGTTGTTAACTTATATATGGCCTTTGGCGTCTTGACAGATTATTGGTAACAAACAATCATGATCAATCAGAAGTTTGGTAATATATTAGTGCCTTAAGCTGGATGCTGCTTTGTTGAAGAGCTTCTCGTGGCTTAATCTGCCAATTTTGGATAGACACATCCGTCTGCAGAATGAACAAGATAAATTGTGGTGCCTGGCCTCGTTTTCTTTCTTCTGCGCCTTTTGTCTTCTGAATTTGTTATCAGCACTGCCTTGAAAGTTGCTGTGCCATTTTTTTTATTTTTGTTCTACACGTGCTACAATCTGCGACTAGGTTTTCCCAGTTTCCTTCACTGATAGGGAATTCCCCACAAGGAAGCCTTGCAAATATCCTTATCCTTTTCCATAATTCTATGTTAGTAAATTTGTCATATCATTTCTATCATGTTATAATTCGCAATCATCCATTGAAGAAGGTCTGTATCTTCATGATTGTCATTTTGTTGTTCCCCATGTTTCACGGCCATATATAAGACTGACTTAACAGACTGACTGACTTGGAGTTGAAACTTTTTTTTGGTATTTAACCAAATTTCTTTGGACTGCTATATGTTTCCCAGTGCAATGAATGCTCCTCTTGTACACCAGTCACAAGTGCCAAGTTATCATACCAGTCACAAGTACCAAGTTATCACACTGTCACAAGTGCCAAGTTATCACACCAGTTACAAGTGTCAAGTTACCACACCAGTCACAAGTGTCAAGTTACCACACCAGTCACAAGTGTCAAGTTATCACACCAGTCACAAGTGTCAAGTAATCACACCAATCACAAGTACCAAGTTATCACACCAGTCACAAGTGTCAAGTTATCACACCAGTCACACATGCCAATGTATCATACCTGTCATAAACACAAGCTGTAGCGAACAGGTCCAGATTCTCTGCCCTGAGAGTCTGCATAACAAACCTGACGTCATCCAATTCTTCTTCAGTGAGTTTCCTGTGAGCGGCGCTCGAGCTAGCCAAATGAATGGTCACATTTCTAGCGCTGCTTGTCGCTGTCGTGAATTTACTTTTTAAACATCCCATTATGGTGAGCTCACCTTGAACTCATGTCTATTACTTGATCTTCGGAAAATGACATTGTCATCATCAGTATTAGTTGCCTTATAAGACGTTTGAATGCATGGTTGCATAGCTCTAATCTAAACTTATCTAATCTAATCTAAACTAATCCAATCTAATCTAATCTAACCTATTCTAATCTAATCTAATCTAATCTAATCTAATCTAATCTAATCTAATCTAATCTAATCTAATCTAATCTAATCTAATCTAATCTAATCTATTCTAATCTAATCTAATCTAATCTAATCTAATCTAATCTGATCTGATATCCTCTAATCTAATCTAATCTGATCTGATCTTATCTGATCTGATCTGATCTAATATAATCTGATCTGATCTGGTCTGCTCTAATCTAATCTAATCTAATCTAATCTAATCTAATCTAATCTAATCTAATCTAATCTAATCTAATCTAATCTAATCTAATTTAATCTAATCTAATGTAACCTAATATAATCTAACCTAATGTAACCTAATATAATCTTGTCCCATCTAATTCCTAGTATAAACTAAGCTAATCGAATCTATCCGTTATCGTTTGACTGTCTCAGCCTGTCCGACCACACATTTACCCACCAACTATTCCATTTTTTCATCCGTCTATCATACATCCATCACACAATTAAACATCCATTAATCCATTCACTCACCCTCCATCCATCCACTCATCCATCCATCCACCATCCATCACTCATCCACTCATCCATCAATCCATCCATTCACCCATCATCCATCCACTCGTCTATTTATCCATCCACTCATCCATCCACTCATCCATCCACTCATCTACCCACTATCCATCCATACATTCACCCACCACCCATCGATCCATTCACCCACCCACCATCCATCCATTCACCAACAACCCATCAATCCACCCATCCATCCATTCACCACCCAACCATCCATTCAGCCACCATCCACTCATCCATTAACACACAATCTATCTATCTATCCATCCATCCATTCACACATTCATCCATCCATTCAGCCACCATCCATCCATTCAGCCACCGTCCATGTATCTAGCCATCCATCCATTTACCCACCATCCATCCACTCAGTCATCCATCCTTTCAGCCACCATCCACCCATCCATTCACCCACTATCCATCGATCCATTCACCCACCCACCATCCATCCATTCACCCACCCACCATCCATCCATTCTACCGCCCACCATCCATCCATCCATTCATCCACCATGCATCCATCCATTCACGCACCCACCATCCATCCATTCACCCACCCACCATCCATCCATTCTACCGCCACCTTCCATCCATCCATTCATCCACCATGCATCCATCCATTCACACACCCACCATCCATCCATTCACCCACCCATCATCCATCCATTCACCCACCCACCATCCATCCATTCACGCACCCACCATCCATCCATTCACCCACCCATCATCCATCCATTCACCCACCCATCATCCATCCATTCACGCACCCACCATCCATCCATTCACCCACCCATCATCCATCCATTCACCCACCCACCATCATTCTATTCACCCATCCACCGCTATTCACCCACCCACCATCCAACCATTCACCTATCAACCATCCATTCATCCATTCACCCACCCACCCACCATCCATCCATTCACCCACCATTCATCTATTCACCCACCATCCATCCAACCATTCACCCACCATCCATCCATCCATCATTCACCCACCCACCATCCATCCATTCAAGCACTCACTATTTATCTATTCACCCTATCCATCTATTTACCCACCCATCCACCATCCATCCATTCACCCACCATCCATCCATTCATCCACCCACCATCCATTCATTCACCCACTCTCCACCCATCCATTCACCCTCCATCCAGCCATTCACCCACCATCCATCCATTCAAACACCCACCATCCATCAATTCACCCACCATCCATCCATTCACACACCATCTATCCATCCATTCAGCCATCATTCATTAACCACCATCCATTCACCCTCCATCCATCTATTCACCCACCATCCATCCATTCACCCACCATCCATTTACTCACCCATCACATTCACTCACCCACTATCCATCCATTCACCCACCATCCATCCATTCACCCACCATACATCCATTCACACACCAACCATCCATCCATTCACCCACGCATCATCCATCCATTCACAACTATCCATCCATCCATCCATCCATCCACACAACTATTCATTCTCTCACAATTCTAAATAACCCATTCATTCATCGGTCACGCCTACTTGTTTATCTCTGACCGCCTGCATGTCTGTTAGTCTACTCGTCAGTATGTCTGTATATCACTTCAGCCTGTGTGTTAGTCTGCTCGTCAGTATGTCTGTATATCCTTCAGCCTGTCTGTTAGTCTGCTCGTCAGTATGTCTGTATATCCCTTCTGCCTGTCTGTTAGTCTGCTCGTCAGTATGTATGTATATCCATTCTGCCTGTCTGTACGTCAGTTTGTCTATATATCCCTTCTGCTTGTCTGTTAGTCTGCTCGTCAGTATGTCTGTATATCCCTTCTGTCTGTTTGTTAGTCTGCACGTCAATTTGACTGTATATCCCTTCTGCCTGTCTGTTAGTCTGCACGTCAGTATGTTTGTATATCCGTCAGCCTGTCTGTTAGTCTGCTCGTCAGCATGTTTGTATATCTCTTCTGCCTGTCTGTTAGTCTGCTCGTCAGTATATCTGTATATCACTTCTGCCTGTCTGTTAGTCTGCTCGTCAGTATGTCTGTATATCCCTTCTGCTTGTCTGTTAGTCTGCTCATTAGTATGTCTGTATATCCCTTTTGTCTGTTAGGCTGCTCGTCAGTATGTTTGTATACCCTTTTGCTTGTCTGTTAGTCTGTACGTCAGTATGTCTGTATATCCCCTCTGCTTGTCTGTTAGTCTGTATGTTAGTATGTTTGGAAATCCCTTCTGCTTGTCTGTTAGTCCGTACATCAGTATGTCTGTATGTCCCTTCTGCGTGTCTGTTAGTCCGTACGTCAGTATGTCTGCTAATACCTTCTGCGTGTCTGTTAGTCCGTGCGTCAGTATGTCTGCAAATACCTTTGATTGTCTGTTAGTCCGTACGTCAGTTTGTCTATATATCTTTTCTGCGTGTCTGTTAGTCCGTACGTGAGTATGTCTGTATATCCCTTCTGCTGGCTGTTAGATCAGATCGTCAGTATGTCTGTATATCCCTTATCTCTGTCTGTTAGGCTGCACGTCAATTTGTCTGTATATAACTTCTGCCTGTCCGTTAGTCTGGAGGCAGTATGTATGTATATCCTTCAGCCTGTCTGTTAGTCTGCTCGCCAATATGTCTGTATATCCCTTCTGCCAGTCTGTTAGTCAGCTCTTCAGTATGTTTGTATAATCTTCAGCGTGTCTGTTAGTCTGCTCGCCAGTATGTCTGTATATCCATTCTGCCTATCTGTTAGTTTGCAAGTCAATTTGTCTGTATATCCCTTCTGCCTGTCTGTTAGTCTCCTCGTCAGTATGTCTGTATATCCCTTCTGCCTGTCTGTACGTGAGTTTGTCTATATATCTCTTCTGCTTGTCTGTACTTGAGTTTGTCTATATATCTCTTCTGCTTGTCTGTTAGTCTGCCTCGTCAGTATGTCTGTATATTCCTTCTGCCTGTCTGTTAGTCTGCTCGTCAGTATGTATGTATATCCATTCTGCCTGTCTGCACGTTAGTTTGTCTATATATCCCTTCTGCTTGTCTGTTAGTCTGCACGTCAGTATGTCTGAATATCCCTTCTGTCTGTCTGTTAGTCTGCACGTCAATTTGACTGTATATAACTTCTGCAAATCCATTAGTCTGCACGTCAGTATGTCTGTATATCCTTTCTGCTAGTCTGTACGTGAGTTTGTCTATATATCCCTTCTGCTTGTCTGTTAGTCTGCTCATCAGTATGTCTGTATATCCCTTATGTCTGTCTGTTAGTCCGCTCGTCAGTATGTTTGTATATCCCTTCTGCTTGTCTGTTAGTCTGTACGTCAGTATGCCTGTATATCCATTATGTTTGTCAGTTAGTCTGTATGTTAGTATGTTTGGAAATCCCTTCTGCTTATCTGTTAGTCCGTACGTCAGTATGTCTGCAAATACCTTCTACGTGTCTGTTAGTCCGTGCGTCAGTATGTATACAAATACCTTCTGATTGTCTGTTAGTCCTTACGTCAGTTTGTCTATATATCACTTCTGCGTGTCTGTTAGTCCGTACGTCAGTATGTCTGTATATCCCTTCTGCTTGTCTGTTAGATCAGCTCGTCAGTATGTCTGTATATCCCTTATCTCTGTCTGTTAGTCTTCACGTCAATTTGTCTGTATTTAACTTCTGAATGTCCGTTAATCTGGACGTCAGTATGTCTGTATATCCATCAGCCTGTCTGTTAGTCTGCTCGCCAATATGTCTGTATATCCCTTCTGCCAGTCTGTAGTCTGCACATCAGTATGTCTGTATATCCTTTGGCCCATCTGTTAGTCTGTACGTCAATTTGTCTGTATATCCCATCTGCCTGTCTGTTAATCTGCTCGTCAGTATGTCTGTATATCCCTTCTACCTGTCTGTACGTGCAGTTTGTCTATATATCTCTTCTGCTTGTCTGTTAGTCTGTTCGTCAGTATGTCTGTATATCCTTATGTCTGTTAGTTTGCTCGTTATTATGTCTGTATATCCCTTCTGTCTGTCTGTTAGTCTGCTCGTCGGTATGTCTGTATATTACTTCTGCTTGTCTGTTAGTCTGTACGTCAGTATGCCAGTATGTCTATAAATCCCTTCTGCCTGTCTGTTAGTCTGCTCGTCAGTATGTCCGTATATCCCTTCTGCCTGTCTGTTAGTCTGTACGTCAGTACGTCTGTACATCCCTTCTAATTGTCTGTTAGTTTGTATGTAAGTCTGATTGTATATCCTTCTGTTTGTCTGTTAGTCCGTGCATCAGTATATCTGCAAATACCTTTTGCTTGTCTGTTAGTCCATATATCCCTTCTGCTTGTATGTTAGTCCGTATATCCCTTCTGCGTGTCTGTTAGTACGTATGTCAGTATGTCTGTATATCCCTTCTGCGTGTCTGTTAGGCCGTACGTCAGTATGTCTGTATGTCCCTTCTGCGTGTCTGTTAGTCCGTACATCAGTAATTCTGTATATCCCTTCTGCGTGTCTGTTAGTCCGTACATCAGTATGTCTGCAAATATCTTCTGATTGTCTGTTAGTCCGTACGTCAGGATGTCTGCAAATACCTTCTGCGTGTCTGTTAGTCCGTGCGTCAGTATGTCTGTATATTCCTTCTGCCTGTCTGTTAGTCTGCTCTTCAGTATGTCTGCAAATACTTTCTGCCTATTTGTTAGTCTGCTCGTCAGTATGTTTGAATATCCCTTTTGCTTGTCTGTTAGTCCCTACGTCAGTATGTCTGCAAATACCTTGTAATTGTCTGTAAGTCCGTGCGTCAGTATGTTTGCAAATATCTTCTGCTTGTCTGTTAATCCGTGCGTCAGTATGTCTGTATATCCCTTCTACGTGTCTGTTAGTCCGTACGTCAGTATGTCTGTATATACCTTTTGCTTGTCTGTTAGTCCGTACGTCAGTATGTCTGCAAATAACTTCTGCTTGTCTGTTAGTCCGTATGTCAGTTTGTCTGCAAAAAGCTACTGCTTGTCTGTTAGGCCGTACGTCAGTATGTCTATATATCTCTTCTGATTTTATGTTAGTCCGTATATCCCTTCTGCGTGTCTGTTAGTCCGTACGTCAGTATGTCTGTATATCCCTTCTGCGTGTTTGTTAGGCCATACGTAAGTATGTCTGTATGTCCCTTCTGCGTGTCTGTTAGTCCGTCCGTCAGTATGTCTGTATATCCTTCTGTGTGTCTGCTAGGCCGTACGTCGGTATGTTTGTATGTCCCTTCTGTGTGTCTGTTAGTCCGTACATCAGTATGTCTGTATATCCCTTCTGCGTGTCTGTTAGTCCGTACGTCAGTATGTCTGTATATCCCTTCTGCGTGTCTGTTTGGCCGTAGCTCAGTAAGTCTGTATGTCTCTTCTGCGTGTCTGTTAGTCCGTACGTCAGATTGTCTGTATATTCCTTCTGCGTGACTGTTAGTCCGTATGTCAGTATGTCTGTATATCCCTTCTGCGTGTCTGTTAGGCCGTACGTCAGTATGTCTGTTAGTCTGCTCGTCAGTATATCTGTATATCCCTTCTGTCTGTTAGTCTGCTCTTTATTATGTCTGTATATCCCTTCTGCCTGTCTGTAGTCTGCTCTTCAGTATGTCTGGAAATACCTTTTGCCTGTTTGTTAGTCTGCTCGTCAGTAAGTCAGTATATTCCTTATTCTTGTCTCTTAGTCGCTACGTCAGTATGTCTGCAGATTTCTCCGGATTGTCTGTTAGTCCGTAAGTCCGTACGTAAGTATGTCTGTAAATACCTTCTGTTTGTCTGTTAGTCCGTACGTCAGTTTATCTATATATCTCTACTCCTTGTCTGCTAGTCCGTATGTCAGTATGTCTGTATATCCCTTCTGCGTTTCTGTTAGTGTGCTCGTCAGTATGTCTGTATATCCCTTCTGCTTGTCTGTTAGTCTGTACGTCATTATGCCAGTATGTCTATAAATCCCTTCTGCCTGTCTGTTAATCTGCTCGTCAGTGTGTCTGTATATCCCTTCTGCCTGTCTGTTAGTCTGCTCGTCAGTATGTCTGTACATCCCTTCTGCCTGTCTGTAAGTCTGCTCGTCAGTATGTCTGTATATCCCTTCTGCCTGTTTGTTATTCTGTTCGTCAGTATGTCTATATATCCTTCTGTCTTTTAGTCTGCTCGTCAGTATGTCTGTATATCCCTTCTGCTTGTCTGATAGTCTGTACGTCATTATGCCAGCATGTCTATAAATCCCTTCTGCCTGTTTGTTATTGTGCTTGTCAGTGTGTCCGTATATCAATTCTGCCTGTCTGTTAGTCTGCTTGTCAGTATGTCTGTATATCCCTTCTGCCTGTCTGTTAGTCTGCTCGTCAGCATGTCCGTATATCCCTTCGGCCTGTCTGTTAGTCTGCTCGTCAGTATGTCTGTATATCCATTCTGCTTGTCTGTTATATTGTATGTAAGTATGTTTGTATATCCTTCTGTTTGTCTGTAAGTCCGTACTCATTGTGCCTGGAAATACCTTCTGCTTGTCTGTTAGTCCGTACGTCAGTATGTCTGCAAATACCTTTTGCTTGTCTGTTAGTCCGTACGTCAATATGTCTGTAAATACCTTCTGCGTGTCTGTTAGTCAACATGTCTGCAAAAACCTTCTGATTGTCTGTTAGTCAGTACGTCAGGATGTCTGTAAATACCTTCTGTTTGTTAGTCCGTACGTCAGTACGTCTGCAAATACCTTCTGCGTGTCTGTTAGTCCGTGCGTCAGTATGTCTGCAAATACCTTCTGCTTGTCTGATAGTCCGTACGTCAGTATGCCTATATATCTCTTCTGCGTGTATGTTAGTCCGTAGGTCAGTATGTCTGTATATCTTTTCTGCCTGTCTGTTAGTCTCCTCTTCAGTATGTCTGTATATCCATTCTGCCTGTCTGTTCGTCTGTAATTCAATATGTCTGTATATCCCTTCTGCTTGTCTATTAGTTTGTATTTAAGTATGTTTGTATATCCTTCTGCTTGACTGTTAGCCCGTACGTCAGTATGTCTCCAAATATCTTCTGCTTGTCTGTTAGTCCGCACGTCAGTATGTCTGCAAATACCTTCGGCGTGTCTGTTAGTCCGTACCTCAACATGTCTGCATATACCTTCTTCTCGTCTGTTAGTCAGTACGTCAGTATGTCTGCAAATAACTTCTGATTGTTTGCTAGTCCGTACGTCAGTATGTCTGTATATCTCTTCTGCCTGTCTGTTAGTCTGCTCTTCAGTATGTCTGCAAATACCTTCTGCCTGTTTGTCAGTCTGCTCGTAAGTATGTCTTTATATCCCTTTTGCTTGTCTGTTAGTCCCTACGTCAGTATGTCTGCAAATACCTTCTGATTCTCCATTAGTCCGTACGTCAGTATGTTTGCAAATATCTTCTGCTTGTCTGTTAGTCCGTACGTCAGGATGTCTGCAAATACCTTCTACTTGTCTGTTAGTCGGTACGTCAGTTTGTCTATATATCTCTTCTGCTTGTCTGTTAGTCCGTATGTCAGTATGTCTGTATATCCCTTCTGCGTGTCTGTTAGTCGGTACGTCAGTATGTCTGTATATCCCTTTTGCTTGTCTGTTAGTCCGTACGTCAGAATGTCCGCAAATACCTTCTGCTTGTCTGTTAGTCCGTACGTCAGTATGTCTATATATCTCTTCTGCTTATATGTTAGTCCGTATATCCCTTCTGCGTGTCTGTTAGTCCGAACGTCAGTAAGTCTGTATATCCCTTCTGCGTTTCTGTTAGTCGGTACGTCAGTATGTCTGTATATCCCTGTTGCTTGTCTTTTAGTCCGTACGTCAGTATGTCTGCAAAAAACTTCTGCTTGTCTGTTAGTCCGTACGTCAGAATGTCTGCAAATACCTTCTGCTTGTCTGTTAGTCCGTACGTCAGTATGACTATATATCTCTTCTGCTTATATGTTAGTCCATATATCCATTCTGCTTGTATGTTAGTCCGTATATCCCTTCTGCGTGTCTGTTAGTCCGAACGTCAGTATGTCTGTATATCCCTTCTGCGTGTCTGTTAGTACGTACTTCAGTATGTCTGTTTATCCCTTCTGCGTGTCTGTTTTTCCGTACGTCAGTATGTCTGTATGTCCCTTCTGCGTGTCTGTTAGTCCGTACGTCAGTATTTCTGTATATCCCTTCTGCGTGTCTGTTAGTCCGTACATCAGTATGTCTGTATATCCCTTCTGCGTGTCTGTTAGTCCGAATGAAAGTATGTCTGTATATCCCTTCTGCTTGTCTGTTAGTCCGTACGTCAGTATGTCTGTATATTCCTTCTAGGTGTCTGTTAGGCCGTACGTCAGTATGTCTGTGTATCCCTTCTGCGTGTCTGTGACACCGTACGTCAGTATGTCTATATCCCTTCTGCGTGTCTGTTAGGCCGTACATCAGTATATCTGTATATCCCTTCTGCGTGTCTGTTAGGCCGTACGTCAATATGTCTGTATATCCCTTCTGTGTGTCTGTTAGGCCGTACGTCAGTATGTCTGTTAATCTGCTCGTCAGTATGTCTGTATATCCATTCTTTCTGTTAGTCTGCTCGTTATTATGTCTGTATATCCCTTTTGTCTGTTTGTTAGTCTGCTCGTCAGTATGTATGTATATCCCTTCTGCTTGTCTGTTAGTCTGCTCATCAGTATGTCTGTATATCCCTTATGTCTGTCTGTTAGTCCGCTCGTCAGTATGTTTGTATATCCCTTCTGCTTGTCTGTTAGTCTGTACGTCAGTATGCCTGTATATCCATTATGTTTGTCAGTTAGTCTGTATGTTAGTATGTTTGGAAATCCCTTCTGCTTATCTGTTAGTCCGTACGTCAGTATGTCTGCAAATACCTTCTACGTGTCTGTTAGTCCGTGCGTCAGTATGTATACAAATACCTTCTGATTGTCTGTTAGTCCTTACGTCAGTTTGTCTATATATCACTTCTGCGTGTCTGTTAGTCCGTACGTCAGTATGTCTGTATATCCCTTCTGCTTGTCTGTTAGATCAGCTCGTCAGTATGTCTGTATATCCCTTATCTCTGTCTGTTAGTCTTCACGTCAATTTGTCTGTATTTAACTTCTGAATGTCCGTTAATCTGGACGTCAGTATGTCTGTATATCCATCAGCCTGTCTGTTAGTCTGCTCGCCAATATGTCTGTATATCCCTTCTGCCAGTCTGTAGTCTGCACATCAGTATGTCTGTATATCCCTTTGGCCCATCTGTTAGTCTGTACGTCAATTTGTCTGTATATCCCATCTGCCTGTCTGTTAATCTGCTCGTCAGTATGTCTGTATATCCCTTCTACCTGTCTGTACGTGCAGTTTGTCTATATATCTCTTCTGCTTGTCTGTTAGTCTGTTCGTCAGTATGTCTGTATATCCTTATGTCTGTTAGTTTGCTCGTTATTATGTCTGTATATCCCTTCTGTCTGTCTGTTAGTCTGCTCGTCGGTATGTCTGTATATTACTTCTGCTTGTCTGTTAGTCTGTACGTCAGTATGCCAGTATGTCTATAAATCCCTTCTGCCTGTCTGTTAGTCTGCTCGTCAGTATGTCCGTATATCCCTTCTGCCTGTCTGTTAGTCTGTACGTCAGTACGTCTGTACATCCCTTCTAATTGTCTGTTAGTTTGTATGTAAGTCTGATTGTATATCCTTCTGTTTGTCTGTTAGTCCGTGCATCAGTATATCTGCAAATACCTTTTGCTTGTCTGTTAGTCCATATATCCCTTCTGCTTGTATGTTAGTCCGTATATCCCTTCTGCGTGTCTGTTAGTACGTACGTCAGTATGTCTGTATATCCCTTCTGCGTGTCTGTTAGGCCGTACGTCAGTATGTCTGTATGTCCCTTCTGCGTGTCTGTTAGTCCGTACGTCAGTAATTCTGTATATCCCTTCTGCGTGTCTGTTAGTCCGTACATCAGTATGTCTGCAAATATCTTCTGATTGTCTGTTAGTCCGTACGTCAGGATGTCTGCAAATACCTTCTGCGTGTCTGTTAGTCCGTGCGTCATTATGTCTGCAAATACCTTCTGCTTGAATGTTGGTCCGTACGTCAGTTTGCCTATATATCTCTTCTGCGTGTCTGTTAGTCTGTACGTCAGTATGTCTGTATATTCCTTCTGCCTGTCTGTTAGTCTGCTCTTCAGTATGTCTGCAAATACTTTCTGCCTATTTGTTAGTCTGCTCGTCAGTATGTTTGAATATCCCTTTTGCTTGTCTGTTAGTCCCTACGTCAGTATGTCTGCAAATACCTTGTAATTGTCTGTAAGTCCGTGCGTCAGTATGTTTGCAAATATCTTCTGCTTGTCTGTTAATCCGTGCGTCAGTATGTCTGTATATCCCTTCTACGTGTCTGTTAGTCCGTACGTCAGTATGTCTGTATATACCTTTTGCTTGTCTGTTAGTCCGTACGTCAGTATGTCTGCAAATAACTTCTGCTTGTCTGTTAGTCCGTATGTCAGTTTGTCTGCAAAAAGCTACTGCTTGTCTGTTAGGCCGTACGTCAGTATGTCTATATATCTCTTCTGATTTTATGTTAGTCCGTATATCCCTTCTGCGTGTCTGTTAGTCCGTACGTCAGTATGTCTGTATATCCCTTCTGCGTGTTTGTTAGGCCATACGTAAGTATGTCTGTATGTCCCTTCTGCGTGTCTGTTAGTCCGTCCGTCAGTATGTCTGTATATCCCTTCTGTGTGTCTGCTAGGCCGTACGTCGGTATGTTTGTATGTCCCTTCTGTGTGTCTGTTAGTCCGTACATCAGTATGTCTGTATATCCCTTCTGCGTGTCTGTTAGTCCGTACGTCAGTATGTCTGTATATCCCTTCTGCGTGTCTGTTTGGCCGTAGCTCAGTAAGTCTGTATGTCTCTTCTGCGTGTCTGTTAGTCCGTACGTCAGATTGTCTGTATATTCCTTCTGCGTGACTGTTAGTCCGTATGTCAGTATGTCTGTATATCCCTTCTGCGTGTCTGTTAGGCCGTACGTCAGTATGTCTGTTAGTCTGCTCGTCAGTATATCTGTATATCCCTTCTGTCTGTTAGTCTGCTCTTTATTATGTCTGTATATCCCTTCTGCCTGTCTGTAGTCTGCTCTTCAGTATGTCTGGAAATACCTTTTGCCTGTTTGTTAGTCTGCTCGTCAGTAAGTCAGTATATTCCTTATTCTTGTCTCTTAGTCGCTACGTCAGTATGTCTGCAGATTGTCTGTTAGTCCGTAAGTCCGTACGTAAGTATGTCTGTAAATACCTTCTGTTTGTCTGTTAGTCCGTACGTCAGTTTATCTATATATCTCTACTCCTTGTCTGCTAGTCAGTATGCCAGTATGTCTATAAATCCCTTCTGCCTGTCTGTTAGTCTGCTCGTCAGTATGTCCGTATATCCCTTCTGCCTGTCTGTTAGTCTGTACGTCAGTACGTCTGTACATCCCTTCTAATTGTCTGTTAGTTTGTATGTAAGTCTGATTGTATATCCTTCTGTTTGTCTGTTAGTCCGTGCATCAGTATATCTGCAAATACCTTTTGCTTGTCTGTTAGTCCATATATCCCTTCTGCTTGTATGTTAGTCCGTATATCCCTTCTGCGTGTCTGTTAGTACGTACGTCAGTATGTCTGTATATCCCTTCTGCGTGTCTGTTAGGCCGTACGTCAGTATGTCTGTATGTCCCTTCTGCGTGTCTGTTAGTCCGTACGTCAGTAATTCTGTATATCCCTTCTGCGTGTCTGTTAGTCCGTACATCAGTATGTCTGCAAATATCTTCTGATTGTCTGTTAGTCCGTACGTCAGGATGTCTGCAAATACTTTCTGCGTGTCTGTTAGTCCGTGCGTCATTATGTCTGCAAATACCTTCTGCTTGCATGTTGGTCCGTACGTCAGTTTGCCTATATATCTCTTCTGCGTGTCTGTTAGTCTGTACGTCAGTATGTCTGTATATTCCTTCTGCCTGTCTGTTAGTCTGCTCTTCAGTATGTCTGCAAATACTTTCTGCCTATTTGTTAGTCTGCTCGTCAGTATGTTTGAATATCCCTTTTGCTTGTCTGTTAGTCCCTACGTCAGTATGTCTGCAAATACCTTGTAATTGTCTGTAAGTCCGTGCGTCAGTATGTTTGCAAATATCTTCTGCTTGTCTGTTAATCCGTGCGTCAGTATGTCTGTATATCCCTTCTACGTGTCTGTTAGTCCGTACGTCAGTATGTCTGTATATACCTTTTGCTTGTCTGTTAGTCCGTACGTCAGTATGTCTGCAAATAACTTCTGCTTGTCTGTTAGTCCGTATGTCAGTTTGTCTGCAAAAAGCTACTGCTTGTCTGTTAGGCCGTACGTCAGTATGTCTATATATCTCTTCTGATTTTATGTTAGTCCGTATATCCCTTCTGCGTGTCTGTTAGTCCGTACGTCAGTATGTCTGTATATCCCTTCTGCGTGTTTGTTAGGCCATACGTAAGTATGTCTGTATGTCCCTTCTGCGTGTCTGTTAGTCCGTCCGTCAGTATGTCTGTATATCCCTTCTGTGTGTCTGCTAGGCCGTACGTCGGTATGTTTGTATGTCCCTTCTGTGTGTCTGTTAGTCCGTACATCAGTATGTCTGTATATCCCTTCTGCGTGTCTGTTAGTCCGTACGTCAGTATGTCTGTATATCCCTTCTGCGTGTCTGTTTGGCCGTAGCTCAGTAAGTCTGTATGTCTCTTCTGCGTGTCTGTTAGTCCGTACGTCAGATTGTCTGTATATTCCTTCTGCGTGACTGTTAGTCCGTATGTCAGTATGTCTGTATATCCCTTCTGCGTGTCTGTTAGGCCGTACGTCAGTATGTCTGTTAGTCTGCTCGTCAGTATATCTGTATATCCCTTCTGTCTGTTAGTCTGCTCTTTATTATGTCTGTATATCCCTTCTGCCTGTCTGTAGTCTGCTCTTCAGTATGTCTGGAAATACCTTTTGCCTGTTTGTTAGTCTGCTCGTCAGTAAGTCAGTATATTCCTTATTCTTGTCTCTTAGTCGCTACGTCAGTATGTCTGCAGATTGTCTGTTAGTCCGTAAGTCCGTACGTAAGTATGTCTGTAAATACCTTCTGTTTGTCTGTTAGTCCGTACGTCAGTTTATCTATATATCTCTACTCCTTGTCTGCTAGTCCGTATGTCAGTATGTCTGTATATCCCTTCTGCGTTTCTGTTAGTGTGCTCGTCAGTATGTCTGTACATCCCTTCTGCCTGTCTGTAAGTCTGCTCGTCAGTATGTCTGTATATCCCTTCTGCCTGTTTGTTATTCTGTTCGTCAGTATGTCTATATATCCTTCTGTCTTTTAGTCTGCTCGTCAGTATGTCTGTATATCCCTTCTGCTTGTCTGATAGTCTGTACGTCATTATGCCAGCATGTCTATAAATCCCTTCTGCCTGTTTGTTATTGTGCTTGTCAGTGTGTCCGTATATCAATTCTGCCTGTCTGTTAGTCTGCTTGTCAGTATGTCTGTATATCCCTTCTGCCTGTCTGTTAGTCTGCTCGTCAGCATGTCCGTATATCCCTTCGGCCTGTCTGTTAGTCTGCTCGTCAGTATGTCTGTATATCCATTCTGCTTGTCTGTTATATTGTATGTAAGTATGTTTGTATATCCTTCTGTTTGTCTGTAAGTCCGTACTTCATTGTGCCTGGAAATACCTTCTGCTTGTCTGTTAGTCCGTACGTCAGTATGTCTGCAAATACCTTTTGCTTGTCTGTTAGTCCGTACGTCAATATGTCTGTAAATACCTTCTGCGTGTCTGTTAGTCAACATGTCTGCAAAAACCTTCTGATTGTCTGTTAGTCAGTACGTCAGGATGTCTGTAAATACCTTCTGTTTGTTAGTCCGTACGTCAGTACGTCTGCAAATACCTTCTGCGTGTCTGTTAGTCCGTGCGTCAGTATGTCTGCAAATACCTTCTGCTTGTCTGATAGTCCGTACGTCAGTATGCCTATATATCTCTTCTGCGTGTATGTTAGTCCGTAGGTCAGTATGTCTGTATATCTTTTCTGCCTGTCTGTTAGTCTCCTCTTCAGTATGTCTGTATATCCATTCTGCCTGTCTGTTCGTCTGTAATTCAATATGTCTGTATATCCCTTCTGCTTGTCTATTAGTTTGTATTTAAGTATGTTTGTATATCCTTCTGCTTGTCTGTTAGTCCGTAATTCAGTGTGTCTGCAAATACCTTCTGCTTGACTGTTAGCCCGTACGTCAGTATGTCTCCAAATATCTTCTGCTTGTCTGTTAGTCCGCACGTCAGTATGTCTGCAAATACCTTCGGCGTGTCTGTTAGTCCGTACCTCAACATGTCTGCATATACCTTCTTCTCGTCTGTTAGTCAGTACGTCAGTATGTCTGCAAATAACTTCTGATTGTTTGCTAGTCCGTACGTCAGTATGTCTGTATATCTCTTCTGCCTGTCTGTTAGTCTGCTCTTCAGTATGTCTGCAAATACCTTCTGCCTGTTTGTCAGTCTGCTCGTAAGTATGTCTTTATATCCCTTTTGCTTGTCTGTTAGTCCCTACGTCAGTATGTCTGCAAATACCTTCTGATTCTCCATTAGTCCGTACGTCAGTATGTTTGCAAATATCTTCTGCTTGTCTGTTAGTCCGTACGTCAGGATGTCTGCAAATACCTTCTACTTGTCTGTTAGTCGGTACGTCAGTTTGTCTATATATCTCTTCTGCTTGTCTGTTAGTCCGTATGTCAGTATGTCTGTATATCCCTTCTGCGTGTCTGTTAGTCGGTACGTCAGTATGTCTGTATATCCCTTTTGCTTGTCTGTTAGTCCGTACGTCAGAATGTCCGCAAATACCTTCTGCTTGTCTGTTAGTCCGTACGTCAGTATGTCTATATATCTCTTCTGCTTATATGTTAGTCCGTATATCCCTTCTGCGTGTCTGTTAGTCCGAACGTCAGTAAGTCTGTATATCTCTTCTGCGTGTCTGTTAGTCGGTACGTCAGTATGTCTGTATATCCCTGTGCTTGTCTTTTAGTCCGTACGTCAGTATGTCTGCAAAAAACTTCTGCTTGTCTGTTAGTCCGTACGTCAGAATGTCTGCAAATACCTTCTGCTTGTCTGTTAGTCCGTACGTCAGTATGACTATATATCTCTTCTGCTTATATGTTAGTCCATATATCCATTCAGCTTGTATGTTAGTCCGTATATCCCTTCTGCGTGTCTGTTAGTCCGAACGTCAGTATGTCTGTATATCCCTTCTGCGTGTCTGTTAGTACGTACTTCAGTATGTCTGTTTATCCCTTCTGCGTGTCTGTTTTTCCGTACGTCAGTATGTCTGTATGTCCCTTCTGCGTGTCTGTTAGTCCGTACGTCAGTATTTCTGTATATCCCTTCTGCGTGTCTGTTAGTCCGTACATCAGTATGTCTGTATATCCCTTCTGCGTGTCTGTTAGTCCGAATGAAAGTATGTCTGTATATCCCTTCTGCTTGTCTGTTAGTCCGTACGTCAGTATGTCTGTATATTCCTTCTAGGTGTCTGTTAGGCCGTACGTCAGTATGTCTGTGTATCCCTTCTGCGTGTCTGTGACACCGTACGTCAGTATGTCTATATCCCTTCTGCGTGTCTGTTAGGCCGTACATCAGTATATCTGTATATCCCTTCTGCGTGTCTGTTAGGCCGTACGTCAATATGTCTGTATATCCCTTCTGTGTGTCTGTTAGGCCGTACGTCAGTATGTCTGTTAATCTTCTCGTCAGTATGTCTGTATATCCATTCTTTCTGTTAGTCTGCTCGTTATTATGTCTGTATATCCCTTTTGTCTGTTTGTTAGTCTGCTCGTCAGTATGTATGTATATCCCTTCTGCTTGTCTGTTAGTCTGCTCATCAGTATGTCTGTATATCCCTTATGTCTGTCTGTTAGTCCGCTCGTCAGTATGTTTGTATATCCCTTCTGCTTGTCTGTTAGTCTGTACGTCAGTATGCCTGTATATCCATTATGTTTGTCAGTTAGTCTGTATGTTAGTATGTTTGGAAATCCCTTCTGCTTATCTGTTAGTCCGTACGTCAGTATGTCTGCAAATACCTTCTACGTGTCTGTTAGTCCGTGCGTCAGTATGTATACAAATACCTTCTGATTGTCTGTTAGTCCTTACGTCAGTTTGTCTATATATCACTTCTGCGTGTCTGTTAGTCCGTACGTCAGTATGTCTGTATATCCCTTCTGCTTGTCTGTTAGATCAGCTCGTCAGTATGTCTGTATATCCCTTATCTCTGTCTGTTAGTCTTCACGTCAATTTGTCTGTATTTAACTTCTGAATGTCCGTTAATCTGGACGTCAGTATGTCTGTATATCCATCAGCCTGTCTGTTAGTCTGCTCGCCAATATGTCTGTATATCCCTTCTGCCAGTCTGTAGTCTGCACATCAGTATGTCTGTATATCCCTTTGGCCCATCTGTTAGTCTGTACGTCAATTTGTCTGTATATCCCATCTGCCTGTCTGTTAATCTGCTCGTCAGTATGTCTGTATATCCCTTCTACCTGTCTGTACGTGCAGTTTGTCTATATATCTCTTCTGCTTGTCTGTTAGTCTGTTCGTCAGTATGTCTGTATATCCTTATGTCTGTTAGTTTGCTCGTTATTATGTCTGTATATCCCTTCTGTCTGTCTGTTAGTCTGCTCGTCGGTATGTCTGTATATTACTTCTGCTTGTCTGTTAGTCTGTACGTCAGTATGCCAGTATGTCTATAAATCCCTTCTGCCTGTCTGTTAGTCTGCTCGTCAGTATGTCCGTATATCCCTTCTGCCTGTCTGTTAGTCTGTACGTCAGTACGTCTGTACATCCCTTCTAATTGTCTGTTAGTTTGTATGTAAGTCTGATTGTATATCCTTCTGTTTGTCTGTTAGTCCGTGCATCAGTATATCTGCAAATACCTTTTGCTTGTCTGTTAGTCCATATATCCCTTCTGCTTGTATGTTAGTCCGTATATCCCTTCTGCGTGTCTGTTAGTACGTACGTCAGTATGTCTGTATATCCCTTCTGCGTGTCTGTTAGGCCGTACGTCAGTATGTCTGTATGTCCCTTCTGCGTGTCTGTTAGTCCGTACGTCAGTAATTCTGTATATCCCTTCTGCGTGTCTGTTAGTCCGTACATCAGTATGTCTGCAAATATCTTCTGATTGTCTGTTAGTCCGTACGTCAGGATGTCTGCAAATACCTTCTGCGTGTCTGTTAGTCCGTGCGTCATTATGTCTGCAAATACCTTCTGCTTGCATGTTGGTCCGTACGTCAGTTTGCCTATATATCTCTTCTGCGTGTCTGTTAGTCTGTACGTCAGTATGTCTGTATATTCCTTCTGCCTGTCTGTTAGTCTGCTCTTCAGTATGTCTGCAAATACTTTCTGCCTATTTGTTAGTCTGCTCGTCAGTATGTTTGAATATCCCTTTTGCTTGTCTGTTAGTCCCTACGTCAGTATGTCTGCAAATACCTTGTAATTGTCTGTAAGTCCGTGCGTCAGTATGTTTGCAAATATCTTCTGCTTGTCTGTTAATCCGTGCGTCAGTATGTCTGTATATCCCTTCTACGTGTCTGTTAGTCCGTACGTCAGTATGTCTGTATATACCTTTTGCTTGTCTGTTAGTCCGTACGTCAGTATGTCTGCAAATAACTTCTGCTTGTCTGTTAGTCCGTATGTCAGTTTGTCTGCAAAAAGCTACTGCTTGTCTGTTAGGCCGTACGTCAGTATGTCTATATATCTCTTCTGATTTTATGTTAGTCCGTATATCCCTTCTGCGTGTCTGTTAGTCCGTACGTCAGTATGTCTGTATATCCCTTCTGCGTGTTTGTTAGGCCATACGTAAGTATGTCTGTATGTCCCTTCTGCGTGTCTGTTAGTCCGTCCGTCAGTATGTCTGTATATCCCTTCGGTGTGTCTGCTAGGCCGTACGTCGGTATGTTTGTATGTCCCTTCTGTGTGTCTGTTAGTCCGTACATCAGTATGTCTGTATATCCCTTCTGCGTGTCTGTTAGTCCGTACGTCAGTATGTCTGTATATCCCTTCTGCGTGTCTGTTTGGCCGTAGCTCAGTAAGTCTGTATGTCTCTTCTGCGTGTCTGTTAGTCCGTACGTCAGATTGTCTGTATATTCCTTCTGCGTGACTGTTAGTCCGTATGTCAGTATGTCTGTATATCCCTTCTGCGTGTCTGTTAGGCCGTACGTCAGTATGTCTGTTAGTCTGCTCGTCAGTATATCTGTATATCCCTTCTGTCTGTTAGTCTGCTCTTTATTATGTCTGTATATCCCTTCTGCCTGTCTGTAGTCTGCTCTTCAGTATGTCTGGAAATACCTTTTGCCTGTTTGTTAGTCTGCTCGTCAGTAAGTCAGTATATTCCTTATTCTTGTCTCTTAGTCGCTACGTCAGTATGTCTGCAGATTTCTCCGGATTGTCTGTTAGTCCGTAAGTCCGTACGTAAGTATGTCTGTAAATACCTTCTGTTTGTCTGTTAGTCCGTACGTCAGTTTATCTATATATCTCTACTCCTTGTCTGCTAGTCCGTATGTCAGTATGTCTGTATATCCCTTCTGCGTTTCTGTTAGTGTGCTCGTCAGTATGTCTGTATATCCCTTCTGCTTGTCTGTTAGTCTGTACGTCATTATGCCAGTATGTCTATAAATCCCTTCTGCCTGTCTGTTAATCTGCTCGTCAGTGTGTCTGTATATCCCTTCTGCCTGTCTGTTAGTCTGCTCGTCAGTATGTCTGTACATCCCTTCTGCCTGTCTGTAAGTCTGCTCGTCAGTATGTCTGTATATCCCTTCTGCCTGTTTGTTATTCTGTTCGTCAGTATGTCTATATATCCTTCTGTCTTTTAGTCTGCTCGTCAGTATGTCTGTATATCCCTTCTGCTTGTCTGATAGTCTGTACGTCATTATGCCAGCATGTCTATAAATCCCTTCTGCCTGTTTGTTATTGTGCTTGTCAGTGTGTCCGTATATCAATTCTGCCTGTCTGTTAGTCTGCTTGTCAGTATGTCTGTATATCCCTTCTGCCTGTCTGTTAGTCTGCTCGTCAGCATGTCCGTATATCCCTTCGGCCTGTCTGTTAGTCTGCTCGTCAGTATGTCTGTATATCCATTCTGCTTGTCTGTTATATTGTATGTAAGTATGTTTGTATATCCTTCTGTTTGTCTGTAAGTCCGTACTTCATTGTGCCTGGAAATACCTTCTGCTTGTCTGTTAGTCCGTACGTCAGTATGTCTGCAAATACCTTTTGCTTGTCTGTTAGTCCGTACGTCAATATGTCTGTAAATACCTTCTGCGTGTCTGTTAGTCAACATGTCTGCAAAAACCTTCTGATTGTCTGTTAGTCAGTACGTCAGGATGTCTGTAAATACCTTCTGTTTGTTAGTCCGTACGTCAGTACGTCTGCAAATACCTTCTGCGTGTCTGTTAGTCCGTGCGTCAGTATGTCTGCAAATACCTTCTGCTTGTCTGATAGTCCGTACGTCAGTATGCCTATATATCTCTTCTGCGTGTATGTTAGTCCGTAGGTCAGTATGTCTGTATATCTTTTCTGCCTGTCTGTTAGTCTCCTCTTCAGTATGTCTGTATATCCATTCTGCCTGTCTGTTCGTCTGTAATTCAATATGTCTGTATATCCCTTCTGCTTGTCTATTAGTTTGTATTTAAGTATGTTTGTATATCCTTCTGCTTGTCTGTTAGTCCGTAATTCAGTGTGTCTGCAAATACCTTCTGCTTGACTGTTAGCCCGTACGTCAGTATGTCTCCAAATATCTTCTGCTTGTCTGTTAGTCCGCACGTCAGTATGTCTGCAAATACCTTCGGCGTGTCTGTTAGTCCGTACCTCAACATGTCTGCATATACCTTCTTCTCGTCTGTTAGTCAGTACGTCAGTATGTCTGCAAATAACTTCTGATTGTTTGCTAGTCCGTACGTCAGTATGTCTGTATATCTCTTCTGCCTGTCTGTTAGTCTGCTCTTCAGTATGTCTGCAAATACCTTCTGCCTGTTTGTCAGTCTGCTCGTAAGTATGTCTTTATATCCCTTTTGCTTGTCTGTTAGTCCCTACGTCAGTATGTCTGCAAATACCTTCTGATTCTCCATTAGTCCGTACGTCAGTATGTTTGCAAATATCTTCTGCTTGTCTGTTAGTCCGTACGTCAGGATGTCTGCAAATACCTTCTACTTGTCTGTTAGTCGGTACGTCAGTTTGTCTATATATCTCTTCTGCTTGTCTGTTAGTCCGTATGTCAGTATGTCTGTATATCCCTTCTGCGTGTCTGTTAGTCGGTACGTCAGTATGTCTGTATATCCCTTTTGCTTGTCTGTTAGTCCGTACGTCAGAATGTCCGCAAATACCTTCTGCTTGTCTGTTAGTCCGTACGTCAGTATGTCTATATATCTCTTCTGCTTATATAGTAAATAAAAAAGTAAAGTACCCCCCGTCACGCCAAGTGGCGTATAGGGAAATATGGTGTTAGTGACCCTATATTTTACAGACCTTCAGCACATGATTTTTGGGGTAATGTGGTCGGTATTACGCCCGTGCTGCTTTTACTTTCCCAGAAAAAATCCGGTACCCATTTAAGGCTGGGTGAACCCGGAGCCGTCGGTTGGATCGAACCCTACCCCTTGTCCGTAGTAGTCCAGTTCACTAACCACTGAGCTCTCGCGGCTCCTACTAATTTTTAGGGAATTAGTAAAACCCAGGTGTCCTCGCCAGGATTACGAACCCCGGCTGTTGCCGTGGTAAGCCAACCGCCTATCGATTGCGCTAACCGGACACCCTCTTCTGCTTATATGTTAGTCCGTATATCCCTTCTGCGTGTCTGTTAGTCCGAACGTCAGTAAGTCTGTATATCCCTTCTGCGTGTCTGTTAGTCGGTACGTCAGTATGTCTGTATATCCCTGTTGCTTGTCTTTTAGTCCGTACGTCAGTATGTCTGCAAAAAACTTCTGCTTGTCTGTTAGTCCGTACGTCAGAATGTCTGCAAATACCTTCTGCTTGTCTGTTAGTCCGTACGTCAGTATGACTATATATCTCTTCTGCTTATATGTTAGTCCATATATCCATTCAGCTTGTATGTTAGTCCGTATATCCCTTCTGCGTGTCTGTTAGTCCGAACGTCAGTATGTCTGTATATCCCTTCTGCGTGTCTGTTAGTACGTACATCAGTATGTCTGTATATCCCTTCTGCGTGTCTGTTAGTCCGAATGAAAGTATGTCTGTATATCCCTTCTGCTTGTCTGTTAGTCCGTACGTCAGTATGTCTGTATATTCCTTCTAGGTGTCTGTTAGGCCGTACGTCAGTATGTCTGTGTATCCCTTCTGCGTGTCTGTGACACCGTACGTCAGTATGTCTATATCCCTTCTGCGTGTCTGTTAGGCCGTACATCAGTATATCTGTATATCCCTTCTGCGTGTCTGTTAGGCCGTACGTCAATATGTCTGTATATCCCTTCTGTGTGTCTGTTAGGCCGTACGTCAGTATGTCTGTTAATCTGCTCGTCAGTATGTCTGTATATCCATTCTTTCTGTTAGTCTGCTCGTTATTATGTCTGTATATCCCTTTTGTCTGTTTGTTAGTCTGCTCGTCAGTATGTATGTATATCCCTTCTGCTTGTCTGTTAGTCTGCTCATCAGTATGTCTGTATATCCCTTATGTCTGTCTGTTAGTCCGCTCGTCAGTATGTTTGTATATCCCTTCTGCTTGTCTGTTAGTCTGTACGTCAGTATGCCTGTATATCCATTATGTTTGTCAGTTAGTCTGTATGTTAGTATGTTTGGAAATCCCTTCTGCTTATCTGTTAGTCCGTACGTCAGTATGTCTGCAAATACCTTCTACGTGTCTGTTAGTCCGTGCGTCAGTATGTATACAAATACCTTCTGATTGTCTGTTAGTCCTTACGTCAGTTTGTCTATATATCCCTTCTGCTTGTCTGTTAGATCAGCTCGTCAGTATGTCTGTATATCCCTTATCTCTGTCTGTTAGTCTTCACGTCAATTTGTCTGTATTTAACTTCTGAATGTCCGTTAATCTGGACGTCAGTATGTCTGTATATCCATCAGCCTGTCTGTTAGTCTGCTCGCCAATATGTCTGTATATCCCTTCTGCCAGTCTGTAGTCTGCACATCAGTATGTCTGTATATCCCTTTGGCCCATCTGTTAGTCTGTACGTCAATTTGTCTGTATATCCCATCTGCCTGTCTGTTAATCTGCTCGTCAGTATGTCTGTATATCCCTTCTACCTGTCTGTACGTGCAGTTTGTCTATATATCTCTTCTGCTTGTCTGTTAGTCTGTTCGTCAGTATGTCTGTATATCCTTATGTCTGTTAGTTTGCTCGTTATTATGTCTGTATATCCCTTCTGTCTGTCTGTTAGTCTGCTCGTCGGTATGTCTGTATATTACTTCTGCTTGTCTGTTAGTCTGTACGTCAGTATGCCAGTATGTCTATAAATCCCTTCTGCCTGTCTGTTAGTCTGCTCGTCAGTATGTCCGTATATCCCTTCTGCCTGTCTGTTAGTCTGTACGTCAGTACGTCTGTACATCCCTTCTAATTGTCTGTTAGTTTGTATGTAAGTCTGATTGTATATCCTTCTGTTTGTCTGTTAGTCCGTGCATCAGTATATCTGCAAATACCTTTTGCTTGTCTGTTAGTCCATATATCCCTTCTGCTTGTATGTTAGTCCGTATATCCCTTCTGCGTGTCTGTTAGTACGTACGTCAGTATGTCTGTATATCCCTTCTGCGTGTCTGTTAGGCCGTACGTCAGTATGTCTGTATGTCCCTTCTGCGTGTCTGTTAGTCCGTACGTCAGTAATTCTGTATATCCCTTCTGCGTGTCTGTTAGTCCGTACATCAGTATGTCTGCAAATATCTTCTGATTGTCTGTTAGTCCGTACGTCAGGATGTCTGCAAATACCTTCTGCGTGTCTGTTAGTCCGTGCGTCATTATGTCTGCAAATACCTTCTGCTTGCATGTTGGTCCGTACGTCAGTTTGCCTATATATCTCTTCTGCGTGTCTGTTAGTCTGTACGTCAGTATGTCTGTATATTCCTTCTGCCTGTCTGTTAGTCTGCTCTTCAGTATGTCTGCAAATACTTTCTGCCTATTTGTTAGTCTGCTCGTCAGTATGTTTGAATATCCCTTTTGCTTGTCTGTTAGTCCCTACGTCAGTATGTCTGCAAATACCTTGTAATTGTCTGTAAGTCCGTGCGTCAGTATGTTTGCAAATATCTTCTGCTTGTCTGTTAATCCGTGCGTCAGTATGTCTGTATATCCCTTCTACGTGTCTGTTAGTCCGTACGTCAGTATGTCTGTATATACCTTTTGCTTGTCTGTTAGTCCGTACGTCAGTATGTCTGCAAATAACTTCTGCTTGTCTGTTAGTCCGTATGTCAGTTTGTCTGCAAAAAGCTACTGCTTGTCTGTTAGGCCGTACGTCAGTATGTCTATATATCTCTTCTGATTTTATGTTAGTCCGTATATCCCTTCTGCGTGTCTGTTAGTCCGTACGTCAGTATGTCTGTATATCCCTTCTGCGTGTTTGTTAGGCCATACGTAAGTATGTCTGTATGTCCCTTCTGCGTGTCTGTTAGTCCGTCCGTCAGTATGTCTGTATATCCCTTCGGTGTGTCTGCTAGGCCGTACGTCGGTATGTTTGTATGTCCCTTCTGTGTGTCTGTTAGTCCGTACATCAGTATGTCTGTATATCCCTTCTGCGTGTCTGTTAGTCCGTACGTCAGATTGTCTGTATATTCCTTCTGCGTGACTGTTAGTCCGTATGTCAGTATGTCTGTATATCCCTTCTGCGTGTCTGTTAGGCCGTACGTCAGTATGTCTGTTAGTCTGCTCGTCAGTATATCTGTATATCCCTTCTGTCTGTTAGTCTGCTCTTTATTATGTCTGTATATCCCTTCTGCCTGTCTGTAGTCTGCTCTTCAGTATGTCTGGAAATACCTTTTGCCTGTTTGTTAGTCTGCTCGTCAGTAAGTCAGTATATTCCTTATTCTTGTCTCTTAGTCGCTACGTCAGTATGTCTGCAGATTTCTCCGGATTGTCTGTTAGTCCGTAAGTCCGTACGTAAGTATGTCTGTAAATACCTTCTGTTTGTCTGTTAGTCCGTACGTCAGTTTATCTATATATCTCTACTCCTTGTCTGCTAGTCCGTATGTCAGTATGTCTGTATATCCCTTCTGCGTTTCTGTTAGTGTGCTCGTCAGTATGTCTGTATATCCCTTCTGCTTGTCTGTTAGTCTGTACGTCATTATGCCAGTATGTCTATAAATCCCTTCTGCCTGTCTGTTAATCTGCTCGTCAGTGTGTCTGTATATCCCTTCTGCCTGTCTGTTAGTCTGCTCGTCAGTATGTCTGTACATCCCTTCTGCCTGTCTGTAAGTCTGCTCGTCAGTATGTCTGTATATCCCTTCTGCCTGTTTGTTATTCTGTTCGTCAGTATGTCTATATATCCTTCTGTCTTTTAGTCTGCTCGTCAGTATGTCTGTATATCCCTTCTGCTTGTCTGATAGTCTGTACGTCATTATGCCAGCATGTCTATAAATCCCTTCTGCCTGTTTGTTATTGTGCTTGTCAGTGTGTCCGTATATCAATTCTGCCTGTCTGTTAGTCTGCTTGTCAGTATGTCTGTATATCCCTTCTGCCTGTCTGTTAGTCTGCTCGTCAGCATGTCCGTATATCCCTTCGGCCTGTCTGTTAGTCTGCTCGTCAGTATGTCTGTATATCCATTCTGCTTGTCTGTTATATTGTATGTAAGTATGTTTGTATATCCTTCTGTTTGTCTGTAAGTCCGTACTTCATTGTGCCTGGAAATACCTTCTGCTTGTCTGTTAGTCCGTACGTCAGTATGTCTGCAAATACCTTTTGCTTGTCTGTTAGTCCGTACGTCAATATGTCTGTAAATACCTTCTGCGTGTCTGTTAGTCAACATGTCTGCAAAAACCTTCTGATTGTCTGTTAGTCAGTACGTCAGGATGTCTGTAAATACCTTCTGTTTGTTAGTCCGTACGTCAGTACGTCTGCAAATACCTTCTGCGTGTCTGTTAGTCCGTGCGTCAGTATGTCTGCAAATACCTTCTGCTTGTCTGATAGTCCGTACGTCAGTATGCCTATATATCTCTTCTGCGTGTATGTTAGTCCGTAGGTCAGTATGTCTGTATATCTTTTCTGCCTGTCTGTTAGTCTCCTCTTCAGTATGTCTGTATATCCATTCTGCCTGTCTGTTCGTCTGTAATTCAATATGTCTGTATATCCCTTCTGCTTGTCTATTAGTTTGTATTTAAGTATGTTTGTATATCCTTCTGCTTGTCTGTTAGTCCGTAATTCAGTGTGTCTGCAAATACCTTCTGCTTGACTGTTAGCCCGTACGTCAGTATGTCTCCAAATATCTTCTGCTTGTCTGTTAGTCCGCACGTCAGTATGTCTGCAAATACCTTCGGCGTGTCTGTTAGTCCGTACCTCAACATGTCTGCATATACCTTCTTCTCGTCTGTTAGTCAGTACGTCAGTATGTCTGCAAATAACTTCTGATTGTTTGCTAGTCCGTACGTCAGTATGTCTGTATATCTCTTCTGCCTGTCTGTTAGTCTGCTCTTCAGTATGTCTGCAAATACCTTCTGCCTGTTTGTCAGTCTGCTCGTAAGTATGTCTTTATATCCCTTTTGCTTGTCTGTTAGTCCCTACGTCAGTATGTCTGCAAATACCTTCTGATTCTCCATTAGTCCGTACGTCAGTATGTTTGCAAATATCTTCTGCTTGTCTGTTAGTCCGTACGTCAGGATGTCTGCAAATACCTTCTACTTGTCTGTTAGTCGGTACGTCAGTTTGTCTATATATCTCTTCTGCTTGTCTGTTAGTCCGTATGTCAGTATGTCTGTATATCCCTTCTGCGTGTCTGTTAGTCGGTACGTCAGTATGTCTGTATATCCCTTTTGCTTGTCTGTTAGTCCGTACGTCAGAATGTCCGCAAATACCTTCTGCTTGTCTGTTAGTCCGTACGTCAGTATGTCTATATATCTCTTCTGCTTATATAGTAAATAAAAAAGTAAAGTACCCCCCGTCACGCCAAGTGGCGTATAGGGAAATATGGTGTTAGTGACCCTATATTTTACAGACCTTCAGCACATGATTTTTGGGGTAATGTGGTCGGTATTACGCCCGTGCTGCTTTTACTTTCCCAGAAAAAATCCGGTACCCATTTAAGGCTGGGTGAACCCGGAGCCGTCGGTTGGGATCGAACCCTACCCCTTGTCCGTAGTAGTCCAGTTCACTAACCACTGAGCTCTCGCGGCTCCTACTAATTTTTAGGGAATTAGTAAAACCCAGGTGTCCTCGCCAGGATTACGAACCCCGGCTGTTGCCGTGGTAAGCCAACCGCCTATCGATTGCGCTAACCGGACACCCTCTTCTGCTTATATGTTAGTCCGTATATCCCTTCTGCGTGTCTGTTAGTCCGAACGTCAGTAAGTCTGTATATCCCTTCTGCGTGTCTGTTAGTCGGTACGTCAGTATGTCTGTATATCCCTGTTGCTTGTCTTTTAGTCCGTACGTCAGTATGTCTGCAAAAAACTTCTGCTTGTCTGTTAGTCCGTACGTCAGAATGTCTGCAAATACCTTCTGCTTGTCTGTTAGTCCGTACGTCAGTATGACTATATATCTCTTCTGCTTATATGTTAGTCCATATATCCATTCAGCTTGTATGTTAGTCCGTATATCCCTTCTGCGTGTCTGTTAGTCCGAACGTCAGTATGTCTGTATATCCCTTCTGCGTGTCTGTTAGTACGTACTTCAGTATGTCTGTTTATCCCTTCTGCGTGTCTGTTTTTCCGTACGTCAGTATGTCTGTATGTCCCTTCTGCGTGTCTGTTAGTCCGTACGTCAGTATTTCTGTATATCCCTTCTGCGTGTCTGTTAGTCCGTACATCAGTATGTCTGTATATCCCTTCTGCGTGTCTGTTAGTCCGAATGAAAGTATGTCTGTATATCCCTTCTGCTTGTCTGTTAGTCCGTACGTCAGTATGTCTGTATATTCCTTCTAGGTGTCTGTTAGGCCGTACGTCAGTATGTCTGTGTATCCCTTCTGCGTGTCTGTGACACCGTACGTCAGTATGTCTATATCCCTTCTGCGTGTCTGTTAGGCCGTACATCAGTATATCTGTATATCCCTTCTGCGTGTCTGTTAGGCCGTACGTCAATATGTCTGTATATCCCTTCTGTGTGTCTGTTAGGCCGTACGTCAGTATGTCTGTTAATCTGCTCGTCAGTATGTCTGTATATCCATTCTTTCTGTTAGTCTGCTCGTTATTATGTCTGTATATCCCTTTTGTCTGTTTGTTAGTCTGCTCGTCAGTATGTATGTATATCCCTTCTGCTTGTCTGTTAGTCTGCTCATCAGTATGTCTGTATATCCCTTATGTCTGTCTGTTAGTCCGCTCGTCAGTATGTTTGTATATCCCTTCTGCTTGTCTGTTAGTCTGTACGTCAGTATGCCTGTATATCCATTATGTTTGTCAGTTAGTCTGTATGTTAGTATGTTTGGAAATCCCTTCTGCTTATCTGTTAGTCCGTACGTCAGTATGTCTGCAAATACCTTCTACGTGTCTGTTAGTCCGTGCGTCAGTATGTATACAAATACCTTCTGATTGTCTGTTAGTCCTTACGTCAGTTTGTCTATATATCACTTCTGCGTGTCTGTTAGTCCGTACGTCAGTATGTCTGTATATCCCTTCTGCTTGTCTGTTAGATCAGCTCGTCAGTATGTCTGTATATCCCTTATCTCTGTCTGTTAGTCTTCACGTCAATTTGTCTGTATTTAACTTCTGAATGTCCGTTAATCTGGACGTCAGTATGTCTGTATATCCATCAGCCTGTCTGTTAGTCTGCTCGCCAATATGTCTGTATATCCCTTCTGCCAGTCTGTAGTCTGCACATCAGTATGTCTGTATATCCCTTTGGCCCATCTGTTAGTCTGTACGTCAATTTGTCTGTATATCCCATCTGCCTGTCTGTTAATCTGCTCGTCAGTATGTCTGTATATCCCTTCTACCTGTCTGTACGTGCAGTTTGTCTATATATCTCTTCTGCTTGTCTGTTAGTCTGTTCGTCAGTATGTCTGTATATCCTTATGTCTGTTAGTTTGCTCGTTATTATGTCTGTATATCCCTTCTGTCTGTCTGTTAGTCTGCTCGTCGGTATGTCTGTATATTACTTCTGCTTGTCTGTTAGTCTGTACGTCAGTATGCCAGTATGTCTATAAATCCCTTCTGCCTGTCTGTTAGTCTGCTCGTCAGTATGTCCGTATATCCCTTCTGCCTGTCTGTTAGTCTGTACGTCAGTACGTCTGTACATCCCTTCTAATTGTCTGTTAGTTTGTATGTAAGTCTGATTGTATATCCTTCTGTTTGTCTGTTAGTCCGTGCATCAGTATATCTGCAAATACCTTTTGCTTGTCTGTTAGTCCATATATCCCTTCTGCTTGTATGTTAGTCCGTATATCCCTTCTGCGTGTCTGTTAGTACGTACGTCAGTATGTCTGTATATCCCTTCTGCGTGTCTGTTAGGCCGTACGTCAGTATGTCTGTATGTCCCTTCTGCGTGTCTGTTAGTCCGTACGTCAGTAATTCTGTATATCCCTTCTGCGTGTCTGTTAGTCCGTACATCAGTATGTCTGCAAATATCTTCTGATTGTCTGTTAGTCCGTACGTCAGGATGTCTGCAAATACCTTCTGCGTGTCTGTTAGTCCGTGCGTCATTATGTCTGCAAATACCTTCTGCTTGCATGTTGGTCCGTACGTCAGTTTGCCTATATATCTCTTCTGCGTGTCTGTTAGTCTGTACGTCAGTATGTCTGTATATTCCTTCTGCCTGTCTGTTAGTCTGCTCTTCAGTATGTCTGCAAATACTTTCTGCCTATTTGTTAGTCTGCTCGTCAGTATGTTTGAATATCCCTTTTGCTTGTCTGTTAGTCCCTACGTCAGTATGTCTGCAAATACCTTGTAATTGTCTGTAAGTCCGTGCGTCAGTATGTTTGCAAATATCTTCTGCTTGTCTGTTAATCCGTGCGTCAGTATGTCTGTATATCCCTTCTACGTGTCTGTTAGTCCGTACGTCAGTATGTCTGTATATACCTTTTGCTTGTCTGTTAGTCCGTACGTCAGTATGTCTGCAAATAACTTCTGCTTGTCTGTTAGTCCGTATGTCAGTTTGTCTGCAAAAAGCTACTGCTTGTCTGTTAGGCCGTACGTCAGTATGTCTATATATCTCTTCTGCTTTTATGTTAGTCCGTATATCCCTTCTGCGTGTCTGTTAGTCCGTACGTCAGTATGTCTGTATATCCCTTCTGCGTGTTTGTTAGGCCATACGTAAGTATGTCTGTATGTCCCTTCTGCGTGTCTGTTAGTCCGTCCGTCAGTATGTCTGTATATCCCTTCTGTGTGTCTGCTAGGCCGTACGTCGGTATGTTTGTATGTCCCTTCTGTGTGTCTGTTAGTCCGTACATCAGTATGTCTGTATATCCCTTCTGCGTGTCTGTTAGTCCGTACGTCAGTATGTCTGTATATCCCTTCTGCGTGTCTGTTTGGCCGTAGCTCAGTAAGTCTGTATGTCTCTTCTGCGTGTCTGTTAGTCCGTACGTCAGATTGTCTGTATATTCCTTCTGCGTGACTGTTAGTCCGTATGTCAGTATGTCTGTATATCCCTTCTGCGTGTCTGTTAGGCCGTACGTCAGTATGTCTGTTAGTCTGCTCGTCAGTATATCTGTATATCCCTTCTGTCTGTTAGTCTGCTCTTTATTATGTCTGTATATCCCTTCTGCCTGTCTGTAGTCTGCTCTTCAGTATGTCTGGAAATACCTTTTGCCTGTTTGTTAGTCTGCTCGTCAGTAAGTCAGTATATTCCTTATTCTTGTCTCTTAGTCGCTACGTCAGTATGTCTGCAGATTTCTCCGGATTGTCTGTTAGTCCGTAAGTCCGTACGTAAGTATGTCTGTAAATACCTTCTGTTTGTCTGTTAGTCCGTACGTCAGTTTATCTATATATCTCTACTCCTTGTCTGCTAGTCCGTATGTCAGTATGTCTGTATATCCCTTCTGCGTTTCTGTTAGTGTGCTCGTCAGTATGTCTGTATATCCCTTCTGCTTGTCTGTTAGTCTGTACGTCATTATGCCAGTATGTCTATAAATCCCTTCTGCCTGTCTGTTAATCTGCTCGTCAGTGTGTCTGTATATCCCTTCTGCCTGTCTGTTAGTCTGCTCGTCAGTATGTCTGTACATCCCTTCTGCCTGTCTGTAAGTCTGCTCGTCAGTATGTCTGTATATCCCTTCTGCCTGTTTGTTATTCTGTTCGTCAGTATGTCTATATATCCTTCTGTCTTTTAGTCTGCTCGTCAGTATGTCTGTATATCCCTTCTGCTTGTCTGATAGTCTGTACGTCATTATGCCAGCATGTCTATAAATCCCTTCTGCCTGTTTGTTATTGTGCTTGTCAGTGTGTCCGTATATCAATTCTGCCTGTCTGTTAGTCTGCTTGTCAGTATGTCTGTATATCCCTTCTGCCTGTCTGTTAGTCTGCTCGTCAGCATGTCCGTATATCCCTTCGGCCTGTCTGTTAGTCTGCTCGTCAGTATGTCTGTATATCCATTCTGCTTGTCTGTTATATTGTATGTAAGTATGTTTGTATATCCTTCTGTTTGTCTGTAAGTCCGTACTTCATTGTGCCTGGAAATACCTTCTGCTTGTCTGTTAGTCCGTACGTCAGTATGTCTGCAAATACCTTTTGCTTGTCTGTTAGTCCGTACGTCAATATGTCTGTAAATACCTTCTGCGTGTCTGTTAGTCAACATGTCTGCAAAAACCTTCTGATTGTCTGTTAGTCAGTACGTCAGGATGTCTGTAAATACCTTCTGTTTGTTAGTCCGTACGTCAGTACGTCTGCAAATACCTTCTGCGTGTCTGTTAGTCCGTGCGTCAGTATGTCTGCAAATACCTTCTGCTTGTCTGATAGTCCGTACGTCAGTATGCCTATATATCTCTTCTGCGTGTATGTTAGTCCGTAGGTCAGTATGTCTGTATATCTTTTCTGCCTGTCTGTTAGTCTCCTCTTCAGTATGTCTGTATATCCATTCTGCCTGTCTGTTCGTCTGTAATTCAATATGTCTGTATATCCCTTCTGCTTGTCTATTAGTTTGTATTTAAGTATGTTTGTATATCCTTCTGCTTGTCTGTTAGTCCGTAATTCAGTGTGTCTGCAAATACCTTCTGCTTGACTGTTAGCCCGTACGTCAGTATGTCTCCAAATATCTTCTGCTTGTCTGTTAGTCCGCACGTCAGTATGTCTGCAAATACCTTCGGCGTGTCTGTTAGTCCGTACCTCAACATGTCTGCATATACCTTCTTCTCGTCTGTTAGTCAGTACGTCAGTATGTCTGCAAATAACTTCTGATTGTTTGCTAGTCCGTACGTCAGTATGTCTGTATATCTCTTCTGCCTGTCTGTTAGTCTGCTCTTCAGTATGTCTGCAATACCTTCTGCCTGTTTGTCAGTCTGCTCGTAAGTATGTCTTTATATCCCTTTTGCTTGTCTGTTAGTCCCTACGTCAGTATGTCTGCAAATACCTTCTGATTCTCCATTAGTCCGTACGTCAGTATGTTTGCAAATATCTTCTGCTTGTCTGTTAGTCCGTACGTCAGGATGTCTGCAAATACCTTCTACTTGTCTGTTAGTCGGTACGTCAGTTTGTCTATATATCTCTTCTGCTTGTCTGTTAGTCCGTATGTCAGTATGTCTGTATATCCCTTCTGCGTGTCTGTTAGTCGGTACGTCAGTATGTCTGTATATCCCTTTTGCTTGTCTGTTAGTCCGTACGTCAGAATGTCCGCAAATACCTTCTGCTTGTCTGTTAGTCCGTACGTCAGTATGTCTATATATCTCTTCTGCTTATATAGTAAATAGTATCCCCCGTCCGCGTGGCGTATGTGAAATCCGGTGTTAGTGACCCTATATTTTACCCTTCTGCACTGTTTTTGTCGGTAATTTGTCTGTATACGCCCGTGCTGCTTTTCTTTTCCCAGTAAAATCCGTACCCATTTAGTCTGTTGAACCCGTAGCTCGTCGGTTGGATCGAACCCTTCCTTGTCTGTAGAGTCCAGTTCACTAACCACTGAGCTCTCGCGGCTCCTACTATTTTTAGTCATTAGTAAAACCCTTAGTGTCCTCGTCCAGTATTACGACCCCGTCTGTTGCCGTGGTAAGCCAACCGCCTATCGATTGCGCTAACCGGACACCCTCTTCTGCTTATAGTTAGTCCGTATATCCCTTCTGCGTGTCTGTTAGTCCGAACGTCAGTATGTCTGTATATCCCTTCTGCGTGTCTGTTAGTCGGTACGTCAGTATGTCTGTATATCCCTTTGCTTGTCTTTTAGTCCGTACGTCAGTATGTCTGCAAAAAACTTCTGCTTGTCTGTTAGTCCGTACGTCAGAATGTCTGTAAATACCTTCTGCTTGTCTGTTAGTCCGTACGTCAGTATGTCTGCAAATACCTTTTGCTTGTCTGTTAGTCCGTACGTCAATATGTCTGTAAATACCTTCTGCGTGTCTGTTAGTCAACATGTCTGCAAAAACCTTCTGATTGTCTGTTAGTCAGTACGTCAGGATGTCTGTAAATACCTTCTGTTTGTTAGTCCGTACGTCAGTACGTCTGCAAATACCTTCTGCGTGTCTGTTAGTCCGTGCGTCAGTATGTCTGCAAATACCTTCTGCTTGTCTGATAGTCCGTACGTCAGTATGCCTATATATCTCTTCTGCGTGTATGTTAGTCCGTAGGTCAGTATGTCTGTATATCTTTTCTGCCTGTCTGTTAGTCTCCTCTTCAGTATGTCTGTATATCCATTCTGCCTGTCTGTTCGTCTGTAATTCAATATGTCTGTATATCCCTTCTGCTTGTCTATTAGTTTGTATTTAAGTATGTTTGTATATCCTTCTGCTTGTCTGTTAGTCCGTAATTCAGTGTGTCTGCAAATACCTTCTGCTTGACTGTTAGCCCGTACGTCAGTATGTCTCCAAATATCTTCTGCTTGTCTGTTAGTCCGCACGTCAGTATGTCTGCAAATACCTTCGGCGTGTCTGTTAGTCCGTACCTCAACATGTCTGCATATACCTTCTTCTCGTCTGTTAGTCAGTACGTCAGTATGTCTGCAAATAACTTCTGATTGTTTGCTAGTCCGTACGTCAGTATGTCTGTATATCTCTTCTGCCTGTCTGTTAGTCTGCTCTTCAGTATGTCTGCAAATACCTTCTGCCTGTTTGTCAGTCTGCTCGTAAGTATGTCTTTATATCCCTTTTGCTTGTCTGTTAGTCCCTACGTCAGTATGTCTGCAAATACCTTCTGATTCTCCATTAGTCCGTACGTCAGTATGTTTGCAAATATCTTCTGCTTGTCTGTTAGTCCGTACGTCAGGATGTCTGCAAATACCTTCTACTTGTCTGTTAGTCGGTACGTCAGTTTGTCTATATATCTCTTCTGCTTGTCTGTTAGTCCGTATGTCAGTATGTCTGTATATCCCTTCTGCGTGTCTGTTAGTCGGTACGTCAGTATGTCTGTATATCCCTTTTGCTTGTCTGTTAGTCCGTACGTCAGAATGTCCGCAAATACCTTCTGCTTGTCTGTTAGTCCGTACGTCAGTATGTCTATATATCTCTTCTGCTTATATAGTAAATAAAAAAGTAAAGTACCCCCCGTCACGCCAAGTGGCGTATAGGGAAATATGGTGTTAGTGACCCTATATTTACAGACCTTCAGCACATGATTTTTGGGGTAATGTGGTCGGTATTACGCCCGTGCTGCTTTTACTTTCCCAGAAAAAATCCGGTACCCATTAAGCTGGGTGAACCCGGAGCCGTCGGTTGGGATCGAACCCTACCCTTGTCCGTAGTAGTCCAGTTCACTAACCACTGAGCTCTCGCGGCTCCTACTAATTTTAGGGAATTAGTAAAACCCAGGTGTCCTCGCCAGGATTACGAACCCCGGCTGTTGCCGTGGTAAGCCAACCGCCTATCGATTGCGCTAACCGGACACCCTCTTCTGCTTATATGTTAGTCCGTATATCCCTTCTGCGTGTCTGTTAGTCCGAACGTCAGTAAGTCTGTATATCCCTTCTGCGTGTCTGTTAGTCGGTACGTCAGTATGTCTGTATATCCCTGTTGCTTGTCTTTTAGTCCGTACGTCAGTATGTCTGCAAAAAACTTCTGCTTGTCTGTTAGTCCGTACGTCAGAATGTCTGCAAATACCTTCTGCTTGTCTGTTAGTCCGTACGTCAGTATGACTATATATCTCTTCTGCTTATATGTTAGTCCATATATCCATTCAGCTTGTATGTTAGTCCGTATATCCCTTCTGCGTGTCTGTTAGTCCGAACGTCAGTATGTCTGTATATCCCTTCTGCGTGTCTGTTAGTACGTACTTCAGTATGTCTGTTTATCCCTTCTGCGTGTCTGTTTTTCCGTACGTCAGTATGTCTGTATGTCCCTTCTGCGTGTCTGTTAGTCCGTACGTCAGTATTTCTGTATATCCCTTCTGCGTGTCTGTTAGTCCGTACATCAGTATGTCTGTATATCCCTTCTGCGTGTCTGTTAGTCCGAATGAAAGTATGTCTGTATATCCCTTCTGCTTGTCTGTTAGTCCGTACGTCAGTATGTCTGTATATTCCTTCTAGGTGTCTGTTAGGCCGTACGTCAGTATGTCTGTGTATCCCTTCTGCGTGTCTGTGACACCGTACGTCAGTATGTCTATATCCCTTCTGCGTGTCTGTTAGGCCGTACATCAGTATATCTGTATATCCCTTCTGCGTGTCTGTTAGGCCGTACGTCAATATGTCTTTATATCCCTTCTGTGTGTCTGTTAGGCCGTACGTCAGTATGTCTGTTAATCTGCTCGTCAGTATGTCTGTATATCCATTCTTTCTGTTAGTCTGCTCGTTATTATGTCTGTATATCCCTTTTGTCTGTTTGTTAGTCTGTCGTCAGTATGTATGTATATCCCTTCTGCTTGTCTGTTAGTCTGCTCATCAGTATGTCTGTATATCCCTTATGTCTGTCTGTTAGTCCGCTCGTCAGTATGTTTGTATATCCCTTCTGCTTGTCTGTTAGTCTGTACGTCAGTATGCCTGTATATCCATTATGTTTGTCAGTTAGTCTGTATGTTAGTATGTTTGGAAATCCCTTCTGCTTATCTGTTAGTCCGTACGTCAGTATGTCTGCAAATACCTTCTACGTGTCTGTTAGCCCGTGCGTCAGTATGTATACAAATACCTTCTGATTGTCTGTTAGTCCTTACGTCAGTTTGTCTATATATCACTTCTGCGTGTCTGTTAGTCCGTACGTCAGTATGTCTGTATATCCCTTCTGCTTGTCTGTTAGATCAGCTCGTCAGTATGTCTGTATATCCCTTATCTCTGTCTGTTAGTCTTCACGTCAATTTGTCTGTATTTAACTTCTGAATGTCCGTTAATCTGGACGTCAGTATGTCTGTATATCCATCAGCCTGTCTGTTAGTCTGCTCGCCAATATGTCTGTATATCCCTTCTGCCAGTCTGTAGTCTGCACATCAGTATGTCTGTATATCCCTTTGGCCCATCTGTTAGTCTGTACGTCAATTTGTCTGTATATCCCATCTGCCTGTCTGTTAATCTGCTCGTCAGTATGTCTGTATATCCCTTCTACCTGTCTGTACGTGCAGTTTGTCTATATATCTCTTCTGCTTGTCTGTTAGTCTGTTCGTCAGTATGTCTGTATATCCTTATGTCTGTTAGTTTGCTCGTTATTATGTCTGTATATCCCTTCTGTCTGTCTGTTAGTCTGCTCGTCGGTATGTTTGTATATTACTTCTGCTTGTCTGTTAGTCTGTACGTCAGTATGCCAGTATGTCTATAAATCCCTTCTGCCTGTCTGTTAGTCTGCTCGTCAGTATGTCCGTATATCCCTTCTGCCTGTCTGTTAGTCTGTACGTCAGTACGTCTGTACATCCCTTCTAATTGTCTGTTAGTTTGTATGTAAGTCTGATTGTATATCCTTCTGTTTGTCTGTTAGTCCGTGCATCAGTATATCTGCAAATACCTTTTGCTTGTCTGTTAGTCCATATATCCCTTCTGCTTGTATGTTAGTCCGTATATCCCTTCTGCGTGTCTGTTAGTACGTACGTCAGTATGTCTGTATATCCCTTCTGCGTGTCTGTTAGGCCGTACGTCAGTATGTCTGTATGTCCCTTCTGCGTGTCTGTTAGTCCGTACGTCAGTAATTCTGTATATCCCTTCTGCGTGTCTGTTAGTCCGTACATCAGTATGTCTGCAAATATCTTCTGATTGTCTGTTAGTCCGTACGTCAGGATGTCTGCAAATACCTTCTGCGTGTCTGTTAGTCCGTGCGTCATTAAGTCTGCAAATACCTTCTGCTTGCATGTTGGTCCGTACGTCAGTTTGCCTATATATCTCTTCTGCGTGTCTGTTAGTCTGTACGTCAGTATGTCTGTATATTCCTTCTGACTGTCTGTTAGTCTGCTCTTCAGTATGTCTGCAAATACTTTCTGCCTATTTGTTAGTCTGCTCGTCAGTATGTTTGAATATCCCTTTTGCTTGTCTGTTAGTCCCTACGTCAGTATGTCTGCAAATACCTTGTAATTGTCTGTAAGTCCGTGCGTCAGTATGTTTGCAAATATCTTCTGCTTGTCTGTTAATCCGTGCGTCAGTATGTCTGTATATCCCTTCTACGTGTCTGTTAGTCCGTACGTCAGTATGTCTGTATATACCTTTTGCTTGTCTGTTAGTCCGTACGTCAGTATGTCTGCAAATAACTTCTGCTTGTCTGTTAGTCCGTATGTCAGTTTGTCTGCAAAAAGCTACTGCTTGTCTGTTAGGCCGTACGTCAGTATGTCTATATATCTCTTCTGATTTTATGTTAGTCCGTATATCCCTTCTGCGTGTCTGTTAGTCCGTACGTCAGTATGTCTGTATATCCCTTCTGCGTGTTTGTTAGGCCATACGTAAGTATGTCTGTATGTCCCTTCTGCGTGTCTGTTAGTCCGTCCGTCAGTATGTCTGTATATCCCTTCGGTGTGTCTGCTAGGCCGTACGTCGGTATGTTTGTATGTCCCTTCTGTGTGTCTGTTAGTCCGTACATCAGTATGTCTGTATATCCCTTCTGCGTGTCTGTTAGTCCGTACGTCAGTATGTCTGTATATCCCTTCTGCGTGTCTGTTTGGCCGTAGCTCAGTAAGTCTGTATGTCTCTTCTGCGTGTCTGTTAGTCCGTACGTCAGATTGTCTGTATATTCCTTCTGCGTGACTGTTAGTCCGTATGTCAGTATGTCTGTATATCCCTTCTGCGTGTCTGTTAGGCCGTACGTCAGTATGTCTGTTAGTCTGCTCGTCAGTATATCTGTATATCCCTTCTGTCTGTTAGTCTGCTCTTTATTATGTCTGTATATCCCTTCTGCCTGTCTGTAGTCTGCTCTTCAGTATGTCTGGAAATACCTTTTGCCTGTTTGTTAGTCTGCTCGTCAGTAAGTCAGTATATTCCTTATTCTTGTCTCTTAGTCGCTACGTCAGTATGTCTGCAGATTTCTCCGGATTGTCTGTTAGTCCGTAAGTCCGTACGTAAGTATGTCTGTAAATACCTTCTGTTTGTCTGTTAGTCCGTACGTCAGTTTATCTATATATCTCTACTCCTTGTCTGCTAGTCCGTATGTCAGTATGTCTGTATATCCCTTCTGCGTTTCTGTTAGTGTGCTCGTCAGTATGTCTGTATATCCCTTCTGCTTGTCTGTTAGTCTGTACGTCATTATGCCAGTATGTCTATAAATCCCTTCTGCCTGTCTGTTAATCTGCTCGTCAGTGTGTCTGTATATCCCTTCTGCCTGTCTGTTAGTCTGCTCGTCAGTATGTCTGTACATCCCTTCTGCCTGTCTGTAAGTCTGCTCGTCAGTATGTCTGTATATCCCTTCTGCCTGTTTGTTATTCTGTTCGTCAGTATGTCTATATATCCTTCTGTCTTTTAGTCTGCTCGTCAGTATGTCTGTATATCCCTTCTGCTTGTCTGATAGTCTGTACGTCATTATGCCAGCATGTCTATAAATCCCTTCTGCCTGTTTGTTATTGTGCTTGTCAGTGTGTCCGTATATCAATTCTGCCTGTCTGTTAGTCTGCTTGTCAGTATGTCTGTATATCCCTTCTGCCTGTCTGTTAGTCTGCTCGTCAGCATGTCCGTATATCCCTTCGGCCTGTCTGTTAGTCTGCTCGTCAGTATGTCTGTATATCCATTCTGCTTGTCTGTTATATTGTATGTAAGTATGTTTGTATATCCTTCTGTTTGTCTGTAAGTCCGTACTTCATTGTGCCTGGAAATACCTTCTGCTTGTCTGTTAGTCCGTACGTCAGTATGTCTGCAAATACCTTTTGCTTGTCTGTTAGTCCGTACGTCAATATGTCTGTAAATACCTTCTGCGTGTCTGTTAGTCAACATGTCTGCAAAAACCTTCTGATTGTCTGTTAGTCAGTACGTCAGGATGTCTGTAAATACCTTCTGTTTGTTAGTCCGTACGTCAGTACGTCTGCAAATACCTTCTGCGTGTCTGTTAGTCCGTGCGTCAGTATGTCTGCAAATACCTTCTGCTTGTCTGATAGTCCGTACGTCAGTATGCCTATATATCTCTTCTGCGTGTATGTTAGTCCGTAGGTCAGTATGTCTGTATATCTTTTCTGCCTGTCTGTTAGTCTCCTCTTCAGTATGTCTGTATATCCATTCTGCCTGTCTGTTCGTCTGTAATTCAATATGTCTGTATATCCCTTCTGCTTGTCTATTAGTTTGTATTTAAGTATGTTTGTATATCCTTCTGCTTGTCTGTTAGTCCGTAATTCAGTGTGTCTGCAAATACCTTCTGCTTGACTGTTAGCCCGTACGTCAGTATGTCTCCAAATATCTTCTGCTTGTCTGTTAGTCCGCACGTCAGTATGTCTGCAAATACCTTCGGCGTGTCTGTTAGTCCGTACCTCAACATGTCTGCATATACCTTCTTCTCGTCTGTTAGTCAGTACGTCAGTATGTCTGCAAATAACTTCTGATTGTTTGCTAGTCCGTACGTCAGTATGTCTGTATATCTCTTCTGCCTGTCTGTTAGTCTGCTCTTCAGTATGTCTGCAAATACCTTCTGCCTGTTTGTCAGTCTGCTCGTAAGTATGTCTTTATATCCCTTTTGCTTGTCTGTTAGTCCCTACGTCAGTATGTCTGCAAATACCTTCTGATTCTCCATTAGTCCGTACGTCAGTATGTTTGCAAATATCTTCTGCTTGTCTGTTAGTCCGTACGTCAGGATGTCTGCAAATACCTTCTACTTGTCTGTTAGTCGGTACGTCAGTTTGTCTATATATCTCTTCTGCTTGTCTGTTAGTCGGTACGTCAGTATGTCTGTATATCCCTTTTGCTTGTCTGTTAGTCCGTACGTCAGAATGTCCGCAAATACCTTCTGCTTGTCTGTTAGTCCGTACGTCAGTATGTCTATATATCTCTTCTGCTTATATAGTAAATAAAAAAGTAAAGTACCCCCCGTCACGCCAAGTGGCGTATAGGGAAATATGGTGTTAGTGACCCTATATTTTACAGACCTTCAGCACATGATTTTTGGGGTAATGTGTCGGTATTACGCCCGTGCTGCTTTTACTTTCCCAGAAAAAATCCGGTACCCATTTAAGGCTGGGTGAACCCGGAGCCGTCGGTTGGGATCGAACCCTACCCCTTGTCCGTAGTAGTCCAGTTCACTAACCACTGAGCTCTCGCGGCTCCTACTAATTTTTAGGGAATTAGTAAAACCCAGGTGTCCTCGCCAGGATTACGAACCCCGCTGTTGCCGTGGTAAGCCAACCGCCTATCGATTGCGCTAACCGGACACCCTCTTCTGCTTATATGTTAGTCCGTATATCCCTTCTGCGTGTCTGTTAGTCCGAACGTCAGTAAGTCTGTATATCCCTTCTGCGTGTCTGTTAGTCGGTACGTCAGTATGTCTGTATATCCCTGTTGCTTGTCTTTTAGTCCGTACGTCAGTATGTCTGCAAAAAACTTCTGCTTGTCTGTTAGTCCGTACGTCAGAATGTCTGCAAATACCTTCTGCTTGTCTGTTAGTCCGTACGTCAGTATGACTATATATCTCTTCTGCTTATATGTTAGTCCATATATCCATTCAGCTTGTATGTTAGTCCGTATATCCCTTCTGCGTGTCTGTTAGTCCGAACGTCAGTATGTCTGTATATCCCTTCTGCGTGTCTGTTAGTACGTACTTCAGTATGTCTGTTTATCCCTTCTGCGTGTCTGTTTTTCCGTACGTCAGTATGTCTGTATGTCCCTTCTGCGTGTCTGTTAGTCCGTACGTCAGTATTTCTGTATATCCCTTCTGCGTGTCTGTTAGTCCGTACATCAGTATGTCTGTATATCCCTTCTGCGTGTCTGTTAGTCCGAAAGAAAGTATGTCTGTATATCCCTTCTGCTTGTCTGTTAGTCTGTACGTCAGTATGCCTGTATATCCATTATGTTTGTCAGTTAGTCTGTATGTTAGTATGTTTGGAAATCCCTTCTGCTTATCTGTTAGTCCGTACGTCAGTATGTCTGCAAATACCTTCTACGTGTCTGTTAGTCCGTGCGTCAGTATGTATACAAATACCTTCTGATTGTCTGTTAGTCCTTACGTCAGTTTGTCTATATATCACTTCTGCGTGTCTGTTAGTCCGTACGTCAGTATGTCTGTATATCCCTTCTGCTTGTCTGTTAGATCAGCTCGTCAGTATGTCTGTATATCCCTTATCTCTGTCTGTTAGTCTTCACGTCAATTTGTCTGTATTTAACTTCTGAATGTCCGTTAATCTGGACGTCAGTATGTCTGTATATCCATCAGCCTGTCTGTTAGTCTGCTCGCCAATATGTCTGTATATCCCTTCTGCCAGTCTGTAGTCTGCACATCAGTATGTCTGTATATCCCTTTGGCCCATCTGTTAGTCTGTACGTCAATTTGTCTGTATATCCCATCTGCCTGTCTGTTAATCTGCTCGTCAGTATGTCTGTATATCCCTTCTACCTGTCTGTACGTGCAGTTTGTCTATATATCTCTTCTGCTTGTCTGTTAGTCTGTTCGTCAGTATGTCTGTATATCCTTATGTCTGTTAGTTTGCTCGTTATTATGTCTGTATATCCCTTCTGTCTGTCTGTTAGTCTGCTCGTCGGTATGTTTGTATATTACTTCTGCTTGTCTGTTAGTCTGTACGTCAGTATGCCAGTATGTCTATAAATCCCTTCTGCCTGTCTGTTAGTCTGCTCGTCAGTATGTCCGTATATCCCTTCTGCCTGTCTGTTAGTCTGTACGTCAGTACGTCTGTACATCCCTTCTAATTGTCTGTTAGTTTGTATGTAAGTCTGATTGTATATCCTTCTGTTTGTCTGTTAGTCCGTGCATCAGTATATCTGCAAATACCTTTTGCTTGTCTGTTAGTCCATATATCCCTTCTGCTTGTATGTTAGTCCGTATATCCCTTCTGCGTGTCTGTTAGTACGTACGTCAGTATGTCTGTATATCCCTTCTGCGTGTCTGTTAGGCCGTACGTCAGTATGTCTGTATGTCCCTTCTGCGTGTCTGTTAGTCCGTACGTCAGTAATTCTGTATATCCCTTCTGCGTGTCTGTTAGTCCGTACATCAGTATGTCTGCAAATATCTTCTGATTGTCTGTTAGTCCGTACGTCAGGATGTCTGCAAATACCTTCTGCGTGTCTGTTAGTCCGTGCGTCATTATGTCTGCAAATACCTTCTGCTTGCATGTTGGTCCGTACGTCAGTTTGCCTATATATCTCTTCTGCGTGTCTGTTAGTCTGTACGTCAGTATGTCTGTATATTCCTTCTGCCTGTCTGTTAGTCTGCTCTTCAGTATGTCTGCAAATACTTTCTGCCTATTTGTTAGTCTGCTCGTCAGTATGTTTGAATATCCCTTTTGCTTGTCTGTTAGTCCCTACGTCAGTATGTCTGCAAATACCTTGTAATTGTCTGTAAGTCCGTGCGTCAGTATGTTTGCAAATATCTTCTGCTTGTCTGTTAATCCGTGCGTCAGTATGTCTGTATATCCCTTCTACGTGTCTGTTAGTCCGTACGTCAGTATGTCTGTATATACCTTTTGCTTGTCTGTTAGTCCGTACGTCAGTATGTCTGCAAATAACTTCTGCTTGTCTGTTAGTCCGTATGTCAGTTTGTCTGCAAAAAGCTACTGCTTGTCTGTTAGGCCGTACGTCAGTATGTCTATATATCTCTTCTGATTTTATGTTAGTCCGTATATCCCTTCTGCGTGTCTGTTAGTCCGTACGTCAGTATGTCTGTATATCCCTTCTGCGTGTTTGTTAGGCCATACGTAAGTATGTCTGTATGTCCCTTCTGCGTGTCTGTTAGTCCGTCCGTCAGTATGTCTGTATATCCCTTCGGTGTGTCTGCTAGGCCGTACGTCGGTATGTTTGTATGTCCCTTCTGTGTGTCTGTTAGTCCGTACATCAGTATGTCTGTATATCCCTTCTGCGTGTCTGTTAGTCCGTACGTCAGTATGTCTGTATATCCCTTCTGCGTGTCTGTTTGGCCGTAGCTCAGTAAGTCTGTATGTCTCTTCTGCGTGTCTGTTAGTCCGTACGTCAGATTGTCTGTATATTCCTTCTGCGTGACTGTTAGTCCGTATGTCAGTATGTCTGTATATCCCTTCTGCGTGTCTGTTAGGCCGTACGTCAGTATGTCTGTTAGTCTGCTCGTCAGTATATCTGTATATCCCTTCTGTCTGTTAGTCTGCTCTTTATTATGTCTGTATATCCCTTCTGCCTGTCTGTAGTCTGCTCTTCAGTATGTCTGGAAATACCTTTTGCCTGTTTGTTAGTCTGCTCGTCAGTAAGTCAGTATATTCCTTATTCTTGTCTCTTAGTCGCTACGTCAGTATGTCTGCAGATTTCTCCGGATTGTCTGTTAGTCCGTAAGTCCGTACGTAAGTATGTCTGTAAATACCTTCTGTTTGTCTGTTAGTCCGTACGTCAGTTTATCTATATATCTCTACTCCTTGTCTGCTAGTCCGTATGTCAGTATGTCTGTATATCCCTTCTGCGTTTCTGTTAGTGTGCTCGTCAGTATGTCTGTATATCCCTTCTGCTTGTCTGTTAGTCTGTACGTCATTATGCCAGTATGTCTATAAATCCCTTCTGCCTGTCTGTTAATCTGCTCGTCAGTGTGTCTGTATATCCCTTCTGCCTGTCTGTTAGTCTGCTCGTCAGTATGTCTGTACATCCCTTCTGCCTGTCTGTAAGTCTGCTCGTCAGTATGTCTGTATATCCCTTCTGCCTGTTTGTTATTCTGTTCGTCAGTATGTCTATATATCCTTCTGTCTTTTAGTCTGCTCGTCAGTATGTCTGTATATCCCTTCTGCTTGTCTGATAGTCTGTACGTCATTATGCCAGCATGTCTATAAATCCCTTCTGCCTGTTTGTTATTGTGCTTGTCAGTGTGTCCGTATATCAATTCTGCCTGTCTGTTAGTCTGCTTGTCAGTATGTCTGTATATCCCTTCTGCCTGTCTGTTAGTCTGCTCGTCAGCATGTCCGTATATCCCTTCGGCCTGTCTGTTAGTCTGCTCGTCAGTATGTCTGTATATCCATTCTGCTTGTCTGTTATATTGTATGTAAGTATGTTTGTATATCCTTCTGTTTGTCTGTAAGTCCGTACTTCATTGTGCCTGGAAATACCTTCTGCTTGTCTGTTAGTCCGTACGTCAGTATGTCTGCAAATACCTTTTGCTTGTCTGTTAGTCCGTACGTCAATATGTCTGTAAATACCTTCTGCGTGTCTGTTAGTCAACATGTCTGCAAAAACCTTCTGATTGTCTGTTAGTCAGTACGTCAGGATGTCTGTAAATACCTTCTGTTTGTTAGTCCGTACGTCAGTACGTCTGCAAATACCTTCTGCGTGTCTGTTAGTCCGTGCGTCAGTATGTCTGCAAATACCTTCTGCTTGTCTGATAGTCCGTACGTCAGTATGCCTATATATCTCTTCTGCGTGTATGTTAGTCCGTAGGTCAGTATGTCTGTATATCTTTTCTGCCTGTCTGTTAGTCTCCTCTTCAGTATGTCTGTATATCCATTCTGCCTGTCTGTTCGTCTGTAATTCAATATGTCTGTATATCCCTTCTGCTTGTCTATTAGTTTGTATTTAAGTATGTTTGTATATCCTTCTGCTTGTCTGTTAGTCCGTAATTCAGTGTGTCTGCAAATACCTTCTGCTTGACTGTTAGCCCGTACGTCAGTATGTCTCCAAATATCTTCTGCTTGTCTGTTAGTCCGCACGTCAGTATGTCTGCAAATACCTTCGGCGTGTCTGTTAGTCCGTACCTCAACATGTCTGCATATACCTTCTTCTCGTCTGTTAGTCAGTACGTCAGTATGTCTGCAAATAACTTCTGATTGTTTGCTAGTCCGTACGTCAGTATGTCTGTATATCTCTTCTGCCTGTCTGTTAGTCTGCTCTTCAGTATGTCTGCAAATACCTTCTGCCTGTTTGTCAGTCTGCTCGTAAGTATGTCTTTATATCCCTTTTGCTTGTCTGTTAGTCCCTACGTCAGTATGTCTGCAAATACCTTCTGATTCTCCATTAGTCCGTACGTCAGTATGTTTGCAAATATCTTCTGCTTGTCTGTTAGTCCGTACGTCAGGATGTCTGCAAATACCTTCTACTTGTCTGTTAGTCGGTACGTCAGTTTGTCTATATATCTCTTCTGCTTGTCTGTTAGTCCGTATGTCAGTATGTCTGTATATCCCTTCTGCGTGTCTGTTAGTCGGTACGTCAGTATGTCTGTATATCCCTTTTGCTTGTCTGTTAGTCCGTACGTCAGAATGTCCGCAAATACCTTCTGCTTGTCTGTTAGTCCGTACGTCAGTATGTCTATATATCTCTTCTGCTTATATAGTAAATAAAAAAGTAAAGTACCCCCCGTCACGCCAAGTGGCGTATAGGGAAATATGGTGTTAGTGACCCTATATTTTACAGACCTTCAGCACATGATTTTTGGGGTAATGTGGTCGGTATTACGCCCGTGCTGCTTTTACTTTCCCAGAAAAAATCCGGTACCCATTTAAGGCTGGGTGAACCGGAGCCGTCGGTTGGGATCGAACCCTACCCCTTGTCCGTAGTAGTCCAGTTCACTAACCACTGAGCTCTCGCGGCTCCTACTAATTTTTAGGGAATTAGTAAAACCCAGGTGTCCTCGCCAGGATTACGAACCCCGCTGTTGCCGTGGTAAGCCAACCGCCTATCGATTGCGCTAACCGGACACCCTCTTCTGCTTATATGTTAGTCCGTATATCCCTTCTGCGTGTCTGTTAGTCCGAACGTCAGTAAGTCTGTATATCCCTTCTGCGTGTCTGTTAGTCGGTACGTCAGTATGTCTGTATATCCCTGTTGCTTGTCTTTTAGTCCGTACGTCAGTATGTCTGCAAAAAACTTCTGCTTGTCTGTTAGTCCGTACGTCAGAATGTCTGCAAATACCTTCTGCTTGTCTGTTAGTCCGTACGTCAGTATGACTATATATCTCTTCTGCTTATATGTTAGTCCATATATCCATTCAGCTTGTATGTTAGTCCGTATATCCCTTCTGCGTGTCTGTTAGTCCGAACGTCAGTATGTCTGTATATCCCTTCTGCGTGTCTGTTAGTACGTACTTCAGTATGTCTGTTTATCCCTTCTGCGTGTCTGTTTTTCCGTACGTCAGTATGTCTGTATGTCCCTTCTGCGTGTCTGTTAGTCCGTACGTCAGTATTTCTGTATATCCCTTCTGCGTGTCTGTTAGTCCGTACATCAGTATGTCTGTATATCCCTTCTGCGTGTCTGTTAGTCCGCTCGAAAGTATGTCTGTATATCCCTTCTGCTTGTCTGTTAGTCTGTACGTCAGTATGCCTGTATATCCATTATGTTTGTCAGTTAGTCTGTATGTTAGTATGTTTGGAAATCCCTTCTGCTTATCTGTTAGTCCGTACGTCAGTATGTCTGCAAATACCTTCTACGTGTCTGTTAGCCGTGCGTCAGTATGTATACAAATACCTTCTGATTGTCTGTTAGTCCTTACGTCAGTTTGTCTATATATCACTTCTGCGTGTCTGTTAGTCCGTACGTCAGTATGTCTGTATATCCCTTCTGCTTGTCTGTTAGATCAGCTCGTCAGTATGTCTGTATATCCCTTATCTCTGTCTGTTAGTCTTCACGTCAATTTGTCTGTATTTAACTTCTGAATGTCCGTTAATCTGGACGTCAGTATGTCTGTATATCCATCAGCCTGTCTGTTAGTCTGCTCGCCAATATGTCTGTATATCCCTTCTGCCAGTCTGTAGTCTGCACATCAGTATGTCTGTATATCCCTTTGGCCCATCTGTTAGTCTGTACGTCAATTTGTCTGTATATCCCATCTGCCTGTCTGTTAATCTGCTCGTCAGTATGTCTGTATATCCCTTCTACCTGTCTGTACGTGCAGTTTGTCTATATATCTCTTCTGCTTGTCTGTTAGTCTGTTCGTCAGTATGTCTGTATATCCTTATGTCTGTTAGTTTGCTCGTTATTATGTCTGTATATCCCTTCTGTCTGTCTGTTAGTCTGCTCGTCGGTATGTCTGTATATTACTTCTGCTTGTCTGTTAGTCTGTACGTCAGTATGCCAGTATGTCTATAAATCCCTTCTGCCTGTCTGTTAGTCTGCTCGTCAGTATGTCCGTATATCCCTTCTGCCTGTCTGTTAGTCTGTACGTCAGTACGTCTGTACATCCCTTCTAATTGTCTGTTAGTTTGTATGTAAGTCTGATTGTATATCCTTCTGTTTGTCTGTTAGTCCGTGCATCAGTATATCTGCAAATACCTTTTGCTTGTCTGTTAGTCCATATATCCCTTCTGCTTGTATGTTAGTCCGTATATCCCTTCTGCGTGTCTGTTAGTACGTACGTCAGTATGTCTGTATATCCCTTCTGCGTGTCTGTTAGGCCGTACGTCAGTATGTCTGTATGTCCCTTCTGCGTGTCTGTTAGTCCGTACGTCAGTAATTCTGTATATCCCTTCTGCGTGTCTGTTAGTCCGTACATCAGTATGTCTGCAAATATCTTCTGATTGTCTGTTAGTCCGTACGTCAGGATGTCTGCAAATACCTTCTGCGTGTCTGTTAGTCCGTGCGTCATTATGTCTGCAAATACCTTCTGCTTGCATGTTGGTCCGTACGTCAGTTTGCCTATATATCTCTTCTGCGTGTCTGTTAGTCTGTACGTCAGTATGTCTGTATATTCCTTCTGCCTGTCTGTTAGTCTGCTCTTCAGTATGTCTGCAAATACTTTCTGCCTATTTGTTAGTCTGCTCGTCAGTATGTTTGAATATCCCTTTTGCTTGTCTGTTAGTCCCTACGTCAGTATGTCTGCAAATACCTTGTAATTGTCTGTAAGTCCGTGCGTCAGTATGTTTGCAAATATCTTCTGCTTGTCTGTTAATCCGTGCGTCAGTATGTCTGTATATCCCTTCTACGTGTCTGTTAGTCCGTACGTCAGTATGTCTGTATATACCTTTTGCTTGTCTGTTAGTCCGTACGTCAGTATGTCTGCAAATAACTTCTGCTTGTCTGTTAGTCCGTATGTCAGTTTGTCTGCAAAAAGCTACTGCTTGTCTGTTAGGCCGTACGTCAGTATGTCTATATATCTCTTCTGATTTTATGTTAGTCCGTATATCCCTTCTGCGTGTCTGTTAGTCCGTACGTCAGTATGTCTGTATATCCCTTCTGCGTGTTTGTTAGGCCATACGTAAGTATGTCTGTATGTCCCTTCTGCGTGTCTGTTAGTCCGTCCGTCAGTATGTCTGTATATCCCTTCGGTGTGTCTGCTAGGCCGTACGTCGGTATGTTTGTATGTCCCTTCTGTGTGTCTGTTAGTCCGTACATCAGTATGTCTGTATATCCCTTCTGCGTGTCTGTTAGTCCGTACGTCAGTATGTCTGTATATCCCTTCTGCGTGTCTGTTTGGCCGTAGCTCAGTAAGTCTGTATGTCTCTTCTGCGTGTCTGTTAGTCCGTACGTCAGATTGTCTGTATATTCCTTCTGCGTGACTGTTAGTCCGTATGTCAGTATGTCTGTATATCCCTTCTGCGTGTCTGTTAGGCCGTACGTCAGTATGTCTGTTAGTCTGCTCGTCAGTATATCTGTATATCCCTTCTGTCTGTTAGTCTGCTCTTTATTATGTCTGTATATCCCTTCTGCCTGTCTGTAGTCTGCTCTTCAGTATGTCTGGAAATACCTTTTGCCTGTTTGTTAGTCTGCTCGTCAGTAAGTCAGTATATTCCTTATTCTTGTCTCTTAGTCGCTACGTCAGTATGTCTGCAGATTTCTCCGGATTGTCTGTTAGTCCGTAAGTCCGTACGTAAGTATGTCTGTAAATACCTTCTGTTTGTCTGTTAGTCCGTACGTCAGTTTATCTATATATCTCTACTCCTTGTCTGCTAGTCCGTATGTCAGTATGTCTGTATATCCCTTCTGCGTTTCTGTTAGTGTGCTCGTCAGTATGTCTGTATATCCCTTCTGCTTGTCTGTTAGTCTGTACGTCATTATGCCAGTATGTCTATAAATCCCTTCTGCCTGTCTGTTAATCTGCTCGTCAGTGTGTCTGTATATCCCTTCTGCCTGTCTGTTAGTCTGCTCGTCAGTATGTCTGTACATCCCTTCTGCCTGTCTGTAAGTCTGCTCGTCAGTATGTCTGTATATCCCTTCTGCCTGTTTGTTATTCTGTTCGTCAGTATGTCTATATATCCTTCTGTCTTTTAGTCTGCTCGTCAGTATGTCTGTATATCCCTTCTGCTTGTCTGATAGTCTGTACGTCATTATGCCAGCATGTCTATAAATCCCTTCTGCCTGTTTGTTATTGTGCTTGTCAGTGTGTCCGTATATCAATTCTGCCTGTCTGTTAGTCTGCTTGTCAGTATGTCTGTATATCCCTTCTGCCTGTCTGTTAGTCTGCTCGTCAGCATGTCCGTATATCCCTTCGGCCTGTCTGTTAGTCTGCTCGTCAGTATGTCTGTATATCCATTCTGCTTGTCTGTTATATTGTATGTAAGTATGTTTGTATATCCTTCTGTTTGTCTGTAAGTCCGTACTTCATTGTGCCTGGAAATACCTTCTGCTTGTCTGTTAGTCCGTACGTCAGTATGTCTGCAAATACCTTTTGCTTGTCTGTTAGTCCGTACGTCAATATGTCTGTAAATACCTTCTGCGTGTCTGTTAGTCAACATGTCTGCAAAAACCTTCTGATTGTCTGTTAGTCAGTACGTCAGGATGTCTGTAAATACCTTCTGTTTGTTAGTCCGTACGTCAGTACGTCTGCAAATACCTTCTGCGTGTCTGTTAGTCCGTGCGTCAGTATGTCTGCAAATACCTTCTGCTTGTCTGATAGTCCGTACGTCAGTATGCCTATATATCTCTTCTGCGTGTATGTTAGTCCGTAGGTCAGTATGTCTGTATATCTTTTCTGCCTGTCTGTTAGTCTCCTCTTCAGTATGTCTGTATATCCATTCTGCCTGTCTGTTCGTCTGTAATTCAATATGTCTGTATATCCCTTCTGCTTGTCTATTAGTTTGTATTTAAGTATGTTTGTATATCCTTCTGCTTGTCTGTTAGTCCGTAATTCAGTGTGTCTGCAAATACCTTCTGCTTGACTGTTAGCCCGTACGTCAGTATGTCTCCAAATATCTTCTGCTTGTCTGTTAGTCCGCACGTCAGTATGTCTGCAAATACCTTCGGCGTGTCTGTTAGTCCGTACCTCAACATGTCTGCATATACCTTCTTCTCGTCTGTTAGTCAGTACGTCAGTATGTCTGCAAATAACTTCTGATTGTTTGCTAGTCCGTACGTCAGTATGTCTGTATATCTCTTCTGCCTGTCTGTTAGTCTGCTCTTCAGTATGTCTGCAAATACCTTCTGCCTGTTTGTCAGTCTGCTCGTAAGTATGTCTTTATATCCCTTTTGCTTGTCTGTTAGTCCCTACGTCAGTATGTCTGCAAATACCTTCTGATTCTCCATTAGTCCGTACGTCAGTATGTTTGCAAATATCTTCTGCTTGTCTGTTAGTCCGTACGTCAGGATGTCTGCAAATACCTTCTACTTGTCTGTTAGTCGGTACGTCAGTTTGTCTATATATCTCTTCTGCTTGTCTGTTAGTCCGTATGTCAGTATGTCTGTATATCCCTTCTGCGTGTCTGTTAGTCGGTACGTCAGTATGTCTGTATATCCCTTTTGCTTGTCTGTTAGTCCGTACGTCAGAATGTCCGCAAATACCTTCTGCTTGTCTGTTAGTCCGTACGTCAGTATGTCTATATATCTCTTCTGCTTATATAGTAAATAAAAAAGTAAAGTACCCCCCGTCACGCCAAGTGGCGTATAGGGAAATATGGTGTTAGTGACCCTATATTTTACAGACCTTCAGCACATGATTTTTGGGGTAATGTGGTCGGTATTACGCCCGTGCTGCTTTTACTTTCCCAGAAAAAATCCGGTACCCATTTAAGGCTGGGTGAACCCGGAGCCGTCGGTTGGGATCGAACCCTACCCCTTGTCCGTAGTAGTCCAGTTCACTACCACTGAGCTCTCGCGGCTCCTACTAATTTTTAGGGAATTAGTAAAACCCAGGTGTCCTCGCCAGGATTACGAACCCCGGCTGTTGCCGTGGTAAGCCAACCGCCTATCGATTGCGCTAACCGGACACCCTCTTCTGCTTATATGTTAGTCCGTATATCCCTTCTGCGTGTCTGTTAGTCCGAACGTCAGTAAGTCTGTATATCCCTTCTGCGTGTCTGTTAGTCGGTACGTCAGTATGTCTGTATATCCCTGTTGCTTGTCTTTTAGTCCGTACGTCAGTATGTCTGCAAAAAACTTCTGCTTGTCTGTTAGTCCGTACGTCAGAATGTCTGCAAATACCTTCTGCTTGTCTGTTAGTCCGTACGTCAGTATGACTATATATCTCTTCTGCTTATATGTTAGTCCATATATCCATTCAGCTTGTATGTTAGTCCGTATATCCCTTCTGCGTGTCTGTTAGTCCGAACGTCAGTATGTCTGTATATCCCTTCTGCGTGTCTGTTAGTACGTACTTCAGTATGTCTGTTTATCCCTTCTGCGTGTCTGTTTTTCCGTACGTCAGTATGTCTGTATGTCCCTTCTGCGTGTCTGTTAGTCCGTACGTCAGTATTTCTGTATATCCCTTCTGCGTGTCTGTTAGTCCGTACATCAGTATGTCTGTATATCCCTTCTGCGTGTCTGTTAGTCCGAATGAAAGTATGTCTGTATATCCCTTCTGCTTGTCTGTTAGTCCGTACGTCAGTATGTCTGTATATTCCTTCTAGGTGTCTGTTAGGCCGTACGTCAGTATGTCTGTGTATCCCTTCTGCGTGTCTGTGACACCGTACGTCAGTATGTCTATATCCCTTCTGCGTGTCTGTTAGGCCGTACATCAGTATATCTGTATATCCCTTCTGCGTGTCTGTTAGGCCGTACGTCAATATGTCTGTATATCCCTTCTGTGTGTCTGTTAGGCCGTACGTCAGTATGTCTGTTAATCTGCTCGTCAGTATGTCTGTATATCCATTCTTTCTGTTAGTCTGCTCGTTATTATGTCTGTATATCCCTTTTGTCTGTTTGTTAGTCTGCTCGTCAGTATGTATGTATATCCCTTCTGCTTGTCTGTTAGTCTGCTCATCAGTATGTCTGTATATCCCTTATGTCTGTCTGTTAGTCCGCTCGTCAGTATGTTTGTATATCCCTTCTGCTTGTCTGTTAGTCTGTACGTCAGTATGCCTGTATATCCATTATGTTTGTCAGTTAGTCTGTATGTTAGTATGTTTGGAAATCCCTTCTGCTTATCTGTTAGTCCGTACGTCAGTATGTCTGCAAATACCTTCTACGTGTCTGTTAGTCCGTGCGTCAGTATGTATACAAATACCTTCTGATTGTCTGTTAGTCCTTACGTCAGTTTGTCTATATATCACTTCTGCGTGTCTGTTAGTCCGTACGTCAGTATGTCTGTATATCCCTTCTGCTTGTCTGTTAGATCAGCTCGTCAGTATGTCTGTATATCCCTTATCTCTGTCTGTTAGTCTTCACGTCAATTTGTCTGTATTTAACTTCTGAATGTCCGTTAATCTGGACGTCAGTATGTCTGTATATCCATCAGCCTGTCTGTTAGTCTGCTCGCCAATATGTCTGTATATCCCTTCTGCCAGTCTGTAGTCTGCACATCAGTATGTCTGTATATCCCTTTGGCCCATCTGTTAGTCTGTACGTCAATTTGTCTGTATATCCCATCTGCCTGTCTGTTAATCTGCTCGTCAGTATGTCTGTATATCCCTTCTACCTGTCTGTACGTGCAGTTTGTCTATATATCTCTTCTGCTTGTCTGTTAGTCTGTTCGTCAGTATGTCTGTATATCCTTATGTCTGTTAGTTTGCTCGTTATTATGTCTGTATATCCCTTCTGTCTGTCTGTTAGTCTGCTCGTCGGTATGTCTGTATATTACTTCTGCTTGTCTGTTAGTCTGTACGTCAGTATGCCAGTATGTCTATAAATCCCTTCTGCCTGTCTGTTAGTCTGCTCGTCAGTATGTCCGTATATCCCTTCTGCCTGTCTGTTAGTCTGTACGTCAGTACGTCTGTACATCCCTTCTAATTGTCTGTTAGTTTGTATGTAAGTCTGATTGTATATCCTTCTGTTTGTCTGTTAGTCCGTGCATCAGTATATCTGCAAATACCTTTTGCTTGTCTGTTAGTCCATATATCCCTTCTGCTTGTATGTTAGTCCGTATATCCCTTCTGCGTGTCTGTTAGTACGTACGTCAGTATGTCTGTATATCCCTTCTGCGTGTCTGTTAGGCCGTACGTCAGTATGTCTGTATGTCCCTTCTGCGTGTCTGTTAGTCCGTACGTCAGTAATTCTGTATATCCCTTCTGCGTGTCTGTTAGTCCGTACATCAGTATGTCTGCAAATATCTTCTGATTGTCTGTTAGTCCGTACGTCAGGATGTCTGCAAATACCTTCTGCGTGTCTGTTAGTCCGTGCGTCATTATGTCTGCAAATACCTTCTGCTTGCATGTTGGTCCGTACGTCAGTTTGCCTATATATCTCTTCTGCGTGTCTGTTAGTCTGTACGTCAGTATGTCTGTATATTCCTTCTGCCTGTCTGTTAGTCTGCTCTTCAGTATGTCTGCAAATACTTTCTGCCTATTTGTTAGTCTGCTCGTCAGTATGTTTGAATATCCCTTTTGCTTGTCTGTTAGTCCCTACGTCAGTATGTCTGCAAATACCTTGTAATTGTCTGTAAGTCCGTGCGTCAGTATGTTTGCAAATATCTTCTGCTTGTCTGTTAATCCGTGCGTCAGTATGTCTGTATATCCCTTCTACGTGTCTGTTAGTCCGTACGTCAGTATGTCTGTATATACCTTTTGCTTGTCTGTTAGTCCGTACGTCAGTATGTCTGCAAATAACTTCTGCTTGTCTGTTAGTCCGTATGTCAGTTTGTCTGCAAAAAGCTACTGCTTGTCTGTTAGGCCGTACGTCAGTATGTCTATATATCTCTTCTGATTTTATGTTAGTCCGTATATCCCTTCTGCGTGTCTGTTAGTCCGTACGTCAGTATGTCTGTATATCCCTTCTGCGTGTTTGTTAGGCCATACGTAAGTATGTCTGTATGTCCCTTCTGCGTGTCTGTTAGTCCGTCCGTCAGTATGTCTGTATATCCCTTCGGTGTGTCTGCTAGGCCGTACGTCGGTATGTTTGTATGTCCCTTCTGTGTGTCTGTTAGTCCGTACATCAGTATGTCTGTATATCCCTTCTGCGTGTCTGTTAGTCCGTACGTCAGTATGTCTGTATATCCCTTCTGCGTGTCTGTTTGGCCGTAGCTCAGTAAGTCTGTATGTCTCTTCTGCGTGTCTGTTAGTCCGTACGTCAGATTGTCTGTATATTCCTTCTGCGTGACTGTTAGTCCGTATGTCAGTATGTCTGTATATCCCTTCTGCGTGTCTGTTAGGCCGTACGTCAGTATGTCTGTTAGTCTGCTCGTCAGTATATCTGTATATCCCTTCTGTCTGTTAGTCTGCTCTTTATTATGTCTGTATATCCCTTCTGCCTGTCTGTAGTCTGCTCTTCAGTATGTCTGGAAATACCTTTTGCCTGTTTGTTAGTCTGCTCGTCAGTAAGTCAGTATATTCCTTATTCTTGTCTCTTAGTCGCTACGTCAGTATGTCTGCAGATTTCTCCGGATTGTCTGTTAGTCCGTAAGTCCGTACGTAAGTATGTCTGTAAATACCTTCTGTTTGTCTGTTAGTCCGTACGTCAGTTTATCTATATATCTCTACTCCTTGTCTGCTAGTCCGTATGTCAGTATGTCTGTATATCCCTTCTGCGTTTCTGTTAGTGTGCTCGTCAGTATGTCTGTATATCCCTTCTGCTTGTCTGTTAGTCTGTACGTCATTATGCCAGTATGTCTATAAATCCCTTCTGCCTGTCTGTTAATCTGCTCGTCAGTGTGTCTGTATATCCCTTCTGCCTGTCTGTTAGTCTGCTCGTCAGTATGTCTGTACATCCCTTCTGCCTGTCTGTAAGTCTGCTCGTCAGTATGTCTGTATATCCCTTCTGCCTGTTTGTTATTCTGTTCGTCAGTATGTCTATATATCCTTCTGTCTTTTAGTCTGCTCGTCAGTATGTCTGTATATCCCTTCTGCTTGTCTGATAGTCTGTACGTCATTATGCCAGCATGTCTATAAATCCCTTCTGCCTGTTTGTTATTGTGCTTGTCAGTGTGTCCGTATATCAATTCTGCCTGTCTGTTAGTCTGCTTGTCAGTATGTCTGTATATCCCTTCTGCCTGTCTGTTAGTCTGCTCGTCAGCATGTCCGTATATCCCTTCGGCCTGTCTGTTAGTCTGCTCGTCAGTATGTCTGTATATCCATTCTGCTTGTCTGTTATATTGTATGTAAGTATGTTTGTATATCCTTCTGTTTGTCTGTAAGTCCGTACTTCATTGTGCCTGGAAATACCTTCTGCTTGTCTGTTAGTCCGTACGTCAGTATGTCTGCAAATACCTTTTGCTTGTCTGTTAGTCCGTACGTCAATATGTCTGTAAATACCTTCTGCGTGTCTGTTAGTCAACATGTCTGCAAAACCTTCTGATTGTCTGTTAGTCAGTACGTCAGGATGTCTGTAAATACCTTCTGTTTGTTAGTCCGTACGTCAGTACGTCTGCAAATACCTTCTGCGTGTCTGTTAGTCCGTGCGTCAGTATGTCTGCAAATACCTTCTGCTTGTCTGATAGTCCGTACGTCAGTATGCCTATATATCTCTTCTGCGTGTATGTTAGTCCGTAGGTCAGTATGTCTGTATATCTTTTCTGCCTGTCTGTTAGTCTCCTCTTCAGTATGTCTGTATATCCATTCTGCCTGTCTGTTCGTCTGTAATTCAATATGTCTGTATATCCCTTCTGCTTGTCTATTAGTTTGTATTTAAGTATGTTTGTATATCCTTCTGCTTGTCTGTTAGTCCGTAATTCAGTGTGTCTGCAAATACCTTCTGCTTGACTGTTAGCCCGTACGTCAGTATGTCTCCAAATATCTTCTGCTTGTCTGTTAGTCCGCACGTCAGTATGTCTGCAAATACCTTCGGCGTGTCTGTTAGTCCGTACCTCAACATGTCTGCATATACCTTCTTCTCGTCTGTTAGTCAGTACGTCAGTATGTCTGCAAATAACTTCTGATTGTTTGCTAGTCCGTACGTCAGTATGTCTGTATATCTCTTCTGCCTGTCTGTTAGTCTGCTCTTCAGTATGTCTGCAAATACCTTCTGCCTGTTTGTCAGTCTGCTCGTAAGTATGTCTTTATATCCCTTTTGCTTGTCTGTTAGTCCCTACGTCAGTATGTCTGCAAATACCTTCTGATTCTCCATTAGTCCGTACGTCAGTATGTTTGCAAATATCTTCTGCTTGTCTGTTAGTCCGTACGTCAGGATGTCTGCAAATACCTTCTACTTGTCTGTTAGTCGGTACGTCAGTTTGTCTATATATCTCTTCTGCTTGTCTGTTAGTCCGTATGTCAGTATGTCTGTATATCCCTTCTGCGTGTCTGTTAGTCGGTACGTCAGTATGTCTGTATATCCCTTTTGCTTGTCTGTTAGTCCGTACGTCAGAATGTCCGCAAATACCTTCTGCTTGTCTGTTAGTCCGTACGTCAGTATGTCTATATATCTCTTCTGCTTATATGTTAGTCCGTATATCCCTTCTGCGTGTCTGTTAGTCCGAACGTCAGTAAGTCTGTATATCCCTTCTGCGTTTCTGTTAGTCGGTACGTCAGTATGTCTGTATATCCCTGTTGCTTGTCTTTTAGTCCGTACGTCAGTATGTCTGCAAAAAACTTCTGCTTGTCTGTTAGTCCGTACGTCAGAATGTCTGCAAATACCTTCTGCTTGTCTGTTAGTCCGTACGTCAGTATGACTATATATCTCTTCTGCTTATATGTTAGTCCATATATCCATTCAGCTTGTATGTTAGTCCGTATATCCCTTCTGCGTGTCTGTTAGTCCGAACGTCAGTATGTCTGTATATCCCTTCTGCGTGTCTGTTAGTACGTACTTCAGTATGTCTGTTTATCCCTTCTGCGTGTCTGTTTTTCCGTACGTCAGTATGTCTGTATGTCCCTTCTGCGTGTCTGTTAGTCCGTACGTCAGTATTTCTGTATATCCCTTCTGCGTGTCTGTTAGTCCGTACATCAGTATGTCTGTATATCCCTTCTGCGTGTCTGTTAGTCCGAATGAAAGTATGTCTGTATATCCCTTCTGCTTGTCTGTTAGTCCGTACGTCAGTATGTCTGTATATTCCTTCTAGGTGTCTGTTAGGCCGTACGTCAGTATGTCTGTGTATCCCTTCTGCGTGTCTGTGACACCGTACGTCAGTATGTCTATATCCCTTCTGCGTGTCTGTTAGGCCGTACATCAGTATATCTGTATATCCCTTCTGCGTGTCTGTTAGGCCGTACGTCAATATGTCTGTATATCCCTTCTGTGTGTCTGTTAGGCCGTACGTCAGTATGTCTGTTAATCTGCTCGTCAGTATGTCTGTATATCCATTCTTTCTGTTAGTCTGCTCGTTATTATGTCTGTATATCCCTTTTGTCTGTTTGTTAGTCTGCTCGTCAGTATGTATGTATATCCCTTCTGCTTGTCTGTTAGTCTGCTCATCAGTATGTCTGTATATCCCTTCTGTCTGTCTGTTAGTCCGCTCGTCAGTATGTTTGTATATCCCTTCTGCTTGTCTGTTAGTCTGTACGTCAGTATGCCTGTATATCCATTATGTTTGTCAGTTAGTCTGTATGTTAGTATGTTTGGAAATCCCTTCTGCTTATCTGTTAGTCCGTACGTCAGTATGTCTGCAAATACCTTCTACGTGTCTGTTAGTCCGTGCGTCAGTATGTATACAAATACCTTCTGATTGTCTGTTAGTCCTTACGTCAGTTTGTCTATATATCACTTCTGCGTGTCTGTTAGTCCGTACGTCAGTATGTCTGTATATCCCTTCTGCTTGTCTGTTAGATCAGCTCGTCAGTATGTCTGTATATCCCTTATCTCTGTCTGTTAGTCTTCACGTCAATTTGTCTGTATTTAACTTCTGAATGTCCGTTAATCTGGACGTCAGTATGTCTGTATATCCATCAGCCTGTCTGTTAGTCTGCTCGCCAATATGTCTGTATATCCCTTCTGCCAGTCTGTAGTCTGCACATCAGTATGTCTGTATATCCCTTTGCCCATCTGTTAGTCTGTACGTCAATTTGTCTGTATATCCCATCTGCCTGTCTGTTAATCTGCTCGTCAGTATGTCTGTATATCCCTTCTACCTGTCTGTACGTGCAGTTTGTCTATATATCTCTTCTGCTTGTCTGTTAGTCTGTTCGTCAGTATGTCTGTATATCCTTATGTCTGTTAGTTTGCTCGTTATTATGTCTGTATATCCCTTCTGTCTGTCTGTTAGTCTGCTCGTCGGTATGTCTGTATATTACTTCTGCTTGTCTGTTAGTCTGTACGTCAGTATGCCAGTATGTCTATAAATCCCTTCTGCCTGTCTGTTAGTCTGCTCGTCAGTATGTCCGTATATCCCTTCTGCCTGTCTGTTAGTCTGTACGTCAGTACGTCTGTACATCCCTTCTAATTGTCTGTTAGTTTGTATGTAAGTCTGATTGTATATCCTTCTGTTTGTCTGTTAGTCCGTGCATCAGTATATCTGCAAATACCTTTTGCTTGTCTGTTAGTCCATATATCCCTTCTGCTTGTATGTTAGTCCGTATATCCCTTCTGCGTGTCTGTTAGTACGTACGTCAGTATGTCTGTATATCCCTTCTGCGTGTCTGTTAGGCCGTACGTCAGTATGTCTGTATGTCCCTTCTGCGTGTCTGTTAGTCCGTACGTCAGTAATTCTGTATATCCCTTCTGCGTGTCTGTTAGTCCGTACATCAGTATGTCTGCAAATATCTTCTGATTGTCTGTTAGTCCGTACGTCAGGATGTCTGCAAATACCTTCTGCGTGTCTGTTAGTCCGTGCGTCATTATGTCTGCAAATACCTTCTGCTTGCATGTTGGTCCGTACGTCAGTTTGCCTATATATCTCTTCTGCGTGTCTGTTAGTCTGTACGTCAGTATGTCTGTATATTCCTTCTGCCTGTCTGTTAGTCTGCTCTTCAGTATGTCTGCAAATACTTTCTGCCTATTTGTTAGTCTGCTCGTCAGTATGTTTGAATATCCCTTTTGCTTGTCTGTTAGTCCCTACGTCAGTATGTCTGCAAATACCTTGTAATTGTCTGTAAGTCCGTGCGTCAGTATGTTTGCAAATATCTTCTGCTTGTCTGTTAATCCGTGCGTCAGTATGTCTGTATATCCCTTCTACGTGTCTGTTAGTCCGTACGTCAGTATGTCTGTATATACCTTTTGCTTGTCTGTTAGTCCGTACGTCAGTATGTCTGCAAATAACTTCTGCTTGTCTGTTAGTCCGTATGTCAGTTTGTCTGCAAAAAGCTACTGCTTGTCTGTTAGGCCGTACGTCAGTATGTCTATATATCTCTTCTGCTTTTATGTTAGTCCGTATATCCCTTCTGCGTGTCTGTTAGTCCGTACGTCAGTATGTCTGTATATCCCTTCTGCGTGTTTGTTAGGCCATACGTAAGTATGTCTGTATGTCCCTTCTGCGTGTCTGTTAGTCCGTCCGTCAGTATGTCTGTATATCCCTTCTGTGTGTCTGCTAGGCCGTACGTCGGTATGTTTGTATGTCCCTTCTGTGTGTCTGTTAGTCCGTACATCAGTATGTCTGTATATCCCTTCTGCGTGTCTGTTAGTCCGTACGTCAGTATGTCTGTATATCCCTTCTGCGTGTCTGTTTGGCCGTAGCTCAGTAAGTCTGTATGTCTCTTCTGCGTGTCTGTTAGTCCGTACGTCAGATTGTCTGTATATTCCTTCTGCGTGACTGTTAGTCCGTATGTCAGTATGTCTGTATATCCCTTCTGCGTGTCTGTTAGGCCGTACGTCAGTATGTCTGTTAGTCTGCTCGTCAGTATATCTGTATATCCCTTCTGTCTGTTAGTCTGCTCTTTATTATGTCTGTATATCCCTTCTGCCTGTCTGTAGTCTGCTCTTCAGTATGTCTGGAAATACCTTTTGCCTGTTTGTTAGTCTGCTCGTCAGTAAGTCAGTATATTCCTTATTCTTGTCTCTTAGTCGCTACGTCAGTATGTCTGCAGATTTCTCCGGATTGTCTGTTAGTCCGTAAGTCCGTACGTAAGTATGTCTGTAAATACCTTCTGTTTGTCTGTTAGTCCGTACGTCAGTTTATCTATATATCTCTACTCCTTGTCTGCTAGTCCGTATGTCAGTATGTCTGTATATCCCTTCTGCGTTTCTGTTAGTGTGCTCGTCAGTATGTCTGTATATCCCTTCTGCTTGTCTGTTAGTCTGTACGTCATTATGCCAGTATGTCTATAAATCCCTTCTGCCTGTCTGTTAATCTGCTCGTCAGTGTGTCTGTATATCCCTTCTGCCTGTCTGTTAGTCTGCTCGTCAGTATGTCTGTACATCCCTTCTGCCTGTCTGTAAGTCTGCTCGTCAGTATGTCTGTATATCCCTTCTGCCTGTTTGTTATTCTGTTCGTCAGTATGTCTATATATCCTTCTGTCTTTTAGTCTGCTCGTCAGTATGTCTGTATATCCCTTCTGCTTGTCTGATAGTCTGTACGTCATTATGCCAGCATGTCTATAAATCCCTTCTGCCTGTTTGTTATTGTGCTTGTCAGTGTGTCCGTATATCAATTCTGCCTGTCTGTTAGTCTGCTTGTCAGTATGTCTGTATATCCCTTCTGCCTGTCTGTTAGTCTGCTCGTCAGCATGTCCGTATATCCCTTCGGCCTGTCTGTTAGTCTGCTCGTCAGTATGTCTGTATATCCATTCTGCTTGTCTGTTATATTGTATGTAAGTATGTTTGTATATCCTTCTGTTTGTCTGTAAGTCCGTACTTCATTGTGCCTGGAAATACCTTCTGCTTGTCTGTTAGTCCGTACGTCAGTATGTCTGCAAATACCTTTTGCTTGTCTGTTAGTCCGTACGTCAATATGTCTGTAAATACCTTCTGCGTGTCTGTTAGTCAACATGTCTGCAAAAACCTTCTGATTGTCTGTTAGTCAGTACGTCAGGATGTCTGTAAATACCTTCTGTTTGTTAGTCCGTACGTCAGTACGTCTGCAAATACCTTCTGCGTGTCTGTTAGTCCGTGCGTCAGTATGTCTGCAAATACCTTCTGCTTGTCTGATAGTCCGTACGTCAGTATGCCTATATATCTCTTCTGCGTGTATGTTAGTCCGTAGGTCAGTATGTCTGTATATCTTTTCTGCCTGTCTGTTAGTCTCCTCTTCAGTATGTCTGTATATCCATTCTGCCTGTCTGTTCGTCTGTAATTCAATATGTCTGTATATCCCTTCTGCTTGTCTATTAGTTTGTATTTAAGTATGTTTGTATATCCTTCTGCTTGTCTGTTAGTCCGTAATTCAGTGTGTCTGCAAATACCTTCTGCTTGACTGTTAGCCCGTACGTCAGTATGTCTCCAAATATCTTCTGCTTGTCTGTTAGTCCGCACGTCAGTATGTCTGCAAATACCTTCGGCGTGTCTGTTAGTCCGTACCTCAACATGTCTGCATATACCTTCTTCTCGTCTGTTAGTCAGTACGTCAGTATGTCTGCAAATAACTTCTGATTGTTTGCTAGTCCGTACGTCAGTATGTCTGTATATCTCTTCTGCCTGTCTGTTAGTCTGCTCTTCAGTATGTCTGCAAATACCTTCTGCCTGTTTGTCAGTCTGCTCGTAAGTATGTCTTTATATCCCTTTTGCTTGTCTGTTAGTCCCTACGTCAGTATGTCTGCAAATACCTTCTGATTCTCCATTAGTCCGTACGTCAGTATGTTTGCAAATATCTTCTGCTTGTCTGTTAGTCCGTACGTCAGGATGTCTGCAAATACCTTCTACTTGTCTGTTAGTCGGTACGTCAGTTTGTCTATATATCTCTTCTGCTTGTCTGTTAGTCCGTATGTCAGTATGTCTGTATATCCCTTCTGCGTGTCTGTTAGTCGGTACGTCAGTATGTCTGTATATCCCTTTTGCTTGTCTGTTAGTCCGTACGTCAGAATGTCCGCAAATACCTTCTGCTTGTCTGTTAGTCCGTACGTCAGTATGTCTATATATCTCTTCTGCTTATATGTTAGTCCGTATATCCCTTCTGCGTGTCTGTTAGTCCGAACGTCAGTAAGTCTGTATATCCCTTCTGCGTTTCTGTTAGTCGGTACGTCAGTATGTCTGTATATCCCTGTTGCTTGTCTTTTAGTCCGTACGTCAGTATGTCTGCAAAAAACTTCTGCTTGTCTGTTAGTCCGTACGTCAGAATGTCTGCAAATACCTTCTGCTTGTCTGTTAGTCCGTACGTCAGTATGACTATATATCTCTTCTGCTTATATGTTAGTCCATATATCCATTCTGCTTGTATGTTAGTCCGTATATCCCTTCTGCGTGTCTGTTAGTCCGAACGTCAGTATGTCTGTATATCCCTTCTGCGTGTCTGTTAGTACGTACTTCAGTATGTCTGTTTATCCCTTCTGCGTGTCTGTTTTTCCGTACGTCAGTATGTCTGTATGTCCCTTCTGCGTGTCTGTTAGTCCGTACGTCAGTATTTCTGTATATCCCTTCTGCGTGTCTGTTAGTCCGTACATCAGTATGTCTGTATATCCCTTCTGCGTGTCTGTTAGTCCGAATGAAAGTATGTCTGTATATCCCTTCTGCTTGTCTGTTAGTCCGTACGTCAGTATGTCTGTATATTCCTTCTAGGTGTCTGTTAGGCCGTACGTCAGTATGTCTGTGTATCCCTTCTGCGTGTCTGTGACACCGTACGTCAGTATGTCTATATCCCTTCTGCGTGTCTGTTAGGCCGTACATCAGTATATCTGTATATCCCTTCTGCGTGTCTGTTAGGCCGTACGTCAATATGTCTGTATATCCCTTCTGTGTGTCTGTTAGGCCGTACGTCAGTATGTCTGTTAATCTGCTCGTCAGTATGTCTGTATATCCATTCTTTCTGTTAGTCTGCTCGTTATTATGTCTGTATATCCCTTTTGTCTGTTTGTTAGTCTGCTCGTCAGTATGTCTGTATATCCCTTCTGCGTGTCTGTTAGTCCGAACGTCAGTATGTCTGTATATCCCTTCTGCGTGTCTGTTAGTCCGCTCGTCAGTATGTTTGTATATCCCTTCTGCTTGTCTGTTAGTCTGTACGTCAGTATGCCTGTATATCCATTATGTTTGTCAGTTAGTCTGTATGTTAGTATGTTTGGAAATCCCTTCTGCTTATCTGTTAGTCCGTACGTCAGTATGTCTGCAAATACCTTCTACGTGTCTGTTAGTCCGTGCGTCAGTATGTATACAAATACCTTCTGATTGTCTGTTAGTCCTTACGTCAGTTTGTCTATATATCACTTCTGCGTGTCTGTTAGTCCGTACGTCAGTATGTCTGTATATCCCTTCTGCTTGTCTGTTAGATCAGCTCGTCAGTATGTCTGTATATCCCTTATCTCTGTCTGTTAGTCTTCACGTCAATTTGTCTGTATTTAACTTCTGAATGTCCGTTAATCTGGACGTCAGTATGTCTGTATATCCATCAGCCTGTCTGTTAGTCTGCTCGCCAATATGTCTGTATATCCCTTCTGCCAGTCTGTAGTCTGCACATCAGTATGTCTGTATATCCCTTTGGCCCATCTGTTAGTCTGTACGTCAATTTGTCTGTATATCCCATCTGCCTGTCTGTTAATCTGCTCGTCAGTATGTCTGTATATCCCTTCTACCTGTCTGTACGTGCAGTTTGTCTATATATCTCTTCTGCTTGTCTGTTAGTCTGTTCGTCAGTATGTCTGTATATCCTTATGTCTGTTAGTTTGCTCGTTATTATGTCTGTATATCCCTTCTGTCTGTCTGTTAGTCTGCTCGTCGGTATGTCTGTATATTACTTCTGCTTGTCTGTTAGTCTGTACGTCAGTATGCCAGTATGTCTATAAATCCCTTCTGCCTGTCTGTTAGTCTGCTCGTCAGTATGTCCGTATATCCCTTCTGCCTGTCTGTTAGTCTGTACGTCAGTACGTCTGTACATCCCTTCTAATTGTCTGTTAGTTTGTATGTAAGTCTGATTGTATATCCTTCTGTTTGTCTGTTAGTCCGTGCATCAGTATATCTGCAAATACCTTTTGCTTGTCTGTTAGTCCATATATCCCTTCTGCTTGTATGTTAGTCCGTATATCCCTTCTGCGTGTCTGTTAGTACGTATGTCAGTATGTCTGTATATCCCTTCTGCGTGTCTGTTAGGCCGTACGTCAGTATGTCTGTATGTCCCTTCTGCGTGTCTGTTAGTCCGTACGTCAGTAATTCTGTATATCCCTTCTGCGTGTCTGTTAGTCCGTACATCAGTATGTCTGCAAATATCTTCTGATTGTCTGTTAGTCCGTACGTCAGGATGTCTGCAAATACCTTCTGCGTGTCTGTTAGTCCGTGCGTCAGTATGTCTGCAAATACCTTCTGCTTGCATGTTGGTCCGTACGTCAGTTTGCCTATATATCTCTTCTGCGTGTCTGTTAGTCTGTACGTCAGTATGTCTGTATATTCCTTCTGCCTGTCTGTTAGTCTGCTCTTCAGTATGTCTGCAAATACTTTCTGCCTATTTGTTAGTCTGCTCGTCAGTATGTTTGAATATCCCTTTTGCTTGTCTGTTAGTCCCTACGTCAGTATGTCTGCAAATACCTTGTAATTGTCTGTAAGTCCGTGCGTCAGTATGTTTGCAAATATCTTCTGCTTGTCTGTTAATCCGTGCGTCAGTATGTCTGTATATCCCTTCTACGTGTCTGTTAGTCCGTACGTCAGTATGTCTGTATATACCTTTTGCTTGTCTGTTAGTCCGTACGTCAGTATGTCTGCAAATAACTTCTGCTTGTCTGTTAGTCCGTATGTCAGTTTGTCTGCAAAAAGCTACTGCTTGTCTGTTAGGCCGTACGTCAGTATGTCTATATATCTCTTCTGCTTTTATGTTAGTCCGTATATCCCTTCTGCGTGTCTGTTAGTCCGTACGTCAGTATGTCTGTATATCCCTTCTGCGTGTTTGTTAGGCCATACGTAAGTATGTCTGTATGTCCCTTCTGCGTGTCTGTTAGTCCGTCCGTCAGTATGTCTGTATATCCCTTCTGTGTGTCTGCTAGGCCGTACGTCGGTATGTTTGTATGTCCCTTCTGTGTGTCTGTTAGTCCGTACATCAGTATGTCTGTATATCCCTTCTGCGTGTCTGTTAGTCCGTACGTCAGTATGTCTGTATATCCCTTCTGCGTGTCTGTTTGGCCGTAGCTCAGTAAGTCTGTATGTCTCTTCTGCGTGTCTGTTAGTCCGTACGTCAGATTGTCTGTATATTCCTTCTGCGTGACTGTTAGTCCGTATGTCAGTATGTCTGTATATCCCTTCTGCGTGTCTGTTAGGCCGTACGTCAGTATGTCTGTTAGTCTGCTCGTCAGTATATCTGTATATCCCTTCTGTCTGTTAGTCTGCTCTTTATTATGTCTGTATATCCCTTCTGCCTGTCTGTAGTCTGCTCTTCAGTATGTCTGGAAATACCTTTTGCCTGTTTGTTAGTCTGCTCGTCAGTAAGTCAGTATATTCCTTATTCTTGTCTCTTAGTCGCTACGTCAGTATGTCTGCAGATTTCTCCGGATTGTCTGTTAGTCCGTAAGTCCGTACGTAAGTATGTCTGTAAATACCTTCTGTTTGTCTGTTAGTCCGTACGTCAGTTTATCTATATATCTCTACTCCTTGTCTGCTAGTCCGTATGTCAGTATGTCTGTATATCCCTTCTGCGTTTCTGTTAGTGTGCTCGTCAGTATGTCTGTATATCCCTTCTGCTTGTCTGTTAGTCTGTACGTCATTATGCCAGTATGTCTATAAATCCCTTCTGCCTGTCTGTTAATCTGCTCGTCAGTGTGTCTGTATATCCCTTCTGCCTGTCTGTTAGTCTGCTCGTCAGTATGTCTGTACATCCCTTCTGCCTGTCTGTAAGTCTGCTCGTCAGTATGTCTGTATATCCCTTCTGCCTGTTTGTTATTCTGTTCGTCAGTATGTCTATATATCCTTCTGTCTTTTAGTCTGCTCGTCAGTATGTCTGTATATCCCTTCTGCTTGTCTGATAGTCTGTACGTCATTATGCCAGCATGTCTATAAATCCCTTCTGCCTGTTTGTTATTGTGCTTGTCAGTGTGTCCGTATATCAATTCTGCCTGTCTGTTAGTCTGCTTGTCAGTATGTCTGTATATCCCTTCTGCCTGTCTGTTAGTCTGCTCGTCAGCATGTCCGTATATCCCTTCGGCCTGTCTGTTAGTCTGCTCGTCAGTATGTCTGTATATCCATTCTGCTTGTCTGTTATATTGTATGTAAGTATGTTTGTATATCCTTCTGTTTGTCTGTAAGTCCGTACTTCATTGTGCCTGGAAATACCTTCTGCTTGTCTGTTAGTCCGTACGTCAGTATGTCTGCAAATACCTTTTGCTTGTCTGTTAGTCCGTACGTCAATATGTCTGTAAATACCTTCTGCGTGTCTGTTAGTCAACATGTCTGCAAAAACCTTCTGATTGTCTGTTAGTCAGTACGTCAGGATGTCTGTAAATACCTTCTGTTTGTTAGTCCGTACGTCAGTACGTCTGCAAATACCTTCTGCGTGTCTGTTAGTCCGTGCGTCAGTATGTCTGCAAATACCTTCTGCTTGTCTGATAGTCCGTACGTCAGTATGCCTATATATCTCTTCTGCGTGTATGTTAGTCCGTAGGTCAGTATGTCTGTATATCTTTTCTGCCTGTCTGTTAGTCTCCTCTTCAGTATGTCTGTATATCCATTCTGCCTGTCTGTTCGTCTGTAATTCAATATGTCTGTATATCCCTTCTGCTTGTCTATTAGTTTGTATTTAAGTATGTTTGTATATCCTTCTGCTTGTCTGTTAGTCCGTAATTCAGTGTGTCTGCAAATACCTTCGGGGTGTCTGTTAGTCCGTACCTCAACATGTCTGCATATACCTTCTTCTCGTCTGTTAGTCAGTACGTCAGTATGTCTGCAAATAACTTCTGATTGTTTGCTAGTCCGTACGTCAGTATGTCTGTATATCTCTTCTGCCTGTCTGTTAGTCTGCTCTTCAGTATGTCTGCAAATACCTTCTGCCTGTTTGTCAGTCTGCTCGTAAGTATGTCTTTATATCCCTTTTGCTTGTCTGTTAGTCCCTACGTCAGTATGTCTGCAAATACCTTCTGATTCTCCATTAGTCCGTACGTCAGTATGTTTGCAAATATCTTCTGCTTGTCTGTTAGTCCGTACGTCAGGATGTCTGCAAATACCTTCTACTTGTCTGTTAGTCGGTACGTCAGTTTGTCTATATATCTCTTCTGCTTGTCTGTTAGTCCGTATGTCAGTATGTCTGTATATCCCTTCTGCGTGTCTGTTAGTCGGTACGTCAGTATGTCTGTATATCCCTTTTGCTTGTCTGTTAGTCCGTACGTCAGAATGTCCGCAAATACCTTCTGCCTGTCTGTTAGTCCGTACGTCAGTATGTCTATATATCTCTTCTGCTTATATGTTAGTCCGTATATCCCTTCTGCGTGTCTGTTAGTCCGAACGTCAGTAAGTCTGTATATCCCTTCTGCGTTTCTGTTAGTCGGTACGTCAGTATGTCTGTATATCCCTGTTGCTTGTCTTTTAGTCCGTACGTCAGTATGTCTGCAAAAAACTTCTGCTTGTCTGTTAGTCCGTACGTCAGAATGTCTGCAAATACCTTCTGCTTGTCTGTTAGTCCGTACGTCAGTATGACTATATATCTCTTCTGCTTATATGTTAGTCCATATATCCATTCTGCTTGTATGTTAGTCCGTATATCCCTTCTGCGTGTCTGTTAGTCCGAACGTCAGTATGTCTGTATATCCCTTCTGCGTGTCTGTTAGTACGTACTTCAGTATGTCTGTTTATCCCTTCTGCGTGTCTGTTTTTCCGTACGTCAGTATGTCTGTATGTCCCTTCTGCGTGTCTGTTAGTCCGTACGTCAGTATTTCTGTATATCCCTTCTGCGTTTCTGTTAGTCCGTACATCAGTATGTCTGTATATCCCTTCTGCGTGTCTGTTAGTCCGAATGAAAGTATGTCTGTATATCCCTTCTGCTTGTCTGTTAGTCCGTACGTCAGTATGTCTGTATATTCCTTCTAGGTGTCTGTTAGGCCGTACGTCAGTATGTCTGTGTATCCCTTCTGCGTGTCTGTGACACCGTACGTCAGTATGTCTATATCCCTTCTGCGTGTCTGTTAGGCCGTACATCAGTATATCTGTATATCCCTTCTGCGTGTCTGTTAGGCCGTACGTCAATATGTCTGTATATCCCTTCTGTGTGTCTGTTAGGCCGTACGTCAGTATGTCTGTTAATCTGCTCGTCAGTATGTCTGTATATCCATTCTTTCTGTTAGTCTGCTCGTTATTATGTCTGTATATCCCTTTTGTCTGTTTGTTAGTCTGCTCGTCAGTATGTCTGTATATCCCTTCTGCGTGTCTGTTAGTCCGAACGTCAGTATGTCTGTATATCCCTTCTGCGTGTCTGTTAGTCCGCTCGTCAGTATGTTTGTATATCCCTTCTGCTTGTCTGTTAGTCTGTACGTCAGTATGCCTGTATATCCATTATGTTTGTCAGTTAGTCTGTATGTTAGTATGTTTGGAAATCCCTTCTGCTTATCTGTTAGTCCGTACGTCAGTATGTCTGCAAATACCTTCTACGTGTCTGTTAGTCCGTGCGTCAGTATGTATACAAATACCTTCTGATTGTCTGTTAGTCCTTACGTCAGTTTGTCTATATATCACTTCTGCGTGTCTGTTAGTCCGTACGTCAGTATGTCTGTATATCCCTTCTGCTTGTCTGTTAGATCAGCTCGTCAGTATGTCTGTATATCCCTTATCTCTGTCTGTTAGTCTTCACGTCAATTTGTCTGTATTTAACTTCTGAATGTCCGTTAATCTGGACGTCAGTATGTCTGTATATCCATCAGCCTGTCTGTTAGTCTGCTCGCCAATATGTCTGTATATCCCTTCTGCCAGTCTGTAGTCTGCACATCAGTATGTCTGTATATCCCTTTGGCCCATCTGTTAGTCTGTACGTCAATTTGTCTGTATATCCCATCTGCCTGTCTGTTAATCTGCTCGTCAGTATGTCTGTATATCCCTTCTACCTGTCTGTACGTGCAGTTTGTCTATATATCTCTTCTGCTTGTCTGTTAGTCTGTTCGTCAGTATGTCTGTATATCTTATGTCTGTTAGTTTGCTCGTTATTATGTCTGTATATCCCTTCTGTCTGTCTGTTAGTCTGCTCGTCGGTATGTCTGTATATTACTTCTGCTTGTCTGTTAGTCTGTACGTCAGTATGCCAGTATGTCTATAAATCCCTTCTGCCTGTCTGTTAGTCTGCTCGTCAGTATGTCCGTATATCCCTTCTGCCTGTCTGTTAGTCTGTACGTCAGTACGTCTGTACATCCCTTCTAATTGTCTGTTAGTTTGTATGTAAGTCTGATTGTATATATTTCTGTTTGTCTGTTAGTCCGTGCATCAGTATATCTGCAAATACCTTTTGCTTGTCTGTTAGTCCATATATCCCTTCTGCTTGTATGTTAGTCCGTATATCCCTTCTGCGTGTCTGTTAGTACGTATGTCAGTATGTCTGTATATCCCTTCTGCGTGTCTGTTAGGCCGTACGTCAGTATGTCTGTATGTCCCTTCTGCGTGTCTGTTAGTCCGTACGTCAGTAATTCTGTATATCCCTTCTGCGTGTCTGTTAGTCCGTACATCAGTATGTCTGCAAATATCTTCTGATTGTCTGTTAGTCCGTACGTCAGGATGTCTGCAAATACCTTCTGCGTGTCTGTTAGTCCGTGCGTCAGTATGTCTGCAAATACCTTCTGCTTGCATGTTGGTCCGTACGTCAGTTTGCCTATATATCTCTTCTGCGTGTCTGTTAGTCTGTACGTCAGTATGTCTGTATATTCCTTCTGCCTGTCTGTTAGTCTGCTCTTCAGTATGTCTGCAAATACTTTCTGCCTATTTGTTAGTCTGCTCGTCAGTATGTTTGAATATCCCTTTTGCTTGTCTGTTAGTCCCTACGTCAGTATGTCTGCAAATACCTTGTAATTGTCTGTAAGTCCGTGCGTCAGTATGTCTGTATATCCCTTCTACGTGTCTGTTAGTCCGTACGTCAGTATGTCTGTATATACCTTTTGCTTGTCTGTTAGTCCGTACGTCAGTATGTCTGCAAATAACTTCTGCTTGTCTGTTAGTCCGTATGTCAGTTTGTCTGCAAAAAGCTACTGCTTGTCTGTTAGGCCGTACGTCAGTATGTCTTATATCTCTTCTGCTTTTATGTTAGTCCGTATATCCCTTCTGCGTGTCTGTTAGTCCGTACGTCAGTATGTCTGTATATCCCTTCTGCGTGTTTGTTAGGCCATACGTAAGTATGTCTGTATGTCCCTTCTGCGTGTCTGTTAGTCCGTCCGTCAGTATGTCTGTATATCCCTTCTGTGTGTCTGCTAGGCCGTACGTCGGTATGTTTGTATGTCCCTTCTGTGTGTCTGTTAGTCCGTACATCAGTATGTCTGTATATCCCTTCTGCGTGTCTGTTAGTCCGTACGTCAGTATGTCTGTATATCCCTTCTGCGTGTCTGTTTGGCCGTAGCTCAGTAAGTCTGTATGTCTCTTCTGCGTGTCTGTTAGTCCGTACGTCAGATTGTCTGTATATTCCTTCTGCGTGACTGTTAGTCCGTATGTCAGTATGTCTGTATATCCCTTCTGCGTGTCTGTTAGGCCGTACGTCAGTATGTCTGTTAGTCTGCTCGTCAGTATATCTGTATATCCCTTCTGTCTGTTAGTCTGCTCTTTATTATGTCTGTATATCCCTTCTGCCTGTCTGTAGTCTGCTCTTCAGTATGTCTGGAAATACCTTTTGCCTGTTTGTTAGTCTGCTCGTCAGTAAGTCAGTATATTCCTTATTCTTGTCTCTTAGTCGCTACGTCAGTATGTCTGCAGATTTCTCCGGATTGTCTGTTAGTCCGTAAGTCCGTACGTAAGTATGTCTGTAAATACCTTCTGTTTGTCTGTTAGTCCGTACGTCAGTTTATCTATATATCTCTACTCCTTGTCTGCTAGTCCGTATGTCAGTATGTCTGTATATCCCTTCTGCGTTTCTGTTAGTGTGCTCGTCAGTATGTCTGTATATCCCTTCTGCTTGTCTGTTAGTCTGTACGTCATTATGCCAGTATGTCTATAAATCCCTTCTGCCTGTCTGTTAATCTGCTCGTCAGTGTGTCTGTATATCCCTTCTGCCTGTCTGTTAGTCTGCTCGTCAGTATGTCTGTACATCCCTTCTGCCTGTCTGTAAGTCTGCTCGTCAGTATGTCTGTATATCCCTTCTGCCTGTTTGTTATTCTGTTCGTCAGTATGTCTATATATCCTTCTGTCTTTTAGTCTGCTCGTCAGTATGTCTGTATATCCATTCTGCTTGTCTGTTATATTGTATGTAAGTATGTTTGTATATCCTTCTGTTTGTCTGTAAGTCCGTACTTCATTGTGCCTGGAAATACCTTCTGCTTGTCTGTTAGTCCGTACGTCAGTATGTCTGCAAATACCTTTTGCTTGTCTGTTAGTCCGTACGTCAATATGTCTGTAAATACCTTCTGCGTGTCTGTTAGTCAACATGTCTGCAAAAACCTTCTGATTGTCTGTTAGTCAGTACGTCAGGATGTCTGTAAATACCTTCTGTTTGTTAGTCCGTACGTCAGTACGTCTGCAAATACCTTCTGCGTGTCTGTTAGTCCGTGCGTCAGTATGTCTGCAAATACCTTCTGCTTGTCTGATAGTCCGTACGTCAGTATGCCTATATATCTCTTCTGCGTGTATGTTAGTCCGTAGGTCAGTATGTCTGTATATCTTTTCTGCCTGTCTGTTAGTCTCCTCTTCAGTATGTCTGTATATCCATTCTGCCTGTCTGTTCGTCTGTAATTCAATATGTCTGTATATCCCTTCTGCTTGTCTATTAGTTTGTATTTAAGTATGTTTGTATATCCTTCTGCTTGTCTGTTAGTCCGTAATTCAGTGTGTCTGCAAATACATTCTGCTTGACTGTTAGCCCGTACGTCAGTATGTCTCCAAATATCTTCTGCTTGTCTGTTAGTCCGCACGTCAGTATGTCTGCAAATACCTTCGGCGTGTCTGTTAGTCCGTACCTCAACATGTCTGCATATACCTTCTTCTCGTCTGTTAGTCAGTACGTCAGTATGTCTGCAAATAACTTCTGATTGTTTGCTAGTCCGTACGTCAGTATGTCTGTATATCTCTTCTGCCTGTCTGTTAGTCTGCTCTTCAGTATGTCTGCAAATACCTTCTGCCTGTTTGTCAGTCTGCTCGTAAGTATGTCTTTATATCCCTTTTGCTTGTCTGTTAGTCCCTACGTCAGTATGTCTGCAAATACCTTCTGATTCTCCATTAGTCCGTACGTCAGTATGTTTGCAAATATCTTCTGCTTGTCTGTTAGTCCGCACGTCAGGATGTCTGCAAATACCTTCTACTTGTCTGTTAGTCGGTACGTCAGTTTGTCTATATATCTCTTCTGCTTGTCTGTTAGTCCGTATGTCAGTATGTCTGTATATCCCTTCTGCGTGTCTGTTAGTCGGTACGTCAGTATGTCTGTATATCCCTTTTGCTTGTCTGTTAGTCCGTACGTCAGAATGTCCGCAAATACCTTCTGCTTGTCTGTTAGTCCGTACGTCAGTATGTCTATATATCTCTTCTGCTTATATGTTAGTCCGTATATCCCTTCTGCGTGTCTGTTAGTCCGAACGTCAGTAAGTCTGTATATCCCTTCTGCGTGTCTGTTAGTCGGTACGTCAGTATGTCTGTATATCCCTGTTGCTTGTCTTTTAGTCCGTACGTCAGTATGTCTGCAAAAAACTTCTGCTTGTCTGTTAGTCCGTACGTCAGTATGACTATATATCTCTTCTGCTTATATGTTAGTCCATATATCCATTCTGCTTGTATTTAGTCCGTATATCCCTTCTGCGTGTCTGTTAGTCCGAACGTCAGTATGTCTGTATATCCCTTCTGCGTGTCTGTTAGTACGTACTTCAGTATGTCTGTTTATCCCTTCTGCGTGTCTGTTTTTCCGTACGTCAGTATGTCTGTATGTCCCTTCTGCGTGTCTGTTAGTCCGTACGTCAGTATTTCTGTATATCCCTTCTGCGTGTCTGTTAGTCCGTACATCAGTATGTCTGTATATCCCTTCTGCGTGTCTGTTAGTCCGAATGAAAGTATGTCTGTATATCCCTTCTGCTTGTCTGTTAGTCCGTACGTCAGTATGTCTGTATATTCCTTCTAGGTGTCTGTTAGGCCGTACGTCAGTATGTCTGTGTATCCCTTCTGCGTGTCTGTGACACCGTACGTCAGTATGTCTATATCCCTTCTGCGTGTCTGTTAGGCCGTACATCAGTATATCTGTATATCCCTTCTGCGTGTCTGTTAGGCCGTACGTCAATATGTCTGTATATCCCTTCTGTGTGTCTGTTAGGCCGTACGTCAGTATGTCTGTTAATCTGCTCGTCAGTATGTCTGTATATCCATTCTTTCTGTTAGTCTGCTCGTTATTATGTCTGTATATCCCTTTTGTCTGTTTGTTAGTCTGCTCGTCAGTATGTATGTATATCCTTCTGCTTGTCTGTTAGTCTGTACGTCAGTATGCCTGTATGTCTATAAATCTCTTCTGCCTGTCTGTTAGTCTGCTCGTTAATATGTCTATAAATCCCTTCTGCATGTCTGTTAGTCCGTACGTCAGTATGTCTGCAAATACCTTCTGATTGTCTGTTAGTCCGTACGTCAGTACGTCTGCAAATATCTTCTGCGTGTCTGTTAGTCCGTGCGTCAGTATGTCTGCAAATACCTTCTGCTTGTCTTATAGTCCGTACGTCAGTTTGCCTATATATCACTTCTGCGTGTCTGTTAGTCCGTACGTCAGTATGTCTGTATATCTCTTCTGCTTGTCTGTTAGTCTCCTCATCAGTATGTCTGTATATCCATTCTGCCGGTCTGTTAGTCTTCTCTTCAGTATGCATGCAAATACCATCTGTCTGTCTCTTATTCTGTAATTCAATATGTCAGTATATCCCTCTGCTTGTCTATTAGTTTGTATTTAAGTATGTTTGTATATCCTTCTGCTTGTCTGTTAGTCCGTACTTCAGTGTGTCTGCAAATACCTTCTGCTTTACTGTTAGCCCGTACGTCTGTATGTTTCCAAATAGCTTCTGCTTGTCTGTTAGCCAGCACGTCAGTATGTCTGCAAATACCTTCTGCGTGTCTGTTAGTCCGTACCTCAACATGTCTGCAAATACCTTCTTCTCGTCTATTAGTCAGTACATCAGTATGTCTGCAAATACCTTCTGATTGTCTGTTAGTCCGTACGTCAGTATGTCTGTATATAACTTCTGACTGTCTGTTAGTCTGCTCTTCAGTATGTCTGCAAATACCTTCTGCCTGTTTGTCAGTCTGCTCGTAAGTATGTCTGTATATCCCTTTTGCTTGTCTGTTAGTCCCTACGTCAGTATGTCTGAAAATACTTTCTGATTCTCCATTAGTCCGTACGTCAGTATGTTTGCAAATATCTTCTGCTTGTCTGTTAGTCCATACGTCAGGATATCTGCAAATACCTTCTACTTGTCTGTTAGTCCGTACGTCAGTTTGTCTATATATCTCTTCTGCTTGTCTGTTAGTCCGTATGTCAGTATGTCTGTATATCCCTATTGCGTGTCTGTCAGTCGGTACGTCAGTATGTCTGTATATCCCTTCTGCGTGTCTGTAAGTCCGAACGTCAGTATGTCTGTATATCCCTTCTGCGTGTCTGTAAGTCAATACGTCAGTGTGTCTGTATATCCCTGTTGCTTGTCTGTTAGTCCGTACGTCAGTATGTCTGCAAAAAACTTCTGCTTGTCTGTTAGTCCGTACGTCAGAATGTCTGCAAATACCTTCTGCTTGTCTGTTAGTCCGTACGTCAGTATGTCTATATATCTCTTCTGCTTGTATGTTAGTCCGTATATCCCTTCTGCTTGTATGTTAGTCCGTATATCCCTTCTGCGTGTCTGTTAGTCCGAACGTCAGTATGCCTGGATATCCCTTGTGCGTGTCTGTTAGGCCGTACGTCAGTATGTCTGTATGTCCCTTCTGCGTGTCTGTTAGTCCGTACGTTAGTATTTCTGTAAATCCCTTCTGCGTGCCTGTTAGTGGGTACGTCAGTATGTCTGTATATCCCTTTTGCTTATCTGTTAGTCCGTACGTCAGAATGTCCGGAAATACCTTCTGCTTGTCTGTTAGTCCGTACGTCAGTATGTCTATATATCTCTTCTGCTTATATGTTAGTCCGTATATCCCTTCTGCGTGTCTGTTAGTCCGAACGTCAGTAAGTCTGTATATCCCTTCTGCGTGTCTGTTAGTCGGTACGTCAGTATGTATGTATATCCCTGTTGCTTGTCTTTTAGTCCGTACGTCAGTATGTCTGAAAAAACTTCTGCTTGTCTGTTAGTCCGTACGTCAGAATGTCTGCAAATACCTTCTGCTTGTCTGTTAGTCCGTACGTCAGTATGTCTATATATCTCTTCTGCTTGTATGTTAGTCCATATATCCATTCTGCTTGTATGTTAGTCCGTATATCCCTTCTGCGTGTCTGTTAGTCCGAACGTCAGTATGTCTGTATATCCCTTCTGCGTGTCTGTTAGTACGTACTTCAGTATGTCTGTTTATCCCTTCTGCGTGTCTGTTTTTCCGTACGTCATTATGTCTGTATGTCCCTTCTGCGTGTCTGTTAGTCCGTACGTCAGTATTTCTGTATATCCCTTCTGCGTGTCTGTTAGTCCGTACATCAGTATGTCTTTATATCCCTTCTGCGTGTCTGTTAGTCCGAATGAAAGTATGTCTGTATATCCCTTCTGCTTGTCTGTTAGTCCGTACGTCAGTATGTCTGTATATTCCTTCTAGGTGTCTGTTAGGCCCTACGTCAGTATGTATGTGTATCCCTTCTGCGTGTCTGTGACACCGTACGTCAGTATGTCTATATCCCTTCTGCGTGTCTGTTAGGCCATACGTCAGTATGCTTGTATGTCCTTTGTGCGTGTCTGTTAGGCCGTATATCCCTTCTGCGTGTCTGTTAGTCCGAACGTCAGTATGTCTGTATGTCCCTTGTGCGTGTCTGTTAGGCCGTACGTCAGTATGTCTGTATGTCCCTTCTGCGTGTCTGTTAGTCTGTACGTCAGTATTTCTGTAAATCCCTTCTGCGTGTCTGTTAGTCCGTACATCAGTATGTCTGTATATCCCTTCTGCGTGTCTGTTAGTCCGAACGTCAGTATGTCTGTATATCCCTTCTGCGTGTCTGTTAGGCCGTACGTCAGTATGTCTGTGTGTCCCTTCTGTGTTTCTGTTACGACGTACGTCAGTATTTCTGTATATCCCTTCTGCGTGTCTGTTAGTCCGTACATCAGTATGTCTGTATATCCCTTCTGTGTGTCTGTTCGTCCGAATGAAAGTATGTCTGTATATCCCTTCTGCGTGTCTGTTAGTCCGAATGAAAGTATGTCTGTATATCCCTTCTGCGTGTCTGTTAATCCGTACGTCAGTATGTCTGTATATCCCTTCTAGGTGTCAGTTAGGCCGTACTTCAGTATGTCTGTGTATCCCTTCTGCGTGTCTGTTTCTCCGTACGTCAGTATGTCTATATCCCTTCTGCGTGTCTATTAGGCCGTACGTCAGTATGTCTGTTTGTCCGTACGTCAGTATGTCTGTATATCCCTTCTGCGTGTCTGATAGGCCGTACGTCAGTATATCTGTATGTCCCTTCTGCGTGTCTGTTAGTCAGTACGTCAGTATGTCTGTATTTCCCTTCTTCGTGTCTTAGTCCGAACGTCAGTATGTCTGTATATCCCTTCTGTGTGTCTGTTAGGCCGTACGTCAGTATGTCTGTTAGTCTGCTCGTCAGTATATCTGTATATCCATTCTTTCTGTTAGTCTGCTCGTTATTATGTCTGTATATCCCTTTTGTCTGTTTGTTAGTCTGCTCGTCAGTATGTCTGTATATCCCTTCTGCTTGTCTGTTAGTCTGTACGTCAGTATGCCTGTATGTCTATAAATCCCTTCTGCCTGTCTGTTAGTCTGCTCGTTAGTATATCTATAAATCACTTCTGCCTGTCTGTTAGTCTGCTCGTCATTAGGTCTGTATATCCCATCAGTCTATCTGTTATTCTGTACGTCAGTATGTCTGTGTATCCTTTCTGCTTGTCTGTTAGTTTGTATGTAAATATGTTTGTATATCCTTCTGTTTATATGTTAGTTCGTACTTCAGTGTGTCTGCAAATACCTTCTGTTTGTCTGTTAGTCCGTACGTCAGTATGTCTGTAAATACCTTCTGCTTGTCTGTTAGTCTGTAAGTCAGTTTGTCTGCAAATACCTTCTGCGTGTCTGTTAGTACGTTCGTCAACATATCTGCAAATACCTTCTTCTTCTCTGTTAGTCCGTACGTCAGTATGTGTGCAAATACCTTCTGTTTTTCTGTGCAAATACCTTCTGATTGTCTATTAGTCCGTACGTCAGGATGTCAGCAAATACCTTCTGCGTGTCTGTTAGTCTGTGCGTCAGTATGTCTGCAAATACCTTCTGCTTGTCTGTTAGTCTGTACGTCAGTTTGCCTATATATCTGTCTGCTTGTCTGTTAGTCTGTACGTCAGTATGTCTGTATATCCATTCTGCCTGTCTGTTAGTCTGCTCATCAGTATGTCTATAAATCCATTCTGCCTGTCTGTTAGTCTGCTCGTCAGTGTGTCTGTACATCCCTTCTGCCTGTCTTCTAGTCTGCTCGTCAGTATGTCTGTATATCCCTTCTGCATGTCTGTTAGTCTGCTCGTCAGTATGTCTGTATATCCCTTCTGCCTGTCTGTTATTATGTACGTCAGTATTTCTGTGTATCCCTTCTGCTTGTCTATTAGTTTGTGTGTAAGTATGTTTGTCTATCCTTCTGTTTGTATGTTAGTCCGTACTTCAGTGTGTCTACGAATACCTTCTGCTTGTCTGTTAGTCTGAACGTCAGTATGTCTGCAAATACCTTCTGCTTGTCTGTTAGTACGTACATCAACATATCTGCAAATACCTTCTTCTTCTCTGTTAGTCCGTACGTCAGTATGTGTGCAAATACCTTCTGATTGTCTGTTAGTCCTTACGTCAGGATGTCTGCAAATACCTTCTGAGTGTCTGTTAGTCCTTGCGTCAGTATGTCTGCAAATACCTTCTGATTGTCTGTTATTCCTTACGTCAGTTTGCATATATATCTGTCTGCGTGTCTGTTAGTCGGTACGTCAGTATGTCTGTATATCCCTTTTGCTTGTCTGTTAGTCCGTACGTCAGAATGTCCGCAAATACCTTCTGCTTGTCTGTTAGTCCGTACGTCAGTATGTCTATATATCTCTTCTGCTTATATGTTAGTCCGTATATCCCTTCTGCGTGTCTGTTAGTCCGAACGTCAGTAAGTCTGTATATCCCTTCTGCGTGTCTGTTAGTCGGTACGTCAGTATGTCTGTATATCCCTGTTGCTTGTCTTTTAGTCCGTACGTCAGTATGTCTGCAAAAAACTTCTGCTTGTCTGTTAGTCCGTACGTCAGTATGACTATATATCTCTTCTGCTTATATGTTAGTCCATATATCCATTCTGCTTGTATTTTAGTCCGTATATCCCTTCTGCGTGTCTGTTAGTCCGAACGTCAGTATGTCTGTATATCCCTTCTGCGTGTCTGTTAGTACGTACTTCAGTATGTCTGTTTATCCCTTCTGCGTGTCTGTTTTTCCGTACGTCAGTATGTCTGTATGTCCCTTCTGCGTGTCTGTTAGTCCGTACGTCAGTATTTCTGTATATCCCTTCTGCGTGTCTGTTAGTCCGTACATCAGTATGTCTGTATATCCCTTCTGCGTGTCTGTTAGTCCGAATGAAAGTATGTCTGTATATCCCTTCTGCTTGTCTGTTAGTCCGTACGTCAGTATGTCTGTATATTCCTTCTAGGTGTCTGTTAGGCCGTACGTCAGTATGTCTGTGTATCCCTTCTGCGTGTCTGTGACACCGTACGTCAGTATGTCTATATCCCTTCTGCGTGTCTGTTAGGCCGTACATCAGTATATCTGTATATCCCTTCTGCGTGTCTGTTAGGCCGTACGTCAATATGTCTGTATATCCCTTCTGTGTGTCTGTTAGGCCGTACGTCAGTATGTCTGTTAATCTGCTCGTCAGTATGTCTGTATATCCATTCTTTCTGTTAGTCTGCTCGTTATTATGTCTGTATATCCCTTTTGTCTGTTTGTTAGTCTGCTCGTCAGTATGTATGTATATCCCTTCTGCTTGTCTGTTAGTCTGTACGTCAGTATGCCTGTATGTCTATAAATCTCTTCTGCCTGTCTGTTAGTCTGCTCGTTAATATGTCTATAAATCCCTTCTGCATGTCTGTTAGTCCGTACGTCAGTATGTCTGCAAATACCTTCTGATTGTCTGTTAGTCCGTACGTCAGTACGTCTGCAAATATCTTCTGCGTGTCTGTTAGTCCGTGCGTCAGTATGTCTGCAAATACCTTCTGCTTGTCTTATAGTCCGTACGTCAGTTTGCCTATATATCACTTCTGCGTGTCTGTTAGTCCGTACGTCAGTATGTCTGTATATCTCTTCTGCTTGTCTGTTAGTCTCCTCATCAGTATGTCTGTATATCCATTCTGCCGGTCTGTTAGTCTTCTCTTCAGTATGCATGCAAATACCATCTGTCTGTCTCTTATTCTGTAATTCAATATGTCAGTATATCCCTCTGCTTGTCTATTAGTTTGTATTTAAGTATGTTTGTATATCCTTCTGCTTGTCTGTTAGTCCGTACTTCAGTGTGTCTGCAAATACCTTCTGCTTTACTGTTAGCCCGTACGTCTGTATGTTTCCAAATAGCTTCTGCTTGTCTGTTAGCCAGCACGTCAGTATGTCTGCAAATACCTTCTGCGTGTCTGTTAGTCCGTACCTCAACATGTCTGCAAATACCTTCTTCTCGTCTATTAGTCAGTACATCAGTATGTCTGCAAATACCTTCTGATTGTCTGTTAGTCCGTACGTCAGTATGTCTGTATATAACTTCTGACTGTCTGTTAGTCTGCTCTTCAGTATGTCTGCAAATACCTTCTGCCTGTTTGTCAGTCTGCTCGTAAGTATGTCTGTATATCCCTTTTGCTTGTCTGTTAGTCCCTACGTCAGTATGTCTGAAAATACTTTCTGATTCTCCATTAGTCCGTACGTCAGTATGTTTGCAAATATCTTCTGCTTGTCTGTTAGTCCATACGTCAGGATATCTGCAAATACCTTCTACTTGTCTGTTAGTCCGTACGTCAGTTTGTCTATATATCTCTTCTGCTTGTCTGTTAGTCCGTATGTCAGTATGTCTGTATATCCCTATTGCGTGTCTGTCAGTCGGTACGTCAGTATGTCTGTATATCCCTTCTGCGTGTCTGTAAGTCCGAACGTCAGTATGTCTGTATATCCCTTCTGCGTGTCTGTAAGTCAATACGTCAGTGTGTCTGTATATCCCTGTTGCTTGTCTGTTAGTCCGTACGTCAGTATGTCTGCAAAAAACTTCTGCTTGTCTGTTAGTCCGTACGTCAGAATGTCTGCAAATACCTTCTGCTTGTCTGTTAGTCCGTACGTCAGTATGTCTATATATCTCTTCTGCTTGTATGTTAGTCCGTATATCCCTTCTGCTTGTATGTTAGTCCGTATATCCCTTCTGCGTGTCTGTTAGTCCGAACGTCAGTATGCCTGGATATCCCTTGTGCGTGTCTGTTAGGCCGTACGTCAGTATGTCTGTATGTCCCTTCTGCGTGTCTGTTAGTCCGTACGTTAGTATTTCTGTAAATCCCTTCTGCGTGCCTGTTAGTGGGTACGTCAGTATGTCTGTATATCCCTTTTGCTTATCTGTTAGTCCGTACGTCAGAATGTCCGGAAATACCTTCTGCTTGTCTGTTAGTCCGTACGTCAGTATGTCTATATATCTCTTCTGCTTATATGTTAGTCCGTATATCCCTTCTGCGTGTCTGTTAGTCCGAACGTCAGTAAGTCTGTATATCCCTTCTGCGTGTCTGTTAGTCGGTACGTCAGTATGTATGTATATCCCTGTTGCTTGTCTTTTAGTCCGTACGTCAGTATGTCTGCAAAAAACTTCTGCTTGTCTGTTAGTCCGTACGTCAGAATGTCTGCAAATACCTTCTGCTTGTCTGTTAGTCCGTACGTCAGTATGTCTATATATCTCTTCTGCTTGTATGTTAGTCCATATATCCATTCTGCTTGTATGTTAGTCCGTATATCCCTTCTGCGTGTCTGTTAGTCCGAACGTCAGTATGTCTGTATATCCCTTCTGCGTGTCTGTTAGTACGTACTTCAGTATGTCTGTTTATCCCTTCTGCGTGTCTGTTTTTCCGACGTCATTATGTCTGTATGCCCCTTCTGCGTGTCTGTTAGTCCGTACGTCAGTATTTCTGTATATCCCTTCTGCGTGTCTGTTAGTCCGTACATCAGTATGTCTTTATATCCCTTCTGCGTGTCTGTTAGTCCGAATGAAAGTATGTCTGTATATCCCTTCTGCTTGTCTGTTAGTCCGTACGTCAGTATGTCTGTATATTCCTTCTAGGTGTCTGTTAGGCCCTACGTCAGTATGTATGTGTATCCCTTCTGCGTGTCTGTGACACCGTACGTCAGTATGTCTATATCCCTTCTGCGTGTCTGTTAGGCCATACGTCAGTATGCTTGTATGTCCTTTGTGCGTGTCTGTTAGGCCGTATATCCCTTCTGCGTGTCTGTTAGTCCGAACGTCAGTATGTCTGTATGTCCCTTGTGCGTGTCTGTTAGGCCGTACGTCAGTATGTCTGTATGTCCCTTCTGCGTGTCTGTTAGTCTGTACGTCAGTATTTCTGTAAATCCCTTCTGCGTGTCTGTTAGTCCGTACATCAGTATGTCTGTATATCCCTTCTGCGTGTCTGTTAGTCCGAACGTCAGTATGTCTGTATATCCCTTCTGCGTGTCTGTTAGGCCGTACGTCAGTATGTCTGTGTGTCCCTTCTGTGTTTCTGTTACGACGTACGTCAGTATTTCTGTATATCCCTTCTGCGTGTCTGTTAGTCCGTACATCAGTATGTCTGTATATCCCTTCTGTGTGTCTGTTCGTCCGAATGAAAGTATGTCTGTATATCCCTTCTGCGTGTCTGTTAGTCCGAATGAAAGTATGTCTGTATATCCCTTCTGCGTGTCTGTTAATCCGTACGTCAGTATGTCTGTATATCCCTTCTAGGTGTCAGTTAGGCCGTACTTCAGTATGTCTGTGTATCCCTTCTGCGTGTCTGTTTCTCCGTACGTCAGTATGTCTATATCCCTTCTGCGTGTCTATTAGGCCGTACGTCAGTATGTCTGTTTGTCCGTACGTCAGTATGTCTGTATATCCCTTCTGCGTGTCTGATAGGCCGTACGTCAGTATATCTGTATGTCCCTTCTGCGTGTCTGTTAGTCAGTACGTCAGTATGTCTGTATTTCCCTTCTTCGTGTCTTAGTCCGAACGTCAGTATGTCTGTATATCCCTTCTGTGTGTCTGTTAGGCCGTACGTCAGTATGTCTGTTAGTCTGCTCTTCAGTATATCTGTATATCCATTCTTTCTGTTAGTCTGCTCGTTATTATGTCTGTATATCCCTTTTGTCTGTTTGTTAGTCTGCTCGTCAGTATGTCTGTATATCCCTTCTGCTTGTCTGTTAGTCTGTACGTCAGTATGCCTGTATGTCTATAAATCCCTTCTGCCTGTCTGTTAGTCTGCTCGTTAGTATATCTATAAATCACTTCTGCCTGTCTGTTAGTCTGCTCGTCAGTAGGTCTGTATATCCCATCAGTCTATCTGTTATTCTGTACGTCAGTATGTCTGTGTATCCTTTCTGCTTGTCTGTTAGTTTGTATGTAAATATGTTTGTATATCCTTCTGTTTATATGTTAGTTCGTACTTCAGTGTGTCTGCAAATACCTTCTGTTTGTCTGTTAGTCCGTACGTCAGTATGTCTGTAAATACCTTCTGCTTGTCTGTTAGTCTGTAAGTCAGTTTGTCTGCAAATACCTTCTGCGTGTCTGTTAGTACGTTCGTCAACATATCTGCAAATACCTTCTTCTTCTCTGTTAGTCCGTACGTCAGTATGTGTGCAAATACCTTCTGTTTTTCTGTGCAAATACCTTCTGATTGTCTATTAGTCCGTACGTCAGGATGTCAGCAAATACCTTCTGCGTGTCTGTTAGTCTGTGCGTCAGTATGTCTGCAAATACCTTCTGCTTGTCTGTTAGTCTGTACGTCAGTTTGCCTATATATCTGTCTGCTTGTCTGTTAGTCTGTACGTCAGTATGTCTGTATATCCATTCTGCCTGTCTGTTAGTCTGCTCATCAGTATGTCTATAAATCCATTCTGCCTGTCTGTTAGTCTGCTCGTCAGTGTGTCTGTACATCCCTTCTGCCTGTCTTCTAGTCTGCTCGTCAGTATGTCTGTATATCCCTTCTGCATGTCTGTTAGTCTGCTCGTCAGTATGTCTGTATATCCCTTCTGCCTGTCTGTTATTATGTACGTCAGTATTTCTGTGTATCCCTTCTGCTTGTCTATTAGTTTGTGTGTAAGTATGTTTGTCTATCCTTCTGTTTGTATGTTAGTCCGTACTTCAGTGTGTCTACGAATACCTTCTGCTTGTCTGTTAGTCTGTACGTCAGTATGTCTGCAAATACCTTCTGCTTGTCTGTTAGTACGTACATCAACATATCTGCAAATACCTTCTTCTTCTCTGTTAGTCCGTACGTCAGTATGTGTGCAAATACCTTCTGATTGTCTGTTAGTCCTTACGTCAGGATGTCTGCAAATACCTTCTGAGTGTCTGTTAGTCCTTGCGTCAGTATGTCTGCAAATACCTTCTGATTGTCTGTTATTCCTTACGTCAGTTTGCATATATATCTGTCTGCGTGTCTGTTAGTCTGCTCGTCAGTATGTCTGTATATCCCTTCTGCCTGTCTGTCAGTCTGCTCTTCAGTATGTCTGCAAATACCTTCTGCCTATTTGTTAGTCTGCTCGTCAGTATGTCTGTATATCCCTTTGGCCCATCTGTTAGTCCCTACGTCGGTATGTCTGCAAATACCTTCTGCTTGTCTGTTAGTCCGTACATCAGTATGTCTGTATGTCCCTTCTGCGTGTCTGTTAGTCCGTACGTCAGTATGTTTGTATATCCCTTCTTCGTGTCTGTTAGTCCGTACGTCAGTATGTCTGTATGTCCCTTCTGCGTGTCTGTTAGGCCGTACGTCAGTAAGTCTGTATATTCCTTCTGCGTGTCTGTTAGTCCGTACGTCAGTATGTCTGTACATCCCTTCTGCGTGTCGGTTAGGCCGTACGTCAGTATGTCTGTATATCCCTTTTGCGTGTCTGTTAGTCCTTACGTCGGTATATCCCTTCTGTGTGTCTGTTAGTCCGTACGTCAGTATGTCTGTATATCCCTTCTGCGTGTCTGTTAGTCCGTACGTCAGTATATCACTTCTGCGTGTCTGTTAGGTCGTACGTCAGTATGTCTGTATGTCCCTTCTGCGTGTCTGTTAGTCCGTACGTCAGTATGTCTGTATATCCCTTCTGCGTGTCTGTTAGGCCGTACGTTAGTATGTCTGTTTATCCCTTCTGCGTGTCTGTTAGTCCGTACGCCAGTATGTCTTTATATCACTTCTGCGTGTCTGTTAGGCCGTACGTCAGTATGTCTGTATATCCCTTCTGCGTTTCTGTTAGGACGTACGTCAGTATGTCTGTATATCCCTTCTGTGTGTCTGTTAGTCCGTACGTCAGTATGTATGTATATCCCTTCTGCGTGTCTGTTAGTCCGTACGTCAGTATGTCTGCAAATACCTTTTGCTTGTCTGTTAGTCCGTACGTCAATATGTCTGTAAATACCTTCTGCGTGTCTGTTAGTCAACATGTCTGCAAAACCTTCTGATTGTCTGTTAGTCAGTACGTCAGGATGTCTGTAAATACCTTCTGTTTGTTAGTCCGTACGTCAGTACGTCTGCAAATACCTTCTGCGTGTCTGTTAGTCCGTGCGTCAGTATGTCTGCAAATACCTTCTGCTTGTCTGATAGTCCGTACGTCAGTATGCCTATATATCTCTTCTGCGTGTATGTTAGTCCGTAGGTCAGTATGTCTGTATATCTTTTCTGCCTGTCTGTTAGTCTCCTCTTCAGTATGTCTGTATATCCATTCTGCCTGTCTGTTCGTCTGTAATTCAATATGTCTATATATCCCTTCTGCTTGTCTATTAGTTTGTATTTAAGTATGTTTGTATATCCTTCTGCTTGTCTGTTAGTCCGTAATTCAGTGTGTCTGCAAATACCTTCTGCTTGACTGTTAGCCCGTACGTCAGTATGTCTCCAAATATCTTCTGCTTGTCTGTTAGTCCGCACGTCAGTATGTCTGCAAATACCTTCGGGGTGTCTGTTAGTCCGTACCTCAACATGTCTGCATATACCTTCTTCTCGTCTGTTAGTCAGTACGTCAGTATGTCTGCAAATAACTTCTGATTGTTTGCTAGTCCGTACGTCAGTATGTCTGTATATCTCTTCTGCCTGTCTGTTAGTCTGCTCTTCAGTATGTCTGCAAATACCTTCTGCCTGTTTGTCAGTCTGCTCGTAAGTATGTCTTTATATCCCTTTTGCTTGTCTGTTAGTCCTACGTCAGTATGTCTGCAAATACCTTCTGATTCTCCATTAGTCCGTACGTCAGTATGTTTGCAAATATCTTCTGCTTGTCTGTTAGTCCGTACGTCAGGATGTCTGCAAATACCTTCTACTTGTCTGTTAGTCGGTACGTCAGTTTGTCTATATATCTCTTCTGCTTGTCTGTTAGTCCGTATGTCAGTATGTCTGTATATCCCTTCTGCGTGTCTGTTAGTCGGTACGTCAGTATGTCTGTATATCCCTTTTGCTTGTCTGTTAGTCCGTACGTCAGAATGTCCGCAAATACCTTCTGCTTGTCTGTTAGTCCGTACGTCAGTATGTCTATATATCTCTTCTGCTTATATGTTAGTCCGTATATCCTTCTGCGTGTCTGTTAGTCCGAACGTCAGTAAGTCTGTATATCCCTTCTGCGTTTCTGTTAGTCGGTACGTCAGTATGTCTGTATATCCCTGTTGCTTGTCTTTTAGTCCGTACGTCAGTATGTCTGCAAAAAACTTCTGCTTGTCTGTTAGTCCGTACGTCAGAATGTCTGCAAATACCTTCTGCTTGTCTGTTAGTCCGTACGTCAGTATGACTATATATCTCTTCTGCTTATATGTTAGTCCATATATCCATTCTGCTTGTATGTTAGTCCGTATATCCCTTCTGCGTGTCTGTTAGTCCGAACGTCAGTATGTCTGTATATCCCTTCTGCGTGTCTGTTAGTACGTACTTCAGTATGTCTGTTTATCCCTTCTGCGTGTCTGTTTTTCCGTACGTCAGTATGTCTGTATGTCCCTTCTGCGTGTCTGTTAGTCCGTACGTCAGTATTTCTGTATATCCCTTCTGCGTGTCTGTTAGTCCGTACATCAGTATGTCTGTATATCCCTTCTGCGTGTCTGTTAGTCCGAATGAAAGTATGTCTGTATATCCCTTCTGCTTGTCTGTTAGTCCGTACGTCAGTATGTCTGTATATTCCTTCTAGGTGTCTGTTAGGCCGTACGTCAGTATGTCTGTGTATCCTTCTGCGTGTCTGTGACACCGTACGTCAGTATGTCTATATCCCTTCTGCGTGTCTGTTAGGCCGTACATCAGTATATCTGTATATCCCTTCTGCGTGTCTGTTAGGCCGTACGTCAATATGTCTGTATATCCCTTCTGTGTGTCTGTTAGGCCGTACGTCAGTATGTCTGTTAATCTGCTCGTCAGTATGTCTGTATATCCATTCTTTCTGTTAGTCTGCTCGTTATTATGTCTGTATATCCCTTTTGTCTGTTTGTTAGTCTGCTCGTCAGTATGTCTGTATATCCCTTCTGCGTGTCTGTTAGTCCGAACGTCAGTATGTCTGTATATCCCTTCTGCGTGTCTGTTAGTCCGCTCGTCAGTATGTTTGTATATCCCTTCTGCTTGTCTGTTAGTCTGTACGTCAGTATGCCTGTATATCCATTATGTTTGTCAGTTAGTCTGTATGTTAGTATGTTTGGAAATCCCTTCTGCTTATCTGTTAGTCCGTACGTCAGTATGTCTGCAAATACCTTCTACGTGTCTGTTAGTCCGTGCGTCAGTATGTATACAATACCTTCTGATTGTCTGTTAGTCCTTACGTCAGTTTGTCTATATATCACTTCTGCGTGTCTGTTAGTCCGTACGTCAGTATGTCTGTATATCCCTTCTGCTTGTCTGTTAGATCAGCTCGTCAGTATGTCTGTATATCCCTTATCTCTGTCTGTTAGTCTTCACGTCAATTTGTCTGTATTTAACTTCTGAATGTCCGTTAATCTGGACGTCAGTATGTCTGTATATCCATCAGCCTGTCTGTTAGTCTGCTCGCCAATATGTCTGTATATCCCTTCTGCCAGTCTGTAGTCTGCACGTCAGTATGTCTGTATATCCCTTTGGCCCATCTGTTAGTCTGTACGTCAATTTGTCTGTATATCCCATCTGCCTGTCTGTTAATCTGCTCGTCAGTATGTCTGTATATCCTTCTACCTGTCTGTACGTGCAGTTTGTCTATATATCTCTTCTGCTTGTCTGTTAGTCTGTTCGTCAGTATGTCTGTATATCCCTTATGTCTGTTAGTTTGCTCGTTATTATGTCTGTATATCCCTTCTGTCTGTCTGTTAGTCTGCTCGTCGGTATGTCTGTATATTACTTCTGCTTGTCTGTTAGTCTGTACGTCAGTATGCCAGTATGTCTATAAATCCCTTCTGCCTGTCTGTTAGTCTGCTCGTCAGTATGTCCGTATATCCCTTCTGCCTGTCTGTTAGTCTGTACGTCAGTACGTCTGTACATCCTTCTAATTGTCTGTTAGTTTGTATGTAAGTCTGATTGTATATCCTTCTGTTTGTCTGTTAGTCCGTGCATCAGTATATCTGCAAATACCTTTTGCTTGTCTGTTAGTCCATATATCCCTTCTGCTTGTATGTTAGTCCGTATATCCCTTCTGCGTGTCTGTTAGTACGTACGTCAGTATGTCTGTATATCCCTTCTGCGTGTCTGTTAGGCCGTACGTCAGTATGTCTGTATGTCCCTTCTGCGTGTCTGTTAGTCCGTACGTCAGTAATTCTGTATATCCCTTCTGCGTGTCTGTTAGTCCGTACATCAGTATGTCTGCAAATATCTTCTGATTGTCTGTTAGTCCGTACGTCAGGATGTCTGCAAATACCTTCTGCGTGTCTGTTAGTCCGTGCGTCAGTATGTCTGCAAATACCTTCTGATTGCATGTTGGTCCGTACGTCAGTTTGCCTATATATCTCTTCTGCGTGTCTGTTAGTCTGTACGTCAGTATGTCTGTATATTCCTTCTGCCTGTCTGTTAGTCTGCTCTTCAGTATGTCTGCAAATACTTTCTGCCTATTTGTTAGTCTGCTCGTCAGTATGTTTGAATATCCCTTTTGCTTGTCTATTAGTCCCTACGTCAGTATGTCTGCAAATACCTTGTAATTGTCTGTAAGTCCGTGCGTCAGTATGTTTGCAAATATCTTCTGCTTGTCTGTTAATCCGTGCGTCAGTATGTCTGTATATCCCTTCTACGTGTCTGTTAGTCCGTACGTCAGTATGTCTGTATATACCTTTTGCTTGTCTGTTAGTCCGTACGTCAGTATGTCTGCAAATAACTTCTGCTTGTCTGTTAGTCCGTATGTCAGTTTGTCTGCAAAAAGCTACTGCTTGTCTGTTAGGCCGTACGTCAGTATGTCTATATATCTCTTCTGCTTTTATGTTAGTCCGTATATCCCTTCTGCGTGTCTGTTAGTCCGTACGTCAGTATGTCTGTATATCCCTTCTGCGTGTTTGTTAGGCCTACGTAAGTATGTCTGTATGTCCCTTCTGCGTGTCTGTTAGTCCGTCCGTCAGTATGTCTGTATATCCCTTCTGTGTGTCTGCTAGGCCGTACGTCGGTATGTTTGTATGTCCCTTCTGTGTGTCTGTTAGTCCGTACATCAGTATGTCTGTATATCCCTTCTGCGTGTCTGTTAGTCCGTACGTCAGTATGTCTGTATATCCCTTCTGCGTGTCTGTTTGGCCGTAGCTCAGTAAGTCTGTATGTCTCTTCTGCGTGTCTGTTAGTCCGTACGTCAGATTGTCTGTATATTCCTTCTGCGTGACTGTTAGTCCGTATGTCAGTATGTCTGTATATCCCTTCTGCGTGTCTGTTAGGCCGTACGTCAGTATGTCTGTTAGTCTGCTCGTCAGTATATCTGTATATCCCTTCTGTCTGTTAGTCTGCTCGTTATTATGTCTGTATATCCCTTCTGCCTGTCTGTAGTCTGCTCTTCAGTATGTCTGGAAATACCTTTTGCCTGTTTGTTAGTCTGCTCGTCAGTAAGTCAGTATATTCCTTATTCTTGTCTCTTAGTCGCTACGTCAGTATGTCTGCAGATTTCTCCGGATTGTCTGTTAGTCCGTAAGTCCGTACGTAAGTATGTCTGTAAATACCTTCTGTTTGTCTGTTAGTCCGTACGTCAGTTTATCTATATATCTCTACTCCTTGTCTGCTAGTCCGTATGTCAGTATGTCTGTATATCCCTTCTGCGTTTCTGTTAGTGTGCTCGTCAGTATGTCTGTATATCCCTTCTGCTTGTCTGTTAGTCTGTACGTCATTATGCCAGTATGTCTATAAATCCCTTCTGCCTGTCTGTTAATCTGCTCGTCAGTGTGTCTGTATATCCCTTCTGCCTGTCTGTTAGTCTGCTCGTCAGTATGTCTGTACATCCCTTCTGCTGTCTGTAAGTCTGCTCGTCAGTATGTCTGTATATCCCTTCTGCCTGTTTGTTATTCTGTTCGTCAGTATGTCTATATATCCTTCTGTCTTTTAGTCTGCTCGTCAGTATGTCTGTATATCCATTCTGCTTGTCTGTTATATTGTATGTCAGTATGTTTGTATATCCTTCTGTTTGTCTGTAAGTCCGTACTTCATTGTGCCTGGAAATCCCTTCTGCTTGTCTGTTAGTCCGTACGTCAGTATGTCTGCAAATACCTTTTGCTTGTCTGTTAGTCCGTACGTCAATATGTCTGTAAATACCTTCTGCGTGTCTGTTAGTCAACATGTCTGCAATAACCTTCTGATTGTCTGTTAGTCAGTACGTCAGGATGTCTGTAAATACCTTCTGTTTGTTAGTCCGTACGTCAGTACGTCTGCAAATACCTTCTGCGTGTCTGTTAGTCCGTGCGTCAGTATGTCTGCAAATACCTTCTGCTTGTCTGATAGTCCGTACGTCAGTATGCCTATATATCTCTTCTGCGTGTATGTTAGTCCGTAGGTCAGTATGTCTGTATATCTTTTCTGCCTGTCTGTTAGTCTCCTCTTCAGTATGTCTGTATATCCATTCTGCCTGTCTGTTCGTCTGTAATTCAATATGTCTGTATATCCCTTCTGCTTGTCTATTAGTTTGTATTTAAGTATGTTTGTATATCCTTCTGCTTGTCTGTTAGTCCGTAATTCAGTGTGTCTGCAAATACCTTCTGCTTGACTGTTAGCCCGTACGTCAGTATGTCTCCAAATATCTTCTGCTTGTCTGTTAGTCCGCACGTCAGTATGTCTGCAAATACCTTCGGCGTGTCTGTTAGTCCGTACCTCAACATGTCTGCATATACCTTCTTCTCGTCTGTTAGTCAGTACGTCAGTATGTCTGCAAATAACTTCTGATTGTTTGCTAGTCCGTACGTCAGTATGTCTGTATATACTTCTGCCTGTCTGTTAGTCTGCTCTTCAGTATGTCTGCAAATACCTTCTGCCTGTTTGTCAGTCTGCTCGTAAGTATGTCTGTATATCCCTTTTGCTTGTCTGTTAGTCCCTACGTCAGTATGTCTGAAAATACTTTCTGATTCTCCATTAGTCCGTACGTCAGTATGTTTGCAAATATCTTCTGCTTGTCTGTTAGTCCATACGTCAGGATATCTGCAAATACCTTCTACTTGTCTGTTAGTCCGTACGTCAGTTTGTCTATATATCTCTTCTGCTTGTCTGTTAGTCCGTATGTCAGTATGTCTGTATATCCCTATTGCGTGTCTGTTAGTCGGTACGTCAGTATGTCTGTATATCCCTTCTGCGTGTCTGTAAGTCCGAACGTCAGTATGTCTGTATATCCCTTCTGCGTGTCTGTAAGTCCGTACGTCAGTGTGTCTGTATATCCCTGTTGCTTGTCTGTTAGTCCGTACGTCAGTATGTCTGCAAAAAACTTCTGCTTGTCTGTTAGTCCGTACGTCAGAATGTCTGCAAATACCTTCTGCTTGTCTGTTAGTCCGTACGTCAGTATGTCTATATATCCTTCTGTTGTATGTTAGTCCGTATATCCCTTCTGCTTGTATGTTAGTCCGTATATCCTTCTGCGTGTCTGTTAGTCCGAACGTCAGTATGCCTGTATATCCCTTGTGCGTGTCTGTTAGGCCGTACGTCAGTATGTCTGTATGTCCTTCTGCGTGTCTGTTAGTCCGTACGTTAGTATTTCTGTAAATCCCTTCTGCGTGTCTGTTAGTGGGTACGTCAGTATGTCTGTATATCCCTTTTGCTTATCTGTTAGTCCGTACGTCAGAATGTCCGGAAATACCTTCTGCGTGTCTGTTAGTCTGCTCGTCAGTATGTCTGTATATCCCTTCTGCCTGTCTGTCAGTCTGCTCTTCAGTATGTCTGCAAATACCTTCTGCCTATTGTTAGTCTGCTCGTCAGTATGTCTGTATATCCCTTTGGCCCATCTGTTAGTCCCTACGTCGGTATGTCTGCAAATACCTTCTGCTTGTCTGTTAGTCCGTACATCAGTATGTCTGTATGTCCCTTCTGCGTGTCTGTTAGTCCGTACGTCAGTATGTTTGTATATCCCTTCTTCGTGTCTGTTAGTCCGTACGTCAGTATGTCTGTATGTCCCTTCTGCGTGTCTGTTAGGCCGTACGTCAGTAAGTCTGTATATTCCTTCTGCGTGTCTGTTAGTCCGTACGTCAGTATGTCTGTACATCCCTTCTGCGTGTCGGTTAGGCCGTACGTCAGTATGTCTGTATATCCCTTTTGCGTGTCTGTTAGTCCTTACGTCGGTATATCCCTTCTGTGTGTCTGTTAGTCCGTACGTCAGTATGTCTGTATATCCCTTCTGCGTGTCTGTTAGTCCGTACGTCAGTATATCACTTCTGCGTGTCTGTTAGGTCGTACGTCAGTATGTCTGTATGTCCCTTCTGCGTGTCTGTTAGTCCGTACGTCAGTATGTCTGTATATCCCTTATGCGTGTCTGTTAGGCCGTACGTTAGTATGTCTGTTTATCCCTTCTGCGTGTCTGTTAGTCCGTACGCCAGTATGTCTTTATATCACTTCTGCGTGTCTGTTAGGCCGTACGTGAGTATGTCTGTATATCCCTTCTGCGTTTCTGTTAGGACGTACGTCAGTATGTCTGTATATCCCTTCTGTGTGTCTGTTAGTCCGTACGTCAGTATGTATGTATATCCCTTCTGCGTGTCTGTTAGTCCGTACGTCAGTATGTCTGCAAATACCTTTTGCTTGTCTGTTAGTCCGTACGTCAATATGTCTGTAAATACCTTCTGCGTGTCTGTTAGTCAACATGTCTGCAAAAACCTTCTGATTGTCTGTTAGTCAGTACGTCAGGATGTCTGTAAATACCTTCTGTTTGTTAGTCCGTACGTCAGTACGTCTGCAAATACCTTCTGCGTGTCTGTTAGTCCGTGCGTCAGTATGTCTGCAAATACCTTCTGCTTGTCTGATAGTCCGTACGTCAGTATGCCTATATATCTCTTCTGCGTGTATGTTAGTCCGTAGGTCAGTATGTCTGTATATCTTTTCTGCCTGTCTGTTAGTCTCCTCTTCAGTATGTCTGTATATCCATTCTGCCTGTCTGTTCGTCTGTAATTCAATATGTCTATATATCCCTTCTGCTTGTCTATTAGTTTGTATTTAAGTATGTTTGTATATCCTTCTGCTTGTCTGTTAGTCCGTAATTCAGTGTGTCTGCAAATACCTTCTGCTTGACTGTTAGCCCGTACGTCAGTATGTCTCCAAATATCTTCTGCTTGTCTGTTAGTCCGCACGTCAGTATGTCTGCAAATACCTTCGGGGTGTCTGTTAGTCCGTACCTCAACATGTCTGCATATACCTTCTTCTCGTCTGTTAGTCAGTACGTCAGTATGTCTGCAAATAACTTCTGATTGTTTGCTAGTCCGTACGTCAGTATGTCTGTATATCTCTTCTGCCTGTCTGTTAGTCTGCTCTTCAGTATGTCTGCAAATACCTTCTGCCTGTTTGTCAGTCTGCTCGTAAGTATGTCTTTATATCCCTTTTGCTTGTCTGTTAGTCCCTACGTCAGTATGTCTGCAAATACCTTCTGATTCTCCATTAGTCCGTACGTCAGTATGTTTGCAAATATCTTCTGCTTGTCTGTTAGTCCGTACGTCAGGATGTCTGCAAATACCTTCTACTTGTCTGTTAGTCGGTACGTCAGTTTGTCTATATATCTCTTCTGCTTGTCTGTTAGTCCGTATGTCAGTATGTCTGTATATCCCTTCTGCGTGTCTGTTAGTCGGTACGTCAGTATGTCTGTATATCCCTTTTGCTTGTCTGTTAGTCCGTACGTCAGAATGTCCGCAAATACCTTCTGCTTGTCTGTTAGTCCGTACGTCAGTATGTCTATATATCTCTTCTGCTTATATGTTAGTCCGTATATCCCTTCTGCGTGTCTGTTAGTCCGAACGTCAGTAAGTCTGTATATCCCTTCTGCGTTTCTGTTAGTCGGTACGTCAGTATGTCTGTATATCCCTGTTGCTTGTCTTTTAGTCCGTACGTCAGTATGTCTGCAAAAAACTTCTGCTTGTCTGTTAGTCCGTACGTCAGAATGTCTGCAAATACCTTCTGCTTGTCTGTTAGTCCGTACGTCAGTATGACTATATATCTCTTCTGCTTATATGTTAGTCCATATATCCATTCTGCTTGTATGTTAGTCCGTATATCCCTTCTGCGTGTCTGTTAGTCCGAACGTCAGTATGTCTGTATATCCCTTCTGCGTGTCTGTTAGTACGTACTTCAGTATGTCTGTTTATCCCTTCTGCGTGTCTGTTTTTCCGTACGTCAGTATGTCTGTATGTCCCTTCTGCGTGTCTGTTAGTCCGTACGTCAGTATTTCTGTATATCCCTTCTGCGTGTCTGTTAGTCCGTACATCAGTATGTCTGTATATCCCTTCTGCGTGTCTGTTAGTCCGAATGAAAGTATGTCTGTATATCCCTTCTGCTTGTCTGTTAGTCCGTACGTCAGTATGTCTGTATATTCCTTCTAGGTGTCTGTTAGGCCGTACGTCAGTATGTCTGTGTATCCCTTCTGCGTGTCTGTGACACCGTACGTCAGTATGTCTATATCCCTTCTGCGTGTCTGTTAGGCCGTACATCAGTATATCTGTATATCCCTTCTGCGTGTCTGTTAGGCCGTACGTCAATATGTCTGTATATCCCTTCTGTGTGTCTGTTAGGCCGTACGTCAGTATGTCTGTTAATCTGCTCGTCAGTATGTCTGTATATCCATTCTTTCTGTTAGTCTGCTCGTTATTATGTCTGTATATCCCTTTTGTCTGTTTGTTAGTCTGCTCGTCAGTATGTCTGTATATCCCTTCTGCGTGTCTGTTAGTCCGAACGTCAGTATGTCTGTATATCCCTTCTGCGTGTCTGTTAGTCCGCTCGTCAGTATGTTTGTATATCCCTTTTGCTTGTCTGTTAGTCTGTACGTCAGTATGCCTGTATATCCATTATGTTTGTCAGTTAGTCTGTATGTTAGTATGTTTGGAAATCCCTTCTGCTTATCTGTTAGTCCGTACGTCAGTATGTCTGCAAATACCTTCTACGTGTCTGTTAGTCCGTGCGTCAGTATGTATACAAATACCTTCTGATTGTCTGTTAGTCCTTACGTCAGTTTGTCTATATATCACTTCTGCGTGTCTGTTAGTCCGTACGTCAGTATGTCTGTATATCCCTTCTGCTTGTCTGTTAGATCAGCTCGTCAGTATGTCTGTATATCCCTTATCTCTGTCTGTTAGTCTTCACGTCAATTTGTCTGTATTTAACTTCTGAATGTCCGTTAATCTGGACGTCAGTATGTCTGTATATCCATCAGCCTGTCTGTTAGTCTGCTCGCCAATATGTCTGTATATCCCTTCTGCCAGTCTGTAGTCTGCATATCAGTATGTCTGTATATCCCTTTGGCCCATCTGTTAGTCTGTACGTCAATTTGTCTGTATATCCCATCTGCCTGTCTGTTAATCTGCTCGTCAGTATGTCTGTATATTCCTTCTACCTGTCTGTACGTGCAGTTTGTCTATATATCTCTTCTGCTTGTCTGTTAGTCTGTTCGTCAGTATGTCTGTATATCCTTATGTCTGTTAGTTTGCTCGTTATTATGTCTGTATATCCCTTCTGTCTGTCTGTTAGTCTGCTCGTCGGTATGTCTGTATATTACTTCTGCTTGTCTGTTAGTCTGTACGTCAGTATGCCAGTATGTCTATAAATCCCTTCTGCCTGTCTGTTAGTCTGCTCGTCAGTATGTCCGTATATCCCTTCTGCCTGTCTGTTAGTCTGTACGTCAGTACGTCTGTACATCCCTTCTAATTGTCTGTTAGTTTGTATGTAAGTCTGATTGTATATCCTTCTGTTTGTCTGTTAGTCCGTGCATCAGTATATCTGCAAATACCTTTTGCTTGTCTGTTAGTCCATATATCCCTTCTGCTTGTATGTTAGTCCGTATATCCCTTCTGCGTGTCTGTTAGTACGTATGTCAGTATGTCTGTATATCCCTTCTGCGTGTCTGTTAGGCCGTACGTCAGTATGTCTGTATGTCCCTTCTGCGTGTCTGTTAGTCCGTACGTCAGTAATTCTGTATATCCCTTCTGCGTGTCTGTTAGTCCGTACATCAGTATGTCTGCAAATATCTTCTGATTGTCTGTTAGTCCGTACGTCAGGATGTCTGCAAATACCTTCTGCGTGTCTGTTAGTCCGTGCGTCAGTATGTCTGCAAATACCTTCTGATTGCATGTTGGTCCGTACGTCAGTTTGCCTATATATCTCTTCTGCGTGTCTGCTAGTCTGTACGTCAGTATGTCTGTATATTCCTTCTGCCTGTCTGTTAGTCTGCTCTTCAGTATGTCTGCAAATACTTTCTGCCTATTTGTTAGTCTGCTCGTCAGTATGTTTGAATATCCCTTTTGCTTGTCTATTAGTCCCTACGTCAGTATGTCTGCAAATACCTTGTAATTGTCTGTAAGTCCGTGCGTCAGTATGTTTGCAAATATCTTCTGCTTGTCTGTTAATCCGTGCGTCAGTATGTCTGTATATCCCTTCTACGTGTCTGTTAGTCCGTACGTCAGTATGTCTGTATATACCTTTTGCTTGTCTGTTAGTCCGTACGTCAGTATGTCTGCAAATAACTTCTGCTTGTCTGTTAGTCCGTATGTCAGTTTGTCTGCAAAAAGCTACTGCTTGTCTGTTAGGCCGTACGTCAGTATGTCTATATATCTCTTCTGCTTTTATGTTAGTCCGTATATCCCTTCTGCGTGTCTGTTAGTCCGTACGTCAGTATGTCTGTATATCCCTTCTGCGTGTTTGTTAGGCCATACGTAAGTATGTCTGTATGTCCCTTCTGCGTGTCTGTTAGTCCGTCCGTCAGTATGTCTGTATATCCCTTCTGTGTGTCTGCTAGGCCGTACGTCGGTATGTTTGTATGTCCCTTCTGTGTGTCTGTTAGTCCGTACATCAGTATGTCTGTATATCCCTTCTGCGTGTCTGTTAGTCCGTACGTCAGTATGTCTGTATATCCCTTCTGCGTGTCTGTTTGGCCGTAGCTCAGTAAGTCTGTATGTCTCTTCTGCGTGTCTGTTAGTCCGTACGTCAGATTGTCTGTATATTCCTTCTGCGTGACTGTTAGTCCGTATGTCAGTATGTCTGTATATCCCTTCTGCGTGTCTGTTAGGCCGTACGTCAGTATGTCTGTTAGTCTGCTCGTCAGTATATCTGTATATCCCTTCTGTCTGTTAGTCTGCTCTTTATTATGTCTGTATATCCCTTCTGCCTGTCTGTAGTCTGCTCTTCAGTATGTCTGGAAATACCTTTTGCCTGTTTGTTAGTCTGCTCGTCAGTAAGTCAGTATATTCCTTATTCTTGTCTCTTAGTCGCTACGTCAGTATGTCTGCAGATTTCTCCGGATTGTCTGTTAGTCCGTAAGTCCGTACGTAAGTATGTCTGTAAATACCTTCTGTTTGTCTGTTAGTCCGTACGTCAGTTTATCTATATATCTCTACTCCTTGTCTGCTAGTCCGTATGTCAGTATGTCTGTATATCCCTTCTGCGTTTCTGTTAGTGTGCTCGTCAGTATGTCTGTATATCCCTTCTGCTTGTCTGTTAGTCTGTACGTCATTATGCCAGTATGTCTATAAATCTCTTCTGCCTGTCTGTTAATCTGCTCGTCAGTGTGTCTGTATATCCCTTCTGCCTGTCTGTTAGTCTGCTCGTCAGTATGTCTGTACATCCCTTCTGCCTGTCTGTAAGTCTGCTCGTCAGTATGTCTGTATATCCCTTCTGCCTGTTTGTTATTCTGTTCGTCAGTATGTCTATATATCATTCTGTCTTTTAGTCTGCTCGTCAGTATGTCTGTATATCCATTCTGCTTGTCTGTTATATTGTATGTAAGTATGTTTGTATATCCTTCTGTTTGTCTGTAAGTCCGTACTTCATTGTGCCTGGAAATACCTTCTGCTTGTCTGTTAGTCCGTACGTCAGTATGTCTGCAAATACCTTTTGCTTGTCTGTTAGTCCGTACGTCAATATGTCTGTAAATACCTTCTGCGTGTCTGTTAGTCAACATGTCTGCAATAACCTTCTGATTGTCTGTTAGTCAGTACGTCAGGATGTCTGTAAATACCTTCTGTTTGTTAGTCCGTACGTCAGTACGTCTGCAAATACCTTCTGCGTGTCTGTTAGTCCGTGCGTCAGTATGTCTGCAAATACCTTCTGCTTGTCTGATAGTCCGTACGTCAGTATGCCTATATATCTCTTCTGCGTGTATGTTAGTCCGTAGGTCAGTATGTCTGTATATCTTTTCTGCCTGTCTGTTAGTCTCCTCTTCAGTATGTCTGTATATCCATTCTGCCTGTCTGTTCGTCTGTAATTCAATATGTCTGTATATCCCTTCTGCTTGTCTATTAGTTTGTATTTAAGTATGTTTGTATATCCTTCTGCTTGTCTGTTAGTCCGTAATTCAGTGTGTCTGCAAATACCTTCTGCTTGACTGTTAGCCCGTACGTCAGTATGTCTCCAAATATCTTCTGCTTGTCTGTTAGTCCGCACGTCAGTATGTCTGCAAATACCTTCGGCGTGTCTGTTAGTCCGTACCTCAACATGTCTGCATATACCTTCTTCTCGTCTGTTAGTCAGTACGTCAGTATGTCTGCAAATAACTTCTGATTGTTTGCTAGTCCGTACGTCAGTATGTCTGTATATCTCTTCTGCCTGTCTGTTAGTCTGCTCTTCAGTATGTCTGCAAATACCTTCTGCCTGTTTGTCAGTCTGCTCGTAAGTATGTCTTTATATCCCTTTTGCTTGTCTGTTAGTCCCTACGTCAGTATGTCTGCAAATACCTTCTGATTCTCCATTAGTCCGTACGTCAGTATGTTTGCAAATATCTTCTGCTTGTCTGTTAGTCCGCACGTCAGGATGTCTGCAAATACCTTCTACTTGTCTGTTAGTCGGTACGTCAGTTTGTCTATATATCTCTTCTGCTTGTCTGTTAGTCCGTATGTCAGTATGTCTGTATATCCCTTCTGCGTGTCTGTTAGTCGGTACGTCAGTATGTCTGTATATCCCTTTTGCTTGTCTGTTAGTCCGTACGTCAGAATTTCCGCAAATACCTTCTGCTTGTCTGTTAGTCCGTACGTCAGTATGTCTATATATCTCTTCTGCTTATATGTTAGTCCGTATATCCCTTCTGCGTGTCTGTTAGTCCGAACGTCAGTAAGTCTGTATATCCCTTCTGCGTGTCTGTTAGTCGGTACGTCAGTATGTCTGTATATCCCTGTTGCTTGTCTTTTAGTCCGTACGTCAGTATGTCTGCAAAAAACTTCTGCTTGTCTGTTAGTCCGTACGTCAGTATGACTATATATCTCTTCTGCTTATATGTTAGTCCATATATCCATTCTGCTTGTATGTTAGTCCGTATATCCCTTCTGCGTGTCTGTTAGTCCGAACGTCAGTATGTCTGTATATCCCTTCTGCGTGTCTGTTAGTACGTACTTCAGTATGTCTGTTTATCCCTTCTGCGTGTCTGTTTTTCCGTACGTCAGTATGTCTGTATGTCCCTTCTGCGTGTCTGTTAGTCCGTACGTCAGTATTTCTGTATATCCCTTCTGCGTGTCTGTTAGTCCGTACATCAGTATGTCTGTATATCCCTTCTGCGTGTCTGTTAGTCCGAATGAAAGTATGTCTGTATATCCCTTCTGCTTGTCTGTTAGTCCGTACGTCAGTATGTCTGTATATTCCTTCTAGGTGTCTGTTAGGCCGTACGTCAGTATGTCTGTGTATCCCTTCTGCGTGTCTGTGACACCGTACGTCAGTATGTCTATATCCCTTCTGCGTGTCTGTTAGGCCGTACATCAGTATATCTGTATATCCCTTCTGCGTGTCTGTTAGGCCGTACGTCAATATGTCTGTATATCCCTTCTGTGTGTCTGTTAGGCCGTACGTCAGTATGTCTGTTAATCTGCTCGTCAGTATGTCTGTATATCCATTCTTTCTGTTAGTCTGCTCGTTATTATGTCTGTATATCCCTTTTGTCTGTTTGTTAGTCTGCTCGTCAGTATGTATGTATATCCCTTCTGCTTGTCTGTTAGTCTGTACGTCAGTATGCCTGTATGTCTATAAATCTCTTCTGCCTGTCTGTTAGTCTGCTCGTTATTATGTCTATAAATCCCTTCTGCATGTCTGTTAGTCCGTACGTCAGTATGTCTGCAAATACCTTCTGATTGTCTGTTAGTCCGTACGTCAGTACGTCTGCAAATATCTTCTGCGTGTCTGTTAGTCCGTGCGTCAGTATGTCTGCAAATACCTTCTGCTTGTCTTATAGTCCGTACGTCAGTTTGCCTATATATCACTTCTGCGTGTCTGTTAGTCCGTACGTCAGTATGTCTGTATATCTCTTCTGCTTGTCTGTTAGTCTTCTCTTCAGTATGCATGCAAATACCATCTGTCTGTCTCTTATTCTGTAATTCAATATGTCAGTATATCCCTCTGCTTGTCTATTAGTTTGTATTTAAGTATGTTTGTATATCCTTCTGCTTGTCTGTTAGTCCGTACTTCAGTGTGTCTGCAAATACCTTCTGCTTTACTGTTAGCCCGTACGTCTGTATGTTTCCAAATAGCTTCTGCTTGTCTGTTAGCCAGCACGTCAGTATGTCTGCAAATACCTTCTGCGTGTCTGTTAGTCCGTACCTCAACATGTCTGCAAATACCTTCTTCTCGTCTATTAGTCAGTACATCAGTATGTCTGCAAATACCTTCTGATTGTCTGTTAGTCCGTACGTCAGTATGTCTGTATATAACTTCTGACTGTCTGTTAGTCTGCTCTTCAGTATGTCTGCAAATACCTTCTGCCTGTTTGTCAGTCTGCTCGTAAGTATGTCTGTATATCCCTTTTGCTTGTCTGTTAGTCCCTACGTCAGTATGTCTGAAAATACTTTCTGATTCTCCATTAGTCCGTACGTCAGTATGTTTGCAAATATCTTCTGCTTGTCTGTTAGTCCATACGTCAGGATATCTGCAAATACCTTCTACTTGTCTGTTAGTCCGTACGTCAGTTTGTCTATATATCTCTTCTGCTTGTCTGTTAGTCCGTATGTCAGTATGTCTGTATATCCCTATTGCGTGTCTGTCAGTCGGTACGTCAGTATGTCTGTATATCCCTTCTGCGTGTCTGTAAGTCCGAACGTCAGTATGTCTGTATATCCCTTCTGCGTGTCTGTAAGTCAATACGTCAGTGTGTCTGTATATCCCTGTTGCTTGTCTGTTAGTCCGTACGTCAGTATGTCTGCAAAAAACTTCTGCTTGTCTGTTAGTCCGTACGTCAGAATGTCTGCAAATACCTTCTGCTTGTCTGTTAGTCCGTACGTCAGTATGTCTATATATCTCTTCTGCTTGTATGTTAGTCCGTATATCCCTTCTGCTTGTATGTTAGTCCGTATATCCCTTCTGCGTGTCTGTTAGTCCGAACGTCAGTATGCCTGTATATCCCTTGTGCGTGTCTGTTAGGCCGTACGTCAGTATGTCTGTATGTCCCTTCTGCGTGTCTGTTAGTCCGTACGTTAGTATTTCTGTAAATCCCTTCTGCGTGCCTGTTAGTGGGTACGTCAGTATGTCTGTATATCCCTTTTGCTTATCTGTTAGTCCGTACGTCAGAATGTCCGGAAATACCTTCTGCTTGTCTGTTAGTCCGTACGTCAGTATGTCTATATATCTCTTCTGCTTATATGTTAGTCCGTATATCCCTTCTGCGTGTCTGTTAGTCCGAACGTCAGTAAGTCTGTATATCCCTTCTGCGTGTCTGTTAGTCGGTACGTCAGTATGTATGTATATCCCTGTTGCTTGTCTTTTAGTCCGTACGTCAGTATGTCTGCAAAAAACTTCTGCTTGTCTGTTAGTCCGTACGTCAGAATGTCTGCAAATACCTTCTGCTTGTCTGTTAGTCCGTACGTCAGTATGTCTATATATCTCTTCTGCTTGTATGTTAGTCCATATATCCATTCTGCTTGTATGTTAGTCCGTATATCCCTTCTGCGTGTCTGTTAGTCCGAACGTCAGTATGTCTGTATATCCCTTCTGCGTGTCTGTTAGTACGTACTTCAGTATGTCTGTTTATCCCTTCTGCGTGTCTGTTTTTCCGTACGTCATTATGTCTGTATGTCCCTTCTGCGTGTCTGTTAGTCCGTACGTCAGTATTTCTGTATATCCCTTCTGCGTGTCTGTTAGTCCGTACATCAGTATGTCTTTATATCCCTTCTGCGTGTCTGTTAGTCCGAATGAAAGTATGTCTGTATATCCCTTCTGCTTGTCTGTTAGTCCGTACGTCAGTATGTCTGTATATTCCTTCTAGGTGTCTGTTAGGCCCTACGTCAGTATGTCTGTGTATCCCTTCTGCGTGTCTGTGACACCGTACGTCAGTATGTCTATATCCCTTCTGCGTGTCTGTTAGGCCATACGTCAGTATGCTTGTATGTCCTTTGTGCGTGTCTGTTAGGCCGTATATCCCTTCTGCGTGTCTGTTAGTCCGAACGTCAGTATGTCTGTATGTCCTTGTGCGTGTCTGTTAGGCCGTACGTCAGTATGTCTGTATGTCCCTTCTGCGTGTCTGTTAGTCTGTACGTCAGTATTTCTGTAAATCCCTTCTGCGTGTCTGTTAGTCCGTACATCAGTATGTCTGTATATCCCTTCTGCGTGTCTGTTAGTCCGAACGTCAGTATGTCTGTATATCCCTTCTGCGTGTCTGTTAGGCCGTACGTCAGTATGTCTGTGTGTCCCTTCTGTGTTTCTGTTACGACGTACGTCAGTATTTCTGTATATCCCTTGTGCGTGTCTGTTAGTCCGTACATCAGTATGTCTGTATATCCCTTCTGTGTGTCTGTTCGTCCGAATGAAAGTATGTCTGTATATCCCTTCTGCGTGTCTGTTAGTCCGAATGAAAGTATGTCTGTATATCCCTTCTGCGTGTCTGTTAATCCGTACGTCAGTATGTCTGTATATCCCTTCTAGGTGTCAGTTAGGCCGTACTTCAGTATGTCTGTGTATCCCTTCTGCGTGTCTGTTTCTCCGTACGTCAGTATGTCTATATCCCTTCTGCGTGTCTATTAGGCCGTACGTCAGTATGTCTGTTTGTCCGTACGTCAGTATGTCTGTATATCCCTTCTGCGTGTCTGATAGGCCGTACGTCAGTATATCTGTATGTCCCTTCTGCGTGTCTGTTAGTCAGTACGTCAGTATGTCTGTATTTCCCTTCTTCGTGTCTTAGTCCGAACGTCAGTATGTCTGTATATCCCTTCTGTGTGTCTGTTAGGCCGTACGTCAGTATGTCTGTTAGTCTGCTCGTCAGTATATCTGTATATCCATTCTTTCTGTTAGTCTGCTCGTTATTATGTCTGTATATCCCTTTTGTCTGTTTGTTAGTCTGCTCGTCAGTATGTCTGTATATCCCTTCTGCTTGTCTGTTAGTCTGTACGTCAGTATGCCTGTATGTCTATAAATCCCTTCTGCCTGTCTGTTAGTCTGCTCGTTAGTATATCTATAAATCACTTCTGCCTGTCTGTTAGTCTGCTCGTCAGTGTGTCTGTATATCCCTTCTGCCTGTCCGTTAGTCTGCTCGTCAGTATGTCTGTATATCCCTTCTGCCTGTCTGTTAGTCTGCTCGTCAGTAGGTCTGTATATCCCATCAGTCTATCTGTTATTCTGTACGTCAGTATGTCTGTGTATCCTTTCTGCTTGTCTGTTAGTTTGTATGTAAATATGTTTGTATATCCTTCTGTTTATATGTTAGTTCGTACTTCAGTGTGTCTGCAAATACCTTCTGTTTGTCTGTTAGTCCGTACGTCAGTATGTCTGTAAATACCTTCTGCTTGTCTGTTAGTCTGTAAGTCAGTTTGTCTGCAAATACCTTCTGCGTGTCTGTTAGTACGTTCGTCAACATATCTGCAAATACCTTCTTCTTCTCTGTTAGTCCGTACGTCAGTATGTGTGCAAATACCTTCTGTTTTTCTGTGCAAATACCTTCTGATTGTCTATTAGTCCGTACGTCAGGATGTCAGCAAATACCTTCTGCGTGTCTGTTAGTCTGTGCGTCAGTATGTCTGCAAATACCTTCTGCTTGTCTGTTAGTCTGTACGTCAGTTTGCCTATATATCTGTCTGCTTGTCTGTTGGTCTGTACGTCAGTATGTCTGTATATCCATTCTGCCTGTCTGTTAGTCTGCTCATCAGTATGTCTATAAATCCATTCTGCCTGTCTGTTAGTCTGCTCGTCAGTGTGTCTGTACATCCCTTCTGCCTGTCTTCTAGTCTGCTCGTCAGTATGTCTGTATATCCCTTCTGCATGTCTGTTAGTCTGCTCGTCAGTATGTCTGTATATCCCTTCTGCCTGTCTGTTATTATGTACGTCAGTATTTCTGTGTATCCCTTCTGCTTGTCTATTAGTTTTTGTGTAAGTATGTTTGTCTATCCTTCTGTTTGTATGTTAGTCCGTACTTCAGTGTGTCTACGAATACCTTCTGCTTGTCTGTTAGTCTGTACGTCAGTATGTCTGCAAATACCTTCTGCTTGTCTGTTAGTACGTACATCAACATATCTGCAAATACCTTCTTCTTCTCTGTTAGTCCGTACGTCAGTATGTGTGCAAATACCTTCTGATTGTCTGTTAGTCCTTACGTCAGGATGTCTGCAAATACCTTCTGAGTGTCTGTTAGTCCTTGCGTCAGTATGTCTGCAAATACCTTCTGATTGTCTGTTATTCCGTACGTCAGTTTGCATATATATCTGTCTGCGTGTCTGTTAGTCTGCTCGTCAGTATGTCTGTATATCCCTTCTGCCTGTCTGTCAGTCTGCTCTTCAGTATGTCTGCAAATACCTTCTGCCTATTTGTTAGTCTGCTCGTCAGTATGTCTGTATATCCCTTTGGCCCATCTGTTAGTCCCTACGTCGGTATGTCTGCAAATACCTTCTGCTTGTCTGTTAGTCCGTACATCAGTATGTCTGTATGTCCCTTCTGCGTGTCTGTTAGTCCGTACGTCAGTATGTTTGTATATCCCTTCTTCGTGTCTGTTAGTCCGTACGTCAGTATGTCTGTATGTCCCTTCTGCGTGTCTGTTAGGCCGTACGTCAGTAAGTCTGTATATTCCTTCTGCGTGTCTGTTAGTCCGTACGTCAGTATGTCTGTACATCCCTTCTGCGTGTCGGTTAGGCCGTACGTCAGTATGTCTGTATATCCCTTTTGCGTGTCTGTTAGTCCTTACGTCGGTATATCCCTTCTGTGTGTCTGTTAGTCCGTACGTCAGTATGTCTGTATATCCCTTCTGCGTGTCTGTTAGTCCGTACGTCAGTATATCACTTCTGCGTGTCTGTTAGGTCGTACGTCAGTATGTCTGTATGTCCCTTCTGCGTGTCTGTTAGCCCGTACGTCAGTATGTCTGTATATCCCTTCTGCGTGTCTGTTAGGCCGTACGTTAGTATGTCTGTTTATCCCTTCTGCGTGTCTGTTAGTCCGTACGCCAGTATGTCTTTATATCACTTCTGCGTGTCTGTTAGGCCGTACGTCAGTATGTCTGTATATCCCTTCTGCGTTTCTGTTAGGACGTACGTCAGTATGTCTGTATATCCCTTCTGTGTGTCTGTTAGTCCGTACGTCAGTATGTATGTATATCCCTTCTGCGTGTCTGTTAGTCCGTACGTCAGTGTGTCTGTATATCCCTTCTGCGTGTCTGTATGTCCCTTCTGCGTGTCTGTTAGTCCGTACGTCAGTATGTATGTATATCCCTTCTGCGTGTCTGTTAGTCCGTACGTCAGTATGTCTGTATATCCCTTCTGCGTGTCTGTTAGGCCGTACGTTAGTATGTCTGTTTATCCCTTGTGCGTGTCTGTTAGTCCGTACGCCAGTATGTCTGTATATCCCTTCTGCGTGTCTGTTAGGCCGTACGTCAGTATGTCTGTATATCCCTTCTGCGTTTCTGTTAAGACGTACGTCAGTATGTCTCTATATTTTTCCGCTTGTCTGGAACTATCAACGGACAGCTTGGAGCATCGTTACTGATTTGCCCGTTTTAAATTGTTGGCGAACAAACCTCGGAATAAAAGATGAAAATTATCATCAGCATTCTTTATCGTCTTCTTTTATCTAGCTACTAATGCCTTTAAGCATCGCAGAGAAATTAGATTATTGGCAGTATACTATGGTGTCTCTAGATATTTGGTTACTTGTAGTTTCGTCTCTTTTTTCTTAAATGGAACGTCTTTCTTTGGCGTTGCGGTTAAAGAGGAAATAGTTTGGTCTTTGCATTTGTCTTTTATTCCATCAATTCATATTTTCATTGGTCTTCCTCTTTCCCTCTGTTTTGATGTTCTTAGATAGAATACTCCTGATGATATTTGGTCTGATTTCACTCTAAGCACCCATACTATTTAATGTATAGTCTGTGTATATCCCAGACATGGTTTAATTGACATTTCTTCCTGGATTTTAACATTTGATACTCTTTCTGTCCTTGTGTTGTTTGTTATTTCCTCAAGCACCTTATTTCAGATGTCGTGATTTCCTGTTTTGGGGCTTTTTCTGTTTTTTTTTTTAATTACTATAAAATCAATACCTTGGGAAGGATAGTAGTTGTATGGGAGAAAGAGAGACTATAAACGACAATGGATAAGGGAATTTCAAGAGCTAGAAAAACAAGCAACTGAGGTCAGAGATGGAGACAACAAAAGGACAATGAAATTGAGGCAATATTTTATGCACAGCGATCTCTGCATTGTATTATAGGATGTACATTTATGTATAAAAATTATTAATTTGAACAAACACAAGAAAAATTCTCAAGCTGGAACACGGTGATAAGAAAACAGGGGTGGGGGAGGGGAAGGTGGGATGGGCTGATACAAATTTATATATTTTTTTTTTTTGCGTTCACCAGCTTTTACCTCTGACGAAGTCCCTACAGACTAGGAACTGAATTTTCGTGTTAATACATTTTTCCCTGGCAGTCATGTGCACAAGGGTCCCTCGCCGCACAGACAGATAACTCCGACTTCGGAGGTACTCATATTTTTTCCGTCGATGAGTAATTAACGTTTCATGCCGGGCTACTCACTACTGAGACCAGGGGTGGTTGCCGCAGAGAGAAATCATAAATAATAATCCCAACCGGTGTAGCCGGGATTTGAATCCACAACCTCTCTATCTTGAGGCCGGCGTCTTGCCTCGAGACCAACCAGTCCCCCATGCAAATATTAAATAGCGTGGAAAATTTAAATCATGGCCCAATATTTGCAGACCCATCAGACTTTGTGCTGCACAGATAAGTTCACGGATCAGAGTCAAATTTAGCGACACTTAAGACACTTAGCGAAACACATACCCTACCACAACAAGCTGGTTTTAGACAAAGCAGATCCATAAAGGATAAGATTACCTAGGTCAGTCACCATAAGCACCAAAGAATGTTGTGTTCTGCACTTTGGCGCGGGAATGTGAAACGAATGAGTATCATAGTCAAGCGGTGGGGATTTGAAATCGATGAGTCCTTCATACTCAAGCGGTGGGAATTTGAAATTGATGAGTCTATAATACTCAAGCGGTGGGAATTTGAAATTGATGAGTCTATCATACTCAAGCGGTGGGAATTTGAAATTGATGAGTCTATTATACTCAAACGGTGGGAATTTGAAATTGATGAGTCTATCATACTCAAACGGTGGGAATTTGAAATTGATGAGTCTATCATACTCAAACGTAATTTGAAATTGATGAGTCTATCATACTCAAACGGTGGGAATTTGAAATTGATGAGTCTATCATACTCAAACGGTGGGAATTTGAAATTGATGAGTCTATCCTACTCAAACGGTGGGAATTTGAAATTGATGAGTCTATAATACTCAAACGGTGGGAATTTGAAATTGATGAGTCTATCATACTCAAACGGTGGGAATTTGAAATTGATGAGTCTATCATACTCAAACGGAATTTGAAATTGATGAGCCTATCATACTCAAACGGAATTTGAAATTGATGAGTCTATAATACTCAAACGGAATTTGAAATTGATGAGTCTATCCTACTCAAACGGTGGGAATTTGAAATTGATGAGTCTATCATACTCAAACGGTGGGAATTTGAAATTGATGAGTCTATCATACTCAAACGGAATTTGAAATTGATGAGTCTATCATGTAAATGAAGAAGGAGACAGTCCAGAGTTTTCTTGATTTTAATTTTGTGTGTGGAACAATTCGAAGAACAGATTGCACAGAAGATAGATTATGACAGGTAATGGTTAGAGGCATACATGAATATCAGGTGGTTTTTTTTAAACTGTTTTTTTGTTGTTGTTGTCATTATAAATTTGCAACCACGCCATTTTTTTTTGTCCCTCTTCCTTTCCAATTATTTATAGATGAATAAGATGTGTCTCTAACAATTGAACCGCAGGAACCATCGTCATGACTCGCCGCTATCTGTTAAGATATTGACTACTTTAGGGGCTGTCTATTCTCACGAATATTGAGTTAAGTTCTGCGACTTAAATTAACAATGAATTTATCATTATCATCAGGTGCCATGCCGGTTGGTGATGATCTCTTGCCATATCAATCTTTATGCATGTCATAATTTCAGTATTGTTATATTAATATTATACCATCTGGATAAACTGTTAAATATTTATGTATCTTGGTTTTCCTCTGTTTTTTTTCAATCATCCTGCCCTTTGCTATATATAGTATTCTCAATGCCTTCTTGTCGCATCACATGCCCGATAAATACAGATAATCTTTTCCTTATGATTCTGGTATTACTGGTTTCTCCAGCTCTTTTACACATTCTTCATTACACATTTTTGCTATCCATGGAATTCGTAGCATTCTTGTGATAAACCACAGTTCAGCCGACTCTAATGTTCTTTGGGTTGTCTTGCTTATCATCATTATCATCGCGTGCCTTCTCCGCAACGAAGGTTGGCTACCATGGATCGCCATTCTACTCTGTTTCTTGCTTTGATGGTGCAGGTTGTCATAGGTTGACTTGCCCATCTTTTGATGTTACTCGTCCATGTTTTCTTTCTTATAGGCCATAATAAATTACTTTATTACTGAATGAATTACTGAAAGATGAATTACTGAACGATGAATTACTGAAAGATTAATTACTGAAAAATGAATTATTGAACGATGAATTACTGAACGGGAAATTCAGTTACGTTCTACCACAGGAATATCAAATAAAAGCCATGCAATGAGGGGATAAACAAATATGTTCGACTTATTTACAGTTTGTTATTAAGATACCAAATTCCATTTAATTATGTCAGACCGTCTAGTAAAATGATCAAAGTAGATCAAAGCTATTTTACTTAATGTTTACAACGGAAGTGTGAGGCGTACGTTTTCTAATAGTGCGACACAGTTTGATAATACAAATATATGCTTTTGCGCACTATCGTCGACTTGTTAGTCAGTCGGTTTTCCTTTTCTGTAGGGGGATTCTGCCCTTAGATGGTCGGCCCTCCCAGGTTTACGAGCACCATCTGCCCGAGTCACTAGAGGTGACTAACATTAGCATGAGACTAACATGCACACACAAAGATATGAGATGTGACTAACATAAACATGCACACAGCGATACGAGGCATGACTAACACTGACAGACACCAAGATATATGACATATGCCTAACATAAACATGCGCATAAAGATATGAGATATGACTGACAGAGACATGCACACACAAAGATATGACACATGCCTAACATAGACATGCACGCAAAGATATGAGATGTGACTAACACAAACATGCACACAGCGATACGAGGCATGACTAACACTGACAGACACCAAGATATATGACACATGCCTAACATAAACATGCGCATAAAGATATGAGATATGACTGACAGAGACATGCACACACAAAGATATGACACATGCCTAACATAGACATGCACGCAAAGATATGAGATGTGACTAACATAGCCATGCACACACAAGGATATGAGATGTGACATACACAGACATGCACACACAAAGATGCGAGATATGACTAACATAAAACATGCACACAAAGATATGAGATATCACTAACCCAGACATGCACACACAAAGATATGACACGTGACTAACACAGATACACACTAAGATATCAGATATGACTAAACACAGACTCACTTAAAGATATGAGACATGATTAACACGGACACACCAAGATATGAGATATGTCTAACATGACACACACCAAGATATGAGCCATGGCTTCGCGGAAAAACACCAAGAAATGAACCAAGTCTAGCACAGAAACACATTAAGGTATACATATGCTTGGGTGTGTTGTAGACTCTTCTTAACGTGGGAATAATCGACATACGAGACGCAGGCCCCGATTAACTGTTCACAGGTTTCGTTGAAACAGTTGTCCGGAGGTTTGAGAGTGCAGTCTGACTCGTAGATCGTTTCCTTGCGTGTACAGTTCCCGGTTGACTGTACACAGATGTTGAGACAGTTGTCCGGACATCTGAGAGTGCAGTCTAACCCGTAGTACGTTTCCTTGCACGTACAGTCTGCACTTCCCGGGTCACATATGATGTCACAGCCATCAGAACACGTCTGTTTGCACTGTAGCCCAAAATTATCATCGGGACAAGTGTCATTACAGGTGTAGCCAGGATGTTTACATTGTAGGCATTTTCCGGATTTTTCCTCACAAAAAGGACAGACACTGAGACAAGACCCGGAGCAGTCGTATCCATAGATCCCATGTGAACAGATGCCGCGATACGTACCGATTATGACGTTGCAGCCTTTGCAACACCCATTACACACTGCACAAAACGACCAAGAATGCCCGTCCAGAAAATAGGTGTCTGTAAATGTTTGCACCTCACACACCGTCAGTGCACTGTCGGCCTGCGAAATGGTCGATGAGAACTCAATCTTAATGTGTGCCATTGGCGTTTGTGTGGTGACTACAATTGTATTCACATAAATATTTGGGTATGACATATAATTACACTGGAACACCACCGTCAGAGAAAGCCTTTAGAGTGGCATTCTTTACCCGAATCATAGTGCCAGCTCGATGATAGATTCGAATGGCGTGAGTCTTCCGGTGCGTGGCAAAGTTCAGATGCCAGTAAACAGAATTGGTTCCACTTCTCAATTATGTGTGTGTGCAGTCATTGTCATAGAGATTGGTCTTTGTTTTGCTATTAACTGCGGCCTCTGGTCCACATCCCTCCCCTGTATAACAAGCATTAAATGTGTCGGTATGGTTTGTGTTCTGTTTGAGAGCCACATTCCGACCCCCGCCAATGTAGATGGAGCAGATATTTGCAACTATCGCCCCTTCAATCCGTAACTAGTTGATCAGCCCATCCCCAGAGCAAAAGACATCAATCTCGTGCGAACTATCTACAAACCTTGATTCAATGTTACATGAGGCAGAACCATTTAGTTTTACCGTGAAACTGTATGGATCTGGTATGTCATTCAGATAAATCCTAAACCAGGAGAACAAAGATTGACTGAGAGTTGCGTCAACTGATGTAGAATCTGTGTCCGGATTACATGTGGTGTAGTTATTATCAAACAGGAAAGTATGTTCAGATTTTTGGTCGTATTTGTAAACGAGATCCAAGTACTGACACTGGGGTCCGAAATATTCATGCTGACAACTGTCACTGTTTGGGCTTGTCCCTGTAGTTTTGTCACAAACTGCGTCATTATAGCAGTGACATTGTAACGTACAATTTGCCCCAGACCAACCGTCTACACAAGTTAGGTCATTCGCTTCCAAGGTCGCGTACGAACCCAGCAGAATAAAGGCTTGATCTACAGCGGTGGTTAACGAACTATGTACAAACATTTATTATCATACCAGTGGTCACATTTCTAAAAATCCGCCAACTCGCTGTGATAACAGATAGCGTGATGTTCAAAGAAAACATTGTTTACACAATGGCACGAACGCGAACCTAATAGAAGATAGAAAGAGAGTTCATCGATGCTATATAGAGCCAATTCTGACCTATGGAAACGAAAAACAGACTGTAAGCAAACTGACGATGAAAAGACGATTAGAGGCCACAGTGATCGGATTTCTCAGAAGAATGTTGAAAGTTCTCTGGACAGGTAAAAAAACCAACGAGGAAATTCTCTGAGACCAACACTAAAAGGGAGATCCTAAGAAAGAAACATCAGAAAGAAACAATCACCATTTTTTTGGCCACATCATGAGAAGACGAAAGTTGGAATACTTTGTTCTACTATTGACCTTTCGAGCCGTAACCGGCCCATAGGGCGTAGACCAAGATACACCTTCTCCTATATGGATTTTTTGTTCTAGCAGTTTTCTTTTAAAGATATTTTATCAAATCTCGCCATCTGTCTCTGTTCTGTGCAAGCAGTTCTATCTCATTGAGGGAGCCGACTCCTGCTGCTCTTGCCTCTCTCATCAATGTTCTTCTCAGTGTCTCCCTCTTTTTCTTTTACCTGTTGTTTCCCATATGAGGGCTTGCTTTGCTATTCGGTTATTATCTCTTCTCATCACATGTCCAACGTATGACCATCGTCTTTTCTTTATCACTGAAGATATTAGTGGTTGATTGGCGATTTCTCTAATTTCCTCATTTGTTTTGAATTCGTTCCATGCTATACCAAGTATTTTCCTTAGACATTTATTTTCGAAAGCGTTCAACTTTGTTTCTATATCTCTTGTTGTTTTCCAGCTTTCACACGCATACGTAAGGGTTGATAGTACATTTGATTTGAATAGCCTAAGTTTTGTGTTTGTGCTGATAAGTTTTGATTTCCACAACTTTTCAAGGCTTCTGAAAGACATTGCTGCTTTAGCTATTCTGATTTTTAATTTCTTTGCTCGTATCCCCTTCTCGATCAATGTGACTTCCAAGATAGATAAAGTGATTGATCTCTTCTACTGGTTTGTTTTCCATGTATATTTTGTCACCTGTTGGAATTAAACTAGTCATGACTTTAGTCTTTTCATGATTGATCTCAAGCCCAATTTTGCTGGCTATTGATGATAGTTCATTTGTGTTTTCCTGCATCGTTTTTATCTGACTGCTAATGAGAACTATGTCATCAGCAAAGTCGAGGTCCTCCAAATGGTCTCCTTGTATCCATTCGATGCCTTTATTACCAGTGCAGCATTTCTTCATTATGAAGTCCATAACAATTCCAAATAACAAGGGCGATAAAATACATCCTTGTTTAACCCCAGTTTCTATTGGGAAACATTCGCTCAGTCCTTCCTCTGTTCGAACTGCACATGTGTAACCATCATACTTCATCAATACTTTGTTACAACTGTCAAAATAAAAGGAAAGAGAGATCGCGGACAACAAAGAGAGAAAATACTGGATAACTTGGTGTCATGGCATGGTAAACAGTCAACAACGGAAATGATACGATGCACGGTGGATAGAAGATTGTGGAAGTACATGATCGCCTACGCCAACCGGTATGGCACTTAATGAAGATTCCTGTTTTATCTCTATACCTAGTTTTTTTTTTTCATTTCTCTTCATGTTTTATTTCTATATCTATTTTTTTGTTCCTTTCTCTTCTTGTTTATTTCTGTATCTAGTTTTTTTTTCATTTCTCTTCATGTTTTTCTCACATTATAAACATAATGTTTCTACTCAAGCATGGTGCCATTTCTCTTCTAGTATAATGTTTCTCACTGGGTATTATAACGATTACATTGTAGAGTGTCCGTTGTACCTCTGAAGTTATTTTCTAGTCGGACAATAGTGGTGATAGCTGTCCTATGATTTAACAATAATCATCAGAGGATGTCATATGACAACCGCCAGTTGGGGATGTCATGACAACATGCAACTGTAAATGTCATATGACAAGTCAATTGAGGGCATCATATAACAGTCAGTTGGGGATGTCATATGATAAGTCAGTTGCTGATGTCATATGACAATAGTCAATTGGAGATGTTATATGATAACAGTCAGTTGGGGATGCCATATAATAAGTCAGTAGGGGATGTCATATGTTAACTATCAGCAGATTCTGGGCAATGTGGTTAGCAATATGCCCGTATAGTTCTTTCTTCCCAGAAGCATCCTCCTCTCCCATTTAAGACAGTGTGATCCTAGAATCGGTTCTTCAATGAGATAGGTGCGAGAGGAGAGTTTAACACTCCCCACCACTGGTTCCTTGCTACCAGATTTACCGCAACATCGCAATTATTTGCCTATTCCCTACTATTAATATCGCTGCTACTTTATGTTTGTCTCACGTCATCCATCTTTGTGTACTTTAGTTAGAACCATTTCATCTGCGTTCTGTTCCTTCACCTCCTACACTATCTCTCGTCAGTATCCGATTGCTACCATAGCGGGTTGCTTCCTTACCCTCTCCTCTCGCACTTAGCTCCACATTATCCTACTTCCCTCTTTTCTGTCCACCTCTTCTTTCTTATGATCATGTAGTTATAGATAATTGAGTTTCATCGTTTGTTTTCGTTGTCCTTGTACTCTGAAGAAGGCCTCAGGCCGAAACGTCAGTATTGTGTTGTGTTCCTCCCTTGTAAAGCTGTCTTCATACCTTGGAGTGTTTAACACTCCCCACCACTGGTTCCTTGCTACCAGCTTTACCGCAGCATCACAATTATTTGCCTATTCCCAACAGAGAAGAATGGTCACACACTAAGCGAGGAAGAATGTTTTGGAGCTGTTAGGCAGGACATCTTTATTTTAATTTCCTCTGCTTTTGTTGTCTCTCTTTGTTCTTCCGCCTCTGTTGTCTTTCTTTATCGAGGGAAAAGTGAGCACTTGTGTCAATGCTCCATAATGCAACTCCTGGGTGGTTACTCATCGTGGTGGCAATGTTGTCTGATTGTGGTTATATTACACATTCAACCATTTGATTTGCTCTTTTTAAGAACATCAAAAGACCATTTCTTTGCTTCCTACTCTATATCCAAAGAAAAAAAAAATTAAGAGTTTTTTTCATTCTTCTTAAATTAAAAAATGGAATAAAAAAAACAACAACTTAAAATACCAAATTAAGATATGAAAAAAAAAACGGGAATTTATTTCAGACAATGTAATATGAAATAATCTAAGTAAGATAAAATTTAAATCAATTATAGAAATCATATAATAAAAAAAAATATACACATATATTAATGAAACTTGTAAATGGAATATGTATCCCATGCTTTACAAACATGATAATGTGGTATATGAAGGCAGTGGGGTTTAAACATAAAATATTTTTAGATAAAAAATATAGAACATTAAAATCTTTAGCTACACATTTGTGAACTAAAAATCAACAAAATGGCAAACAAATTAGTCCTTTATATGTGGCATTCTGCCATAAAATCTGACTTGAACTGGCTTGTGAGACAGGTACCTTCTAAACAATTAATTTAAATTTCCCAACTTGTTCTATGTTAAGAAGATGTATAATTAAACATTTTTTTCTCTTCATTTCAGGATGACTTCTTCCAACTTTGATCAATGCCTTTCACAGTTTATCTTGTCCCTCATTTTTCAAAGTAATTATCTTTATTGAATAATATCACCCTGTAATTTTTGTAAATATAAGAAACATTTTGTTAAATTTCTTTTGTTTTTGTCATCATTTCAGGGTTAATACCCATCGATTGTTCACCTCTCATAAAGCAAAACTGTGCATTCAGGGGTTTGAACATAAATGTTTGTTCACAGTTCGTTAACCTTCGCTGTAGATAAAGTCGTTAATTTGATGGCTTAATTTGTGACCTTGGTAGCTAAGGACCTAACTTGTGCAAACGGATGGCATTGGCAAGGATCATTGTGAATCTATGAAGTGGGCTCATTTTGTGTTTAACTCAAAAGCATATGTGCTTTTTAACCAAAGTTTTTTTTTTTTTTGGGACTCAATGAAGATATCCCCGATGGAAGAATAAATTGTACTATTAGTCCCATAAATGATTCGCTTCCAGAGGTTTATGATGTAAACAAAGCAGTTTTGTCATTGCAAGTGAATAATGTCCACACCTATAATTGGTCAGGATTGGGTAGCAGCAGCAGCTTTATAGCAAACACAGAAAACATCACAGGATTGTGCTGTTCTGAAACAGCTATGCCATGCTACCCTAGAATTGCCTTTAATGGGATTACTGTGACCACAAACCACTCTCCATGTGTGTGCCACATATTTACACCCCAGAAAGAAATTCTGAATATAACAACATCATGTGCCGTCTGTGATATTAATGACCACAGACCAGGAGCCTCCAGTATGATTGATACAACTGTTGCACCAAGCACTTCATCAACAAAGCCATATCTATGGAATGTTCATCTGACATTGTTCTTGAATGATGTCCAAGTTAATGAGACATCAGAATCGTGTGGCGGCAGCTACAAGAAGGGAGCGGAGAACATCATCAATTGTGTTTTTACTAACTACAGGTCATGTGGCTTCTGTTGGATTGGAAATAATAACTTACCACCACTGTGTGTCTATATGTTTGGAATTGGGAGTCATCAATGATGGCCTAACATCATCAAGTGCTACGACGATCATTATTTTCGGGAGGACATAAACTCCCATGGTATATGGTGGATAGGCGGCAGGAACCATTGAAGGCTATGTCTGAAAAGTGCTCCTTCTTGCAGTTTCCTCATATTCCAAGTCCGGCTTGTTGCAGGAGCTACTGAGTTAAGTGCTCTGTGCACACCGTGAGTTGTGTGTCTCATCCGTTTTAATCCTGCTTTGATATCCCGCTTGTTTACGATGAATGATGATATCGTATGACGGGGAACAGATGGCTGTGCTCACTTTCTGCGCGGTTTCGCCTTATGTCTTTTGGCGTGTGCTGAGACTGCTACGATAGGGACTACAGTTACCTTTCTTTGTTTGGGAGATGAGTTAGTAATTTGGATGATTCCACTGGCACGGGCGGTTGAGCAATTATGGATTTTAATTCGTTTGCTGTGATACCGAGGCCTTCCATAACCAATAACCAATAACAATTCATGTTCCCAAATGCTGTTATAGCTGTGGGCAAAGTTCAGCACACATTAACAATGCCATTTAAATGTAAAAAATAAACTATATATTTAAAAAAAGTTACAGACACACACATTAAGGTCCAACCTTGAGTCTAGCTTTCTATTTTCTTTCAGACTAACTGGATTATGGATGAGGTGTAGTGCTGTTGATGTCAGGTGCTATCTCCACATAAAAGGTCAATCTCTAGTACTTGGTACATTTTGAAAAGCTGTTATTTGTTCATTTGTTAAGGCAGCACTTTCATTTATGGCACTGTCTTCCTCTTGCTGGTTTGTTATCAACATTCACATCTGGTATAGACTTTCACATTGTGGCTATGATTTTATGTACACGTTCATTAATCAAGAATGTACTCCTCCTTGCTTCATGTGATGAACATAGAAGCTGACTAACCAGTCTGATGATGTAAGATAACATTGAGAAGGAAAGGTAATGTCCTGCAGAAAATGAAGTTGGATGTGCTGCACACTGATAGTCTCAGATATCACAACCTGCTGTAAACAACACAAAGAATTTACGTCCCTTTCATGTCTGAACAATGAAGAGAAGTAGCCACCAAATGAATGCAGGAAAACAATTTCACTTCTCTCATTTTTACTACCTTCAGAGGGTTCAGACATCAAGTTTCCGAAAAGATGTTGGTTCCAAATGATAAAACTAATCTGTCTTGAGCACAAAGTGCAGTTTATCTAGGAGGTGTGAAACAATGATATTAAAATTCCTGGCGCCTGTGGGCAAGTTGGAGACAAACTCTGGGAGAGCAAGGCAGAATAAAGAATAAATGTGCATGTAGTAACAAGTATGGAAGAAGCAGATTAAACATTGAGTCCAATTACTGTAAGCTGCAACACATTTAATTATGTATCTCAATCTATTAATAGAAAGTATAGAAGACATTTTACGTGAACATATTAAAATATGCTATAACTTTATACATCATATTATGCTGTGTATGGCACTCAAAAAATGAAAATAAAATATTTGTAAAGGTATATGATGCAAGCTTTTTTGTCATGGAAAAATGCTTTAGCACATATGGAATAATATAAAAAAATAACTTGCATAAATATGACAGCCAAATACTCAACACTGAATGTTAAAAAGGCAATTATGAAATAGTGTTTCATTGGTCAGCAAACTTATAAGGTCTGGGTTATTGAAATAACATCTGCAAAGGCATGCAAACAGTTTTGATATCAGATTCCTACAGGAGAGACAGCTCCAATCTGAATCATCACGAATCTTTCACTTTCACAGATTCTCAAAAAAAAGTGTTTTCATTATGAGATACAACTTTTAAGTAGTCCAAATCTCCCCGGAAAAGACATAAGAAGAAAGGCGAGCCGCCAAAAGTTAACTACTGAAGAACATTCTGGACCAAAATATATGAAAATATGGCCTGAATTATAATTGCATGATTTGTTCCCAATAAGTGCTACACTAACAAATTAAAATGTCAAATTTTGAGATTAATGATGATAAACATACTTTTAAAAATCATCAGTTTCCAACTATAGACCAATAACTTTTAAAAGCTGCCATCAAATATTCTCAATATGCCAGGGCATGTTGGTGTAAGAGGTAATGAGCGTGCTGACAGACTTGCCAGTTTGGCTGATATTTAGTGTGGAAGGGTTATGGACTACACTGACATTTTGAATGCCCTCATTGAATGAAAAAAAACACTAAAGGAAATTACCCTGAATCTGCAACAATGAGTAGGCTACATGAATGTCATGCCAGATGCGAGCGTTATGCAGGAATCCAAAGAAGACTTGTCAACCAACACAAATACAGTGTTGTTAGTTGCTACACATTGAGGGATATACTTCAGAGGAGATCTGAGCACTTATGGACATGTCCTATGTACAATAAGTATGACCTGTCAGCTAAACTATACTAAACTAACCCCCAATACTGAAGCAATCACAAACATCACAGTTGTTCAAGCAGTGTTAAGGAGAATAAAATGAACTTTATCCTCAAGACTATTTGCATCAACAATCAAACTAGCTTGTCAGCTAGAATATGGCTTATTTTATTAACAAATATGAGCAAGGATAAGAAAGCATAAAGCAACTTACATTAAAAATAAAGCATGCGCAGAGATTGTACTTGAAAGCTGAAAGTAATTTTGCTCATAATCAGTAAGTATGATTGCAACATTATTTTGCCTCCTAATTCTGAATTAAAAGATAGACTTCCACATTTATCTGATATGTTACACCACATAAAAAAATAGGTCATATGTTCAGCAAACAAATTATTGTAATACAAGGCAAGCTTAACATGGTAATAGTTAACATAAATAATAATGGATTTGCATGTGATTATAATACAGTATTGATAATACTATATGTAAAACAAATATAGTAATTCAGTTATGGTAGTTTTTGTAAACAATATGAGCATATATAGATCTGAGCATACTTACAAGCTGACTGTATCTTTTAATTGCTATCTAACTTGAATATAAACAAACTAAACAAACTTATTTCTAGGTATATTTACTAGTTGAATTTGTCTTTCAATCTCTATCTAGCTTTAATGCATACTACTTGAACGTATTTAGATCTGAGAAATCTTACCCAGTCACTATAGTGATATTGTGACCTTCCAGGCATGTCGCAAGAGGCGACTAAGGAGGTTGATCGATGGCCTGACGAACTGTCATTGTAAAAAGTATTGTTATGGAAACAGAAGCAGTGATCTCTGCAATATGTGCCATTTTGGCATGCAAGGTTTTTGTTTTTGAGATTGTAGCTCTGCCCTATGTGGCATCTTTGGCTTGAAAGGACAACTGATAGATAGATAGAATCTTACTGACTTTTGTTGTTTCTAGATTTTCTAAACATAATCAAGGATATGTTGATATGAATAAACTTGCTAGATGTCTTTACCTTTCAAATTCTAGCGAACTGGCTGACAAACACAGCTTCTGATATACAGATCTGAATACACTTATGGTCCACTTCATTTCAAGATTTTCTAAACATAATGAGCATATGTAGATATGAGCAAACTTACTGGCTGTCTTTAAAATTCTAGCAAGCTTTTATGGACATACAAGAGCATATGTAGATCTGAGTATGTTTATTGGCTAACTGTCCACTATCTTCTATTAAAACACGTAGGGATGTGTCATACAGTCCCCAACAGTTAAAGCAGTTACCTCTCTCTGCTGACTTGACTTAAATGAACTAGTCATTCTTTCAGCTAATGTCTAAAGTTTTTAATCCTGTTTTTGGACCTTCCGATAGTGGTAGGTTTAATTTGTATGTTTCCTTGGCTGCCTATATATATTACTCTCTATTATTGTAGATCTATTGAGGTATTTTGATCTGAATCATAAATGTCAAGTAGAACAGCTTATACTTTATCATCATTCTTCTTCATTTCTTTCTACACAACTTGCATATAGTTGCCAATCATCTTTTTCATATAATTTATGGTTAGTAAAAACAAGTTTTAATAAACTACACTGAAGCATTGGCTACTAAGCTAATGATTCCCCAGTTTTTCTCCATCCAAAAAAGGCACACCACATGCTGACTGCAGAGATCAGTTAAACCATGAAGCAGTCATAATGTTTTTGCATTGAAAAAATAATCTCAAACTGCTGTTGTATTAATGTGATAACAAGTGCAAAGCTTTGACAAAGAGTGCTCTACATGAATTACAATAGTCATCTAAGTTGTCAATACTTTTGCACAAAAATATAAACAATTTTGAGCATTTTTTTTCTGAATTAAAATCTTTTTGTCCTTGTAAAATTTTGTGTAAAATGTTTTGGTCTCTGAAAGTTGATAGGTTGTTTGAAAAGTGTAATAGAAATTCCACTGAAAAAAACCAACTTTAAAATACACAGCACAGAATGGGATCATTTTACAATGTGGCTACACTTTAAAAACATGACGAAGTATTTGAAACAGCACAGAATGTGAACATTCAGGATCGAACTGTAATGAGAAATATGAATATATTATGTACAATAAGATGAATAAAAATTAAAACATTACCCCCAGGAGTAGTTCTAAAATAGAGTTTTGGCAATTATTTCACACTCCAAAAATTGTGCACTTGATTTAGCTCAGAAAAATCACAATTTGTATACAATGACTTGGGTTCTAGTTTGCAACTCCATACAGTCTCAGTCTGTCAGCAAAGTGTATATGATAGGGTGGTGCTATATCACTAGGTGAAGGAGAAATCAAGAAATAATCTACTAGCAATGGCTGGTGAAATGTTCAACAACATGATCAGGATCAAGGTGAGTCCTCAAATATTGGAGGGAATTTAGCTTGTGATCTAATAATGAACAACTGGGAACTATTCCTTAGCTGAATGTTCTTTCTGTCTATAAATCAAGACTGGTCCAGTCAAATCTGTGGTGGATAATATATTATTCGGAGAAACAAATAAAATAAATAAGTATGAAGATTTAGATGATGATGGATTTATGAAATGTCACACATCACAATGATGCATTTATGAAATGTCACACATCACAATGCAAAACACAAAGTATTGGCTTGAACACCCAATTTTCACTTGATACTGGAAGGCAACAGAGGTGAGGGAAGGCAAAGTAAAGTGAACCCAAAAGCATGGCTGAATGAGATCAGATACCTTGTCCTCAAGAGACAGACTAAAGGCTCAGAGTTCCTGCATGCTTGAAGTATATTATATGAAGAATCTATAGATAAAAAACAATTAACACAAATTAAAAATAACTGAACACCACAGTCCTGACACATAAAAAAAAAATATACAATTTCTATCACATTGGAACAACAAGAACTAAATTTCTGAAATTCAATTTTGGATCCTCATTGGCTGCTTCGGAGTTTGTGCCCTCTCTATGAAGACATTCCTGTTTGATTAGAAAGCGACAGGAGTATTAACAGACTCAGTCTGGATGCAGTCATGATGCTTCTATATACAGAATATAAAAAAGATAACAAAACTTAAAATGTGTGAAAAGATTTTGACATTAGTGAATATTATTATAAAGTTGGTCATTTTCACAGACAGGGTGTTTCATTCACGTTAAAGATAATCGGATTTGAACCTATGATTTAGGGGACAATATCTGAAAATATATTTTCAGAAGATTTCCGAAAAACTGGAACTGTATAACATTGAGCTATAACAGCTTGTTTACATGATAAAACTGGTATTTTTTCCCCCTAGCTTTTCTAAGAAAAAAATATTAACAAAATGAGTTCAAAATGTTTAGAGGACAATAAACAAAGGCTACAGACAAATTATATAATAACATAATTTTTTCATTGGTTTATACATATAAATGAGAAAACAAGACCTGAAACAATTAATGAACCTTAACAGACAAGAAAATTAAAACTCAGACCCAAACATCACATTGTGACTATCTATTGACCTTTCGAGCCGTAACCGGCCCATAGGGCGTAGACCAAGATACACCTTCTCCTATATGAATTTTTGTTCTAGCAGTTTTCTTTTAAAGATATTTTATCAAATCTCGCCATCTGTCTCTGTTCTGTGCAAGCAGTTCTATCTCATTGAGGGAGCCGATTCCTGCTGCTCTTGCCTCTCTCATCAATGTTCTTCTCAGTGTCTCCCTGGGTCTTCCTCTTTTTCTTTTACCTGTTGTTTCCCATATGAGGGCTTGCTTTGCTATTCGATTATTATCTCTTCTCATCACATGTCCAACGTATGACCATCGTCTTTTCTTTATTACTGAAGATATTAGTGGTTGATTGGCGATTTCTCTAATTTCCTCGTTTGTTTTGAATTCGTTCCATTCTATACCAAGTATTTTCCTTAGACATTTATTTTCGAATGCGTTCAACTTTGTTTCTATATCTCTTGTTGTTTTCCAGCTTTCACACGCATACGTAAGGGTTGATAGTACATTTGATTTGAATAGCCTAAGTTTTGTGTTTGTGCTAATGAGTTTTGATTTCCACAACTTTTCAAGGCTTCTGAAAGACATTGCTGCTTTAGCCAGTCTGATTCTAATTTCTTTGCTCGTATCCCCTTCTCGATCAATGTGACTTCCAAGATAGATGAAGTGATCGATCTCTTCTACTGGTTTGTTTTCCATGTATATTTTGTCACTTGTTGGAATTAAACTTTTCATGACTTTAGTCTTTTCATGATTGACCTCAAGCCCAATTTTGCTGGCTATTGATGATAGTTCATTTGTGTTTTCCTGCATCGTTTTTATCTGATTGCTGATGAGAACTATGTCATCAGCAAAGTCCAGGTCCTCCAAATGGTCCCCTTGTATCCATTCGATGCCTTTATTACCAGTGCAGCATTTCTTCATTATGAAGTCCATAACAATTCCAAATAACAAGGGCGATAAAATACATCCTTGTTTAACCCCAGTTTCTATTGGGAAACATTCGCTCAGTCCTTCCTCTGTTCGAACTGCACATGTGTAACCATCATACATGTCTTTGATAATATTTATGATTTTTGATGGTAAGCCATATTGCTTCAGAATTTTCCACAAAGAATCTCTATGAATACTATCAAATGCTTTTTGAAGTCGATGAAGTTAAGTACAAAAGGTTTTTGCTTTTCAATGTGTTCCTCCAATATAAGTCGTAGAGTGAAAATGTGGTCAAGACACATTGTGACTGCTCACAACAAAATTGCCTTTACCCCTGGTGGCTATCACTATTGGGATAATTTTATAAAGATACTTTTTTTTTAACAGATAAGAAAATTTGGGTAAGTGGATTAAAAAAAATAGCAAGAAAATAAATAATAAAAATGTTGATAAAAAACTTTACATTCAAAATATTTGCACACATTAACATAAAATATGACATGAACAGTGAAAGTTAAAACATGTAAAATGCACTTTATAGCTTGAAAATTGTCACACAAAAGGACATCTAATTAGTTGTTGCTGCCCAGGTCAACTTGAATGGTATAATGTGAATATTGTAAAATGTAACTCCATTAAGTTCAAGAAACATCGCTCACAGGGTGAAAGACTCTTAAGTTTATTTTGAAAACTTCTAATTTAACAAGAGTATGTCCAAACAATAATATTTATATTGCCACCTTTAAATTAGACACACTCAAGGATATATCATGTCAGCACTTATATTTCTATTTATAAAACCAGCATTTGGGACAATTAAAATGGGATGTCAAGCTTTTCTGCCCCTGCACAATGTGCATTGAAGTAACAGTTTAAACATGTCTATCCTCGCCTAAGGTACATTCATGTTATGTGGACATTTCAGCATTGATTCTTTACATTAGGCACATTCATATGAGTATTTTAGTTCTGTTATCTTTGCTGTAGGCACATTTATAATGAATATTAATCCCTGTGGTCCTTGCATTAAGTATATTTAAGTAAACATTTCAGCACTTCTACTCTTGCATTATTTTAGGACCATCATCAACACTCTACACTCATAGGTGCTCCAATCTTCTCAAAATGTTCATCAGCAAGAAGCAATCAACTGTGTCAGTTATTTTTATTGATTGCCAATTCCTCTCATTTATCTAGAACAACATTCTATTCTTAGAATACCAATTGTCACTCCCAGTTCATGCAGTCTGGATTGTGATGTAGTTTCACTTCTTTCAAAGTCATTCTATCCATCTCTCCAAAGTTGTTAATGTTTGCCCTATCCATTGGCTGTCCTAATTGCTGAATCAACCGAGCTATCTGCCCTCTTACTGCACTCAACAGGAGCATAATCTAGGATGAACAAGAATGTAACATTTCACATTTTTGACCTCTGTATCCTCTGTGGCCACGATCTCTATTGTCACAATACTGGTCATCATTGTGTAGATACCCGCCACTACATTTCTGAATAGTTTGGCCACTTGAATGTGCAATGAAATGAGCAAGCACTCCATTGAAAGAAAAGGCAATACTGAATGCTGGTGGGACAGGCACCCATTCTATCCCAGAATTAAATTAGACATCCCACAGACCACTTTAACAGTATTCTCGACTTGACGTGTCCATGATTTACCTCGCTTGATCTGTTCTACTTATCTTTGTTTGGCTTCTCAATTTACAGATGTTCTAGATAAGCACATATATTTAGGCAAGTGTGTGCACTACAGTTCATAGTTTGAAAATCAAGAAGGATTATGTACACACAAGCAAATATTTCAGCATTTCTACTCTTAGGTATATATTCAAACATCCATTTCTGAACTTCTATTCTTGCATTAGGTATATATTCAAACATCAATTTCTGAACTTCTATTCTTGCATTAGGTATATATTCAAACATCAATTTCTGAACTTCTAATTTTGCATTAGGTATATATTCAATCATCAATTTCAGAACTTCTGCCCTATATCAGTAGAGTTGTGGCAGGATGCTGGCTTAGCAATAGAATGAACATGTGTTTGATCACAGCTCAACATTCTCCTGTTGATCAAGTTTAAAAAAATATAATAGGTAACTGGCTCAGACAGTTTGGGGGAAGGTAGACCTAATAGTAAAGAAAAACATTAGTCCCCTACCTTAAAATTCTGTGACTTAGTAAAGCTCAACACTTCACTCTTCTACAACATTAAAATATGTCACAGAACATAGTTTTTTTTACCAATGCATCTACCAACACTCAATTAAACATTATGTTATGTACATCGCTCAGATAAGGCTATTCAAACAAATATTTTATTTTAAGTCTGCAATTAAAATTTTACATATATCAATTTTTTTTCCACATATAAGTCTGCTAGCACAAATCATTACTTCTATGTATATACAGCTTGTAGCATTTCCAACTGATGGTAGTGTTATACATGTCAAATGACATTACAAATGGGACATTAGATATAAAAAAAAACCACCAGTGGTCATAATGGATCACTTCTTAAATAGCACAAAATTGATAAATTTAGCAGTAAAAAGACTGTAGGAATTCAAAAAAGAACACATGAATATGAATGAGATGCCTGAGTAATGTACACAACCTGCAAGCTATAGGCATGAAAATGGGGAAAAGAAAAAAAGGTATTGTCACAGCTTTCCATAGATGAGGGACAACATAAAATCAAAATGATGTTGCAGTTCAGTAGTGTTTCAGCTGGAATAATAGACACAACAAAAATATAGCTAAATAAGCAAATAAAACTACATAGCAATAACATACCACAATAAGAGGGGGGAAAAATATAAATAAAGTGACTTCACTGAGCATATTTGTCATTAACTCCTGCCGAATACTCCTTCTTTTCACTCTTTTTTTTTTTATTGCTATCATGAGCTTTACAGCAGCTTTTCATTTTTATTTCTTAACCTCTAAGCCATATAGGCACTACTTATATACATTACCATTTGATGAAATATAATAAAATCATCAAACCAGAAAGTAAGCATAAAACTATAATAAAAGTCTTCCCTTGGGTATCATACAAATTTAAACACTGAAGATGACCATTTCAATTTGTACAAAAAAAAAAACATGCAACAAATGATAAGACTGTCACTTTATATTTTTAAAATATGTAGCGATAAAATAGCTGCCAATATAAAGATTTTCAAGGGATCACACAACAGCGGTTATTTTTATAATTACAAACCTGAAAATCTCACATATTGGTTAAGTATAGTTTCAAACTATAGAATATTTTTAAAAATAGCAAAGAAGCTGATTATAAGATGAAGCAAAATTAGCTATTGTAATGATATCCAAAAATCTGAGAAGCTGATAAACTTTACACACATAAATCACAATTTTCATAAAGATATTGAAATTGTACAAAGTTATCAAATATATACACGTCTGTTTTATCATATGCAACACAAATATTGCTCACGGAAAAATGTATACATCTTTTTATTTTGGAGGAAAACAACTGATATAAAAACATCAGCTTGCAAACATATTGTAACACTGTCAAGAGAGAAAGAAATATGAACAAAAAGAGTGAAACAATTGTAAAGGTAGTTTTAACTGTTGATACTACTCAGTAAAATAGGGAAAATGAACATTATACAACAGTGTTGCCACATTGTCACCACGTGGGAGATTAGCTGATTAAATGTTGTGTTCTAGAACCAAAAATGGTGATATCTATTTCATAAATCATTATTCTTAATCATGGTTTATTGTTTATTACTGTATATTCCTATTGGTCTTGTATATTTTAGAACTCATAGTGGGTTATCTTTTATGCTTCTATAAAACAATCTTTCTTTTCCTTCTTGTACCCATCTGCTGTTGTCTTGAAGCGTAGCAGAAGAATAGAGGAATGAATATGTATATATAATATGTATAATATATATGGCTGTAGATGTTGCATTACTTGTTCATTTTGGCCATTTATCTTTTTTTATATAGTGTCTTCTTGGGTATATCAAATGAACACTGTTACAAGAGAACAGAAATTTTGGTTCTTGCACATTATTCCATCTCTTCTTTGGTCTCCCTCTTGTTCTCTATCCTGATATTTTGAGGCAGAAAACATTTTATGTTCTTTAAGCCTCCAAAATTGTCTGTCAATTATATTAATATATACGGATTAGAAGGTTACTAATCCATCACGAGATGCTACATTTAAATCAGTAATGGTATAACATAATGTCTTGTTATTCCATAATCACGATGAACAGAACTCAAGGTATATCAAGAGCAAGAGGGAGGGACAACTATGTAATAGACAGAAATTTGTATCTCCCTTACAATCAAATGGGTTCAGAAGAAATGAAGAAAATGTAATTAATGACAGAAATAACAGTAATGCAGCAATTCACCTGCTTGGAGAACTAAACTAACTAAATTAAAGGTGCTTGCACTACTTGTTTACTCATGTTTTCAAGAAACTAAAATTAATGCCCCAAATCTGTTAACAAATAAGCAGGCAGGGTATCTTTAACTTTTTCTGGATGACTACCATCACATTGGTTCACCGATGATGGTATCTATGGGACCAAAAACCGGCACATTGGCTCGGACAGAGTACGGTCGAATATTTAAAAGGAAAGTTATGATTCTGTATAAATACTCACAAATACATGTATTTGATATCTAGAAGAAGCTTCATAATTACTTCCTTCAATTTCCACATGGTACTTTCTTTGTTAACTAGATAAATTGATTGAATTTTTTATGTAAATATGTGTTTATTACTACTACTACTTAGTAGTCTACTATTTCGTGTGCATAGTTTCACTATTTATGGCCATAAACTTATCATTTAAGCGTATTTTAAAAACTTTGGATTAGTTTGTGTGAAATTTTGAGAAAAATGGATAGCAACACACTTCTAGTCAGTGTAACTAGAGATATGTAAAATATGACAATTTGAATTGAAAATTATCTGGTTTTCAATATTTTATACTATTTATAATAAATAATATATTTTTTCTTCTGATATCAATACATTGCTATTTTCATGTTCTTCAAGCATTTTCCTTTCCAGTGAGGTTTAATATGTACCACATTTAATTATATTATTGTGTGAAATTGTAAAATGAAAAAGACGTGTGATATAATTTTTCTAATTTGAAACTTGATCTAGTCCAAACCTAAAGTCCAGCCAAAGCTCGGAATGAGTTAATGTTCAGGCTACAACAACATTACTCAAGTCTATGCACGCAGACATCAAACCACTCACAGACCCTTGTGAACACTGCTTGACCACAAAGGATAATTTGTAATTCTTTATCAACCATTTAATAACGGTAACATCATTAAAGAAATGATGTACTGTCAGTCAATCAGTTATGCATTAAATATCCTGCGTGTATGCCTTATTTTAATCAAGAATATTAACAATACGTTTATGTATTATACAATGATTTATAATTACATTTTATTTATATATATATATATATATATATATATATATATATATATATATATATATATATAATATAAACAATATTAACACAATAGCTATTGAGATCGCAGCCTGCATAAGAAACAAGAGTATTAACCTCTTCATATTGCAATTCTAATACTCTCATTACCTTTCACCCAAGCAGAGAGCAGGTAACATATATACACATGAGACACTTATAAAAGAAGAATCAGCCAACATATCTAAGCATAACATTTGACCAAAAACTGGCAGAGAAACAACAAATCATAAACCAAATCTAAAAGAAAAACTAACCCTTCTGAGAAAATTTAGTAGACCATCATGGGGAGCCTGTGATGTGAAAGAATACTTAAAAATGTATACCAGCAAGGTGTCTGACCACAGCTAGAAATATAGTGAACAGCTTTGTGCCTAGCATCAAGTACAACCCTACAGAGCTTTGATAAAGTACAAAATCTGGCGCTCAGGGTTAATCAAATTTACACCTATAGTAGAAATGGAAAAAGATACAGGAATACTGACCCTTAAAACTTGGCAAACAACCAGAGCTGCATTAAAAACAAAACTATGCAGCTCCTTAAATGGGCTATTAATGACAACTACATTCACCATAAAACAATTTTGCAAACATAGATCTTTGAAGGTGAAAGCAGACCTTTGAAAATGAAAGAAGAATAAATTACAGCAATTTTATTCTCAAAATTACATTTGTTGTTACAGTCTAAAGAACCAAATTATAGCTTTATTTTACAGACACACTGTCTTGGTGAGAGAACAGGAGAAACAAGTTAAATAGCTAAAAATGTATGGTTCAATAACAGTATCATCCTCCTCATCGTGTGCCATTCTCCGCAACGAAGGTTGGCTACCATGGATCACCATTCTACTCTGTTTCTTGCTTTGATGGTGCAGGCTGTCATAGATAGACTTGACCATCTTTTGATGTTACTCGTTCATGTTAGTCTTGGTCTGCCTTTGCCTCTTTTACCTTGTATTTTTCCTTCCAATATTACTTTTAGTAGGCTGTTGTGTCTTTTAACATGCCCCAAAAATTTCATTTGTCTTGTCTTAATTGTATTTAGTAGTTCTCTTTTTATTTTCAGTTGTTTTAAAACTTTATCATTTGTTATCTTTTGTTTCCATCCAATTCTACCTATTCTTTTATAAATCCACATTTCAAAGGCTTCAATTTTCTGTTCTGTTTTCTTGTCTAATGTCCATGTTTCTGCACCATACAGGAATATTGAGAAGATGTAACATTTTGCCATTCTTAGTTTCAGCCCTGTTGATATTTGTTTTGTTGTTAGTATATTTTTTCATGGCATTAAAATTACTTTTTGCCATACCTATTCTTTTGTTTATTTCAGTTTTGCATTTTCCATCATTGGTATAGTATGTCCCAGGTAGTTGTAACTCTGGACTGTCTCCAGATGTATTCCCTCAACTGTGATATTTAATTGTAGGTCTTGAGAATTTTCTTTGTTTATGATCATAGTTTTAGTCTTTTTGATATTCATTTCTAGTCCATATTTTTTGCTTGTTATGTTTATCACATTAAGCAATTGTTGTAGGTCTTTAGGATTTTCAGCTAGTAGAACAGTATCATCAGCATATCTCAGGTTATTTCCATTAATGTTTAGGCCTGGTATCTCTGAGATGTTTTTGAAGATTTGCTCAGTGTATAGATTGAACAAGCTTGGTGATAGGATGCATCCTTGTCTTACTCCTCTTTTTATGTCCATGGGTGTAGAGTTCTCCTTGTTATATCTTATTATTGCTGTTTGCTCCCAGTACAAATTACATATTAGTTGTATGTCTGCGTCGTCTAGATTTATATCCTTTAGGCAGTTTATAAGCTGGTTATGGTGTATTCTATCGAAAGCTTTGGTGTAGTCTATAAAGCAGGCATATATTGGTTTGTTTACTTCTGTGTACTTTTCAATCAATGTTCTCATGCAAAATATGGCTTCTTTTGTCCCACTGTTTTTCCTGAATCCAAATTGTTGCTCATCTAATTCAGTATTGATTTTATTCTGAATCCTTCCCTGTATAACTTTTAGTAAAATTTTTGTTACCTGGCTCATTAGGCTTATTGTTCTGAAGTCACTGCATTCAGCTGCACCATTCTTTTTAGGCAATGCAATGAAAGTTGATGCTTTTAGATCGTTTGGTATGTATCCTGTATGGTATATGTCATTGCATATGTCTGTGATCACTCCGATGCCAAACTCTTCTAGAGCCTGTATCATCTCTATTTGTATATTGTCAGGCCCTGCTGCTTTTCCCTTTTTCATTGTTTTTATAGCTTTTTCTACTTCAGATTTCAGGATTTTATAGTTGTATGTACATTTTATGTCTGGCTTTTTGTCCTTTTCGTCGTGAAATAATTCTGTTATATATTCTTGCCATCTATCTATTATATCTTTGTTGTCTGTTAGCATTCTTCCCTCTTTGTTTGCAATACATCCGTTTCCTGTAGCTTTTTTGTCTTTATTCATCATCCTCTTTATTTCTGTGTGCATCTCTCTTAATTTTTGTTTACTTTCCATAGTTTTGACTTCAAGACATCTTTGGTTGAGCCAGTCTTCTTTTGCCTTTTTGCACATTCTCCGTATATCATTGTCTATATCCTTGTATCTGGCAGTGTTTTTCGCTTGTCTTCTTTCTTCTGTTTTTTCTAAGATTTTGTCAGTTATCCATTTTTGTTGTTTGTTACTTTCCTTTTGGGCAAGGTGTTGCAGGATTCTTGCATGCTGTTTTTTATGCATTGCCATTTTGTTGTGACTTTTTCCTCAGGATTTTCTCTTCTGTACTGCTCAATCCCTTCTTCTAGTAGCTTCTGATATGTGTTCTTTACTTGTACAGTATAAGTTTCTTGTACATCTTTCTGGTTTAACGCTGTTATATCTATTGGTGTTGCTGAATTAGTTTTTTGTTTGCTTCTCTTTAATTTGATTTTCATTTTTATTATTACAGGATTGTGATCTGAATTAATGTCTGCTCCTGGGTAGGTTTTGGCTTTCTTGACACTGTTCCTGAATCTGTCTTTTATCATCATGTAATCTATTTGATTTCTCTTCTTGTCTCCAGGGCTTTTCCATGTGTATAATTTCCTTTTCTCTTGCTCAAAGAAGGTGTTGCATATTATCAGTCTGTTTTCTTCACAAAATTGTATTAATCTTTCTCTTATAACAGTATAACATTAGCTATTATAATTCATGTACAAAAATCTGGCATAAAAACAGTCAAATTGATTTGTGGATTATAGTCTTGTAAGATAGTTTTAAAAAAGATAATTTGCAACTCATTTTTGACAATGAAAAAGAGTTTTCATTGTCAAAAATGAGTTGCAAATTATCTTTTTAAAAAAAGAGTTTTTGGACCCTTTCTAAATCACATTTAAGAAAGATCAATACACGTGAGATGTGATGCTTGAGAAAAATAACAAACAACACAAGAAGAGATAGAATACCAAATGAAACCATAAGAAAAATAGTAGGAACAAAACCCTGCCAAGAATATATAGAACAACAACAACTTAAATGTTTTGGCCACCTGGTCAGAATGAATCCTTGTCAATCACCATCAAGGGCGTTCTTCTCGAGAATGCATGGAAAAAGACCAAGAGGAAGACCCAGAAGAAGATGAATGAAGATGCATTGACAGAGACATGTAACAACAAAGGAAAGTCACTAATTCAGACAGTTCGAGCAGCTCAAGAATGACAAATGATATAAACCACAACACCTTTTAGGTATCAGTGAAAAGAGAAAAGAAGAAGAGGAAAAAGAGTTTTCTGTGTTTTTTTTTCTTTTCTTTTGGAGGAGTCAGTCTTGACATATGAAAGTGATCCTGAATAATCAAACTTTGGGCAAGAAAATTGTTGGAGGTCACAGAAATGTGGTTTTACAAAAGAATGTTGAGAATACCATGGACAGCTAAAGAGTAATGGAAATGTTCTAATGTAGAAGAATGTTGAGAATACCATGAATTGCTAAAAAAAGTAATGGGAAGATTCTTAAAGAAGTCTACGAAAAAATATAGGTTATGATTTGTTTGGTTAGATAAAAATAAGGGGATAATTGGAATATATGATGGACAAAGTGACAGAAGCAAACAGAAAGAAATGATGTAAGACAGTTTAAGAGTATGGTCTGATAGGCCAGCAGGTATGGTACTCGATAGTGATGGGTCATGAGTACCACTGGGTAAAACAAAAAAGTTTGTACAATGTTACACTTTCAATGGAGTTGTCTCTCCTGCATCTCCAAATGTTCTATCAGGCTTTGATCCAGATCCTCCCATCCCATCCACTTCATCTCGGTAGTGGTAGTGGTTGCAAGCAGAGATGTTAACATATGTGGACTCAATATTACGTCGCATCATACCCATCTTATGCTCTATCTGTTCCACCATGGAGGTGATATCATTCATAAGCTGTGAGAAGGAGGGTCTGTCTGCAGGTTCAGCATGCCAGCATTGCATCATGATCTCATATCTGGACAAATTCAATCAAACCGTATCATTATTACCAGTACACATATTATGAAGAATATACTTTCATATCCCTATATCTTCATCCCTTTATAGTGTTATAGTAGAATATCAGGGATGGGTGTCAAGAGAAATCTGACTTGAACACTGCATGGCGACTGCACTGAGAATGCTGTCTTTATTTTTCCAACCACACAGAAACCCCCTGACAGACTCCAAGAATGGGATGCATACCATAATGGTGGTTTATATATTTTTTTTAAAGTTACAGTTTTTGGAAAACCCTTCCAAAAGATCATATTACAATAAATATTCCTATAATTATTAAAAACATGATGCATAATGCTGGGAACAGGCAAATAATTGATGCATAATGTTGTGTTGCATATTATCCTTAAAAAATGTTTAAAAATAATTTACATAGAAATATTTATTTGAAAACACATTCTCTTGAAACATGTCTTTGTTTTTTTGTCCTAACCATACATTTTATATAAAACGGAATGCAAAATTACATTAGTACTGGAATCCATCTGTATCAACATTGCTATCAAATCCAGTCTTTTACAGAACTCATTATGCTTTGCACCATGTTGTTCAATGTATCTGTACTCAACATGAAGTTATTTGGGACTAATTCTTAGCATTTCTTTCTCACGCTCATTTGGTGACTACTTACTAAAGGAATTGACAGTCCTCTTCATTATCCACCGTAAGAAAGATGTTAAAGAGGGACAGATGAGTTGTGCTGTAGTTTGCAACTAAATTGTAATATTTGCATCTTTAGGCCCAATGCATCCAACTTCAGCACACCATTTTTGAGTACTGGATTACCTTCCTTCTTTGATCCTTACTCTCTTAGCCAGGCTATTTATTCTGTTTCCAGGAGCACTACTTGGAAGTGGAGTAGAGAGTAGAGTCTTAATAAGCTCTGATGTTCACCGATTCTGACACAGTGAGTCACAGACTGCCTGCAGCTCAGTTGCTAGTGGATGTCTTAGCCACCTAGCATTTAATGTTTTTTTTCTTTCTTTACTGCAAAACATCAGTTTGTATTCAGAGTTGTCTCTCCTAAGACAGCAGTCTTGATTGAAACTCTTTTCTACTCAAGTTTCTATCAAGTTTACCTTTTCTTAGCTGCATTACCCATGGCTATCCTATTTGATGTTACTATGACTATTATGACCAGACGTATATTCTTCATCTCTATAATGTCTATTCTTCCATGGTTCATATTTGGTCCGATTTAATAGGTGCATCTATACAGATCCCTGGCTCCTTTCAAATGTGTTGATAAGAAACAGTAAAAGCAAATATGCGAAGGTTAAAAAAACAAGTACCTAGAATAAAGAGAAACAAGGCAGTCTGCACTTACAAAGGATCTGGGCAATAATTTGGATGAGGCATGCGACGTCCAGCCTTTAGATAGCGGATGATATCCCAGTTATCCACTTCTGGGTAAGGCATGAGGCCTCTTGTCATTAGCTCCCACAGGACAACACCAAAAGACCACTGATAAGATAAAAAAAGAGTAATTACAGCCTGAGTAATTGCAAAAGACAACTCTAAGCAAAAACAATAAACTTAAAAAAAAAAAAAAAAAAAAAAAAAAAAATTTAAAAGTAAATTAGTAGATATAGTATAGTATAATTAGTAGATATTAAGCCATAAATCAGCAACAACAACAAAATTAAACATTTAAAAGTAAATTAGTAGTTATAAAAAAAAAAAAAGTAAAGTACCCCCCCGTCAAGCCAAGTGGCGTATAGGGAAATATGGTGTTAGTGACCCTATATTTTACAGACCTTTAGCACATGATTTTTGGGGTAATGTGGCCGGTATTACGCCCATGTTGCTTTACTTTCCCAGAAAAAAATCCGGTACCCATTAAAGGCTGGGTGAACCCAGAAGCCGTCGGTTGGGATCGAACCCTACCCCTTGTCCTTTGTAGTCCAGTTCACTAACCACTGAGCTAAATTAGTAGATATAGTATAATTAGTAAATATTAAGCCATAAATCAGCAAAAAAAAAAAAAAGTAACTGCAAAAAATAATAAATTAAATTGTTTACTTGCAAGAAGAATTCTTAATGAAAGACTCATAATTTACTAATAAAAGCAAACATATTTCACCAATTATTTCACTTAGCACAAAACTGTAAAGATAACTGTGGTGGAACTAATGAAATTGTTGCTCTTAATGACCATTAATGTCAAGATCTTTTGAAGCAGGGTACATGCTTACTGTACTTACAAATGTTTTAATTGAATAAATATATAACCACATAGACACATTTTTAGGGCCATCAATGTGCAAACACTTCCTTATTTTCTGAAAGCAAGTGAGCACCTATATGTTTACATGAAGTGCTGTGATGTCAATTCTAGCATTAATGAGGGAAAAAAAAATTGGGGGCAGATGAAAGCCTTTTCCTTTCTTCACTTCTATGTCTACACCCAATGATTTTATTGAGAGGAGATGATGACAAAGAAAACTGACTGGCCACAGATACTGACCACATCAGACTTTGGACTGTATGTGCCTTTCTCTAAGCTCTCAATGGCCATCCATTTGACAGGCAGCTTGGCTTTCTTGTTTGCTGAGCTGTAGTATTCCTTCTCATAAATGTCTCGAGCCAGACCGAAGTCAGCAACCCGAACATGAAACTCCTCATCTAACCTGAATATGGAATCATTAAAATAATCAGGAAAAGAAAATACACATTGGGGGTATAGCCAAGAAAGCATAAAAATCACACATAGACTTCAAATTTTTAAAAAGTGTATAACGAAATCTGAATAGTAAGAAAACAGAAGTAATGGTTATATCGAAGAAACAACCATCACCATCATGCAGCATAAAAATAAACGAGACAAATCTGAAACAAGTGCAACGTTTCAAATACTTGGGCACAATAATAACATCAGATGGGAGATGTACCACAGAAATAAAAAGCAGAATAGCTCAGACCAAAATAGCATTTCAGAAAATGAAAAATATCTTATGCAACACATCTATGTCAATAAAAATGAGAAAGAGAGTTCATCTGTGCTATATAGAACCAATTCTGACCTATGGAAGCGAATCATGGACAGTAGACAAACAAATGAAAAGACGATTAGAGGCCACACAGATGGGATTTCTAAGAAGAATGTTGAAAGTTCTCTGGACAGATAAAAAGACCAATGAGGAAGTTCTCAAAGAGGACAACACAAAAAGGGAGTTCTTAATTAAAAAACATCAGAAAGAAACAATCAACATTTTTCGGGCACATCATGAGGAAAGGAAAGTTGGAATACTTGGTTACAACTGGCAAAATAAAAGGAAAGAGAGATCACGGACGACAAAGAGAGAAAATACTGGATAGCTTGGTGTCATGGCATGGAAAACAGTCAACAACAGAACTCATACGATGCACTGTAGATAGAAGATTATGGAGGGACATGATCGCCTACGCCAACCGGTATGGCACATGATGATGATAACAAAAACATGATATAAGAAGAAACAATCCAAATATTGAAATCTATATTGAAGACAAGGTTATAACATGGTAAAATAAAATGATGGTACAGCCAAAACTGAACACCAGGACATTGCTGATTACTTACTGCTGCGGTGATATATTTCTTAACAAATTGATCATCATCACGTGCCATACAGGTTGGCATAGGCGATCATGTCCTTCCACAATCTTCTGCCTACAGTGCATCGTATCAGTTCTGTTGTTGACTGTTTTCCATGCCATGACACCAAGCTATCCAGTATTTTCTCTCTTTGTCGTCCGTGATCTCTCTTTCCTTTTATTTTGCCAGTTGTAACCAAGTATTACAACTTTCCTCTTCTCATGATGTGCCCGAAAAATGTTGATTGTTTCTTTCTGATGTTTTTTAGGAGCTGCCTTTTTGTGTTGGCCTCTTTGAGAACTTCCTCATTGGTCTTTTTAGCTGTCCAGGAAACTTTCAACATTCTTCTGAGAAATCCAATCTCTGTGACCTCTAATCCTCTTTTCATTTGCTTGTCTACTGTCCATGATTCGCTTCCATAGGTCAGAATTGGTTCTATATAGCACTGATGAACTCTCTTTCTCATTTCTATTGACATAGATTTGTTGCATAAGATATTTTCCATTTTTGATACAAATCAAACAACAAATTAATATAATATATTTGACATTTGTGGTGCATTACTCCTGCAATTTTGCAGCAGTTTGAGAGTTAAGACTGTTGATCACATATTAATTTTAACTCTTTCAGTACGGACAATTTTTATCAATGCAACGGATGAGATTTCAGAGACCACATTTTGTGTGGTTTTAAAAATTAATGTACATATTTACATTTATCTAACATATAACATATTATGTATGAATTTTTAGTCAATTGAACAAGGAATTAGATTTCACCAATACCAAGATGATACAAGTTATGTAAAAATAATAGTCTGATGACAGTTTACACTATTCAAATTAATATTCAATCACAATATTTTTTTTTAATGTGTAAATAAGTCACCACCATTTATTTACAATTGTAAAGCAGGCGGAGGGCAGTAATAATAAAGTAGGGGAGAGTAGTAAAGGATTGAAAGTACTCTAGGAGATAGCAGTGATAAATTGCGAATATGTTAAATGGAAGGGTAGTTAAAAGAGCTCAGTAGGCCCACGTGGAAATTATGATAGTGAACAGGTCATGCAACACAGGAATTAGGAAAGATACGAAAACAAGATCGAGGGGTTTTAAGTCAGTAAAAAGGATAGTTGAAAGTTAGTTGGTTTTCAGACTTAGCTTGGATCGGATTCAGACAGCTGTGTGTTAGTTTGTTACAGCTAGTACTGTTGATCATGTTGGAGTTAGTTATTCAGTAAAAGGATAGAGTAGGAACGGTAGACTCAAGTGATGAGTTAGTGTCAGTGACAGAATAGAAGTGTTGTAATTCAGTGTTTCAGAAATCGGACGGAAGACACACAAATGGTTCACAGTAAGAGGGACAGTGTTAACCAATTAGGGACTAGTTATTCAATTAATTCCCAGAGAGAAGTGAGCGATTATGAGTTCGCTAGTAGAGACTTAGTTAGAGACAGTAATGGTGTCTCATTAATATAACGTGTTGTAGTACACTACCACTAAGCATTCAGAGAGGAGTCTTTTCAGAGAGGAAAGGCTATTATAACGTGTCGTAGCACACGACCTATTTTTATTCGGGATGGAGTCTTTTCAGACAGGAAAGGCTCGTGCAACACGTCGTTGAACACGTACAGTGTGATCCAGAAGTGATTAAGCACTGAGTGGATTTCAGAGGAAGTCCACATGAAATGTAGTTGTGCCCAGGTGTGACGAACAGTCTATATTTCGAGGAGGGAGCAATTCCCTGTTAAGTTCAAGGGCAGATTCCTTGGAGGGGTGTCGTAGCACACCAAATTTAAATAAAGGAAAAATGGTCCTGAAGCTAGGACAGTGCGAGCAGGAGTATGATTCTCCAGTGAATTATCAGGTTGGCGAGAGGGAGTGCACCCTGATCGTCCAACAATTAGTCAAATATGATATCGATGAGGGGGAAGTGTACCCTGATCATCTGCATAGTATCAAGTTAATTTATTGGCAAGGGGAGTTGAACCCTGGTCGCCAAACTAGCGTGTGTGTCGCAGCCAGGCTGCAGAGTGTGTGTGACAGGGGCGGAATTGTTGGCCCGAATGTAATTACAATTGTAAACTGTGAAATGATTTCCAAAGATTAATAAATACTCAGAAATGTGTTATGAAGTGTTCCTTGATGTTTTATAGCAATATCTGTCATCGTCTGTACCGGGCATATCGATCGCTGGGGAATTGTCATGCACTAATGCGGAGACTACACTATACGATCCATTGGCCATTGTTCTCAGCACGGGTGCAACCAAGTTGATCATCAAGGTAAGCGACGCCACTGGGGGGCATTGCTGTCTGGTTCTTATCATGGCGGCCTTGTTCTCAGTCTTACAGCAAGTCATATAGTCAAGCAACCGTCAAGGTGAGCGACGCCATTGGTGGGCACAATAGCACTATACAGCAGTACACCGCTGGCGCGAGAAACTGTCAAGTTAGGCGCCAGTCATATCAAGCGTCGTCTATCATCGTGTGGAAGCACCTTTGGTAAGGACGACTTTCGGAAAGGTGCGCACGTCTAGAGGTGCTCTTATATGTGCGCAGGAAAGAAAACAAAGAGAGGAGAGAGAAGTTGTTAGTGCTGGTATAATTATACCTAAAAACTATGTGTTTGTGTGTGCGTGCATGTGTGTATGGCCTTAAATGTCTTGACATATGGTTGGAAGCAAGTAATAATGATTTATCAATCCTTATATATCAAAACACGGATTAAACTGTTAGACTCTTTCCATTCCTAACTTCTCCATACAATAATTGTTTGGGAATATGGTTGTTGTCCAATCCTCTCTCAAGACCCAACCACCTCACACTCAGACTCCTAAGTTAGATGGGAGTTTGGTTTGTTGCAAGAATTAAAGTTGGTTACTTTGTCCTGCCATTTGATGTTCCTTTATTTACATGTAATGCTAACAAATATGAAAGCTGTTTAGCCTTCTCTCCTCCCTACATGGACAGTCCAAGTTTCTGATCCATATAGAAGTGTGCTTAGAAGACTACAGCTTTGAAATATTGAAATTTGTGTCACGAGTGTTAGATTTGTGTTGGCCCATGCAAAAATGTCGAAACAGTCTTTCCAATACGGGTATTAATCTCTTAAGTGGAAAAGTAGTTGTAACCATACAGCTGATGTAGATTAAAATGGTGTATGGTTTAGTTCATTTTGCTATATCTAAATCTCTCTCTCTCTGCGATCAGGACTCAATCAGAGCAGGACCCCAGACTCTCACATGAAGTCAGCCGTCAGGTTAAGTGTGTTGATCGCCCCCACAGGCAGAACATCACAATTAGAGTCTGCCAGATCCACTCTGATTGAACACCCGTTAAAACATTGCACTGTGTTCTGCGCCAGTGGCCCAGTGCATCCGATTTCAGCCAGCATTTTATTCAGGTTTGCATTCCTTATCCTTTGATTGTCCCCAATCCTCCTGCAAGGCAGCAGATGATCTTTTCTGTAGGGGGATTCTGCCCTTAGATGGTCGGCCCTCCCAGGTTTACGAGCACCATCTGCCCGAGTCACTAGAGGTGACTAACACAGACATGCACACACAAAGATAGGAGATGTGACCAAAACAGACATGCACACAGCGACACGAGGCATGACCAACACCGACACACATCAAGACACATGACTAACATAAACATGCACATAAAGACATGAGATATGACCGACATCGATATGGACACACAAAGACACGACACGTGCCCAACATAGACATGCACACAAAGACTTGAGACACGACCAACATAGACATGCACACACAAGGACATGAGTTGTGACATACACAGATATGCACACACAAAGATATGAGATATGACTAACATAAACATGCACACAAAGATATGAGATATCTAACCCAAACATGCACACACAAAGATATGACACATGACTAACACAGATACACACCAAGACATGAGACATGACTAACACAGATACACACCAAGACATGAGACATGACCAAACACACACAAAGAGACATGATTAACAAGGACACACCAAGACATGAGATATGGACAACATGACACACATCAAGACATGAGCCATGGCCAGCACACACACAAGCTAAGATATGAGCCTTGGCTAGCACAGAAACACATCAAGATATGAGCCATGGCTAGCACAGAAACAAATCAAGATATGAGCCATGGCTTCACGGAAAAACACCAAGAAATGAACCATGTCCAGCACAGAAACACATTAAGTAAAAAAGTAAAGAACCCCCGTCACGCCAAGTGGCGTATAGGGAAATATGGTGTTAGTGACCCTATATTTTACAGACCTTCAGCACATGATTTTTGGGGTAATGTGGTCAGTATTACGCCCGTGCTGCTTTACTTTCCCAGAAAAAAATCCGGTACCCATTTAAGGCTGGGTGAACCCGGAAGCCGTCGGTTGGGATCGAACCCTACCCCTTGTCCGTGGTAGTCCAGTTCGCTAACCACTGAGCTATCGCGGCTCACAGAAACACATTAAGGTATCCATATGCTTGGGTTTGTAGTAGTACTCTTCTTAACGTGGGAATCATCGACATACGAGACGCAGGCCCCGATTAACTGTTCACAGGTTTCGTTCAAACAGTTGTCCGGAGATTTGAGAGTGCAGTCTGATCCGTAGTACATTTCCTTGCACGTACAGTCTGTACTTTCCGGGTCACATATGATGTCACAGCCATCAGAACACGTCTGTTTGCACTGTAGCCCAAAATTACCATCAGGACAAGTGTCAGTACAGATGTAGCCAGGACAATTACATTGTAGGCACTTTTCCGGATTTTTCCTCACACAAAGGACAGACACCAAGACACGACCTGGAGCAGTCGTGTACATAGATCCCATGTGAACAGTTGCCGTGACACGTACCGATGATGACGTTGTATCCTTTGCAGCACCCACTACACACTGCACAAAACAACCAAGAATGCCCATCCAGACAACAGGCGTCTGTAATTGTTTGCACCTCACTCACCGTCAGCGCACTGTCGACCTGCGAAATGGTAGATGAGAACTCGATCTTAATGTGAGCCATTGTCGCCTGTGTGGTGACTACAATAGTAGTTCACAGAAATGTTTGGGTATGATATATCATTATACTGGAACACAACACCGCCACTGTCAGAGAAAGCCTGTAGAGTGGCATTCTTTACCCGAATCATAGTGCTAGCTCGATGATAAATTCGAATGGTGTGAATCTTCCGGGACGTGGCATAGTTCAGATACCAGTAAACAGAATTGGTTCCACTTCTCAATTGTGTTTGTGTGTGCAGTCATTGTCATAGAGATTGGTCTTTGTTTTGCCATTAACTGCAGCCTCTGGTCCACATCCGTCACCTGTATAGCAAGCATTAAATGTGTCGGTTTGGTTTGTGTTCTGTTTGACAGCCACATTCCGACCCCCACCAATGTAGATGGAGCAGGTATTTGCAACTATCGCCCCTTCAATCCGTAACCCGTTGATCAGACTAGCCCCAGAGCAAAAGACATCAATCACAAACCGTGATTCATTGTCACACGAGGCAGAACCATTTAGTTCCACTGTGAAACTGTCCGGATCTGTCAAGTCACTCACACAAATCCCAAACCAGGAGAACGGCAGAGACTGATTGAGAGCTGCCTCAATTAATGTAGAATCCATGTCCGGATTACATGTGGTGTCGCCGTTATCAAACAGGAAAGCAGGTTCAGATTTTTGGGCGCACCTGCAAACGAGATCCAAGTACTGACACTGGGATCCGAAATATTCATGCTGACAACTGTTACCGTTTGGACACGTCCCTGTAGTTTTGTCACAAAAAGAGTCATTACAGCAGTGACATTGCAACGTACAATTCGTCCCAAACCAACCGGTTGCACAAATTAGGTCATTAACTTCCAAGGTCTCGAGCGAAGCCAGCAGAATAAAGATTTGATCTACAGCGGTGGTTAACGAACTGTTTACAAACATTTACTATCAAACCGTGGCCACATTTCTAAAAATCCGCCAAACTCGCTGTGATAACAAATAGCGTGATGCCCAAAGTCAACATTGTTTAAACGATGGCTCGGACGCGATCATGCTTCCATCTTGGTGCGTCCCATGATGTCATCTAAATCTAAATGAGGATGAAACTAATACTTCTGTTTTCCTACCAAGCCAAATTATATGGAAAAAGAGCTTTATCAAAAAGTTATAGCCCACTCTTGACTCCTCTTTGAAGTGCTCTAAATGTTTTGAATCAAAGTTGAGTTGTAGAAGATACCAGAAGATGGATAATTCTTCTTCTTCCTTTAAACTCCCTGTGGAGTATAAGTCTTTAACAAATACATTCCATGCTGTTCTGTTTCTCGCAAATTTTTAAAGATCATTCCATGTCTTCCCCATCATCTTCTTTCTGCTTCCACCTGAGAAGATGGATAAAAGCATTCATTTTATTCTAAGTCCCCTACAAAGGTAAATGATATGTGCACATGAAAGTAATAAAATCTTCCAGCTTCAATTTTGGATATAACAGCCCAAGAAAAAGAGACAGGCAAAGCTATACATTTATATCAGAGCTTGAAATGCAAACCAATCAGTAACAGCATTAATAATTATTATATTAATGAGATTCATTATTTCATGGTCCACGTTGAGAAGTGTTAGATAAATGTCATCCAAACTTGTTCTCTGTCTAAAAGTTCAATCATTTATTTTGTTCTCATCGTCTACCTCTGCCTCTCCAACCTTCTATTTGTTACTGCTCACCTCTCCAAATATGCCTCCCAAAACTGTGTTTCCTATTCGTAATTAATTACAACACTGTGTTTAATAAATAACTATATTAAAAGTAACAGCAAAGAAAAATGAAAGTGAATCTTCAATAGTTGGATAACAAATAAACAAATCTTTGGAGGCCACAGAATTATTGTTTTACATAAAAATGTAGAGAAAACATGGACAGGTAAAAAGAGTAACTTGGTTGTTGCACACACACACAAAAAATGACATAGAAGGACAACATCAAGAGGAAATAACCATCACCATTTTAGCCATAACATGAGAAGGGGACAGCGGAATAATGTAATAACTGGTAACATTGAGGGAAAAAGACATAAATGGGAACAGTGAAAAGACACCAGGCAGCCAGACAAGCCCATTGATGACATTAGAAAGCACTCATGATTTGTCAGTAGTTTGGTAATATATTAGTGTCTTATGCTGGATGCTATTTTACTGAGCAGCTTCCCTTGTGGCTGAATCTGGTAGTACGGAAATTAATAATAATGGCAAAATAATAATGGTATTACTATTAACAGTGGTGGTTTTAACAACATTAATATGACAAAAAAATGATAAAATAATGGTTTTAATAGTAATGGTATTATTAGTGACATAATAAAAAAAAACAAAAAACTAGGTAATGGCAATCTTACATGCAATTTCTAGCTGCGAGGTCACGATGCACAAACTTAAGACTTGACAGGTAGTCCATGCCTTTGGCAATGTCAATGCCAAACATGATTAAATCTTTAATGGTTGGTTGCTGAAACAAAAGCCAAACATTTAATTTATAATGCAGTACATGCTGGTCATTTTAGACGTTTGTCGTTGAGAAAAAATGGTTTGTTAGTGTACTTGTGTTTTGGATCATGTGGTTTGAAGTTTTTGCACAATCAGTTAGTCTTTTTTAAAATTATGCTGAAACTAAAAGTGGGAAAATGTTATATTTTCTCTGGAAAAGTAGGTCAATATGGTGATGACAATATTAGTCATAAATGTGCCAATGACCATGGAAAAATTAGTTATAAATGTGCCAGGTGATCATGGAAAAATTAGTCATAAATGGGGCGAATATTAGAGAAAAGTTAGCCACCAATGTGCCAAATCCATGTAAAAATACTGGCATAACATTGTAATTCCCATATGTCAAAGGTATGTGTCTATCTCTTTTATATATATACTGCCAACAACCAAGTTTTAAAATGAAAACAAAAGAAAAGCATCACACTTATTGAACTGAAACCTCAATACACAAATCATTTTTCCTAAAATCATCATAAATAAAAATGAATGAAGTAGAAGACATCCTAATTAAGAGAATATGCAGAAATAAAAATGAATGAAGTAGAAGAAATCTTAATTAAGAGAACATGCATTTATAGCATATGCAGCTTCAGAATGCAACTGAAGTGGAGAAATCTAAAAAGATCAACAATTTTGGAAGCTATGAGACAAATAAAAGACCTTTGTGTGTGCATGTCTGTGTTAGTCGCCTCTAGTGACTCGGGCAGATGGTGCTCGTAAACCTGGGAGGGCAGACCATCTAAGGGCAGAATTCCCCTACAGAAAAGATCATCTGCTGCCTTGCAGAAAGATTGGGGACAATCAAAGGCTAAGGAAAGCAAACCTGAAAAAATGCTGGCTGAAATCGGATGCACTGGGCCACTGGCGTAGAACACAGTGCAACGTATTAACGGGTGTTCAGTCAGAGTGGATCTGGCGGACTCTAAATGTGACGTTCTGTCTGTGGGGGCGATCAACACACTTAACCTGACAGCTGACTTCGTGTGGGAGTCTGGAATCCTACTCTGACTGAGTCCTGATCGCAGAGAGAGAGAGAGAGAGAGAGAGAGAAATAAAAGACTATTTCTGAACAAAAGGAAAACTGCAACAAAGAACAGTGGAAAGGAGTGGGATCACACAAATGTACAAACCAAGTAAAGAAGATATAAAACCAATAGTAGTCAGTCAGAATGCACCAAAGATGGAGTCCGTCCGTCGAAGAGTCCAAGCAACCAACCTTGTATGATCAATTTGGCATGAACTTATGTTACGAATGTGAAAATTTGTGAATGCATCAAATGTAACTGCAAACTGGTACTGGTAGGAAACTGGTACAAAATAAATTTTGAGAATACAAGTCATTTTTTACACACACAAATTACCCTGAATTTGTCAGCCATGAACAGGCTTCATGAATATCATGTCAAGGTTGGAGATGTCGGATGAGAGCGCCATGTGGGGATCTAAAGAAGACTTATCAACCACTACAACACCTGTATTGTTAGTCGCTACATGTTGATAGATATTCTTTGGAAGAGATCTGTACACTTATAGACTTGTTCAAAGTACAATGACCTGTCGACTAAACTAAACTAAAAATGTATAGAATAAAAGAATTGTATTATCTCTAGTTAGAATTTTGTATTAACATTAGTGTAAATCTGTGAGACAACCAAGTGTAACTGCAGAAACAACAGGTGAGAATACTGCTTGATTGCTTACAAAGTTATGATTGTTTGCTTACTTAAAGGGGACATGGCACGACACTGGTAAATCTAAGGTGACAAACACTGATAAGTTGTAAATAAAATAACTGCTAACAAAGCAACTGAAACAACTGTAGTTAAATAGTAAAATGTTACATCTACATTATGAATGTTAGTCAAGTTAGAGGTAATGAAAGGAAGTGACTATGTACAGTTATAAAAAAAATTATGTTTGTGATCATCACCAGTGACATATACAGTTATAAAAAAAATTATGTTTGTGATCATCACCAGTGACATATATAATATATAGCTTATATTTTACAAGTGGTTCATTAAGTAAATCATTTATACTGATTAAGATTGTCACATATTACACTGAGAATACAAGTATAGATAGCTTTGGATTAATGTTAAAATAAGACACAAAGGTTTATTTAAGAGAATAATTTAAGGTAAAACGAGAGTAATATGAAAATAGGACATGAGAAGGTTAACTTCAGAGAATATGAAAGTAAATCATGAGTAAAATGAATACAAGACATAAGGTTAACTTACGAAAAGTAAAAAGTCAGGAAAAAGATGGAAAAATAATAAAAAAAAAAATAAAAAGAATGGCTGCCAAAGACTGTGGACTGCATGCTTAAAATGACCTTAGGAGTTGTAGAGAATACTCAGCAGTGATGAGATATCTGGGAGGGTTGATATCTTTGGGTGTGGTTTTAATATAATGTCAGGACTGATGTGCAGATTATGAATGTCTTCTGGTGGGGTCAGCCAAGGGCACTTTCCTACCTTAAAGCTAAATATAACAATATGCCACTCTTCTTCTTCACATACTCTTATATTCCAACGCTTGAATGTCAAGGGAAATAACAGTTTTAATTCTTGATCTTCTGGAAGCCCTAACCATTGCTACCTGATGCTGTTGTAGAGTTCCTTCGATGCTGACACTCATTCTTTTTTTTAATTAACCCAGAGCTTTGCTTCTTCTCTTATGCCTTTTTAATATGAAATCATAGGATAGTTTCTCTATGTGGGGAAACCATTTTAATTGCTGTCTCTGGATGTTGTTCAAGATTTGTTCTATGCTGATTATTTCCGATAACATCTTAGTTTTAATTTGGTCTTGCATTTATCCTCATCATCATGTGCCATACCGGATGACGTAGGTTATGTACTTCCACAATCTTCTATCCACCGTGCATCGTATCATTTCCGTTGTTGACTGTTTACCATGCCATGACACCAAGTTATCCAGTATTTTCTCTCTTTGTCGTCCATGGACTTTCCCTGGATTTTGCAAGTTGTAACCAATTTTTCCAACTTTCCTTTCCTCATGATGTGCCCAAAAAATGTTGAGTGTTTCTTTCTGATGTTTCTTAGGAGCTCCCATCTTCCATCCGATGTTATTGTTGTGCCCAAGCACTTGACACATTGCACTTGTTTCAGATTTGTCCTGTTTATTTTGATGCTGCATGATGGTGATGATTGTTTGCATCTATCCTCATCATCATCATGTGCCATACTGGTTGGCGTAGGCGATCTGTCCTTCCACAATCTTCTATCTACAGTGCATCGTATCAGTTCTGTTGTTGACTGTTTTCCATACCATGACACCAAGCTATCCAGTATTTTATCTCTTTGTTGTTCGTGATCTCTCTTTCCTTTTATTTTTCCAGTTGTAACCAAGTATTCCAACTTTCCTCTTCTCATGATGTACCCGAAAAATGTTGATTGTTTCTTTCTAATGTTTCTTAGGAGCTCCCTTTTTGTATTGGCCTCTGAGAATTTCCTCGTTGGTCTTTTTAGCTGTCCAGGGAACTTTCAACATTCTTCTGAGAAATCCCATCTCTGTGGCCTCTAATTCTCTTTTCATTTGTTTGTCTACTGTCCACGATTCACTTCCGTTGGTCAGAATTGGTTCTATATAGCACTGATGAACTATCTTTCTCATTTATATTGACATAGATTTGTTGCATAAGATATTTTTCATTTGCATCTATCCTACCAAATTAATATTAAACTGTCAACTGCAACATAAAAAAATCATTAAACAATTTAAACTTTTCTTTAATTCAGAATGGTGCAAGTAAATAACATACATTTCTATCATCTCGTATATATGTGAGCAGATCTCCATGCTTCATGAACGGCAGGACCACTAAAGGCATTGTGTCCAAGTCTAGACATACTCCAATGAGAGCAAGAACATTTGGGTGATTGAAATCTTTCATTCTCAAGGCCTCTTGCAGGAAACTTTGAAGTTCAATGTCTCTGGGGTTGTTGTCTGTTCATATTGTATAAAGCATGTTCAAGTTAAAAATAGATATTGAAATTTTGTTTGGTTACTTATTGAAACTATAGCTCTGGGATCATCATGCACTGAGCCATATAAAAGAAAAATCTTTACAACACATACTGCCATTGCTGGTGTATGGGGGGGGGGGGGGCGCACACGATAGAGCCAGAGGGATAAAGGCCGTTTGGTTAAAGCAGTCGCCACAACATGTGAGACTCAGGATTTTTATTTCACCCCCAATAGAAAAAAATCCTTTCTGTCTACCACGGGTTTCGAACACCGTACACAAGCACAACAGTTTTTCAGGTAGCACAACAGTTTTTCAGGTAGCACAACAGTTTTGTTAGCCACATGGCCCATGTGCACCTTTGAGTCATCATATCTGGCCCTGAGCCATGTTTTTATGGTTTAAAGAGTTCCACGAAATCGTTGTAATTTGTTTTCATATCAGAGCTGGGGGCTGGGTGGTCTAGAGGTAAGATGCAAGACTCTGGACAAGAAGGTCCAGTGTTCAAATCCCATCACAAGAAGAGGGAATTTTTCATTTCAAATCTGATTTCTTCCTGGTTTTATCCTCCCCCTATGTCAGGGTAGTGTCTAGCCTCCTTGGATAAAGACCAAAAACAGGAAGACACTTGTGGATTCTACACATTTAGAAAAACTATTGGCAGTTGGAAATAAAAAACATAGGCCACAAATCACCACTGTCCTGACAGAATTTATAGAAAAAAAACAATCTACCAAAAAATGTCAAAACTCTCGGCGGCAAAAAAAAATAATATATATGAGTACCTTTGAAGTCAGAGAATAACTGTCTGTAAGTTGAGAGACACCTGAACACATAGTTACCATAGTTACCAGTGTGAAAAATAGGGGAAAAGTGATATTCACACAAAATTCAGTCCCTCTGGGCTTTGCTAGAGATATAAAGCTGGTGTAAACAAGGAAACATATTACTGCTATTGTTGTTATTATTGTATGGTGCAGTAATTTTGAAACAATAGTGGGTTTTTAAAATCAAACTTGAGAGATGGACTTACATTGGACATGTACCTAAAATGGTGAAAAAAGAACCCTTCAAAACATTCAATGGAGCACTAGATGTCAAAAGAAACAAAGGAAAACTGAAAGAGACTATTTGCATTAATAGAGAATGGTCAGTCAGGGTTTCAAACATACACATGACCTGCAAGAGGCAGCAGAACAAGAACACAGATGGATAGCATGGGTTTCAGCCTTATTTGGACATAGGAGAGAGAACATGATGACGATGAAAGTAGTAGTTTGGAAGTAATGTAGGGGTTACATTCTTATCTCATAATCCAAATCATCATTGGTTTTTTTCCTGACTGACATGCTCAAGTCAACGGAGATGCAAATATTTATAGCTAGTTTGGCTGGGCAGTAACCTTAAGGGATGCTATAATAACAGTGAGGAAGTGCTCTGTCTCATCATCTCTAAAACTTAGTACAAGTGAATGAGCTTATAGCAGTGAACTAAGAAAGCCCTTCTCCATGTAGGAGAGTTCTTCTCCTATGACATCCTCATAGTGAACCTGGAAACAGACTAACCAGCTTAGTCAAGTGAGTAGTGATTAAAACCTGGTACTGTGCGCTTTGGTATGATCTTAGCAAGGCCCATAGATCTTGTAACATGTCCGTACCATTTTAATTTTGGTTTTTTTTTTTTTTTTACAGTTGGCATTAAGTCTTTAATTGGTCCTATGGATCATTGGATTTTGTTGTATCACCAATGGTGATTTGGTTTATTTAAAATATACACAAGATTTTTCTATACCACCTTATCTGCAGAGTGTATTTTTTTCAAGATCAGCAGTGAGTGTCCATGTTTTGCAGGCATGTAGGAGTACAGATGCCACTACTGTATATAACCATCTTATATAAATTGGTATAAAGTGACATTTAGAAATGTCATGTTAAATCTGTCAAACAAAACACAACCAAAGTACAGACTTAAATGAAGTCTGTGATACGAGCTACATACATAGACAAACTAATAACATTTAAGTGAAGTTTTTGAAACAAGCTATATGTAGCCATAGATTTTAGAAGCAGAGATTTCTGCAATATGTGCCATTTTGGCACGCAAGGTTTCTGTTTTTAAGATTGTGGTTCTGCCCTAGATGCCGTCTTCGGCTCGAAAGGACAGTAGATAGATAGATAGATAGATATATCTATCTATCGACCTTTTGAGCCGTAGCTGGCCCATAGGGCGTAGACCAAGATACTCCTTCTCTTATCTGAATTTTTGTTCTAGCAGTTTTAAATTCTTTTAAAGATATTTGATCAAATCTCGCCATTTGTCTCTGTTCTGTGCAAGCAGCTCTATCTCATTGAGGGAGCCGAATCCTGATGCTCTTGCTTCTCTCATCAATGTTCTTCTCAGTGTCTCTCTGGGTCTTCCTCTTTTTCTCTTACCTGTTGTTTCCCACATGAGGGCTTGCTTTGTTATTCGGTTATTATCTCTTCTCATCACATGTCCAACATATGACCATCGTCTTTTCTTTATTACTGAAGATATTAGTGGTTGATTGGCGATTTCCTCGTTTGTTTTGAATTCGTTCCACGCTATACCGAGTATTTTCCTTAGACATTTATTTTCGAATGCATTCAACTTTGTTTCTATATCTCTTGTTGTTTTTAGCTTTCACACGCATATGTAAGGGTTGATAGTACATTTGATTTGAATAGTCTAAGTTTTGTGTTTGTGCTGAAGAGTTTGATTTCCACAACTTTTCAAGGCTTCTGAAAGACATTGCTGATTTAGCTATTCGGATTCTAATTTCTTTGCTTGTATCCCCTTCTCGATAGATATATAACACAAATTAATTTCTTTTGTTGCCCTTGCCTGTCTTGCAGGGGGCTGCTTGCCTTTTAAACTAAATTCCTATCCTGATTTCATATTGCTAATCTAGCAGAACAGGCTTCTGGGTAAGTTTATACTCACCATGTTGGTCTAGACAATTTGCATTGAGATTTCTTTGACTTTAGTTGGCTTTCACTTAAGTAATCTCAAAGTTATAAGTGAAAGGAACTGGGAAAATGTGGCTGCGGATATTAGCACATGGAGAGCAAACATAAAAAATGGCACAGCCACTTTCAAGACAGTGCTGATGTCAAATTCAGAAGACAAAACAAGATGTTCAGTAAAGCAGCACCCAGTATGAGACACTAATGCTTTACCAAACTACTGACTTATCATGATTGCTTGCTACCAACCATATGTCAAGATGCCAAAAGCCATATATAATCTCAAAGTTAACTCATTTCGTTTGTATGTTATGTTTGCATTTATTGCTTATGAAGGTCTCCTCTCTCAAACATGAGATATGGCCTGTCTTATAACATTTTAAAAGAGGACTTCCAGTCAGTATGGTAGATAAACGGCAGGAACCATCGAGGCTCAGTCTGAAAAGTGTTCCTTGCTGCAGTTTCCTCATATTCCAAGTCTGGCTTGTTGCCGGAGCTACTTAATTTAATGCTCTGTGCACACCATGAGCTGTGTTTTTTATTTGGATCCTGTTTTGATATTCTGATTGCTTATGATGAATGATGATATCATATGACGAAGGATAGTTCAGCTGCATTCACTTTAGGTTCCGCTTGACCTTAGGTCTTTTGGCATGTGCTGTAGCTGCTATAATAGGGACTGCAGCTGCCTTTCTTTGTTTGGTTCCTTCAATGAGATGAGTTTTAATTTGGGTGATTCTACTGGCATGGGTGGTTGAGCAATTATGGATTTTATTCCGTTTGCAGTGATACCGGGGCCTTCGACTAACCATAAACATAACCAGCCATCTTAAAGTCAAATAAATATAAAACAAAGGACCAATACAAAACACAGCATAAAAGTAGAAATAAAAAACATCTTGAAAATTGTGTTTAATTTACTAGACCAGTGATACTGCAGCAGCATTAAATGTGTTCATTTCCATAATAAAAATGACAAGTCAAATAGTCTGGATATATGTTTACACTAAAATGAAGTTCTTACCATGTAAGGTTTTTACAGCCACTAGGATATCTCCCTTTTGATCAGGTAAAGTTAGGAATCCTCTCTTGACACAGCCAAAGTTACCTTTAGAGTATTATAAAATAACTACAAATACACAATGTACTAAAAGCAGACTATCAGCGTAACCATTTAATCGTTCATATAAATGTACATACAGTTGTGCTACCAATGTCAGACCTGGACCCTAGATGCAAGAACAATAAGAAAAATAATCTCTGCTGAGATTAAATGTGGTAGACAAATGACAGGAAACAGTCTGAAAGATAAGATCAGAAATGAGGAACTGAGAAAAAGCTAGGAATATTCCCCCGCCATAGAATATATAAAGAAACAACAGATAAAATGGTTTGGCCACATGAAAAGGCAGAAAGATCAAAACACAACACAACGAGCCTTCAGCCAACTTTGTGAGAATACCAGACCCTATGGTCGACCTCGAAAAAGATGGGTCGACGGAATATTAGAAGCACTAGGAAACAAAACAGCAGCAGAGGTGAACAGAAGAGCAAAAGATCGCAAATTATATCTCCCCTCGACGCTAAAAGGCAGATGAGGAAGGAAAGAAGAAGAATGTTTACATAACAATCTTTAAATGATGCAAGAGTAAAATCACATAATATGAAATAAAATACATAAGAAATGGAAACAAAACAAGAAGAGACAGAAATTTAGATATTGAGTTAAAAATGAAACTTTGAAGTAAATTAGGCAAACACTAGAAAAAGTTTCTATCAGATATCAACAAATTAACCTGAATCATGAAAATATTAGGTTACAAGGCAATTGGATGAACCAGGAAAAGATGGCTTGATGGATTAGGTGAGGTATTAACCCTAGTTTACAATACCTTTGTAAAAAGTTACATCAAAATTCAAATTCTTCCAAATTTGACAGTTTGCAGTGTCAAACATCCCCCCCCCATTTCCCTCTATGTACCTTCATAATTAACTACTTCTGGTGACCCCTGAGTGTTGAATTTATCTCCTTTGGTGTTGGATTTTTTTTTTCCCGTTGTGAGAGATACAATCTGGTATAATCTTTTTCTTTCCTTCCTCATCTGCCTTTCAGCGTCGAGGGGAGATATAATTTGCTCTTCTCTTCGCCTCTGCTGCGGTTATGTTTCCTAGTGCTTCTAATATTCCGTCAACCCATCTTTTACGTGGTCGACCCTTAGGTCTGGTGTTCTCACAACGTTTGTTGAAAGCTCGTTGTGTTGTGTTTTGTTCTTTCTGCCTTGTCACGTGGCCAAACCATTTTATCTGTTGTTTCCTTATATATTCTATGGCGGGGGCTATTCCTAGCTTTTTTCTCAGTTCTTCATTTCTGATCTTATCTCTCAGACTGTTTCCTGTCATTCGTCTAACACATTTCATCTCTGTAGAGGTTATTTTTCTTATTGTTCTTGCATCTAGGGTCCAGGTCTGGCATTGGTAGCACAACGCTGGGATGAAGATTGTATTGTATAGTGCTCGTTTTGCCTCCAGAGTTATTTCCTTGTTGGACAATAGTAAACTGTCCGATGATTTGACAAGCTTTGTTGCATCTTGATTCTATCTCTGCTGGGATGAAGATTGTATTGTATAGTGCTCGTTTTGCCTCCAGAGTTATTTCCTTGTTGGACGATAGTAAACTGTCCGATGATTTGACAAGCTTTGTTGCATCTTGATTCTATCTCTGCTGTTTGGGAATTATCTTTTGTCATTAGACTTCCTAGGTATTTGAATTCCTCTACTTGTTTTAGTTGTCTGCCTTCTATAGTTATGTTGATGTTCTGTTTATTTTTGGCGACATTCATGACTTCTGTTTTGTTGAAGTTGGTATAAAGCCAAAGAAGAAAAAATTCACAAATTTTCAAAAAATTGGTTGTTTTTCCCATTAAAAAAAAATGCAGTTACTAGGGAAAATTTCCTTGGCCATCAACTGACATCAAACAAGCCTTTGTAACTTTGGAAAAGCAGGGAATAATGCTATGAGGTAGCCGAACATATTGACGGACCTATAGAGGTTGAATGAAAAGATAATATAACATGTCTGGTCCATGCTGTCAAATTTCCTGTCATAAATCAACCTGAGCCAGGAAATCTGAGTCCCCAAGTGTCTCCTAATGAAAACACACAGCTGTGTGTCAAATATTTAAAGAAAATACTACTTTTAGAACACCTAATGTTACATTTAAGTGGTAGTAATGTTTACTATCTCGTGTGTTACCGGGGCCTCATTATGAGGGAGTTAAAGAATAGTGACACTGTGACCTTCCAGGCGCGTCGTAAGAGGCGACTAAGGAGGTTGATCGATGGCTTGACAAGCTGTCATTGTAAAATGTATTGTTATGGAAACAGTGCCATAGATTTTAGAGCAGTGATCTCTGCAATATGTGTCATTTTGGCACGCAAGGTTTCTGTTTTTGAGATTGTGGTTCTGCCCTATGTGCCGTCTTCGGCTCGAAAGGAGAATAGATAGATAGATAGAATGTTTACTGCAGGATCATAAACATGTGAGTCACAGATAGGCATCATTATCCAGGGTTAAATAAATGCAATATGACAAAAATTCAGTCTACACACAATTAGCAATGTCCAGAAAGCAACACATACTTCCTTTCAGCCATAAAACACATAGGTAAAATAAAAATAACATATTTAACAGCAAAATGGATATATTTTTGGGCTTATGTTCAAAATTTAACAATGATGTCTGTAGTTCTCTCTGTTCCACGAACAAATTTTGAAATTCATTTTTTTTAAAAACTAACCATCTTTGTCTTCCAAAACTTTTAAAAGTCAGCATGAATTTAAAAAAAAAAAATGTGGTCAATCTGAAAATGTGTACATATTCTCTATAGGTTGTTTTTGAGAAGTACTGGTGAAGATCATCAAGTACCAGGCCTGCTGGTGTAGGTTATCATGTTGCTCCGCAACTTTTGATCTCGAAAGTTATTTTTAATTTCTGTTGACCTTCTGTTAAATTGACACTCGCATTGGTAAAGCTGTTACCACCTTTGACCGTCTTTCTAGGCGAGTCTGGCAAAACAGCAAACTGACAATTAAAACAAAAGCCAAAGTGTACAATGCCTGCATAATTAGTATCCTTGTGTATGTCAGCGAATCTTGGACAACCTATGTAAAGCAGGAGAGAAGGCTAAATGCATTCCATATGTGAGGTCTGCACCGTATTCTAGGTATCACCTAGAAGGATAAAGTGACAAACGTGGACTTGCACAGGTCTCCCAAATATCTACACGCTGCTCAAACAATGTAGGTTACACTGGCTAGGCCATGTACACCTCATTCTCATTACACGGCCAAAAAATGATTGTTTCTTCCTTATATTGGATATTAGCTCTCTTTTTGCTTTGACATCTTTCAGAACATTTTCATTACTTTTCTTAGCTGTAAATGGTATCTTCAACACTCTTCTGTAAAACATTTCTACAGCTTCCAGTGATTTTCTTGTCTGTTGTCCTATTGTCCATGATTCACATCCATATGTTAAGGCTGGCTCTAAATTACGTTTAAGAACTCTTTTTCTTGTTTCTATTGTCAAAAATGAATTGCACAGTATCTTCCTCATTTTTTGGAAAGCCACTTTTGCCTGAGCTGGTGAAGATAATTATAACTAAATTCCATTTAAATTCAATTCTAGCTTTTAATAAAAATGTACAGGCAAAATGATCTCTGTCATCTAGGAGGGGATGAGTGTCAGGAATGTTAAAAGTCAGCATCAGGGGAAAACAAATACTATCTTTATAGAATGATAGTAAACTTTGCAAGATATAACAGACACAATGATATACCTTTGCCAATCTCATCTGCTAGTGTTAGACACTCCCTGTCCACCAACAGATGCTCAGACTCAATCAACCTCCTTGTCTCATCATCAATGTGAGCATGACTTCCCTCAGCACCACCATAGTAAGTTGCACCACCTTCCGTATAGTCTGGGTAGAATACAACAAATGAGATCTAAGAATAAGAAGATTACCAGAGAAGCCCCCATCAAGGCCAGCTCCTTGTCGTGGGGATGGGGCTTAACAGTCACCAGGGACTGAAAACCAAGACTGGCCAGGCCTTCCTACACCCGTGCAAGACCACAGTCTGCTCTAGCAATTTTAAGTGCTGAAGTCGGAGGCAACCAGCCAAAAGGCGCACTACAAAAATCAGGATGCCACGCACTCACGCCAATGGGAAGCATGCCTATAACTGCAAATCGATATGGCACTCGCCCTGTGATGGACACTCAGGCAGGTGCAGCGCCGGGCCCTCAGCCTCGAAAGGGCCCAACCTATATTACTGGATGTCCTTCTCAATCGCTCTGTGGAGTCAGGGGGCGAGAGAATAGAGTTACTGGCCAACCCAAAATAAGACCACTCAAAATAATGCACTGGAATGCTGAAGGCATCAACAGCAAAAGAGATGGGTACAGTAAAAAGATAGAATTAGAAAATATCCTGCATGAAGAACAAGTAAGCATATGCTGTTTGCAGGAAACCCATCTAAACAACGACATAGCCTTGAAGATTAGGGGATACCAGTGCTACCGATCTGACAGGAAAAACAGACAAAAGGGCGGAATACTGACTCTTGTAAGGAACAACATTAATGCATGTCAGATTGAAGTGTATATGGATGGGGCGGAATATCAAATACTGCACCTCAGGACAGGAAATACAGACTTCCATCTACTAAACTACTACTGTCCGAGTGACCGCCCACTAGCACTAGACACAATTACATTAAAAGAAAGAATAATTGTATGTGGAGACTTTAACAGCCATTCACAGAGCTGGGGCTATGAAGATATGGACAAGAGAGGTGAAGAACTTGAAAATTGGCAGGATGACAATGGGCTTATACTATTAAACCAGGCAACAGATCCACCAACATTCTATTCCAGATCATGGCATACCACATCTACACCAGACCTTGCTTTCCATTCACCAGACCTGGATTGGAATATCACACGTATTGTTGGGAAACAACTTGGAGGCAGCGACCACCGACCTGTCTTTTTAGTGGTGCAAAATGAGGCCGTCAGGGAGAGCAGCACTCTCTCCAGATGGAATTACAAAAAGGCAGACTGGAAAATGTATCAACATTACACCAGTGTACTGACTAAAGATCTAAATACAGACAGAGACATCAACAAAATAGTTGATGAATTCAGTAGACTAATAATACAAGCTGCCAGTGAAACAATACCCAGAGGGGCACGGAAACACTACAAACCATACTGGAATAGTGAACTAGAGCAACTGCACAATGACATGGAAACATCTCGAAAACAAGCAGAAAATAACCCCTGCCAGGAACACCACAATAACTATCAGCATGCTAAAGCCAAATTTCAATGGGCTAAACTACAAGCCAGACGGAGAAGTTGGAAAGAGAAAACAGAGTACATGAATCTAGAACGAGACACAAGAAAAGTGTGGAAGCTTGTAAAACAGCTGAATGATGAGGGTACAGAAGGGAACACAAAAATTACACTGAAGAAGGATGGAAACATTCTAACAGGTAAACATGCAGCAAATCACTTTGCAGACTCCTTTGCAAATGACAACAATATTGAAATTAGCCTAGAGAAACGTCAAGAGACCCGTCTAAAACAACAAAATGCAAGACAAGAAGAGACTGCACATGAAGTCATGGAAATACCCATTACACAAAGAGAGCTAGAGCTGGCAATATCCAAATTAAAAATGAAAAAGTCACCAGGTAGTGATGGAGTGTCTAATGAAATGATTAAGAACTTGGGAACTGCAGCTAAAGCAAAACTACTGCAGATCTACAACATTTGCTGGATCACAGGTAAAGTGCCACAGGCATGGAGAGAAGCAATTATGATACCATTACTAAAGCCAGGAAAAGATGGTTCAATGACATCCAGCTATAGACCAATCAGCCTTACAAGCTGTTTGTGTAAAACAATGGAACGTATAATCAATCTCAGACTGCAGTGGTACCTGGAAAGTGAAAATCTCCTTGTCCCACAACAAGCAGGCTTTAGACAGTGTTACTCTACCGAAGATCAGGCAACCTATCTTTCCCAGGAAATTGAGGATGCGTTTCAAGAAAAGAAACTGGTACTAGCAGCATGGATAGACCTAAAGAAAGCATTTGATAAGGTATGGAAGGAAGGGCTTTTGAAGAAACTGAGAAATTATGGAGTAAATGGCAGGATGTACAAATGGGTCAAAGCATACCTGCATAACAGGAGAGCCAGAGTGCAACTGGATGGTCTTAAGAGTAAGAAGGTCTTACTGCGCCAGGGCGTTCCACAGGGAGGGGTACTATCTCCAACACTTTTTCTGATCTACATCAATGACCTAGTTACTGAACTACCACATGGTATCAAAGTGGCAATGTATGCAGATGACTTGGTAATGTGGTGCACAGAGGAGTATGCAACAGTGGCCTCCAAATTGTTACAAAGAGCTATGAATGCACTGAATTCATGGACAAATAGATGGTGTATCAGCATCAATACAGACAAATGCAGTACTACACTTTTCACTCTTTCCCCAAAACAAAAAGCAGGAGCCATCTATATAAACAATGAGCCTGTGAAAGAAGACATACAGGCTACGTATCTCGGAGTTACATTTGATAACAAACTATCTTGGAAACAGCAGATAAATAAGGCAACCCAAAAAGCAAGGAGAAAATTGGCTATTCTAAGAAAGCTGTGTGGAACTACGTGGGGTGCGAGTGGGAAAATACTCAGTAAAGTTTACCAACAGAGTATACGCCCACATTTAGAATATGGATCATCTGCATGGTGTTCAGCATCAAACACCACACTTCAAGAACTGGATAAAGTACAAAACCAGGCACTTAGGGTCATCACAGGAGCAATGAAATCAACACCAATATTAGAGATGGAGAAATTGTGGAGGATACCAGCACTGAGAGAACGGAGGGACACAAAGGTGCTGATACAGGCAGAAAAATTTGCTTGCATGCCGAGACATCCAATGAAGGACCGATTCCAAAATCTTGCATTGGGACGACTTAAGAGAAGCAGTTTTATCCACCAAGCCAAGCGTATTAGTAGACAAACACCAGACATGCCAAGAGCTGTTAACCCCCTACTGCCCATACCAGAACAGACTCCCTGGACAGAGGAATCTGGATTATCAGTTCAAATACGGACAGAAGTGAAAGGAATAGTTGATAAAGAGGAACAGAATAGTCTACAGCGAAAAACAATAACTCTCAGTTTCCTGGATGAAGAATACCCACAAGACCTATGGATTCGTGTGTATACAGATGGATCAGCACAGAATGCAGTAAAAAATGGGGGAGCAGGTGCATATATAGAATACCCAAATAACACTAGGGATATGAATAAAATAGCAACAGGGAAATATTGTCACAATTATGATGCAGAAATACAAGCAATAAAGTTAGCAATAGAAAAACTGCTGAACATTAATCTTAGCCCGCAGCCTGTAGTGTTTTTGACAGATGCAAGATCAGTACTCCAGGCACTACAATCCAGAAAATTACCACATCTGCAGACCTTATTGACTGAACTCTGCAAGCACCACAGGGTTGCCCTGCAGTGGATCCCATCTCACTGTGGAATACCAGGAAATGAGAAAGCAGATCAGTTGGCAAAGGAAGGTTCAACAGGCACACAACTAGATACACCTGTTACATACCATCATAAGAAACAGATAATCAAATCAATCAGAGGACCACAAGCCCCAAATCAGGATGCCTTTTATAATATGAATAGATATGAACAAGTTATCATTATACGTCTCAGAACAGGACACAATCGACTCCATAGTCACATGTATACAAAATTCAAGATCGGCACCTCAACTACTTGTACATGTGGACAGGCGCCCCAGACTGCTGAACACATACTTCAAGACTGCACTGAATATAGTAGACTGAGGAAAATCCATTGGCCCATAGATACAACACTACAGACAAAACTATATGGGCCACTGCAAGAATTACAAAAGACAGTAACATTTATACAGGAAACGACATTGCAGATATAGACAATGCTTCAGGCGAACGAAAGATAGATAGATAGATAGACCAGAGAAGCAAGGGATTCCCTCCTCTTCCCACAATGTTGTTAGTCCTCAAGCACAAATAAAAAATGTGTTTACTTGCGGTAATGACTTCATTATCTCAAACTATCCTTGTTTTTTCAAAGACAAACCTGTACACTAAAACATTTCTTACAAAAGTCAATAAAAATATATTTGTGAGGGTGTTAATGAATTGTTAAACTTGTATGATTGTTGAGCAGTATGACATATTCATATGATTACTAATCTTCTTCTCTTCATTCTTCATCCCATAACCCTGGAGATTGTTGCGCCAACACTGACAGATGTAGTCAACTTTCTCCATTTCTCTCTATCTCATCTTTCTTTGGGACTCTGCTCAGCAAATTCGAGGTCTGTCCACTCTTTGATGTTATCTTCCCACCTGTTTCTCTGCTTACCTCTCCTTCTTATACTTTTCCAAGTTCCTTGTAGAATGGATTTTGCCACACCAGATGATAGAATTAAGAGGCTGAACCATTTCATTTTGTCTTTCTTCACAATGGTCAAAAGGTCATGATGTACTTCATTAAATTTGTAATACGATCTAAGTAAGAAATGCCCCAAAATCTTATAACATTTCACCACCATAGCTTGCATTTCCTTCTGTATCTCTGCCATTAGGATCAATGTTGCGCAAGCATATAGAAAAACCAATATGTTTATTAATATAATATTGAATTAATATTAATACAATAATTAATATATAGTTATTAATATTTTAGTCATTTAAGGCATCATCATAATCATCAAGTACCGGGCCTAGTGGCGTAGGTGATCATGTCTCTCCACAACTTTCGATCTCAGCAGCTATTTATCATTTCTGTTGTTGACCTTCTGCCAAGCCATTCTCTTAAGCTGTTTGTTATTTTTTCTCTTTGCTTCCCTCTATCTCTTCGTCCCTCAATTTTTCCAGTTTTTACAATATATTCAAGTTGTTCTCTTCTCATTACATGGCCAAAAAATGATCATTGTCTCTTCCTAACATTGGAAATTAGCTCTCTTTTTGCTTTGACCTCTCTCAGAACCTCTTCATTACTCTTCTTAGCTGTCCATGGTATTCTCAACATTCTTCTGTAAAACCACATTTCTACAGACTCGTGATTTTCTTGTCTGTTGTCCTATTGTCCATGACTCGCATCCATATGTTAAGACTGGCTCTACGTAACATTTAAGAACTCTTTTTCCTGTTTCTATTGTCAAAAATGGATTGCATAGTATCTTCCTCATTTTTTGGAAAGCTGCTTTTTCCTGAGCCATTCTGCATCTCACCTCTTTTGTACATCTTCCATCTGAGGTTAACAAAGTTCCCAAATATTTAAATTCATTTACCTGTTTTAATATTGTTCCACTTGTCTTTATTTTGCACTGAGGTGATGTCTTTTTCTTTGTTGTTACCATTACCTCTGTCATACATTTAAGGCATACCACTTTTAAAAATAGCTTTTCAAGGAGTCCTCATTTTCCAGCACATTAATACATAACAAACTATTTTTACAAACTTTGATAGAAAAGGTGATTTACTTAAAAAAAAAAAGCCACTAGAAAAATGGTCTGTGATTTCCTTACAAGTGCCTTCTCCATCTTTATCTTTTAAAAGAAAATTGTTACAAATTAATAAAACATTTTTACAAGGTCAAAGTATGGTATCTGTTTACAAAAATGTATAAGTGCTAGGTCACACATCCAGTGGTTGTGGTGGTGGCAGGGTGAGGTGTGTCAATGTGCTTCTTCCCAGCCATTATTTTTCCTCAGCTCATTGAGTCAGGTTCCCAACCGACGGCTTCCGGTTCACCCATATGCCACTATATATTCCCTACATGCCACATGGCGTGACGGGGGTACATTACTTTTTTTTTTTCACATTGAGTCAGGTATCCAATCCTTTATCAGGGTTGACTAGAGAGTATAGTGCTGTGTTTGAATCTAGTTCCACTATACTGTTAAGGCTGTGCATACCACCATGCATCTGACACTCCTAAATGTTATTGCAAAAAGTATGATTTTGTGGTTATATGTTTATGCAGCAGTAGTTATATGTGTGCATTTGTGATGTACCCAGTTACAGTGAAAAGAAAGGATTTTTTTTAAATTTGGAGGCAACAGAAGTTTGGTTTACAGAAGAATGTTGGGAATAACACGGAGAGCTAGAAAAAAAAAAGTAACAAAAATGTTCTAAAAGAGAAACAAGATGTTCTAAAATAGAAACAAGGATGTTTTAAAAGAGTAACAAGAATGATCTAAAAGGATAACCAGAATAATCTAAAAGGATAACCAGAATGATCTAAAAGGGTAACAAGAAAGAATAACAAGGATGTTATAAAAGAGTAACAAAAATCTTCTAAAAGAGTAATAAGAATGTTCTAAAAGAGTAACAAGGAAATTCTAAAAGAGTAACAAGGATGTTATAAAGAGTAACAAGAATGTTCTAAAAGAGTATCAATCCTTCTTCTTCTATCCTTCCTCATCTGCCTTTTAGCATCGAGGGGAGATACAATTTGTGGTCTTTTGCTATTCTGTTTGCCTCTGCTGCTGTTATGTTTCTGAGTGTTTCTAATATACTGTCAATCATTCTTTTTTGTGGTTAGCCTTTTGGTCTGGTGTTCTCCCAAAGTTTATTGAAGGCTCATTGTGTTTTGATCTTTCTGCCTTGTCATGTGGCCAAACCATTTTATCCGTTGTTTCTTTACATATTCTATGGTGGGGGTTATTCTGAGCTTTTTTTTCTCTGTTCTTAATTTCTGATCTTATCTCTCAGGCTATTTTCTGTCATTCGTCTAACACATTTAATCTCAGCAGTGGTTATTTTTCTTATTGTTCTTGCATTAAGGGTCAGGGACTGGCATTGGTTATACAACATTGGAATGAAGATTTTATTATAGAGAGTGTATTTTGCCTCCATAGTTATTTCCTCAATGGACAATCGTGGTGATAACTGTCCAATGATTTGACAAGCTTTGTAGCTTCTTGAATCTGTTTCTGCTGTTTGTGAATTGTCATTTGTCACTAGACTTCCTAGGTATTTAAATTCCTCTACTTGTTTTAGTTGTCTGTCGTCTACAGTTATGTTGATATTCTGTTTCTCTTTTGCGATATTCATGACTTCCGTTTTGTTGATTTTCATGTTTTATTTTGTGCCTGTGCTGCTCAGTCTATTTAAGTGTTCTTGTAGGTCTTCTATTTTTCCATGTATTAGTGCTTGATCGTCTGAAAATAGAAGCTCATTGGTTTTCTCTGTATCTGATGGGCTGGCTGACAAGCATTTATAGTTCATGTACATCATAATCAGTAGGGGGGATAGTATATACCCGTCTTACACCTGATCTAACCTAAAGAGTATCAATAATGTTCTAAAAGAGTGACAAAGATGTTCTAAAAGAGTAACAAGACAAAAAGGGAAGTTTACTACCAAAATCAGGAGCAGAAAAATAATAAATGTGTTGACATTGCTGGAATATCTTGTTATAAATGTAAAAATAAAGGGAGGAAGAAGAGATCAAAAGTTAGTTCAATTTATGGATCATCATCATCATTGCTCATCAAATACATCCGTAAAAAGAGAGACAGAGGGAAACAGGGAGAAGGCACAGCTTAAGAAAGATGCATGGCAGGAAGTCAAAAGCAGAGATGATAAAAAATTAAAGGGGCAGAAAGTTGCGGAGAGACACAATCACATACACTAGCAGATGTGATGATAATTATCATTCTATAGTTGGTTCAGTAAACCAATTTTTTTTGTTCGCCAGTTTTCACCTCTGGCAGAGTCCCTAGGAACTGAATTTTGCATGTTAATCAGTTTTTCCCTGGCAGCTATGTGTATAGGGGTCCCTCACCACACAGGCAGATAACTCCAACTTCAGAGGCACCTATATTTTTTCCATTGATGAGTCATTGATGTTTCAAGCCTGGATTCATTCAGTAAAATAAGGTAAAGCTACTGATTTAAAAAAAAAAAACCAGTCAAATAGAAACAGAAAGCAACAATCAGGTGATAAATATACAGCAATCTACCATTAACATCATTAGGTCTTCCTAGAGCACCAGATCGAAGTAGGCTGTTACCAGCATCTTGGTCTGCTGTGTACTGCACTGAAGAGTAATCTTCCCTGACCCTGACAAGGCATAAATATAGCCATAAATAACCTGACATTGATTACGTGAAGCCACAAGCAGCACTATTTTAAAAAAAAAGAAAACAAAGTAATAAACTAATGACTTCAAAATTATTTTCCACTCATCGAACTAGTCACAAAAATATATGCTTAATATTATAGGCTCCTTAATGTAGAGCAGCCTACAATAAAATAATCTTGAAATAGTTACTTATTGTTTTGAAATTAATTTCTTAATTTAAAAAACATCTTTGTACTTTTTTCCCCCCCTAATTCTCTTTTCTTTTTCACATTTATGACCCTTGTCCCCTTTTCCTTCCATGCTTTCTCTCTACACCTGGTAACTGCTTTCCAAATAAAAGTTCTAAATCTATTTTTATACACTCTCACTCACTTTCTAGCAATGTGGCAGCACTAACAATCACCCACCACATCTACCCTACCATTCACTCATCTGATCATTCTTTCACCACTCATTTTACTAATTCAATAATAAATTATTTCATCACTCACTCCATCACCAACTCATCCAATAAGCTATCTGTGATCAACCAATCACCTTCACTAAACTGTGAACACCAAATTACTTTAATTCCCATCTACTTATCCAATAGTTAATCAAAGCACTCATCCATCTAAACACCCATTCAATGAACTACTATTTCATTCACTTACTGACCCAATTAATTATCAATCCACACACTCAATAAACTAATTTCTCATTCATCCATCCACTCAATAAGCTAATTCAGGCACTCTACAATACAATCTTCATCCAAACATTGTGCTACCAATACCAGTCCTGGACCCTAAGATGCAAAAAAAAAATCAGAAAAATAACACCTGAGATGAAATGTGTTAGATGAATGACAGGAAACAGCCCTAGAGATAAGATCAGAAATGAAGCACTGAGAAAAAAAAATAGGAATAACCCTGCCATAAAATGTATAAAGAAACAACAGATAATATGGTTTGGCCACGTGACAAGGCAGAAAGATCAAAACACAACACAACAAGCCTTCAATAAACATTGTGAGAACACTAGACCCAAGGACCGACCACAAAAAAGATGAATTGACGGAATATTAAAAACACTAGGAAACATAATTGCAGTAGAGGTGAACAGTGGCGCAAAAGACTGGAAATTATATCTCCCCTTAACACCAAAAGGCAAATGAGAAAGAAAATAAGAAGAATAAACCAATTTCTCACTCATTCACCCACTCAATCAATTATCAATTCACTTACTCATCCACACAGGCATATATTTGCTTATTGAACCCTATATTCATCAATCCACTTATTCACTTTTCCATCTATCCACCTATCTCCAATCATTAAATCTTACATTCATCCACCAAGTTATTGATTTGTGAAAAAAAAAATGTACTTGAAGAATCCACATCGCTGTCGTTTCATGATCACCACAAGAACAATCACTGCTATGATGATGCAGATCACAATGACTACCAGCGCCACTAATGCTGGGGATAAAGAGCCTGCCTCAGCAGCTCTGACAAATTCCATATAACCAATATCAGAGTTGTTGAAAACTAGATTTCCAATTTTAATCTGAAAATAAACACAGAAATTGATTGAAACTTTTTATATCAAATAAAGGCTGAGTGATTAGTGTGTTTAACTACTGACCAGAATAGTTCAGGTTCAATTCTGTGGTGTGAGAGTTTTTTTTTCATTGATATGGCTTTGGAGTTTCACCGACTGATGTAATGCTGACCATATCATTATCATCATCATGTGTCATACCGGTTGCCGTAGGTGATCATGTCCTTCCACAATCATCTATCCACTGTGAATCGCATAAATTCTGTTGTTGACTGTTTTCCATGCCATGACACCAAGTTATCTAATATTTTCTCTCTTTGTCATCTTGATCTCTCTTTCCCCGTATTTTGCTAGTTGTAACCAAGTATTCCAACTTTCCTCTTCTCATGAAGTGCCCAAAAAATGTTTGTTTCTTTCTTATATTTCTTAGAAGCTTCCTTTTTGTGTTGGCCTCTTAGAGAATTTCCTTGTTGGTCTTTTTAGCTGTCCAGGAAACTTTCAACATTCTTCTGAGAAATCCTATCTCTGTGGCCTCTAATTGTCTTTTAGTTTGTTTGTTTACAGCCCATGATTCACTTCCATAGGTCATAATTGGCTCTATATAGCACTGATGAACTCTCTTTTTCACTTCTATTGACATAGACTTGTTGCATAAGATGTTTTTCATTTTCTGAAATGCTATTTTGGCCTGAGCAATTCTGCTTTTTTACTTCTGTGGTGTATCTTCCATCTGATGTTATTATTGTGTCCAAGTATTTGACACATTGCATATGTTTCAGACCATATTATCCATCATAAAATGTGCCATTGATCATTAAAAAATAAAGGTATTAACCCCATATACTCCATATGTCATAATGTGTTGAGGGAACACTTACTATGTAGCAAATAAACACTGATAAGAGTGTGTTACAATGCACTATGTTTTGCATCTTGTGGTTCAGTGAAATCTTCTTCAACACATTTGTTTAGGACTGCTTGTCTACTTTTTGTTTTCCTTGAAGGCCTTCAACAATCTGTTGAATATCAACATGGGTAATGAAGGCATCCTTGTTAGATCAGTTTTTCTATATGCTTGTGAAATGTGGACACTTACAGCAGAGCTACACAAGAGAATAGAAGCAGTGGAGTTGAAATGTTATCATAAAAATTGGGCATCTCTAACTTAGATCACATCACGCATGAAAATGTTCACAAAAGGATGCAACCAGCAATCAGGGTACATGATGATCTTTTGACTATTGTGAAGAAATGCAAAAGGAAATGGTTTGGCCAAGTATTTTGATCGGCTGGCCTGGCAAAGAACATTCTGTAAGGAACTCTAAAAAGAGCAAGATGAAGATGTAGGCAGAGAAAGAGATGGGAAGATAATATAAAAAAAATGAACAGTCCTTGCACTTGACTTTGCAGAGTCCCAAAGAACAACCGGTGATAGAAAGAAATGTAGAAGGTTGACAAGTCTGTCAGTGGTGCTCCAACAACCCAGGTTGACAAGTCTGTCAGTGGTGCTCCAACAACCCCAGGTTGACAAGTCTGTCTGTGGTGCTCCAACAACCCCAGGTTGACAAGTCTGTCAGTGGTGCTCCAACAACCCCAGGTTGACAAGTCTGTCAGTGGTGCTCCAACAACCCCAGGGTTATAGCTATGAAAGATCAAGAACTAACTTGGGAGAGCTAGAAAGAAGAAAGTAAACTGGATAGTCTGATACTGTCTCCGTAAATTTATTCTCCTCAAATATAGAGTGAACTCTTTGTTATATGATTGAAACTTGCACATCACAATAATAATAATTTACAGTTCATGATACTCTCACTGTTTACCATTCACAATTTATATAAACTCTAATAATATATATATAAATCATCCAAAAGTAAACAAATCCTATGTAAATATATCACGTATACTAACAAAACATTTATAACTGAAAAATTGCTATGTGTGTAAAACCAGGTAGATTAACAAAAATGCATCAAATATACGATCACCACTGACCTTAAACACAAGAGGTAAGGTTTGATCGTGATCGACGACTGTGATTGACTGAAACAGTGGGTATTTAGGGGGTGATAGAAGACGGAGAGGGGATAGGTGAAGGTCAGATGAGACGAGATCGGGAGACAATTCATAATCCACGAGAAATAGGAAGAGTGCGTGTTCGAGACAAAGGCTTTTCGAAAGCGAGACTGAAGCAGAGGAGAAAAGGTGGTACGAGTGAACGATCAATTCGACAAACAGCGGGCGCTAGTGCGGACGGATTGTCATGTTGACAATACGGTATCTTTAGCGGGAAGGTTATCTTCTATGTTAAGATGTGGAAATGTTTTCTAAAAGGACAGTAAGTGATAGGCTTGTGAGATTAAGTATAGTAAGGTCTCAGGAAATAATTACTTGTGTTCAACTAGGTGGTAATGATATTAAAATGTGATACTAAGTGATTACAGGAACTAGCTAGAGTCCAGTGTCGTGGACATAACTAGGTATGGTTGACAGAAAGAGTTGTGATACTCCAGTCAATTAGCAATGTAGTGTAGCTACAATTTGTAGTTCCTGTCATGTATAGACGGTTGTTAACCGCATAGAGATATTAAGCAGAACCATTTGTGTACTTCATCTATCTTGGAAGTCACATTGATCGAGAAGGGGATACGAGCAAAGAAATTAGAATCAGACTGGCTAAAGCAGCAATGTCTTTCAGAAGCCTTGAAAAGTTGTGGAAATCAAAACTCATTAGCACAAACACAAAACTTAGGCTATTCAAATCAAATGTACTATCAACCCTTACGTATGCGTGTGAAAGCTGGAAAACAACAAGAGATATAGAAACAAAGTTGAACGCATTCGAAAATAAATGTCTAAGGAAAATACTTGGTATAGAATGGAACGAATTCAAAACAACGAGGAAATTAGAGAAATCGCCAATCAACCACTAATATCTTCAGTAATAAAGAAAAGACGATGGTCATACGTTGGACATGTGATGAGAAGAGATAATAATCGAATAGCAAAGCAAGCCCTCATATGGGAAACAACAGGTAAAAGAAAAAGAGGAAGACCCAGGGAGACACTGAGAAGAACATTGATGAGAGAGGCAAGAGCAGCAGGAATCGGCTCCCTCAATGAGATAGAACTGCTTGCACAGAACAGAGACAGATGGCGAGATTTGATAAAATATCTTTAAAAGAAAACTGCTAGAACAAAAATTCATATAGGAGAAGGTGTATCTTGGTCTACGCCCTATGGGCCGGTTACGGCTCGAAAGGTCAATAGATAGATAGATAGATTTGTGTACAAGATATGTACAAGAGACAGTAGAGAATGTATATATATCTATATCATAGCTTCGACCATGTGTAGACGATAGTAGCAGCAGAGAGACAATAATGAGAACCATTTATGTACAAGTTTTGTGCATGAGACATTAGGGAATAAACTGTTCCTACCATATATAGACGGTTGTTAGTCGCCTAGTGACATTAATCAGAACCATGTGTGTACACGAGTTGTGCAAGAGATCTTAAGGATAGCATAGCGTCGACCGTGTGTAAAGGTTTGACAGCTTTATAAGATCCAGTGTGTCATATATCATGCCTTGATGTTACAGATGTCTTGTGAGGCCACGCATGTGGTCCGGTTGTAAATAAATTCAATTGTGTTTCTGTTCAAGAGAGTTGATTTCATCATTTGTCTTGGCACTATATTACCTTCGCGAAGAACGGGCCAACGGGGTTGCAGGTAACAGCAGCACAACGTGAAGTACAAATTATGCGATCAAGGAGCCATATGGGAGGGAATTACCTCCTACTGGAGAACACCAGGGTGAGCTCAGAATAACCTGAGTGGTCCTGGGCTGTCGATCATCATCATCATATTGCAGCAGCTCTGGGTGGTTTCAGAAAGACCACCTGGGGCGAACCAAGAAGGTGCTGGGGGTTTCAGTGTGACCGCCAGTGCCAGTTGTAGTCATCGTCATCTTGCAGCTGTGCCGGGTGGGTTCAGAGTGCCCACCTGGTGCGAACCAGTACATAGCTGGATGGTGTCAGTGTCGCCGCCCAGCAGTGAAGAGATCATCGACGAGGTGGAGGTGACCTTACGCGAGGTAACATCATCAGAGTCATCAGTTCAGCGGTCATCAGCGAACAAAGACATTGTTTCACGACGACTTCCAGGGTAAACCAGCCTCATATGGGTACCGGATTTTTTTTCTTCAAAAGGAAAGCGGCACGGGCCTAAAACCGACTACATTACCCCAAAAATTATGTGCCGAAGGTCTATAACAATTATTGTCACTAACACCGGATTTCCTATACGCCATGTGACATGACTCTTTACTTTTTTTACTGACATTAAACATTCCAAATAGTGTTTATTTAATTGTATTGGCAGGAGAGCACAATTTGATTGTGAAAGAGAAATCTCTGACAACAAAAAAGATTCAACATAGTAGCAGTAGTGAGGGAAAAAAAAAAAACATTTCTGACCTGAACCGTGTGTTTTTTCCCTCCATTTACTTCCATTCCACTAAAGTCAGGTTTACATTTTAACTCTGTAGGCATTAATGATGTCACAACACATGGCTTTCCACCAACAGTAACTTTAATGTCAAGCTTGGTAATACCAAGGTTAATATCCCTTCCCTAGGAGTGGAAAAAAAGCCAACAATGGAATCAGATGGTTCATTAAGTCAAATATAATGTAGTAATGATGATAATTAGTGGTAAAGAAGAAGCAGTAATAAAAAAAAGATGATACTTTATACATGCATATCAAGTATAAAAGCGATGATCTAAGCAATGAATACAATTTATTTTATTATTACCATTCAACGGCTGTGATCTCCAACTAGTACAGTCATTGCCAAGAAGTAAAAGAATGGCAAACTACCTTCTTATATTGGCTAGACTAATCTGACAAAAATATTACTAAGAATCATCATGAGACATGTAAGAAACAGAATAAAACCAGAAATAAGTGAGGAACAATGTGGAATTGTGGAAGGAAAGGGCACCAATAATGCAATATACATCTTAAGAACATTGATAGAAAGATCTATAGAGGTAAAGAAATATCTATATATATGTGCTTTATAGACTACACAAAAGCATTTGACAAAGTAAAGCATGTGGAAATAATCAATATGCTGGAGAAATTAAACATTGATGGCAAGGATCTGTGAATCATAAAAAAACATGTACTAGCAACAAACAGCAGCTATACGAATTAACAACCAAACAGGACAATTTAACTTATAAAACAAGGAGTCAGACAAGGCTGTATTCTGTCGCCGGATTTGTTTTCACTATACAACGAACATATTATGAGATCAATAGTAGACAAAAAAGGAATTGAAGTCAACGGTCACAACATAAATAATATGTGATATGTGGATGGCACAGTTTTAATAGCAGAAACAGAGAATGAACTACAAGAAATGACAGACATAATAGTAAAAGAAAGCAACAAGAAAGGTCTAAGGCTGAATAGTAAGAAAAAAGAAGTAATGGTGATATCGAAGAAGCAATCATCAAAGAAACAATCATCACCAGCATGCAGCATAAAAATAAACAGGACATATTTGAAACAAGTGCAACACGTCAAATACTTAGGCACAATAATCACATCAGATGGAAGATGCACCACAGAAATAAAAAGCAGAATAGCTCAGACCAAAATAGCATTTAAAAAAATGAAAAATATCTTATGCAACAAATCTATGTCAATGGAAGAAGAGTTCATTAGTGATATATAGAATCAATTCTGACCTATGGAAGCGAATCATGGACAGTAGACAAACAAACGAAAAGATGATTAGAGGTCATAGAGATGGGATTTCTCAGAAGAATGTTCCCTGGACAGCTAAAAAGACCAATGAGGAAGTTCTCAAAGAGGCCAACACAAAAAGGCAGCTCCTAAAATACATCAGAAAGACACAATCAACATTTTTCTGGCACATCATGAGAAGAGGAAAGTTGGAATACTTGGTTACAACTAGCAAAATAAAAGGAAAGAGAGATCACGGATGACAAGGAGAGAAAATATTGGAAATGCTTGGTGTCATGGCATGGAAAACAGTCAACAACAGAACTGATACGATGCACTGTGGATAGAAAATTGTGGAAGGATATGATCGCCTACACCAACCGGTATGGCACATGATGATGATTCCTCTTTTATCAACGTAGAATAAGGTCCTTGTCTAAAACATAAGAAAGATCACAACATATAAGATGAATAGCTTGAAAAAAGCCACTAATGTCACCAGAAGCATGACAAAAACCATTAATGTCATCAGAAGCATGACAAAAATCATTATAGCTTGTTTCATAACTCATGCCCAACTTTAAAATCGATAGCTTTTTAACCGCTTGTTGTAAGTTGTTCAAAATTTGCATGTAAAGTTATAATGATTAGAACCCAACGGGGAATTAATTTCATAAAAAAAAAACATTTGGTTATTATTGTTGCTTATTTGATTTATATAAATTTATAACGACCCATTGATGTAGTCAAAACTTAATGTTTACAGTATTTTAAGTTAAAAATAGCGAGTAAAAATCCATACACGATAAAATTGACGCGTTTGCACGCTTTCACGTGGTTTTTTGACACAATTAGACACTTGTAAAAAACACGACAAATTGTGTGTTCCATTTCCGTTCATTCATAGGTGTAGACGTGGAACGATAACATTTATCATGAGTCTTAAAATGAAATTCTGCAGTTTACAAAACATCGCAATAAAATGTATGACTATTTTTGCAAAGAGGCTAAACGAGGAAAATTATTTCATTCTTTAGAAAACTCTGAGAATAGGACAAGACACATTTTGGATTTATCTAAACGGTCATTTAATCGCTGGATTCAAGCACGTGACCGTCAATGTTCAAAATATACAAAATCACAAGGAAGAGCAAAAATTTTGGATAATTTCGACAGTGAACTTATTAGAAGTGAAATTTGCAAAATGTTGGGTATGAATGAAACTGTTACAATAAGAAAATTCAAAGTTTCGCTGAAAAAGAACAACAGTATTGAAATATCAAAGTCTACATTATGGAGGAATGTGAGAGCTGCAGGCTTTACATTCAGAAAGTATTCCAATGGACGAAACATCATCTGTGAGAAGCCACATATAGTAGTCATGAGAAGCAAGTACTTACGTGAAGTAAAAGAGGTGCGCAAGCAAGGTTATGATATTGTGTACTTGGATGAAACATGGATCAATGCTCACCACACTAACCAAAGGGAATGGCAGTCATCAGATGGAAAGATTAAGAGATTAATACCTAGCAGCAAAGGACAGCGCTTGATAATTGCTCATGCAGGTAGTCGACAACATGGACTAATACAGAATGCAGAGCTAATTTTTCTTTCAAAATCCATAGACAATCGGGATTATCACTCTGAGATGAATGGTCACATATTTAGACATTGGATTGAAAATTCTGTTCTCCCACCACTAGATCGACCATCTTGCCTAATAATGGACAATGCAGCGTACCACAACATTGTTGCACTTGAAGATAAAGTCCCGACGTCATCCAGTACAAAAGATGCTATTAAGATATGGCACACAAAGGAGCACATACAATTTAATAACATGTACTTAAAACCTGAATTACTATCTCTAGTAAAGCAAAAACAAAGGACAAAGATTTTTCAAATAGATAAGATTATCCAAGAGCACGGTCATATAGGTTTGAGGCTGCCACCTTACCATGCTCATTTAAATCCAATAGAACTAATCTGGGCGAATTAAAAGGACAAGTGGCAGATGAAAATACAACATTCAAAATATGCGATGTAAAGACTCTTGCTAATCTCGCTTTATTAAATATAGACAAAGATTATTGGGCTAAATGTGAAGACCACGTCTTAAAACAGGAAGAGGAATATTGGAAAAATGATGGTTTGTGGAATGTTCAACCCCAAACAGTTATTAATCTTTTAGACTCGTCTGATTCAGAATGAAAGTATATAGCCCCCACAATGTTGGCCCCTATATTACCTTAAATTAGCTCAACAAACGTCCTTTTCAGGACCACACAACTATGAAAATTGGACATACAGGTATACCTTGATATTATCGTCCGTCCTCGAACTGAGAAGACAATAATTCTCCTGGTGTTTTTCCTTATTCAGTTATTTCCCCATTACGGCCACGCCTTTACCTAGTGAAAATTAATCATAGACCAGCAACTATGGTAATTTCTATTATTTAGGGGTTCACTATTTACAATTTTGACAAACATCAAAGAAATTCGCCGCTTTAAGAAAACTGCAGATGCAAGATATTTGTTAAATATACATTTAAAGGGTCTTTTGCATTCTAATAACATTTGGAAAATTTCAGCAGTTTTTAACAAACGGTTATTGAGCAATAGCGTTTTGAAGTTGGGCACGTGATTTGAAACGAGCTATAATGTTACTGGACGCATGACAAAAATCATTAATGTCATCAGAAGCATGACAAAAATCATTAATGTCACCAAAAGCATGACAAAAATCATTAATGTCACCAGAAGCATGATAAAAATCATTAATGTCACCAGAAGCATGACAAAAAACATTAATGTCATCAGAAGCATGACAAAAATCATTAATGTCACTGGAAGTATGACAAAAACCATTAATACCATCAGAAGCATGACAAAAATCATTAATGTCATCAGAAGTATGACAAAAATCATTAATGTCACTGGAAGCATGACAAAAACCATTAATATCATCAGAAGCATGACAAAAATCATTAATGTCACTGGAAGCATGACAAAAATCATTAATGTCACCGGAAGCATGACAAAAATCATTAATGTCACCAGAAGCATGATAAAAATTATTAATGTCATCAGAAGCATGACAAAAACCATTAATGTCACTGGAAGCATGACAAAAATCATTAATATCACCAGAAGCATGACAAAAATCATTAATGTCATCAGAAGCATGACAAAAATCATTAACATCAGAAGCATGACGAAACCATTAATGTCACCAGAAGCATGACGAAAACCATTAATGTTACCAGAAGCATGACAAAATCATTAATGTCACCAGAAGCATGAGAAAATCATTAATGTCACCAGAAGCATGACAAAAATCATTAATGTTACCGGAAGCATGACAAAAACCATTAATGTCACCAGAAGCATGACAAAAATCATTAATGTCACCACCAGAAGCATGACAAAAATCATTAATGTCACCAGAAGCATGACAAAAACCATTAATGTCATCAGAAGAATGACAAAAATCATTAATGTCACCAGAAGCATGAGAAAATCATTAATGTCACCAGAAGCATGAGAAAATCATTAATGTCACCAGAAGAGAAAGAAGGAGAAATAAAAACATTGAAATATGTTGGAACTAGACCATACATCAAACATACAAGAAGAGAGATGATAAAATTGTTCGCTCCATTCATCAGAATGCAGTCTAATAAGCTACACAACAAGCCTTCAACAGTCACAAATCTGGCTTCTGGGCATAAGGAAAACCAAAAGTCAGATAGACAGACAACAAAATAGAAGGGCTGTATTAATATGGAGTAAAAACTTCTAAATATGATGTTTCTATAGCCATGAACTGAGCTCATGTAAGATCAAAACAATATCATTCACACTGGAAAATAAATTCTGTAATTGTGAACTCAATAACCTAAGATATGCTGATGATACTGTATTACTAGCAGAAAGTTCTAAAGATCTACAACAATTACTTAATGAACTAAACATGACAAGCAAAAAATATTAACTAGATATGAATATCAAAAAGACTAAAACTATGATCATAAACAAAGATAATACTCAAAAACCTACAAATTGATATCAAAGTTGAAGGAATAGACCTGGAAACAGTTCAGACCTACAACTACCTTGGACATACTATAACCAGTATTGAAAAATGTAAAACTGAAATAAACAACAGAATAGGAATGGCAAAAAGTAATTTTAATGCTATAAGAAATATGCTAACATCAAAACAAATAACAAAATATTATATCTTCTCAACATTCATATATGGTGCAAAAACATGGAAAAAAACTTCACAAACATGAACAAGTCAAAGAAAGATAAAGTTAATCCGTCAACCAGGAAAGAGAAGGGCTCTCTGTCTAAGAGACGTATGACGCAATCCGGAGAAAGCCATAAGGAGTCCGGGTTGCCGACTCACCCTTTGTCTACCAGGAAATCATCCAGAATTGGCACCTGGAATGTTCGTACCCTTAACGAACAGGGAAAAGCGGCACAAGTGGCAGCAGAAATGACCAACTATAAGATAGATATTCTGGGAATGTGTGAAACAAGATGGCTGGGAGCAGAGAGAATAAAATTGAATACAGGGGAGATGATTTTATCATCAGGACACCAGGAACCAGGAGCACAACATAGCGAAGGGGTAGCTATAATGCTATCAAAAAATGCACAGAAGACACTAATAGAATGGGAGGCAGTGGGACCAAGACTGGTGAGAGCAACATTTAGAACAACCAAAAACAAAATAAAATTACACATTATACAATGCTATGCACCAACCAACGATAAAGATGACTCAGTTAAAGATGATTTTTATAAACAGCTACAATGGCAGATGGATGCAAGACGAGCCAAGGATATTATAATCTTGATGGGAGACCTAAATGCTAAGGTAGGATCAGACAACAGAGGCTTCGAAGAGATTATGGGAAAACATGGACTTGGAGATATAAACGAGAATGGAGAGATATTTGTGAATTTCTGCGCCCTTAATCAAATGAGCCTAGGAGGAACAATATTCCAACATAAAAGAATACACAAAGCTACATGGGTGTCACCAGATCATAGAACGGAAAATCAAATTGATCACATATGTATTAATAATAAGTTTAAGTCATCCTTACAGGATGTAAAAGTATATAGAGGGGCAGATATAGCTTCTGATCATCATCTTCTGTTAGCCAAACTTAAAATTAAATTAAAAAGGTATAATACAACGAATAAGGGTAGAAAGTATTTCAATGTAGGGTTTCTTAAAGAACAAGGAATTAAAGATAAATTCGCAGTCACAATATCAAACAAATACCAAGTCCTACAACAACTAGAAAATACAATAAATATAGAAGATCATTGGAAACAGGTAAAAAATATATGGAAAGAGACATGCGAAGAAACACTGGGGAAAAGAGAACGCCAGAATAAGGCATGGATGACAGCAGAGACCCTGGATAAAATTAAAGAAAGAAAGAACAAGAAAGCAGACATAAATAAAAGCAAAACAAGAAGTAATAAAGCCAAGACACAGAAAGCTTACACAGAGGTGAACAAAGAAGTGAGAAGATGCATTAAAAGGGATAAGAGGAAATATATAGATGAACTAGCTAAAGAGGCAGAAGAAGCAGCAAATAAAGGGAATATGAAAGAACTGTACAACAGCACAAAGAAATTAGGTGGAAAATACAAACAGATCAACGCCTTTATCAAAGACAAGAAAGGAAATCTGCTTAGTAATATAAGGGAACAAATGGAGAGATGGAAAGAACACTTTGAAGAACTTTTGAACAGACCCGGCTCAAATAATCCTCCAGATATACTACCAGCAGAAGAAGAGTTACACGTTAACTGCGGAAAACCAAGCAAAGAAGAAATAATGAAAGCCATCAAATTATTAAAAGATGGTAAAGCCACAGGACCAGATGAAATTCCTTCGGAAGCCATCAAAGCAGATATTAACACCTCTACCAAGATGTTACAGGATCTATTGGATAAAATTTGGGAGAGGGAAGAAATACCTAAAGACTGGAGAGAAGGTTATATGATCAAACTACCAAAGAAAGGAAGTTTACAGGAGTGCACAAATTATAGGGGAATTATGCTACTATCAGTGCCAGGAAAAATATTAGGCAGAATCATTCTGGAGAGACTAAAAGAGGCTATAGAGAAACACTTGAGAGATGAACAAGCAGGTTTTAGGAAGAACAGATCATGTGCTGATCAAATAACTACCCTACGTATAATAGTTGAACAAAGTTTAGAACTAAAATCCCCACTATATATTGGATTCATAGATTACGAAAAGGCATTTGATAGTTTAGACAGAAGAATGCTTTGGAAGTTGCTGAGTCATTACGGAATCCCCATAAAGTTTATTAACCTGATAAAAACAATGTATGAAGGAACAAAATGTAGTGTGGTGCATGAAGGACAGCTTACAGAAGCATTTGAAATAAGAACAGGAGTAAGGCAAGGATGCCTCCTGTCTCCATTTCTCTTTCTACTGGCCATAGATTGGATTATGAAAATAACTCAAAACAACAGAAATGGGATCCAGTGGTCACTGACCAAACAACTTGATGATTTAGACTTTGCTGATGACATAGCTCTCCTATCACACAGCCATCAACAGATGCAGGATAAAATGAGTATATTAGATGAGAGATCACAACAGCTAGGACTAAAGATTAATAGAGATAAGACCAATATTATGAGAATTAATGCAGTTGGCAATAACCATATAAAACTAGGAGAAATACCTCTACTAGACGTACAATCTTATATATATCTGGGCAGTAATATAGATAAAGAGGGAGGAACAGAAAATGATACCAAAATAAGGATATCAAAAGCAAGAGGAGCTTTCATTGCACTGGGAAACATATGGAAATCCAAAGAAATTAGGCTAAATACAAAAATAAAAATTTTCAACTCAAATGTTAAGTCGGTCCTATTATATGGCTGTGAAACATGGAGAATGACAAAATTGACAATCATGAAAGTACAGACTTTCATTAATGGATGCTTGCGCAGAATAAAGGGATGGAAATGGCAGGACAAAGTCACTAACGTGGAATTATGGAAATGTACCGGTCAAATACCAGTGGATAAAGCGATACAGCGAAGACGATGGCGATGGATAGGACACACACTACGGAAGCCAACTGAGAGTATTACACAACAGGCCCTTTTTTGGAATCCCCAGGGGAAAAGTCAAAGAGGAAGACCAAGGAATTCTTGGAGAAGACAGATAGAAGCAGAGATGAAGATGATGGGGAAGACATGGAATGATCTTAAAAGAATGGCAAAAAACAGAACGACTTGGAAAGTGTTTGTTGAAGACCTATGCTCCACCAGGAGCTAAAAGGTAAAAGACATAATGTTATTGGACGCATGACAAAAATCATTAATGTCATCAGAAGCATGACAAAAATCATTAATGTCACCAAAAGCATGACAAAAATCATTAATGTCACCAGAAGCATGATAAAAATCATTAATGTCACCAGAAGCATGACAAAAAACATTAATGTCATCAGAAGCATGACAAAAATCATTAATGTCACTGGAAGTATGACAAAAACCATTAATACCATCAGAAGCATGACAAAAATCATTAATGTCATCAGAAGTATGACAAAAATCATTAATGTCACTGGAAGCATGACAAAAACCATTAATATCATCAGAAGCATGACAAAAATCATTAATGTCACTGGAAGCATGACAAAAATCATTAATGTCACCGGAAGCATGACAAAAATCATTAATGTCACCAGAAGCATGATAAAAATTATTAATGTCATCAGAAGCATGACAAAAACCATTAATGTCACTGGAAGCATGACAAAAATCATTAATATCACCAGAAGCATGACAAAAATCATTAATGTCATCAGAAGCATGACAAAAATCATTAACATCAGAAGCATGACGAAACCATTAATGTCACCAGAAGCATGACGAAAACCATTAATGTTACCAGAAGCATGACAAAATCATTAATGTCACCAGAAGCATGAGAAAATCATTAATGTCACCAGAAGCATGACAAAAATCATTAATGTTACCGGAAGCATGACAAAAACCATTAATGTCACCAGAAGCATGACAAAAATCATTAATGTCACCACCAGAAGCATGACAAAAATCATTAATGTCACCAGAAGCATGACAAAAACCATTAATGTCATCAGAAGAATGACAAAAATCATTAATGTCACCAGAAGCATGAGAAAATCATTAATGTCACCAGAAGCATGAGAAAATCATTAATGTCACCAGAAGAGAAAGAAGGAGAAATAAAAACATTGAAATATGTTGGAACTAGACCATACATCAAACATACAAGAAGAGAGATGATAAAATTGTTCGCTCCATTCATCAGAATGCAGTCTAATAAGCTACACAACAAGCCTTCAACAGTCACAAATCTGGCTTCTGGGCATAAGGAAAACCAAAAGTCAGATAGACAGACAACAAAATAGAAGGGCTGTATTAATATGGAGTAAAAACTTCTAAATATGATGTTTCTATAGCCATGAACTGAGCTCATGTAAGATCAAAACAATATCATTCACACTGGAAAATAAATTCTGTAATTGTGAACTCAATAACCTAAGATATGCTGATGATACTGTATTACTAGCAGAAAGTTCTAAAGATCTACAACAATTACTTAATGAACTAAACATGACAAGCAAAAAATATTAACTAGATATGAATATCAAAAGACTAAAACTATGATCATAAACAAAGATAATACTCAAAAACCTACAAATTGATATCAAAGTTGAAGGAATAGACCTGGAAACAGTTCAGACCTACAACTACCTTGGACATACTATAACCAGTATTGAAAAATGTAAAACTGAAATAAACAACAGAATAGGAATGGCAAAAAGTAATTTTAATGCTATAAGAAATATGCTAACATCAAAACAAATAACAAAATATTATATCTTCTCAACATTCATATATGGTGCAAAAACATGGATCATAGACAAGAAATCAGAACAGAACAGAAACTTTAAGCCTTAGAAATGTGGATTTATAGAAGTATAGGAAGAATTGGATGGAGAGAAAAGAAAACAAATGATGAAGTCTTAAAACAACTAATCATGAAAAGAGAACTACTAAACACAATTCAAAGAAGCTAAATGAGAATTTTTGGGGCATGTTAAAAGACACAGCAGCCTACTTAAAGTAATCTTGGAAGAAAAAATACAAGGTAAAAGAGGCAGACCAAGACTAACATGGATGAGTAACATAAAACATTGGACGTCAGCTTATGAAAACTCGCACCATCAAAGCAAGAGAGTGGAATGGCACTCCATAGTAGCCAACCTTTGAAGCAGAGACGACATTCAATGATTATGATGATAAATTATTATAAATTACATATTAGTCATATATCTGTATTTATTATTAAATTAGTATCCTCCTGTATGGCAGCGAATCTTGGACAACCTATGTAAAGCAGGAGAGAAGGCTAAATGCATTCAATATGTGATGTCTACGCCGTCTTCTTGGTATCACCTGGAAGGATAAAGTGACAAACGTGGAAGTCATGACTTGCACAGGCCTACTGAATATCTACACGCTGCTCAAACAACGTAGGTTACGCTGGCTTGGCCATGTACACCATATGAAAGATGGCCACATACTGAAAGATATACTCTACGGACAACTGGCATATGGTAAAAGAACTAGGGGGCGCCCAAAACTTTGATTTGTAGATGTGTGTAAACGCAACATGAAGACTCTGAACATAAACCCTGCAGCATGGGAAGACATAGCTGCAGACCGCAATCTCTGGAAACACACTCTAAAGGTTCACCTCAAAGAAGAAGCAGGCAGATTCATAGAGAAAGAGAATACATGACAAAAGAAAAGAAAAGAAAAATAACATTTCTAGGGGCGCTGAAAAATCCATAGTCAACTATGACTGACGGAGGCTACTAACTAGTCATATGTCTGTGTCATCTAGATGTATATCTTTTAGGTAGTCTATAAGTTGTTTAAGGTGTATTTTATCAAAAGCTTCGATGAAGTCCATGAATCAGGCATATATTGGTTTGTTTACTTCTGTGTACTCTTCAATTAATGTCTTCATGCAGAATATTGCTTGTGTATATATATATTTTCCAGTTTGGATCCAAGATGGAGGATTTGTTTTTCTCTCATTTGGTATAGAACCGTTGATCAGAGGTCTAAGAGGCCATTATAGTAAAAACACCTTTGTTAATGAAACGTAGACCTGATAAATTGGAATAAGAATAGCTAAAGCAGAAATGTCTTTCAGAAGCCTTGATAAGTTGTGGAAATCAAAACTCATCAACACAAACACAAAACTTAGACTATTCAAATCAAACGTACTATCAACCCTTACGTATGCGTGTGAGAGCTGGAAAACAACAAAAGACATAGAAACATAGTTGAATGCATTCAAAAATAAATGTCTAAGGAAAATACTTTGTATAGCGTGGAACGAATTCAAAACAAGGAAATTAGAGAAAATACCAATCAACCACTAATATCTTCAGTAATCAAGAAAAGACGATGGTCATATGCTGGACATGTGATGAGAAGAGATAATAACCAAATAAAAAAGCAAGCCCTCTTGTAGGAAACAACAGGTAAGAGGAAAAGAGGTCAACCCAGAGAGAGACACTGAGAAGAAAATGGATCAGAGAGGTAAAAGCAGCAGGAATTGGCTCCCTCAATGAGATAGAGTTGCTTGCACAGAACAGAGACAAATGGTGAGATTTGATAAAATATCATTGCAAGGATTGAGACTGCTTGAATGAAAAAGTTTTAAAAAAGAGAAAGAGCATCTGGGTTTATGCCCAATGGACCGGCCACGACTTGAAAGCTCAATATATATATAACAGCACTTAACTGATGGAAATTTTAAAATGAAATTTATGAACTAATATTATAAAATTTATCCAACAATATTAGTCATGTGATCAGTATCTGACGTACACTCTCTATGTGCTCACTGTGAATGTTACCTATGCTCTACATACTCACTGTGAATGTTATCTCCCTGAGCTGATGTCATGTTCTGAAACTCGATGTGGGAATGGCAAAAAATATGGATCTGGATAATAATGGAATGGCTGCTCTGTAAAATAAACAAGTTACATATGGTTATTTTTACATCATCTGGGTAGAAAATGTGAACAATAGTTAGACTGTACATTATGTATTTCCTTCTGCTTTTAATCACTTCACTGGACTAAAATTTTGTATGTTCTGTTGAAATATTTTATCTCTTTAAATATGTCTGTCTCACAAAACTCTTTCACTGAAGTAAGTTCAAGGTGTTTATCTCACAATACTCTTTCACTGACGGTAGTTCAAGGTGTCTATCTCACAACAGTCTTTCAATGAGGAAAGTTCAAGGTGTCTATCTCACGATAGTCTTTCAATGAGGAAAGTTCAAGGTGTTTATCTAGAGTGTACTCTTTCATTGAGGAAATTCCCCTATGTGTCTATCTCACAATACTCTTTCAATGAGGAAATTCCCCTATGTGTCTATCTCACAATAGTCTTTCAATGAGGAAAGTTCAAGGTGTCTATCTCACAATAGTCTTTCATTGAAGAAAGTTCAAGGTGTCTATCTCACAATAGTCTTTCAATGAGTAAGGTTCATGATTCCAAGTATATATGCTGAAGACAATCTTGTACAACATTGCAGTGATACAGGTTGTTGGCATTTGTCCTGAGCAATAAAGTGTTATATCTACTGAACACTCTTTTACGGTCCAAAAACATGACACTAGTAAGAAAACAGAAGAAAACTGATGACCTTGAAATATGGATTTATAGAAGAATGGGTAGAACTGGGTTTATAGGGAAGAAAACAAATAAAGTTTTGAAACAGATAAAAATTAAGAAAAAAGTACAGAAATGCAATTCAAACAAGACAAATGAAATTTTATGGACACATAAAAAGACCCATATCTATATCTCTGAGGAAAAAATACAAGGTAAACAAGGCTGAGGGAGACAAAGATTAAAGTGGACTGACAATATTAAAATATGAACAAGAGAACCTATGGCAGCATGTACCTTCAAGGTAAAGACAGAGTTAAATGGTGATCCATGGTAGCCAAACAATTGATGTGAAGACAGCACAAGATGGTGATCCTGAATTTTGATTATAAGTGGTGTCCTCATTTTGCTGAGTCCAGTGTGGAGGTCCCCTCTAAACAACTAGTAACGTCAAATCTCTGCTTTGTATTTTGGGTGTTCTTGCAGCCACTTTCATCCACTGGCTGAGTGGTTAGTGAGCTTATTTCTTGATCAGCAAGGCCTGGGTTCAACTCCCACAAGTTCCAAATAGTTAAAAATATGTTGTATGAATTATTGAAAATGTATGAATTATTACAAATGTGGTGTATGAATTATTGAAAATATGTTGTAGGAATGATTGAAAATATGCTGAATGAATTACTAAAAACATACTGAAGTTAGATGTGTTGGTCTAAAGGGCACAATATATTGCAACTTAGCTTTAAACTGTTGCATGATGCAAGCAAACATCCTTTTCATAGTGAACAAAGAAGAAGAGAAAAGAGAAAGATGCATTACACATGTTTGTAGATATCTGTTTCAAAAGTGAAGGGTTAATTCTCTTGTATGACTATGCCAGGAAATCTTGGCACAATTAAACCAAATTAAAAATATAAATAAAAAAACATATACAGACAAACCTTGAAGGTAATCTTTCCTAAATTTATTGCCATCATACAAGAAGTAAATGTGAACACTTTCTGGTTGGCTGTTATGTGTCTTGACTATTCCTGATAGATTCAGAGAAGGACAAACCATTTCTGTTCCTTCAGATCCAACTTTGCAGGTCTACATGAGATAAATAAAGAAAATTTGAAACAAGATGCTTAACAAGTTGGAAATATCATGTGAGAGAAGAAATTGGAAGTGTGTTGACCTGTGATCGAAACTGTGGAAGCAGAGTGTTTGGGTAAAGGCATAACAATACATAAAAATATGAAGCTGCTGTAAAGCAGTTAATAAAGGTGAAAGGAAAAAATTGGTATAGTTTTTTGTTGGTGAACAACATTTCAGCTCAATAGGCCTTCAGAGAGAACTGTGGACACCACACACACATTCATCCTATATGTTTACTATAATATTTATTTGTAGACTATCAACTTGACAGACTTACATATTTGTATGTGTATGTGTTGTCCATTATTCCAACTGAAAGCCAATTGAGCCAAAACATCATTTTATTGTGTTTTCTTCACCTAATAAAGCTGCAGCCATAAATTTTTTCTTCTTTCACCTTTAGTAAAGTAGATGCTGCACTCATCTATTGATCAGGTAGGAGATCAAAGTTCAGTTCCCAAAAGTGGCAAATTTTTTCCTTTGACTGGCACTGTTTCTGGGTTTACTCGGCTTCTAGAGCATGTACCAGAGATTTCTTCTGAGAAGGAAGGGTGACCTAGCATGACACTGACGACATCATCCATGCCCCAATAGAAGTATACTGGACACTAGCTTTATATTACCCATAGATACCACAAGGCATTATCTACACAAATATTTACAGTAGCTGACCCCTTATATCTAATAAAAGTGGCCAGGCATAAGGAGAATTGTGAGGCTATATTCTTGAACCATAGGTTACGATACTATCATAAATATTATCTACTCAAAATACAAGTTCTTGAAATTTGACAGTTTGCTGCGGGCAAACATTCACATAAATCTTTCTGAACAATCCTGTACTAAAGCAGCACTGAATGTTTCTCTAAGTCTTGAATGCCAAGTAAACTTCTCTTGCTTCTCTGTCCTTCCTCGACTGTAATGTTCTTCTTCCCCCATCTGATCTAGTCTTACTTAGCTAACGACCACTTCTTTTAAATAGTCTAGCAACCAATCTCGGCTCATGTCGTGTTTCTCTAATCAAGTGCAAACATTTAACTTCAAAGGCAAATTTAAACCAAATTTGGGTGGGTTGCTTACAGGTTAGGTAACCTATATTTAATCTTGCAGCTAAGAGATTATCTTATCTGTTTATTTGTCTTTCATATCCTGCATTATCAACATCTTGTAACAATATCAAACATTTCATTTATTAAATCTGAGCCCAAAACGTGGTGTGGGTGCGTGAAAAGTCTGTCCCTCCTGTCTGCCCACAATGGGATCAGCGAGATACTATTACACTGTCCTGCAGTAAATCAAAGTTAATATGTGAAAGGAATTGAACAGCTAGATCGATGGGTAATGATTACTGGAGATAAAATGAAATACATATCAAACTATAATACTTCTTGCTTGTAATAAAGAGCGATAACATTTTTTTTTTTTGCGTTCGCCAACTTTGACTCTGACGAAGTCCCTAGAGACTAGGAACTGAATTTTGCATGTTAATCCATTTTTCTCTGGCAGCCCATGTGCACAGGGGCCCCTCGCTGCACAGGCAGATAACTCCGTCCTTGGAGGTACTCATATTTTTTCCGTCTATGAGTAGTTGACGTTTCAAGCCGGGCTTCACTGCTGAGACCAGGGGTGGTTGCCGCAGAGAGAAATCATAAATAAAAATCCCAACTGATTCAGCCGGGATTTGAACGCACAAACTCTCTGTCTAGAGGCAGGCATCTTGCCTCGAGACCAACCAGTCCCCGGAGCTATAAATTGAATTAAAGCAGAAAGTTACAACTGAACTGTCAAGATTAAAAAATTGCTTTTAGAAGTAAAACTAAATAAGAAAGTTGAATATTAAGCATCAAACTGACAGACCAGAAAATGACATTTGGATATTAGATTTATGATGGCAGTGACTCGTACATTCATCTGGTTAGAATTACAAGACTACACTAATGCCTGCATACAAAGTGATTCGATGAACATGATAAAAAATTTTAAAAAGTGAAGGCAGGCTCTGTACGCAGGCAATGGGTATAATCATTGTAGAAGTAAAAAATATGTAAGGTCACTTTTGCCTTATGTCTATAGAGCGGACAGGTTGAACTTGCTGCGCGGTCATTGACGATGATCAACCAATAGAGCGGGCGGACATCATCAATGCCCTTCAAGATGTAGGAAGGGCACAGGACTATGACAACCATGAGTCCACATCACTCCTTCAGAAGAAAAAGATGGGAGTTAAAAGGAACAACCAGAAATGAGAAACTTAGTGGGTGTAAGATAAGACTTATCAGCTAACACAAAACTGGAGTCATCAGTCGCTGGACACTGCAGGACATGCTGAGGAGGGGATCTGAGCACCTATGGACATGTTCGGAATGCAATGATGATAATCCGCAAACAATTAAACTTAGCACAACTGAACAAAACACATACTGTAGAGACATCCAGATCTATGCCTTTATAGGTTCCTTTCATCAAAGGTGCAGCTGATGAATCCAGATTTAAACCAGTCACAGTGACTGGGATTCCTCCACTGAAAGACAGATGATATCATAATATATACAATAGATACTATTATCTACATCATCATAATAATCTTTATCTTTTAGTTAGACAGTCTGAAAGCTGATGCTAAATTATCTGATCATCTATGTCCATTATACTTTATTTTCAGATCAGTAAAAGTCTGAGCCCTGAAATTATGATGCCTCTAAAATATATTTAAGAGTATTTCTTCATTTTCTTTAACTATATATATATATATATATATATATATATATATATATATAATCCTCATCTCAACATTGTGCTACCAATGCCAGACCTGGACCCTAGATGCAGGAACAATAAGAAAAATAACCTCTACAGAGATGAAATGTGTTAGACAAATGACAGGAAACAGTCTGAGAGATAAGATCAGAAATGAAGAACTGAGAAAAAAGCTAGGAATAGCCCCCGCCATAGAATATATAAGGAAACAACAGATAAAATGGTTTTGCCACGTGACAAGGCAGAAAGAACAAAACACAACACAACGAGCCTTCGACAAACGTTGTGAGAACACCAGACCCAAGGGTCGACCACGAAAAAGATGGATCGATGGAATATTAGAAGCACTAGGAAACATAACAGCAGCAGAGGCAAACAGAAGAGCAAAAGACCGCAAATTATATCTCCCCTCGACGCTGAAAGGCAGATGAGGAAGGAAAGAAGAATATATATATATATATATATATATATATATATATCTCAACAAATTACCTTATAATAGACTTCTTTGGCAGAAAATCCTTAATGTCAGGGTCACTCATGAAAGCAAAATTTGTAGATGTGGTTTTTGCTTTATCAATGGTAACTTCCAAAGATCCTTGGCCTTTAATCCTTTCAGTGTCTCGTCTCATCCTAGAATATTTTGGGTTCCATTTTTGACTGATGCATGATAGCAAACTTGAGGAAATTCTTCAATAAAAAGAAAAAAGACAAGGACAGATCAGCACAGTGAAATGCTACAAATGAAAGCGTATTTGGCCACAGAATTGTAAACATACACATTATGATGATTTTCAGTAGCTAGATATATTGATAGTTGATACAACATTGCGTTTTGGTATTGGTGTGCTCCTTTCTTTATAATAATCTTCTTATTCTTTTCAACTCCCTGTGAAGCAGAGGTCTTCAACAAACACTTAACAAGCCGTCCTGTTTCTTGCCATTCTCTTAAGATTACTCCATGTTTTCCTCAAGTACATTTTGACCTTCCCCTTTCTCACCTAAAATGGTGATTCCAAAAAAGGGCTTGCTGTGTAATACTCTCATTTGGTTTTCACAGTGTGTGTCCTATACAGCGCTGTCATCTTTGTCTTATCTCTAAGTCCACTGGTATTTTTAATTATTCTTTCTCATAATTCTCAGTTAGTGATTTTGTTCTGTTACCACAATTCTTTTGTGCTGTCAAAACATCCATTGTTGAAAGTCTGTATTTTCTAAATTGTATTTTTGTTGTTCTCCATGTTTCATGGGTATATAATAGGAACGATTTATTGTTGCATTCTTTTTATAGATAAGGAGGCCAGTGCTTGGTCTCACTATTATTACCTGTCCACGCTCTGTATATATTAACCTTTTTTGTAACCGGATTGACCAAATTGTGTCAATGTGGAACTGAACTCACAATCTCGGGGTAATAAAGCCAGAACACATATTATTCTAATTTCATACAAAAGTAATATGAAATTATGTATAAATATGTCATGTCTTGAAACATCATTATGTGATGTGAGTGAAGTCATTAAAATTTGATGCTGTGATGTGACTGGATATGATGTTTTGAAGCTGCTATTATGTGATGTGTTGAAGTCACTATCACTTGTAGTGTAGAAGTTACTAATATGTGAAAATGAGTGAAATCACTAATTACAAAAATATATAACGTTGCTTATCCATTAATGTTATTAGTATCCAAATCATTATTCACCGTTTGAGCAGGTTCATAACTGATTGATCACGCAAACGTGAGCCATGTGAAGACCATTCTTAGTGATGACATAGCTGTACTAGTTTGGCTATCAAGAAAGATGATCCACTTGAGATTTACTTATAAAAGGATTATTCCTGGACAACATTTTTTGTTCTTTCGTGCCTACATCTCAATACTGAGAGATCAATGGAACCATTACAAAGACCCATTCATCAGAAGAAATACAACAAAGTTTTAGTGGCATCTTAAGGCACCTTAATAACATTATTTTATTGCTTACTATGTGATACTCTGATGAACATGAATTTACAGCCATTTATTTACTCTTCTTGTTTTCTTTTTATACACCAGGGTGACCAGGAAATATATTTATCAATATTTGATCAATTGTCTATAAAACAAGGCAATGACTGAATTTAATTTAGTACCTAACTTCAGATTTTCCACAAAACTCTTCAATTTTGAATGCAATGCTGCCTTCATAGATCATTTATTTTTTCTGTCTTCCTTGAGGAGTCCTTTCCGCAGTTTAATGCCCTGTCTATCCAGAAGTACATATGTCTGTCTCACCAACTCAAAGCCATCTATGTCTTCTCAGTCTGATATGTACGATTTGTAATTTGAAGAAGGTAGGTCTGTCTCTTGAGTGATATAAGTATTAGTCTTATTAAAATATCACTACATAGTACACTAAAATACATCATAATGCCACACAAGTACATCACCATCAATGTAGTACCTTTGAAGATCACATGGAACATTAGCCACCTTCACTTCTAGGGATGATCCTATGTCCAAGTTGCTGCCAGTGATTGTGATATTTGTGCCCCCAGATTGGGGACCATGTGAGGGAAAGAAACTGTCCACACTAACAATCTGAAGAGAAAAATGAATTTTTAAAATAGTTGTCTTAATAGTTATATAGAAGGTAGACACTGCTGTATTGGTGGGCTGGTTTTATTACACATAAAGATAGATGTAGTTTTGTAAGGGGGGGTGGTGGGGGGGGGGGGGCTGGTTTTAGAAGAAAGATGTAGCTTTGTGGGGTGGGCTGGTTTTAGAAGATAGATGTAGTTTTGTTGGGGGGTGGGCTGGTTTTAGAAGATAGATGTAGTTTTGTAGGGGTGGTGGGCTGGTTTTAGAAGATAGATGTAGTTTTGTGAGGGTGGGCTGGTTTTAGAAGATAGATGTAGCTTTGTAGGGGTGGCGGGCTGGTTTTAGAAGATATATGTAGTTTTGTTAGGGTGGGGTGGTTTTAGAGGATATATGTAGTTTTGTTAGGGTGTCTGGTTTTGGAAGATATATGTAGTTTTGTTAGGGTGTCTGGTTTTATTACACATGAAGATATATGTAGTTTTGTGATGGTGTCTGGTTTTGGAAGATATATATAGTTTTGTGAGGGTAAAAAAAAAAAAGTAAAGTACCCCCCGTCACGCCAAGTGGCGGCGTATAGGGAAATATGGTGTTAGTGACCCTATATTTTACAGACCTTCAGCACATGATTTTTGGGGTAATGTGGTCGGTATTACGCCCGTGCTGCTTTACTTTCCCAGAAAAAATCCGGTACCCATTTAAGGCTGGGTGAACCCGGAGCCGTCAGTTGGGATCGAACCCTACCACTTGTCCGTAGTAGTCCAGTTCACTAACCACTGAGCTATCGCGGCTCCCACTAATTTTTAGGGAATTAGTAAAACCCAGGTGTCCTCGCCAGGGTACGAACCCCGGCTGTTGCCGTGGTAAGCCAACCGCCTATCGATTGCGCTAACCGGACACTTTTGTGAGGGTGTCTGGTTTTATTACACATGAAGATATAAGTAGTTTTGTGAGGGTGGGCTGGTTTTATTATTTGATACCTAAACTGTTATGGCCTCTTCTGATATATGAGATTAGCTCAAGTACCGTAGAAGCGATGGAGAGCAAGATTAGCAAGTACACGCAGAAATGGCTGGGAGTACCACCAGGACTGACAGATGTTGCGCTGTCCTGTAAGAAAGCTAAGCTGGTCCTCCCATTCAAGTCAGTCCTAGAGGAATATAAGGCCGGCAACGCCAGACTAGCAGTTATGCTGCAAAGCTTGTCAGACGGAACTGTCCAAACAGTGAAGACCGGTCGGAAGTGGCAGGCGTGTGCAGCAGTAAACGAAGCACAAGAGAGTCTCCAGCTAAAGGAAGTAATGGGCTACACGCAGACCAGTAGGTGTGGATTTGGTCATGGAGACATCCAATGGTGGTCAAAAGCATCAAATAGACAACGTAGGGACATGGCAGTCCGGGAGATCAGAGATTTCGAGGAGAACAAGCGTGTGCAAAAGGCAGCACAACAAGTGCAGCAAGGCCAATGGACCACATGGGATATGGCCTTGCAGAGGACACTAACATGGAATGACATGTGGCATATGGCACCACTGCGGCTCAGCTATTTAATCAGATCGATGTATGACCTTCAACCATCACCATGCAACCTTGTGAAGTGGGGGAAGACAGATGACAATCGATGTCCTCTTTGCGGAGGAAGACAGACGATGGAGTATGTTCTTTCCTCATGCAAGACAGCACTAGGCCAAGGGTGGTACACATGGCGACACAACCATGAGAGTGCTGCATGAACTGGCTGCCACCGTGGATGGGCCACGGATGAAGGCCAACAATAAAGTTTGACCAGCTATGTCTAGCACCTACTTTCTGAAAGCAGGACAGGCCGCACGCCCTAAACATAACAACTGGAACGGCTCTACTATCCTGGACATAGCAAACGATTGGGAGATGGTGGTTGACCTCCCAGGGCGAGGGAAGTACCCAGAGTGCATTAAGATATGCAAAATGTGTCCAGACATTGCACTCTACAAGTCAAATATGACCCACGTCATCTTAATAGAGCTCACAGTGCCATTTGAATCCAGGATAGAGGAACAACATATATTTAGACTATCCAAATACAAGGATGAATGGCACAACACGATACAGAGGCATACCAGACTTTCAGAGCACAGGCCGGATATGGCACAAATCTGATGAGAGCAAAAGGAAGACCCTGCTTACCCGCTACATTGAGCAGACGGACCAAAGAAATGAGGCTGTAAAAATGAGGATACAGGGATCGCTGTCAAAATTGTGTAAGGATGTAGGACTGGCAGATCTCACAACCACAACCGGTACTATTTGCACGACACTTTAAAGGTCACACAATACTGCTCCTGGTCCAGATGGTGTTCGGTACGATGACATAGGCGATTTAGCTGACGACGACTTGACAAAACTGGCCAATGAGTTTAATGCCAGTATTCGGAGTGGCCAGATTAAGGAGGAGTGGCTACACAGCTACTTACTACTGCTACCGAAGCCAAACAAGGACCATTCTCAGATCAGTGCCTACAGAATCATCACAATGCAGAACACTGCGGGCAAGCTACTGGAGAAAATAGTTGCCCGTGTCCTCACCTGTCACCTTGAACAGAAACGCTTATTCCCATCCACACTCGGAGGTTATAGATAAAACAAAGAGACATGGCTCAATGCGGCAGTCTTTGCCTATGACGTCTTCGAAGGCTTCCACAGACGAGAGGAGACATGTGCTACTGCTATAGATCTGGAGGATGCATACAACAGGATACCATTTGAATATCTCATACATATGCTCCTCAAACTGGCGGTGCACCCCTTCCTCATTAGATGGATCGCCGCGGCACTGTTTCAGAGGAAGGTGATACTCTTCGATGATCTCTCTTCGTTGGTCTTCCGAGCCAACATCCATTTGTCCAGGGCTGCCACAAGGCTCACCATTGTCACCAGTTCTATTTAACGTGTACACAATAACGATCACAGAAACAACAGCTGGATGGGAGGGGAAGAACTATGACTTTTGTTGCTGATGATATTCTGGTATATCGACAGGGAAGAGACAGACGAACTCGATCGCATTTCTTCCTGGTGTGGGGTTTCAGGTGCCTTGGTTAATCCTAATAAAGCATCCGTTTCATGGTTCTCCCTTAACAATAATATCGTTAATACGACCACACCAATAGTACGGATGGGAGCTGATGAGGTGACCAGGGACAAGTTGATGACATACCTCAGAGTTAAGTTTGATTGCAGCCTGTATTTTTGGTACCACCAGGACCATGTGATAACAAAATCCCACAAAGGATTAGCTGCCTTGAATGTCATGGCAGCTGCCAACATCGAGCAGAGGCTACTTACTCTTCTGTTCCAGGGATTAGTCCTCGCACCAATCGAGTATGCCCTGGCAATTCTTACTGTCAGTACGACTCAAATTGATAAGCTGGAGAAAATACAAAATGAAGCCATGCGCATTATCCTGGTATGTACAAGGGACACTCCCTGTGTAGCAATGAGGTATCTTCTTGACTTTCCAACCATGGATGACAGAATCAAGATCCGGAGAGCACGAGCATACCTGAAGATTAGTACAGATACAGAGCATCCATTGCACCACGTTCTCAACACAGTGAAAGGTGCCAGGCTAAAAAGAGGCAAATCATGGGTGGGCAGAGCAGAAGATGTCATCAAACAGGTCTGTGGGCTTACCAATATCAGCGTTGGTGAGGAGCGGATACCGGTGCCTATGTCATTCAAGGGGACTTTCTCGTGTATTGTCACACTCGACAGGAAAAGTAGGGAACAGAACCCGGTCGTGGTTAATGCTGAGGTCAACGGTCTCATCTGCGATAACACTGATGAGAAAGATGCAGTTATCTATACAGACGGATCTGTAATACGACACGAAAGAAGCGCATGGGCATTTACAGCACACTCGGCAGGCAGAATAGTCAAGGAAGACAGTGGTGCATACGTCATGACCACGAGTAGCATGACAATGGAGGCGATGGCAGTGACCAAGGCATTCAAATGGTTAGAGTCACAAGACTACACCCACGCATGTATACTGAGTGATTCAATGAGCATGATTAAAAAAGTGGAGGCGGGCTCTGTACGCATGCAATGGGTAGAGTCGTTGCAGAAATCCAAAATACGTAAGGTCACCTTTGTCTATGTCCCTGGACATGCGGGAGTACGAGGAAACGAAAGAGCGGACAGGTTGGCTAGCTGCGCTGTCGTTGAGAATGGGCAACCAATAGATCGGGCGGACATCATCAATGCCCTCTGAGATTTGGGAAGAGCACAGGACTTTGACAAACACAGATCCACGTCACTTCTTCGGATGATGGAAATGGGAGTTAAGATGGGCACAGCCAGAAATGAGAAACTTAGTGGCCGTGTAAGAAGACTTAACCAACATAGAACTGGAGTCGTCAGTCGCTGGACACTGAGGGAATTGCTGAGGAGGGGATCTGAGCACCTATGGACATATTCAGAGTGCAATGATGATGACCCGCAAATAACTCAATAACTCAAGGATCTCGCCACCGAGCTGAGACAGCAGGGACTCCAGAGTAGAGTGTTTTCGGTGGTGGTTAGTGCCAGAGGACTCACAACCCCATCCCTATCATCATCATGTACCCTGCCGGTTGGCGTAGGCGATCATGTCCCTCCACAATCTTCTATCTACAGTGCATCGTATCAGTTCTGTTGTTGACTGTTTTCCATGCCATGACACCAAGCTATCCAGTATTTTCTCTCTTTGTCGTCCGCGATCTCTCTTTCCTTTTATTTTGCCAGTTGTAACCAAGTATTCCAACTTTCCTCTTCTCATGATGTGCCCAAAAAATGTTGATTGCTTCTTTCTGATGTTTTTTAAGAGCTCCCTTTTTGTGTTGGCCTTTTTGAGAACTTCCTCATTGGTCTTTTTATCTGTCCAGGGAACTTTCAACATTCTTCTGAGAAATCCCATCTCTGTGGCCTCTAACCGTCTTTTCATTTGTTTGTCTACTGTCCATGATTCGCTTCCATAGGTCAGAATTGGTTCTATATAGCACTGATGAACTCTCTTTCTCATTTTTATTGACATAGATTTGTTGCATAAGATATTTTTCATTTTCTGAAATGCTATTTTGGCCTGAGCTATTCTGCTTTTTATTTCTGTGGTGCATCTCCCATCTGATGTAATTATTGTGCCCAAGTATTTGAAACGTTGCACTTGTTTTAGATTTGTCTCGTTTATTTTTATGCTGCATGATGGTGATGATTGTTTCTTCGATATAACCATTACTTATGTTTTCTTACTATTCAGACTGAGACCTTTCTTGCTGCTTTCTTCTACTATTATGTCTATCACTTCTTGTAGTTCGTTCTCTGTCTCTGCTATTAAGACTGTGTCATCCGCATATCGCAAATTATTTATGTTGTGACCGTTGACTTCAATTCCTTTTTTGTCTACTATTGATCTCATAATATATTCGCTGTAAAGTGAAAACAAGTCCGGTGACAGAACACAGCCTTGTCTGACTCCTTGTTTTATATATTGGAATTGTCCTGTTTGGTTGTTAATTCGTATAGCTGCTGTTTGTTGCCAGTACATATTTTTTATGATTCGCAGATCCTTGCCATCAATGTTTAATTTCTGCAGCATATTGATTATTTCCACATGCTTTACTTTGTCAAATGCTTTCGTGTAGTCTATAAAGCACATGTATAGATCTTTCTTTACCTCTATAGATCTCTCTATCAATGTCCTTAAGATGTATATTGCATTATTGGTGCCCTTTCCTTCCACAAATCCACATTGTTCCTCACTTATTTCTGGTTTTATTTTGTTCCTTACACGTCTCATGATTATTCTTAGTAATATTTTAGTCATATGGCTCATGAGACTAATAGTGCGATGGTCTTCACAATCAGTGGCGCCTGACTTCTTCGGTATGACTACAAAGATAGATTTTAGTAGATCCTCGGTTATGTGTCCTGTGTTATATATGTCATTGAGTAATTTTGTTATGACTTGTACTCCCAACTCTCCTAATACATTTATCTCTTCGATTGTTATATTGTCAGGACCTGGAGCTTTGCCTCTTTTCATGTGTTGAATTGCGTCCTCCACTTCACTCTGCATTATTGGTGGTCGTCCTGTGTCTTCATTTGAATTGTTTAATTCTGGTCTTTCATCATCATAGAGTTGACTAATATATTCTGTCCATCTTTCCATTGTCTTCTCCTGTCCCATTATTATATTTCCTTCCTTTGATTTCACACATCCTGAAACTTGTACTTCTTTTCTTCCTGTTAATTCATTTAACTGATTGTGCATAAATTTTGGGTCTTTATTTTGTTGTTTTTCCATTTCTTCACATTTCTGTTTTAACCATCCTTCCTGTGCTTCTCTGCACTTGTTTTGGATCTCTTTGTGCAATATTTTGTATGCTCGTTCTTCTTTCTTATGTTTTCTTCTTTTGTCCATTAGTTGTAATATTTCTTCTGTCATCCATTTCTTTTTGTTGATTCTTTTAGTCACTGGTATTACTTCTTTTGATGTTTGCTGAATCGATTGTTTGAGCATTTCCCACTGCTCCTGGATTTCCTCTATTTTCTCAATAGCATTATATCTATTTTGTACTATCGTGCTGTACTTATCACTCATCTGTTTATCTACTCTTAGCATATCTAGTTCTAATTTTATATTTCTTGGTGATTTCTGTGCCTTCCGCAATTTTATTCTTATCTTTCCAACTACTGGTACATGGTCACTATTACAATCTGCTCCTGGCCTTGTTTTAACAGACGTTAGCCCATTCCTAATTCTTCTCTGTACCAGTATAAAATCAATTTGATTGTGTACTTTTTTGTCTGGGCTTTGCCATTTCCATAGTCGCCTAGGGTGTTGTTTGAACCAGGTGTTACCTATTATCATTTCATGTGTCTTTGCCCAATCTATCAATCTATCACCTCTGTCATTCGTCTCGCCAAGGCCATGCCCCCCCCAGTCACATTGTGCACTTTAGCTGTTCCTACCTTTGCATTGAAATCCCCTAATACAACAGTTATTTCATGGGATTTACACTGTTCCATGGCTGCCTCTAGCTCCTCGTAAAAAGTGTCAATGTCTTCTTCTTTGCTATTACTTGTTGGTGCATAAACTTGAATTATGTTGATATCCATTGGTCTGATACTGGCCAAAATCCTTTCACTGTTTTGCTTCTTTCTCTATCTAACATGATGCCTACTCCTCTTTCGTGTGTGGTTCCCCCAGAGTAAATTACATTTCCACTGTCGCGTTGTAATAATCCTGCCCCTGTCCATCTCATTTCACATAGTCCCAAGATGTTAAATTTCATTCTCTTCCAACCTGGAATGCTGATCTAATGTTCCAGGTTCCTATTGCTAGTGTCTCTTTATTTTTGATCTTGCATACAGTTGCTTGATGACGATCGGGTGTCACCTGTAGCACATGGCGCTCCCTACCGGACGAGGTGGCTATGAAGCCCCCATTAACGTCATTAGCTGTAAATAGAAGGTTGTGATGTGTCATGATTATTCAAGGCAATTTAAGAAGGTAGTTTGCCATTCCTTTCCTTCTTGGCAGTGACTGTACTAGTCGGTGATCGCAGCCATTGTCTCTATACATGAGATCCTCTGCCTGCCATCGCGGTGTGGGGACCATAACCGGCACTACATGTCGGCTGCTCCCACAACACCATCCACCACCTGCTCCAATGGCTTCACATAACCCTGATAGGGGGGCTAAACGGGGAACTCCACCTTGCCCAGGGGTGTCCCGAAGACTAGCAGAGGAAAGGAGACGTCTTACTCCTCCTTTGGTAGGGCAGAACCCTACCCCGCTAACCTAATATACTCCCTATACGACCTCTTAAAGATAGGAATTAAGGGGGGGGGGGGGGGAATGCAGTCAAGAACAATGAAGACTATTGCTGAGTCAGCTGAAAGAGCATCGTGCTGGCTGTGGCAGTATCGTGACAGACCAACAGTCAAATAATATTATGTCCAGACGATTGGGCGACCATTTTACACGTTGACCACTTATTGCTCCCACATAAGTCAACGAGTAGGCAGAATCGGAGTAGGACTCGAGATGAAGCGATAAGAAGTTACATAATCGACCGGAGGTGAGCATTAGACCAGGTGTTTGTGGCGACAGCAGTCCAAACAACAAGTCCTGAACAACAGGAAGGCAAGACAACTAGGCGTTAATCTTCATCCGCAACTTCTGAATTCCCACGGAAGTCAGAGACTGACGGGTCTATAAAAATGCGTTGTCAATAGTAGCCAAGTTATTTCAATTGGAACGCGTAGCAACGTGCTACGATAAATTAATACAGGTAAGTTAAACTATTTTCGAGCGTTTTATATATTAAGTGGTAGTTATTTTGTGCTGAACATACAGTGTAAGCCTTAGGTTAGTTAAACTATTTTTTAATGTTTTGTGTATTAAGTGTGGCTAGTTTGTGCCGAACATACTGTGTAAGCCTTAGAGGCAATGCAGCAGGAGGTTGACGCCTGGCAGTCATGACCCAGTTGGGCCCAACTCCCTAGAGTGTCAAGAAACTAAAGGGCCGAAACACTTGCTCGACGGTGGGGGTCTTCTTCTGATGATGATGATGATCAGATTGCCTCCTGCTGCGAAGCTCTGTACAAAGAGTTTCCTACTACCACATGAAGATATATGTAGTTTTATGGGGGTGTCTGGTTTTATTACACATGAAGATATATGTAGTCTTGTGGGGGTGGGCTGAATCCTATCTTTTTTACCTATTATCAGTTACCGATCCACTCCATCTTGCTGAGTTACACCATGACAAGAAGCAGCGTATACGCGAGAGTATATAAAAGGATGTTCCATATACAAGCCATTTTAGACTGCTGCCACCATGAAGAGGACATCAATGTGCTAGTTTAAAGCTAAGACAAGCAGTATATGACTAGGTATTGACCGTAGATTTGATCAGAAGTGTTGCATAAAATATGTGTAGTTTTTTTATGCAGAGGGAGCCGCGATAGCTCAATGGTTAGTGAACTGGACTACAAAGGACATGGGGTAGGGTTCAATCCAAACCGACGGCTTCCGGGTTCACCTAGCTTTCAATGGGTACCAGATTTTTTCTGGGAAAGTAAAGCGGCACAAGCATAATAACAACCACATTGCCCCAGAAATCATGTGCTGAAGGTCTGTAAAATTTATGGTCACTAACACCATAATCCCTATACACTACTTGGCATGACAGGGGCTTTTTACTTTTTTTTATTTTATTATGCAGAATATATTGTAAGCTTTAGAGTTCAATGCAGCAGGAGGTTGACACCTGGAAGTCATGACACAGGCAGGCCCACCTCCCTTAGAGTGTCAAGAAGTTACAAGGTCAAAACACTTGTTCAATGGGGTCATCTTCTGATGATCAAATTGTTTTCTGCTGCGAAGCTCTGTATAAAAAGTTTCCCATTACTTTTTAATTAGATATACAATATTTTAATTTGTAACTTAAAACACTAAATATACAGAAATTATTTAGTAGTTTACGGGTAATTCTGCCCAAACCAGAAAAATAATTCTGAGCTTAAAGAGATAACAACATGATATTGCCACTTTTAAAATATTTGAAATAATTTTAATAAAAATTATTGTGATTACTCTTTCTCTATTCCTTCCCACCCTAATTATCAATAACTTCTTTATCTGCTTGTTTTCCTTTACACAATGTGTTTCTTTATTATTTGTAACTCCAAAACAAAGCTCTTATGTCTGTCTTCCAACTAATTGATCGCTGTTCATGTTACACCTTCAAGAGAAAAGGAACACGCGTTGATAAACACAAATAAAATGTATAATGCTGATTACTGATAGGGTAAAGTGACTCACAAGCTTACCTTAAAGTAGTAGGCATCTACAGGGCTATGATTTCCGATGATCTGGTATGGACGGTTTTGTTGAGCATGGTCAAATACAGTGACAACTAAAGGGTGTGAGACCTCCTGATTAGATGCTTTAGTTTCACAAATAATTCTGAAAAATCAGCCAGAGTGAATATAATTTTCCAAGCTACATTTGAACTAAATAACAAAAACTCTATGATAAAGGGAAAATTATAATGACTTTCAATGGAAAAAAAAAAAGAGGAAATAATTTTCATATATCAACAAGATGGTCCTCCTGTACTGGATGTATAACGACATTCTATTGACTAATGTGATATATTTTATTTGTTTCCATCATTTAATGGTTAAACTTATCAATTAATGATGAATATCACAAACTAGATTATGACAGCATTCTCATGTGATTTAATGAAGTAAACTATTGGCATGAAAGTAATCTTGTGATTTCATGTTGTAAATTATGTCTTGGGTCTGCAGCCAAGATTGAGAACAGGAAGAAAGGAGATCCACTTACATGATATTTGTATGATATTCTACTTCACATGTCACTTTTCCAATTTCCACTTTAATTATGGCTGCGGATTCACCAAAATTTTTACCAGTGATTGTCAGATTGGTCCCTCCAGCAGTTGGTCCATGCTTTGGTGAAAACTAGACAAATGGAAAATATTATAGATACATATTTTTTATACACATACATTTCAAGAAACTTAATTTTGTTTGGATTAAATCTTGATCTGTGGCAAAGGTCATATAGCATATAATGTGAAGTATAAAACTAACTTTACTAAACTGCAGGATTTAGAAGTGAAAAAGGGCAGTGTTCTTCTTGTTAACTTTCCTGAGTCAGATTATTACCATCTTCTAAGTCTACCATCCCCATTTCTTTTCCCATTGTTTAAGAGTGGTAATGCTCCCTGCGGGGGCGGTGTTATAGTAAAAAAAAAAAAGAAATAAGTGCCCCCGTCACGCCAAGTGGCGTATAGGGAAAATGGTGTTAGTCACCATACATTTTACAGACCTTCGGCACATGATTGTTGGGATAATGTGGTCGGTATTACGCCCGTGCCGCTTTACTTTCCCAGAAAAAAAGCCGGTACCCATTAAACGCTGGGTGAACCTGGAAGCCGTCGGTTGAGATCTAACCCTACCTCTTGTCCTTTGTAGTCCAGTTCACTAATCACTAAACTGTCGTGGCTCCCTGGGCGGCGTTATAGTCTAGTAATAATTGTATTGCTCTGCAGTTTTTTGAAAGACATATCAGGATATTCAATTGTGTAAACATGTTGCACAGTTGAAGTTTTTTTATTCAATTTTAGCCAACAACTGGTCAGATTTTTATCAAGTAAGTTTTCTCCTAAAGAAAATGGCTTTCTTGTTTCACTAATGAGAGAACTGATTTTAAGTTGAAGAAGCTTTATAATTGCTATAGAAACTGAAACATGAATTATACACCAGTGTCAACGAAAGTTAGCATTAACATTTTTCACAGAGTGTTGATGATTATCCCAATATTGGCACTGGCGATAAGAGAGCATTGCCCATTCCTTGTACTAGCTCTAAAAATAGCATATATTTAGTGAAAAATGTTCAAGGGAATTATTATGATATTATTTTTCTATCTAGTTAATTGTTTCACCGGATTTGTGGTATTTTATATATGTCATCAGACGTGAGGTATTTTATATATGTCACTGCACTTGAGGTATTTTATATATGTCACCAGATGAGGTATTTTATTGTCACCGTTCTTGAAGTATTTTATATATGTCACTGCACTTGAGGTATTTTATATATGTCACTGGACTTGAGGTATTTTATATATGTCACCGGATTTGTGGTATTATATATATGTCACTGGACTTGGAGTATTTTATATATGTCACCGACCAGGGGTATTTTATATATGTCACTGAACTTGAGGTATTTTATATATGACACCGGACTTGAGTTATTTTATATGTCACCGGACATGTGGTATTTATATATGTCACTGAACTTGAGGTATTTTATATATGTCACCAGATTTGTGGTATTATATATATGTCACTGGACTTGGAGTATTTTATATATGTCACCGGACATGTGGTATTTTATATATGTCACTGAACTTGAGGTATTTTATATATGACACTGGACTTGTGGTATTTTATATATGTCACCAGATTTGTGGTATTTTATATATGTCACTGGACTTGAGGTATTTTATATATGCCACTTTCATAGGCACAAAATGATCCGGATAAAAATAAAAGTTGAGTTAAAAAGTGATGTATGTGGGTCAAACAAGAAGTTTACCTCTTTACAAGAAATGACAAAGCAGGTGGGATGCTAGATATCATTGTAAAGACACTATTGTTTGAAATTTCCCAAAAATGCAAGGTGTGCATAGGTTGCTGTGTGAGAAATTGAGGATGCGATTACTGAGTGTAATGGTGTCTGACAGCAACAGAACTAATGCTGTCAGTGACTAATAGCTGATGGCTTGTGCTAGGATTAGTGAACAACCATCAAGACTCTACAACAACTCTTCATGGTGCCTCTAGAAACAGACTAACTAGTCTAGTCTGGCCAAACAAGTAGTGAACAACCATCAAGACTCTACAACAACTCTTCATGGTGCCTCTAGAAACAGACTAACTAGTCTAGTCTGGCCAAGCAAGTAGTGAACAAAGAGGGAAGACAACCTGGTAATAAAAAATGTCATGTAGAAGTCAGAAATGTTGGGCTGAAAGGAACAGATATCACAGTTCTGGTGCAAACCATAACACAATCTAAAACCGCTCTACACCCTTTTAACTCAAGATTACGATAGGGTAGGAAAAAAAATACCTAATCAAAATACAAATTCTTCAAAATTTGACAGTTTGTTGTGGTCAACCACACCCCCCTCCTTTCTCCTAATTGCTACTTCCGGTGACCCCTGAGTGTTGGATTTCTTTCCTTTGATGATGAATTTTCTTCTACCCATTTCATCAGATACAGCTCATATAATGCTGGAAAAAAATTGTAAATTTTCAAGAACTTTTTGCTGTGAGCAGGGAAATTTCTTCAGCTGTTGGTTGACATTAAGCAACCTTTGTTAACTCTGGAAATGCAGCGAATAACGCCATAAGGCAGCCGAACATACTGACGAACTTATGGTATTCGTATCAATAGACAATTTAAAACATCCGGTACAAATGGTCATATATCAACCTTAGACAGGAAATTCTAGTTCCTGTGTCTCTCCTAGTGTAAACACACAGATGTGTGTCGAAAGTTCAAAGAAAATACTATTTTTAGAACTCCTAATGTTACAATTAAGTGGTAGTAATTTTTTACTATGGTATCGTAAACATGTGAGTCACAGATAGGTATTGTAATCTAGGGTTAAGGAAGGATGACAAAGAGGACAGTCAACTTCTTGAGTAGTTATTGGTTGAAACCAGAAAAAAAGAAAGATAACTAAGATGGAGACATGGTTTTGGGCTCGAATTTGGAAGCTACACAATCAGGTAAGTGAAGATGCGATGATAGACATGCAAAGCCGTGTGTGTGAATTTGTGGGAGCTATTATACATCAATTTTCAGGTGCATATCTTGACTTCTTCACACTAAAGTACAAAACATTTTTACCAACTCCTGACTCTGCTAGATACACAATTCTATCAGCTTTCTGTCAATTTCTCTTTAATATGGTTTTCTATGTGTTTCATGTACTCTAAGGAAATTTCAACCAAAACTTTTTGACCAACCACACACCAGCATGACCAGTTTAAAAGCATCCTCCTTAGCACTCCCACAATGAAGATGCTCAAAAACTACAAAGATGAGGAAGTGAGGAAAGCCCATAGGAAGAAATCAACAAAATAGACATAGCAAACATCTATAAACAAATAAAACCTGAAAACACTAAAGACCAGATGGAAGGCTTCTCCTACTAGGAAGGGGTGGGTGCAACAGGGGGAGCTTTAAAAAAACACCCCATATATCCAATGATGAGGAAGCCATGCGAGTAAGACCTGCACTCAAAGCTCTATCCATGGGGAAGGACATCCTGGAAAACAAACCACCACTACATAGCAGTTACAATTGGGAGAAGGAAAGGCTATGGGAGAACACCCAGACAAATATCACGGGCAAAGTGGGCTCAAAAGCCCTGGCTGGTATCCACCTTATGAGGAGGAAAACTCCTATGTCAAAGTAAGATAAATCCTGTCATAGATTGAAAGTGTCCACCCCTACGGTGCAGGTCTAAAGGAAAAATCATAATAGAAATGCATATGCAAGCAGCGATGATGCGACTAGCTTATCTGTGTCACAATGTTGTTTCTACCCCTCCATCATAAAACTAAGCTAAGAGTCAGCTTTGTATGGTCAGAAGACTTTAACGCTGAAGAAAAAATAGAATATGGCATAACTACTATTTTTACAACATTAATCCATTCCTGGGGTCTGTCAGGGGAACTTAAAGGACCATAGAATAAAGGCCGCTTGTCCAGTGCAGTTGTCAGGTGGTCAGGTCTAAGTGTGTATTTCACCCTCAATAGAAACAACTTTTGACCCTACTGTAATTCGAACCCCCATGTTCTCCTGGTTTTTGGAGCATGACAAGTTATCAATTTGACCACCAGCTTGGCATAAAAAAAGCAAATAGAGACAAAGGACAGTGGTAAATATTATCAGATAAATTCAACACATTATTTGGACTAACTAAACCAGAAGATGATGATGATGATAACAAACACTTACATCAGCCACTGTAGGTGGGCATGCAGCATTGGGTTTTGCCATCCATACGTTTCCAGATAGACATTCATTCTTCGTGGTGCATGTGTTATTACACCACCCACATCCAATGGGGTCATTGCTCATAAGGCACTGGTCACAGTCCAAATAGAGGCCACATGACCAAGCTGGAAACTTCACAATCTGAGCACAAGAATTAAAAGTAATGAGTAACGATGTTGTATATAATTTTTGTGTGGTCAGAAGGAAAGAACTCACAAACTGTTGGATAGATAATCATAATAAGAGTAGAACCAGAGAAGACAGAAAAACATCCTAAACTCATCTTGAAAGCTCACAATTCTTCTTCTTCTGCGATCATGACTCTGTCAGAGTAGGATTACGGACTCTCTCACGAAGGCAGCTGTCTGCTTAAGTGATTCGGTTGCCCTGTATAGTTTCTCTTCCATGGAGGTGGGTGTGGACCACATTGTGCTTCTCAATTTATTTGGTTGATAAAAAAAAATGCCCACTAATCCATCTTGTTTGGATTTCCCTTAATTTGTAAGGGTTTTTCTTTAAAATGGACTTGGAAATAACGCAAGGCTTCGTGTAAAGGAAAACAGACCACTAGTGCATTGGGGTTAAGGCAAAGAAATGCAAATGAATGCGAAGCTGCAGTAAAGCTGATTGTGAAGGAAATTAGAAAAAATGGTATGTTAGAAGCTTTACGTGATTAGTAGACGACACAGATTTGAACGACGTTTCGGCCCAATAGGCCTTCAGGTTTTGTTACTGGTTAGCTATGTAGGATTAGTTTCACTTACATATCCGTGTGTGTGTTTTTTGTTTGTTCCTGCTGAAGGCCTATTTGGCCGAAACGTCGTTCAAATCTGTGTCGTCTACTAATCACGTAAAGCTTCTAACATACCGTTTTTTCTAATTTTTTTTCTAATTTCCTCCACTAGTGCATTATTAACTGTAACAAGATAGATTAGTGCAACTGTCTGCGTATTAAAAAAAATTTATAATAGAATAGAATAGAATAGAATAGAATAGAACACATTCAAATTTATGGAGAAATGTCAAAATAACTCTGCCTTTATATATTTGATAATCAAATTTACTAAACCCATGTTTGAAACAGACTATAAATATTGAGACTAATCAACCATGCTATATGAATACATATAACCAATAAAAACAGTTTTCACTAAAATGTGTGTGCATGTGTGTGTGTGAGAGAGATAAAAAGAGATAGAGTGAGAGAGAGAAAGAGGTAGGATTGAAGATTATTGGGCTAGAATTTCACTCACTCTTCCTCAATAATATATTGCTTTGCACTAGTCCACAGAGGAAAAAATCCCCATTAGTATATTGTGCAAATGCCAAATATGGCCCTCATGATTAAACATGTCACTTATGACTAAGCATAAAAGAAAGCTTGTCACCATAGAGATGAGATATCTGAGAAGAGTGCTTGGAGTGACCAGAAAAGAGAAAATCAGAAATAATATTATAAGAGAAAGCACAGGCACTGAATGAATCCTAAACTACATAAAGAAAAAACAAATTAACTGGTTTGTCCATCTAGAAAGAATGCCGTACAATTCCTTACCATACAAAGCATATATTAAAAGAGAAGAGCAAGAGGCAGACTCTGAGTAGGATGGACAGACAAAATCAAAGAAATGCTACAATTACATCAACTGACAATGACTGTGGTTAGCGGGGTGGAGTTCTGCCCTACCAAAAGAGGAGTAAGACGTCTCCTTTCCTCCGCTAGTCTTCGGGACACCCTTGGGCAAGGTGGAGCTCCCATTTAGCCCCCCTATCAGGGCTATGTGAAGCCATTAGAGCAGGTGGTGGATGGTGTTGAGGGAGCAGCCGACAAGTAGTGCCGGTTATTGTCCCCACACCATGATGGCAGGCAGAGGATCTCATGTATAGAGACAATAGCTGCGATCTCCGACTAGTACAGTCACTACCAAGAAGGAAAGGAATGGCAACCTACCTTCTTATATTGCCTAGACTAATCATGACAAATCAGAAGGCGAAGGCACGCCTACCAGCACCAGAGCTGGAAGTTGTCAGTAACCCACAGCTGATGGCTTGAGCTAGGATCAAAATGAACCAAAACCGTCCAGACCCTGCTCCACCTCTCCGCGGTGCCTCCAGTAACAGACTAACCTGTCTAGTCTGGCCAATCATGCAGGGATCGAAGAGGGAAGAGAACCAATTCTGACCTATGGAGGCGAATCATGGACAGTAGACAAACAAATGAAAAGGCGATTAGAGGCCACAGAGATGGGATTTCTCAGAAGAATGTTGAAAGTTCCCTGGACAGCTAAAAAGACCAATGAGAAAGTTCTCAAAGAGGCCAACACAAAAAGGCAGCTCCTAAAAAACATCAGAAAGAAACAATCAACATTTTTGGGCACATCATGAGAAGAGGAAAGTTGGAATACTTGGTTACAACTGGCAGAATAAAAGGAATGAGAGATTGCAGACGACAAAGAGAGAAAATACTGGATAGCTTGGTTTCATGGCATGGAAAACAGTCAACAACAGAACTGATATGATGCACTGTAGATAGAAGATTGTGGAAGGATATGATCGCCTATGCCAAATGGTATGGCACGTGATGATGATGACAATGACTGTAGCCACTAAAAGGGTGAGTACCAGAACTTTCTATCTCCCTCAACACTCAACCGGGTACAAGAGTAAGTGAAGAAAGAAAGAAGAAATTAGTTCTCCTTCAGCCGTCAATGACAGCATACAGGAAATAAATAAATACAAATTATCCATGTTTGACAATCCTCTGCTATTATGCTCTCAATATTTTTTCTTATCACATGGTCAATATATACATATCTTATTTTCCATTTTTATATTTAAGATTGTTGGTTGCACTGCCATTTCTCTTATGTCTGCACTAGTCTTTAATTCATTCCTTGCTACAGGTTTCTCAAATTAATTTCAACTACACATAAACTTTATTTTCTCATACACCTCAAACAAGACAGTCATCTATTGCAGCCAGAATAATACACATACTACCATATATCTGGTTTTTTTTATATATTAAGTTTTGATAGAATGCATCCACACTGACAGACACTCACCTTATTGCCAGCCAAAACATAAAAATTTCCATCTGTGTCATTATCCATGTCCCCAGCAATTGGCTGATTACCAAGACTGTATTGAAATAATTGTGTTGCTTGTTCATTTTCTCCTTTGTTATAGCGAACCTAGCAATGAGATATTACATAAAATGCAATTAATTAATAAGAAAAAATTTACAATTTTCATATAAATATATTATCTTGTTGCATATCCTTTGCAGAATGTTGCTCTCATTACAGCCCAACTGAAGGAATCTCTGTATCTAGCGAGATCTTCACTTTCTTTGTCTTTAAGTTGAAGGCCTATATGATGCACTGAAACCACCATCTTTTTGGTCAACCTGGAAATATGTTTTCCACTGCTGTTCTTTTGATACCACAGAGCCTTTTAATATAGCCATAATATGTCATTTCCCCATGTAAGATATTGTCTATAAGCCAGACATCTTTAATGTTCAGTGCTTTTAATAAATCTACATATTTTCTTTATTATTATCCAAGGAATTCTGATAATTTTTCTGTAGCATTTTGCTGAACATGAACAAATTGTCTTCTTTATTGTTTGTGTGAGTGTCCATAATTCACGGCTATTCCTATGTTGTTTTACTTTTACTGCTTTACTGGTATTGTACCATATATTTTTCAGGGTATTTAATTTATGTATTGCTGTTGCCAATATTGTCTTGATTTTGAAGCTACTATGATTTCTTGATAGTATAATCTGTTGTTTGCTACTGCTTTCTGACTGGCCCTGACCATATATACTTTGGTCCCTATTGTGCCCTAAGTCCAATATCTGGCTCAGCTCCTGCCTTTGACCAGGTTGATTATCCATCCATTCTGCCAGCAGCTGTGTGTACCATTGAAGGGGGATTTCTTTCATTGCTTTCCTTTGCATTCATTGTAAAGCTGGCCAGCCAAAGCCAATTTTTGGAAGGTGCGTACACAAGCAAGCATAAATATAGATATAATAATATAAATATAGATATTTACAAATTTTATTAACTATTTCTGTAGCAAAAACTGATTGCAAGGGATTTGAAAAATATGATTTGACGCTTTCTTTAAAGTATTCAGACTAGTATTTGTCTATGCCCTGATGTTACTAACTCATAGCAAAGCCATTTCTTTATCCATTCAAGTGAGTATCTTAACCACAAAGCTGTATCTCTGAAAAAAAAATATTAAACAAAAAAATAGATACCCCAGTGACATTCATGCCATATCTAAAAACTCCAGAAGATTTTTGTAGAAACTAGGGGATGCAAGCTGAATGTCCCAATGTTGTCGCCATATGGTGCAGTGGTTAGGGTTTTTACTACGCCCTTCACAGAAACAACTGACAACAATTGTTTACTCATCTAACCTTCAACTCTTTCAGTATTTCTCCATGATATTTTCATAGAAATGATTTTACTGTCTGCTGCCTATCATAAAAAGTATCCTATACATTTATAGCAGCACGGGCGTAATACTGACCACATTACCCCAAAAGTCATGTGCTGAAGGTCTGTAAAATATAGGGTCACTAACACCATATTTCCCTATATGCCACTTGGCGTGACGGGGGTACTTTACTTTTTTTTTTTTTTATACATTTATACTTCACGGACCTAGATTCTTGTCTTACAACATCAGCCTATTATTTAAAATTAAAAAAAAAAAGGATGCTAAATAAATCAACAATTTGTATTTTTAACTCATTATTTGTTTAGCTCAGTGTTACTAAGAGGCCTCACCCTGAAGATAAGAGGCCTCATCCTGAAGATGAGAGGTCTCACCCTAAAGATGAGAGGTCTCACCCTAAAGATGAGAGGTCTCACCCTAAAGATGAGAGGTCTCCCACTGAAAATGAGAGGTCTTACCCTGGAGACGAGAGATCTCACCCTGAAGACGAGAGGTCTCACCCTGAAGATAAGAGGTCTCACCCTGAAGATAAGAGGTCTCACCCTGAAGATGATTAGTCTCACCCTGAGGATGTTGAGCCTCATTATATCCATTCATATTCCTGCCTTTAATTTCTGAATGTTTAAAAGCATCCATGAAAGGATCAACGTGTGATGAAACAGAAAAAGGCTATAAGTAAGGGTTACCTCTAAGCCTTTAGATGTGTAGAAAATACAGTGCTGGTGACCATATTTTTCAACGAGACATTTTGTTTTATGGATGATGTTGCTGATATTACACAAGCCCGACCAACTTTTCCAGCTTAATTGTTGGAAACCAATTTCTGTGGCTGGGTGAACCCCGAAGCCACATCTGTAGGGGTTAAAGAAAAATAAACATGGCCACATTATTCAGGAAGAGAACCCACTCTTTTGGTCAGCAAGAAGCATATTAACCACTCAGTCACTGTGACGTCTTCTAGGCAGTACACATTCAAATAAAAAAAAAAAAAAAAACTTGCCACAAAGAAATAAAATAACCATTTACCTTACGGATGTTACCATCTGCATCACCCAATAAAAACACAATGGTATTATCATCGTATAACTGAAATGGTTTCACAACTGTTACAGCAGTGTTTAACTTTATGGTTAATTCCATGTTTAATGGTGTTGTCCCTCTGACACCAATATCATCAATTTGCACACACTCTTTTCTGCTCAGACTTTGTTGGGCTGCCTGAAATATGAACACATGGATGGTTATGTTTGTTGGAAGAAATATGGATCCTCAAATTAATGTTTTAAAATAAAATAGGTGTTCAACTATATGTAGATCTCTTATAATTATAAATTATAGCTGTTGGAGCTGAGATCACTCGGGACAAACCTGTAATTGTTTATTCATTGATTGCAGCTGAGGAAGTGTATGCAAATACTGATGTTTCAAGAAGACTACACCCATGCTAGTATACTAAGTGATTCAATGAACATGATTAGAAAAGTGGAGGCGGGCTTTGTAAGCAGGCAATGGGTCGAGTCATTACAGAAGTCAATGATACATAGAGTCACCTTTGTCTATGTCCCTGGACACACGGGAACATGAGCAGACAGGATGGCTAACTTGAAGACAGTCAACCAATGGATCAGTCGGATATCATCAATGCCCTCCGAGATATAAGCAAAAAAAGGCACAAGACTTTGACAACCATGATCCCACATGACTCCTTCAGATGAAAGAGATGGGAGTTAAGACAGGCACAGCCAGAAATGATAGGCTTAGTTGGGCATATAAGACTTATCAACCAACACAGAACTAGAGTAGTCAGTCGCAGGATGCTGTGGGACACAATGAGGGGAACTGAGTACCTTTGAACACGCTTGGAGTGCAATAATAACCCACAAATAACTCAATAATTGATGTTTCCAGTTCACTGATTGCAACATCAAATTAATCTTAATAAAAGAATGAATGAGAGTGTAAATTACCACAGTTTATTGATATCTTTGTGGCTCAAAAATGGCCTCCTCAATGAACACAGACTATATATGCAACAGAAACTAGATATGAAAGTATAGCGTAAGTCATCAGGTTGACTGTCCTTTTGACTGTCTGAATGTTTCTCACTGTGTAGCTATGTTGCCTGGATCAGTGAGAATACTCCATAGTGATTTTAGTGGAAAAGGGCTCAGAGGGACATATGCTTTGAGAAATTTATTATATAAATTTCCATGAAGATAAAATACAGATACTTCTATTTTACATTCAAAGTGATTAGAGGAAAGAAACTGTATTTTTAAATATAACAACTTTTATGATTAATAAATTATTATTGCATCCACTCAAAGCTATGCCCTATAAATCTTTAATCTTTTTATTACAATCACTAACTACCAAAATATCATTGATACATAAATAATGACTTTAGCTAGAAATGTTACTTTTTGTGTGTGGTATCAAAGATTGAATAAATATTGACTTTAGCTAGAAATGTTACTTTTTGTGTGTGGTGTCAAAGATTGAATAAATATTGACTTTAGCTAGAAATGTTACTTTTTGTGTGTGGTATCAAAGATTGAATAAATATTGACTTTAGCTAGAAATGTTACTTTTTGTGTGTGGTGTCAAAGATTGAAACCACTTCCATAAAATATAAAATTCAAGAATGAAAGGATTGTACTAGGGTCAGAACATACTCATCTATGAATGCTGCAAAATGTTCAAGATTATAAATAAAATGCCCCTTTAGAATGAGAAAAAAGTTGTGTGATCATCATCATCAAGTACCGGGCCTACTGGCGTAGGTGATCATGTCTCTCCACAACTTTCGATCTCGACAGTTCTTTATCATTTCTGTTGTTGACCTTCTGCCAATCCATTCTCTTAAGCTGTCTGGTATTTTCTCTCTTTGCTTCCCTCTATCTCTTCGTCCTTCAATTTTTCCAGTTGTTACAATATATTCCAGTTGCTCTCTTCTCATTACATGGCCAAAAAATGATGATTGCTTTGACCTCTTTCAGAACATTTTCATTACTCTTCTTAGCTGTCCATGGTATTCTCAACATTCTCCTGTAAAACCACATTTCTACAGACTCCAGTGATTTTCTTGTCTGTTGTCCTATTGTCCATGATTCACATCCATATGTTAAGACTGGCTCTACATAACATTTAAGAACTCTTTTTCTTGTTTCTATTGTCAAAAATGGATTGCATAGTATCTTCCTCATTTTCTGGAAAGCTGCTTTTGCCTGAGCCATTCTGCATCTCACCTCTTTTGTACATCTTCCATCTGAGGTTAACAAAGTTCCCAAATATTTAAATTCATTTACCTGTTTTAATATTGTTCCACTGGTCTTTATTCTGCACTGAGGTGATCTCTTTTTCTTTATTGTTACAATTACTTCTGTCTTTTTGCTATTAAGGCTGAGTCCTTTATTTTTGCTTTCTTTCACTATAATGTCCAACATTTCTTGTAACTCATTTTCACTCTTAGCAATTAATACTGTATCATCAGCATACCTTAGATTATTTATATTATGACCTCCAATTGTTATTCCAGGCATGCCCCTTACGGATCTTAAAATAATCTCACTATAAATATTAAACAAATCTGGTGACAGCACACAACCTTGTCTAACACGCTGTTTTATTTCTTGAAACATTCCCAATTGGTTTCCCGTTCTTATGGCCACTGTTTGTTGCCAGTACATGTTCTTTATTATTCTTAGATCTTTGCTGTCTACGTTTATGCTTTCTAAAATTTTTATTATTTCTTGGTGCTTTACTTTGTCAAATGCTTTGGTATAATCTATGAAACATAGGTATAAATCTTTTTTCACCTCTATGGCTCTTTCTACTAAAGATCTTATGATATATATGACATTGCTCGTTCCTTTACCTCCAACGAAACCACACTGTTCATCGCTAATTTCTGGACTGATTTTGTTTCGCACTCTTCGCATACATCCTTATTAAAAGAAAAAACTGTGCTCAAAATGTATGCCAAATATTTCAATTTGTAACACTTTTAAAGTCTTTCAAAACTGAAATTAACATTAAAGAGGTCAGACTTCACAAGTAAGATGTCCACAGAGCTAAATAACAAACAAACTCTGTGTGAGTTCACTGGCGAGTGAGACCCCATGCAGTACTCAAATATTTTGTGTGAGATATCTTATTCTTTTCTTTTACCATAGACTAACAAAGCATGGTTTACAGGTTATTGAGTTATTTGCGGGTCATCATCACTGCACTCTGAACATGTCCATAGGTGTTCAGATCACCTCCTCAGCATGTCTTGCAATGTCCAGTGACTTTAGACTCCAGTTCTATGTTGGTTGATAAGTCCTCTTATACGCCCACTAAGTTTCTTGTTTCTGGCTGTGCCAATCTTAACTCACATCTCTTTCATCTGAAGGAGTGATGGTTGTCGATGTCCTGTGTTCTTCCCACACCTCGGAGGGCATTGATGACGTCCACCCGATCCATTGGTTCACCATCTTCAATGACAGCACAGCTAGCCAACCTGTCTACTCTTTCATTTCCCCGTACTCCCGCATGGCCAGGGATGTAGACAAAGATGACCCTACATATTTTTTATTTCTGCAATAACTTTACCCAATGCCTGCGTACAGAGCCCACCTCCATTTTTCTTATCATGCTCATCGAATGGTTTATGGGTATCCTTTGCAAGTCAGAGTCTGGCCCACATAGTTAATCTGTTTCCATTGTTCAGTGATAGATTTCTGCTTGGTCTGCCTAAATTTATGGTCATTGTAGCAGATCTGGATTTAACCCTGGGTTACTATAGTAGACTCTGGTTATAATGAGAGTTTATAATCTCGGGACCATCAAAATATTGTCATTATATCCAATTTATGTTTAAAATAGGAGAATGTACTATGTAAACAAAGAAATAGCTGTCAAGAATGTTAAATGTGGATGAGCTGAGTAATTATCCACAATAAGTGTGATTCTTTATCCCTACAAGAATAATTTCCCACCCTTTAACACCTGTACAACATCAACTGCGATTTCGGCACTTCTGTCTCATTCCATTTCAGATCTCCAGGCCACGATACCTCTGAAGACTTCTGGGTTACTGGTATCATCTCTTGCTCCATGGATACCCAGAGACTTGGAGAATCGATTGATAGCCCGCTTTGGCACTTTCCATCCAAGGGGACTAAACTCTTTTTCACTCTTTCCTTTATTTACTGACCTCTTCTTTTATTCTCATACCTCCTGCCTTTCTTCCCTCTTGCCACCCCTGCTTTCTCTTTTTCAGGTGACTCTTACTTTATTCAACTCTTTTTTGGCCTATTTGGCATAGTGACCACCAGACGCTTTGGTCCTGGTCACTTCCTCTTCCAGCAATTCCTCCACATGGCCCTTTTCAGATAGATAAGTACTTGCCTTGTGTGTGTGTTATTGTATTTATATTTGTTATATTGTACTTGATTAACTTACGGTGTCATGGAGGCTACGGGCAGTCGTTTTTATATTTCGGCTCTTGCCGATATATTTAAATGATTTGTGTGACAGTCGAGTTATGAAATTATGTGTTGCTATTCCCCGTTTGGAGTATGTTTTATTTCGGATGCGTGGATAAACTGTGATTACCGATATTTAAGTGGAATATGATTTATTCTTTTTTGTGTCGTGTGTTCGCGGTTCAATAGTCAAGCACATGGTTCGACAAAAAATAGGCGCCGCCGGGTATGTTCAACCCAAATTTAAAAAAGTCTGTGTCGGTGGATGGGGCGGAGGAATCGAAAATGATCAACTGCCCAGAGGGCGAAAACAGCAAAGTGTGTGGTGCACATGAGACATATTCAGAACACGAAAGACGAATATGGCAGACCACCATGAAAGAGATTGGAGCCTCATCACGTAACACTCCAAAGAAAGCCATGGAGAGAAATTCTAACTACTGAATTAAGAACGAATTAAAAATAGCTACATGGAATGTTAGGACCTTATACCAACAAGGAAAATTAGAAAATCTAATGGTAGAAGCAGAATGATTAAACATAGATATCTTAGGCATATCAGAAACAAGATGGAAGGAAAGTGGATACATACAAGACGATAAATATACATTTATATATTCAGGTAACACAAAAGAACATCAAAGAGGAGTAGGCATTCTAATAAAACGAGAACTACAAAAATATATAAATACTCACTTGACATACAATGATAGGATTATACTATTAAAAATGAAGGCAAAACCATTCGACATAGCAATAATACAGACATATGCACCTACTCAAGACTATACAGACGAACAAATAGAGGCATACTATGAAGATCTAAACACAGTTATGAAACAAGTGAAATCATCAGACATCTTGATTATAATGAGTGATATGAATGCTAAAGTAGGAAAAGGTAAATATAAGACCATAATAGGAAATCATGGTCTAGGAAAAAGGAATAACAGAGGAGAAAGATTAATACAATTTTGTGAAAAAAACAGACTGATAATATGCAACACCTTCTTTGAGCAAGAGAAAAGGAAATTATACACATGGAAAAGCCCTGGAGACAAGAAGAGAAATCAAATAGATTACATAATGATAAAAGACAGATTCAGGAACAGCGTCAAGAAAGCCAAAACCTACCCAGGAGGAGATATTAATTCAGACCACAATCCTGTAATGATAAAAATGAAAATCAAATTAAAGAGAAACAAACAAAAAACTAATTCAGCAACACCAATAGATATAACAGCGTTAAACCAGAAAGATGTAAAAAAAACTTATACTGTACAAGTAACAAACACATATAAGAAGCTGCTAGAAGAGGGGATTGAGCAGTACAGAAGAGAAAATCCTGAGGAAAAAAGTCACAACAAAATGGCAATGCATAAAAAAACAGCATGCAAGAATCCTGCAACACCTTGCCCAAAAAGGAAAGTAACAAAAAACGAAAATGGATAACTGACAAAATCTTAGAAAAAATGGAAGAAAGAAGACAAGCGAAAAATACTGCCAGATACAAGGATATAGACAATGAAATACAGAGAATGTGCAAAAAGGCAAAAGATGACTGGCTCAACCAAAGATGTCTAGAAGTCGAAACTATGGAAAGTAAACAAAACTTAAGAGAGATGCACACAGAAATAAAGAGAATGACGAATAAAGACAAAAAAGCTGTACGAAACGGATGTATTGCAAACAAAAAGGGAAGAATGCTAACAGACAACAAGATATAATAGATAGATGGCAAGAATATATAACAGAATTATTTCATGATGAAAGGGACAAAAAGCCAGACATAAAATGTACATACAACTATAAAATCCTGAAATCTGAAGTAGAAAAAGCTATAACAACAATGAAAAAGGGAAAGGCAGCAAGACCTGACAATATACAAATAGAGATGATACAGGCTCTAGAAGAGTTTGGCATCGGAGTGATCACAGACATATGCAATGACATATACCATACAAACGATTTAAAAACATCAACTTTCATTGCAATGCCTAAAAAGAATGGTGCAGTTGAATGCAGTGATTTCAGAACAATAAGCCTAATGAGCCAGGTAACAAAAATTTTACTAAAAGTTATACAGGGAAGGATTCAGAATAAAATCAATACTGAATTAGATGAGCAACAATTTGGATTCAGGAAAAACAGTGGGACAAAAGAAGCCATATTCAGCATGAGAACATTGATTGAAAAGTACACAGAAGTAAACAAACCAATATATGCTTGCTTTATAGACTACACCAAAGCTTTCGATAGAATACACCATAACCAACGACTAATATGTAATTTGTACTGGGAGCAAACAGCAATAATAAAATATAACAAGGAGAACTCTACACCGATGGACATAAAAAGAGGAGTAAGACAAGGATGCATCCTATCACCAAGCTTGTTCAATCTATACACTGAGCAAATCTTTAAAAACATCTCAGAGATACCAGGCCTAAACATTAATGGAAAGATAATCAATAACCTAAGATATGCTGATGATACTGTACTACTAGCAGAAAATCCTAAAGACCTACAACAATTGCTTAATGTGATAAACATAACAAGCAAAAAATATGGACTAGAAATGAATATCAAAAAGACTAAAACTATGATCATAAACAAAGAAAATTCTCAAGACCTACAATTAAATATCACAGTTGAGGGAATACATCTGGAGACAGTCCAGAGCTACAACTACCTGGGGCATACTATAACCAATGATGGAAAATGCAAAATTGAAATAAACAAAAGAATAGGTATGGCAAAAAGTAATTTTAATGCCATGAAAAATATACTAACAACAAAACAAATATCAACAGGGCTGAAACTAAGAATGGCAAAATGTTACATCTTCTCAATATTCCTCTATGGTGCAGAAACATGAACATTAGACAAGAAAACAGAACAGAAAATTGAAGCCTTTGAAATGTGGATTTATAGAAGAATAGGTAGAATTGGATGGAAACAAAAGATAACAAACGATGAAGTTTTAAAACAATGAAATAGAAAGAGAACTACTAAATACAATTAAGACAAGACAAATGAAATTTTTGGGGCATGTTAAAAGACAACAGCCTACTAAAAGTAATATTAGAAGGAAAAATACAAGGTAAAAGAGGCAGAGGCAGACCAAGATTAACATGGACGAGTAACATCAAAAGATGGACAAGTCAATCTATGACAGCCTGCACCATCAAAGCAAGAAACAGAGTAGAATGGCGATCCATGGTAGCCAACCTTCGTTGCGGAGAAGGCACTCGATGAGGATGATGATGTACTTGATAAAGGCATTTACCAAAAAGTAATTTGTCTCGTCTCTGCTAAGGTTCAGCTGCTTAATACCATTTTATATTTTTTTATTTTATATAATTTCTTGTCCAGCTTGTGCACCCATTACTTAAATATTGACCTGTCTTCCATGATTTTTTGTTAAAATTGTACTCTGTCTGTATTATTGTTATATTTTTAGAACAACGTGGCTTCTCAAATTTAAAGGCGACAAAATTTGGGGATTTTTAAAAGTGTTGTTATATCAGGATTCGCATTATAACCTGTTTTGTTATAAGTGAATTCTGCTTTACCACATCATTATCAGAAAAATGGTCGCTTCAAAACACATTTTTTAAATTCAAAAGTTTGCCATGCAGTGTAAATTTTTTTCCTGCTGTTGACCTTCCTAATTACCTGTGATTAGTCATCGCATTAGGATTTTTTGTTATTCTTCAAATACACAGCAAAACATCAGAAAAGTTATGAAGATGTAGTAAAAGTGTGATTATTTTTATGGATGATAAGTGGAGGGGAAATGTTATTTCATTTTTTATTTCTAACTGAAATTCTTGTGTGATGTTGGCAAGACATCAATCTAGTCTTTAAAAACATAGAATAGGCAATGAAACAGCTGAAAGTACGAGATTGCATACCAGCCAGACTAACAAAGCCACACGCAATCTATCTATCTATTGACCTTTGAGCCGTAGCCAGCCCATAGGGCGTAGACCAAGATACACCTTCTCCTATCTGAATTTTTGTTCTAGCAGTTTTCAACTCTTTTAAAGATATTTTATCAAATCTCGCCATTTGTCTCTGTTCTGTGCAAGCAGCTCTATCTCATTGAGGGAGCCGAATCCTGCTACTCTTGCCTCTCTCATCAATGTTCTTCTCAGTGTCTCCCTGGGTCTTCCTCTTTTTATCTTACCTGTTGTTTCACACATGAGGGCTTGCTTTGCTATTCGGTTATTATCTCTTCTCATCACATGTCCAACATATGACCATCGTCTTTTCTTTATTACTGAAGATATTAGTGGTTGATTGGCGATTTCTCTAATTTCCTCGTTTGTTTGTTCCACGCTATACCAAGTATTTTCCTCAGACATTTATTTTCGGATGCATTCAACTTTGTTTCTATATCTCTTGTTGTTTTCCAGCTTTCACACGTATGCGTAAGGGTTGATAGTACATTTGATTTGAATAGCCTAAGTTTTGTGTTTGTGCTGATGAGTTTTGATTTCCACAACTTTTCAAGGCGTATGAAAGACATTGCTGCTTTAGCTATTCTGATTCAAATTTTTTTGCTTGTATCCCCTTCTCGATCAATGTGACTTCCAAGATAGATGAAGTGATCGATCTCTTCTACTGGTTTGTTTTCCATGTATATTTTGTCATCTGTTGGAATTAAACTTTTCATGATTTTAGTCTTTTCATGATTGATCTCAAGTGCAATGGTGAGGTGAAAATAAGCCTTAAGCAATTGTGGGTCTGGATAGTGGCATTAGTGTCTGTAAAATGATTAAAATTGTGTTCAGGCTGCCCTACATAAGGTTATGCAATGATTTGTAGCAAAAATTATATAATTTCTTTAATGTAGAGAAGTTTCTTTAGCCGTAAAGTTGCACATTTAAGGAAAGTAGTAGTAATATTGTGATATGAAATCGATAGTTGTAATCTAGGGCAAAACACTCAAGACTCAGATTTTCATGACTCTAAACACTTTCTCTCCATTAGTGCTACTGCTATCAATTTTACAAGGACTGATTAATTCCAACTTTGACTAAGGCATGCAAACAGGTCTTTAAAGTCAAAGTGTTATATGCATCATGTAACGTAACATTCCATCATAGCTTCTAATGTGTTATTTACTTTCAACAAGTACAGTCTTCTGTAAGTGTTTTGTTGATGATTAAAACAGATTATCAATAAATAGAAGAAGAAATGAATAAGAATAGAATATTAATAGAAAATAAACTAAGCATATAACAAATATGGGGAAATGGAATTTGATACATGTTTTTTGCAAGGATTGAGACTGCTAGAAAGAGAATTTAGAAAAGAGAAATAGTATCTGAGCCCTGTGCGTCGGCTACAGCTCAAAAGGTTGATTAGATGGATAGATTAGATGGATGGATGGATAGACAGACAGACAACAGACAGATAGATATACCAAATAAGTTTATTTACATAAAATACTCTTCCTATCACTGACTCATCCAAAATGATCATTTGAAATTAGATGAGAGAGTATTCTGAGATAGGGAGTTAAAGCACATACCTCATCATTTGTACATCGTGATTCTTGTTCTCTGATCCAGTTTAATTTGGCCGCTTTGTTTAAAGGGCTACCGCCGAAGCAGTCATGAAGCACCTCAATGAACTTTGTGTTAACATCATCCATGTTAATAGCACACATGGCTGTCTCTGAACCCTTGTCATTGTCACCAGTAAGTGAAGACCGAACAGCTGATATAAATAATATACCATTTACCAAAGCAGCTGAATTAGCAAAGTTGTACATGTGGACAGCACCTTTGCACTCTAACTCAATCTCAGCATATGATTTTAGCAAATGATCATCAAATGGTTGAAAACAAAGACGGCCAATTTTGATACGAACAATGTCATCTGTTTTCACATCTTTTTGTTGATTCATTACAATGTAAAGATAGTGCTCATATGAAAAGACGTGTACAAATTCCATAATATAACTCTGCTTGTAAATAGAGCTAATATCAAGTCCTGAAAATTGCCCAAGCTCCATTTTAATAAATAGCATTTCTAACGTATAATTTGCACCATTCGATACCATTTTTCTCAAGACATAACTTGTGGTGAAAACTTCATATCTCTGCCATCATATTCCTGAAAAACATACCAGACATCATAGGCACTTGTGCTGTTTTCATATCTGAATACAAGGGATGACTTCTTACTGCCAACATACTGACTTTTATCACTTCCTCTTATTTCGCTGAAGTTGGAAATATTTTTAAATGAATGAAAACTGCAAAGCCCTTGTTTACTAGTCCCACAGACAAAGAGGTAATCCTTTACTGGATTAATCTCAACAATTTTTAATTTATTATCCTCCAAAGATCCAACTGAACAATCATCATCAGGTTCACATGATTGAGCATTGAGGAAAGGACCCTTATTCACAGCATGGACAAGGTTGAGATTAGTATCCAACTGTAACAAAATATTTGTACCGCCAATATACAACATTCCTACTTCACTTTTGTAAACAACAGCATGCAGAGGTGCATCAACTGTATAGTTCAACATTATCAGTGAACTAATGAAAGGGATGAATGCAAGACAAATGAATAACTCTACTACCAACATTTTTACATTAGATGGATTCCAAAGAGCCATGTTGATGTAAACTTTGATAAATTTGTCACCTCTTTATTCCTAAATTGTTATGAAGCATAGTGCGCAGACATTAAATAAAATGTCTAATCAATTCATCATACAGTGCCATACCAGGATGTTTCTTGACATGAATGTAAACTTTTATGCTGAAAACAGACACAAATAAGAGAATGAGTTAATGTTAGCATGACAAATACATATACTGATCAATTAGAAAATATAAATATATGCCACAGAATAAGTTTTTGTAGTTTGACTATGCAAAATCAAAGTGGAGATGCAGTAAACCAGATAAATACTATAGGAATGTTAACAAGAACAGAGAGGAGAGTTCAGTGTGTCAACAATCATCATCATCATGTGCCATGCCGTTTGGCGTAGGTGATCATGTCCCTCCACAATCTTCTATCTACAGTGCGTGTCAACAATAGGAAATGAAAATAATGAAGACAAATATCACATTGCATCAAAAATGTGGCCATGATGGGGGGGGGGGGGGGGGGGGGGGGGGGGGGGGCAGTGAGCAACAAGAATGCAAAGAAATGTTGAATTAAGTATGAAATAATAGAAATTGAACTAAGTATGAAATATGAAATTAAAAATGTTAAACTAAGTATGAAATAATAAATGTTAAACTAAGTATGAAATAATAGATGATGAACCATGTATTGAATTAAAAAGTGTAGAACTAATTAAGAAAAAGAAAACAGGACTATACAGTTTGCTTCACAAGTATAATCTTCTTTGTCTCGATGCTCTATAGCCACAAGCAACTGTCTCTGAAACTCATTCTATGAATGGTATGCTCTGAGGCAATTGTGCCTTGTTCTAAGTCCAAAGAATTGAACTTGTTCCTGGTTAGATTGCACAGTATCTTCCTCATCTTTTGGAAAACTGCCTTTGCCTGGGCCATTCTGCATCTAACCTTTCTTTGTAGCTTCAACTGTAAACCATCTATGTAAACCTGAGTCCAGATTTCAGTGAGGCGCTGTTTCTGAATCAGGAATAGAGATGAAGCAGTTTTCTTTGCCTCAGTTACACCACATATGGTGGTCTGATATTGCACCAACTCTTCATCTAATATATTTGTTATTAACTTGGTCTCTTCTCATTGCAATCAGTATTCATATAAGAGATCTCATTTCAGTAATTATTTGGTCATTTATTGTTTATATTTATGTTTCATCTTCTGCTGCTGCATTCATGCTCATTCAGACTGGGATACCAGATTTTAAAAGGAAGCTTGCTGTCTGTTTCAGGAATATGGTCAAGCAGTTTCTCTTTGAAAGTAGTGGTCATTGGCCACAATTTTCTCCTCAAGTCTGTGTACTGTTCATATTTTCTAAGATGCAGCAGTATAGACTAGTGGTACCTATTTTGAGTTTGGTGTACAAGTGATGCTTCATTCTGTTGTAACCAATGCAGAGATGAAGTATAGTAACATATTCTCTCCTTGAGAGTTGGTAATATCCATCCCTTTCATTGTATTTTGGGTGTCTTGTTTCCACTTTGTATGGAGTTACTCTTTAATTATAGATTTAACGTCTATGGCACCACTTAATCACTACCTTCTGGAAATTATTTATCTTAATTATAATTATTTATCTTATAGGTCTAACTAAACTATAGTCTGTAGGTATAACTACACTATAGTTTGTAGATCTAACTATACTACAGTCTATAGATCTAACTATACTGTAGTCTGTAGGTCTAAAAACATAAATGTTTAATACTTGATTTTTTTTTTTGGCCAACTATCTTAAGAACATCTTTAAAAACATAAACTTCCATTGCATTGCCTAAAAAGAATTGTGCAGTTGAATGCAGTGATTTTAGAACAATAAGCCTAATGAGCCAGGTAACCAAAATTTTACTACAAGTTATACAGGAAGGATTCAGAATAAAATTAAAACTGAATTAGATGAGCAGCAATTTGGATTCAGGAAAAACAGTGGACAAAAGAAGCCATAAGGACATTGATTGAAAAGTACATAGAAGTAAACAAACCAATATATCCTGCTTCATAGACTATACTAAAGCTTTTGATAGAATACACCATGAGCAACTTATAGATTGCCTAAAAGATATAAATCTGGACGACACAGACATACGACTAATATGTAATTTATACTGGGAGCAAACAGCAATAATAAAACATAACAAGGAGAACTCTACACCCATTGATATAAAAAAAGAAGAGTAAGACAAGGATGTATCCTATCATAAAACGCCTTCGTGTAAGACACTGCTACAATAGCCAATTTTTTTAGTTGGCTGCGTGGCAGTGTGCCAAGCATTCGGCTTCTCGTGGCAAGGCCCGGTGCCACTGAGTACGGGTTCGATCCCGCTTCGGACCATATATTGTTCTTCGTTTTTTTCTATTGTTGTTTGTCTGTCAATTTTTCCGAGTGCTAACACATACTCCTTTGTTCTATTATTCCCCATGTATCCTATCACCAAGTTTGTTCAATCTATACACTGAGCAAATCTTTAAAAACATCTCAGAGATGCCAGGCCTAAACATTAATGGAAAGATAATCAATAAACCTAAGATATGCTGATGATACTGTACTACTAGCAGAAAAACTTAAACATCTACAACAATTACGTAATGTAATAAACATGACAAGCAAAAAATATGGACTAGATATGAATATCAAAAAGACTAAAACTATGATCATAAACAAAGAAAATTCTCAAGACCTACAATTAAATACCAAAGTTGAAGGAATACATCTGGAGACAGTTCAGAGCTACAACTACCTGGGACATACTATAATCAGTGACAGAAAATGTACATCTGAAATAAACAAAAGAATAGATATGGCAAAAAGTAATTTTAATGCCATGAAAAATATACTAACATCGAAACAAATAACACCAGGGCTAAAACTAAGAATAGAAAATGTTACATCATCTCAATATTCCTATATAGATAAGAAACATGGACATTAGACCAGAAAACAGAACTGAAAATTGAGGCCTTTGAAATGTGGACCTATAGAAGAATAGGTAGAATTGTATGAAAAGAAAACAAATGATGAACTTTTAAAAACTAAATATGAAAAGATAGCTACTAAATACAATTACAACAAGACAAATGAATTTTTTGGGGGCATATTAAAAGACACAACAGCCTAATAAAAGTAATATTGGAAGGGAAAAAACAAGGTAAAAGAGGCAGACCAAGACTAACATGGATGAGTAACATCAAAAGATGGACAAGTCAATCTATGACAATCTGCACCATCAAAGCAAGAGACAGAGTGGAATGATGCAACATGGTAGCCAACCTTCGATGCGGAGACAACACTCAATGATGATGATGATCTTAAGAAAAATGGAATAAACTTACAGTTCATGGAATTGAAATTAACAAAAAACAAGACTTAATGACAAGGAACAATTTCCTTTATACATTCAGTTTCCTATCTCTCACTGTTAGCAGGCAGTAGTTTTAAATCCTCCATAATGTGTTTATACAAAACAGACTAGCATCTTTTTCCCTCCTCTGTTTAGTTTACTTGTAAACATTACTCCCGCCATTAGCCAGATACCCAAGTGCTTTATATATTTTTAGCCTCAGTTTATATTAGAAATACCTTACTTCTGTTGCTTGTAAGTCTATCAAACTCTCTATTTCTCACAAATGATTACTCTACGTAGATTTAAATGGTCTGCAGTCAACATACCCTTTAATTGCTTCCAACATTGAGCAGAATTTTGTTTATATTTTGAGTCTATCTAAATTTAAAAATTAAAAGTTATTAAACAATGTTTAAACTTTAATGCAGCTTACTCTGCACAAGTCTTCAATAAAAAGTACTTGTGTGTAGAGTATTTAATTTAATTTATAATAAACTACAACCATAAATTAATCTATTGTTTAAAGTATAATTTCATAAGAAATATAGAAACTTACTCTTTTTTAATCGTCAATTTTATTGACAATTTAATGAGAATGGAACAGCTGGAATATATTGTCACAACTGGGAAAATTGAGGGAGGAAGAGATAGAGGGAAACAGAGAGAAAATATACCAGACAGCTTAAGAGAATGGTTTGGCAGAAGGTCCACAGCAGAAATAATAAACAACTGTCAAGATTGAGAGTTGTAGAGAGATTTATTACCTACGCCAGCAGGCATGGTACTTGAAGATGCTATATTCCAAATTTCTTTGAGAGTCATGTATACATTTTTTGAGTAAGGTTGACTGAATGGTGCCCATCATAGAACATATTAAAAATCCAGCAATCTTTGGTCTTTGAATAATAATTTTAAAAAAGCTTAATAAAAAATTATACTATAATCCTCCTATGCTTTATTAAATATTTGAAATAATTTGTTTACTCACATTTTATACATCAATATTGCCCACACAAACTAAAAAGAATAACACAGGCTAGCTATACACTCTATAGATACGGCAACTATTGGTTCCTATAACAGTTCATGTGAGAGTGTTGGGATGGAGGGGAGAGAGGCTACAGTAATTAGAAAGGCTAACACTGAATATTAGTCACATCAGAAACAATTAACTTGCCCACATTTCTAAGCCTGCCCAATAACAGCGGATTAAATTGACTTAATTTGCACTGCAATTAGCTTTGCCCACATGTCTGGCACTGGATTGCTTACAGATTGAATGGGTATTAATGCGCCTGTCTGGAAGGGGTAGAAGAATTTTTCTGGTACAATCTAACCACAGAGAATATTTGCTACATATTTATACCGATCAGGGAGGGAAGCCTTCTGCCAAGTCATTCTCTTAAGCTGTCTTGTATTCTTTCTCTTTGGTTCTCTCTATCTCTTCGTTCCTCAATTTTCCCAGTTGTCACAATATATTCCAGCTGTTCTCTTCTCATTACATGGCCAAAAAATGATTATTTCTTCATATTTTGGAAATTAGCTTTCTTTTTGCTTTGGCCTCTTTCAGAGCATTTTCATTACTCATCTTAGCTGTCCATAGTATTCTCAACATTCTTCTGTAAAACTTCATTTCTACAGCCTCCAGTGGTTTTTTTGTCTGTTGTCCATGATTCACATCCATATTTTAAGACTGGTTCTACATAACATTTAAGAACTCTTTTCTTGTTTCTATTGTCAAAAATAGATTGTATAGTATCTTCCTCATTTTCTGGAAAGCTGCTTTTGCCTGAGCCATTCTGCATCTCAAGGACAAGGGTATGGTTAGATCCCAACCGATGGCTTCCGGGTTCACCCAGCCTTAAATGGGTACCGGATTTTTTTCTGGGAAAGTGAATACCGACCACATTACCCCAAAAATCATGTGCTTAGATCTTTGCTGTCTATGTTTATGTCTTCTAAAATTTGATTATTTCTTGTGCTTTACTTTGTCAAATGCTTTGGTATAATCTATGAAACATAGGTATAGATCAGTTTTCACCTCTATGGCTCATTTTACTAAAGATCTTATGATATATATGGGTTTTTTATTACCATTACCTTCAACAAAACCATACAGATCATCACTAATTTCTGGACTGAAGATCCTAAGATATCTGCCCATAATTATTCTTGTAACAGACTAGCCAGTCAGTCCAAGTGAGTTAGAATCAAAGAGGGCAAGTACCTAGAAACCAAATATGCTTAGCTGACATGTGATGTGTTGGGCTGAAAGTCACAAATATCATCATGATCTTGATCGTTCCTGCGCTGTCAGACATCACATAGGTCTTGTAGTGCTTTTCACCTACCTATCTTTATTCTTGGCGAGAATGTTTGATCTTATCTAATGAGTCTATGATTGCCAGCTTTGCTTCTTTTATAAATGTTCTTTTCAGTGTCTCTCTAGGTCTTTCTCTTTTTCTGAATCCTGATGTTTCCCATAGAAGAGTCTGTTTTGGAATTGTCTTGTTGTCTCTTCTCAACAGATGTCCGACATATGTCCATCTTTTCTTCCTAATTGTAGAGAGATCGTTGCTTGCATGGCCCATTTCTTTTATCTCTAAATTATTTTTAAATTCATTAAACTGTACACAGTGTTCTTCTAAAGCATTTGTTTTCATAAGCGTTTAGTTTTCTCAATCTCTTTTGTTGTTTTCCAGCTTTCACATGCCTTGGTAAGGGTTAATAATACATTTGAGTTCAATATTCTAAGCTTGGTGTTATTGCTTTGTATTTTGATCTCCATATTTTGTCCAGGTTTTAAAATTCACTGCTGCTTTTGCTATCTTGCTTCTGATCTCTTTCTGTGCTTCACTCTCTTGATCTATATTACTACCAAGATATATATATAGTGGTCTACTCTTTCCAATGTCGGACGATTTAGAAATATATTGCCCCAGAGTATTGTTATTTTTCATTATTTTTGTTTTATCCCTGTTGATTTCAAATCCTATTCCTTTCACTATTCTTTCCATAGGGTATCTGATATTTTGCATCTTGTTATTGTCACTTAGGAGCACTATATCATCTGTAAAATCTAGATCTTCCAAGTAATTCTTGTCATACCATTTAATGCCATTATTGCCTTTTCAATATCATATCTTACTGTAAAATCACAACACATACATCTACACCGACAATGTTTTCTTTGGTGGATGATAACAGACACTAGTATTTGGATGAAAAAAAAGAAGAAAAGGAAAATAAAATGTGTCCTTCAGACTAAGCTAATGATAAAAGGCACTTAATTACAATGCCTTAAGTGTGTGAAGTAATTTAGCTTGAAAGCACTTCACACCAGTTGTGATAAGTGAGAAGGCTTGCATTCTTAACACCCAGTGACACATTACCAGATAGGTCAAAAGAAAGAGAAGAACAACTGAGTTAAGACACAATTTTTAAAATATAAGACGTGCTGATGATAAATCCTAGACAATTAATGTACAGTCCAAAAATGTAAATTTATTGACAGGAAAGATCAAGAGCATATGAAACAATAGAATACATAAGTGGAAGGCTCAAGCAAAATAGATCAGTAATAGAATACTGAAGAAATATTTGTTTGTAGAAAAACTTATTAATTTTGACTTATGTGATATATATTGATCACTGTGAAAAGACAATGATATACAGTGCAATTATGCAACAAAAGCCCACTAAATGATGCTACATGCACAGGAGATGCCTTGTCTATTCTTTTATTTACCATTATGAATATGTCAACATCAAATAAGGCTTGAAACAACAGGCTTCATGCAACTACACTAAAGCACCACAGAAAGATATCTATCTTTCGAGGAACTGCTTTAAATTTAAAAAAAAATAAATAAAAACAACAAATATTTGTTGTTGTTGCGTTCGCCAGCTTTCATCTCTGATGAAGTCCATACAGACTAGTAACTGAATATTGCATGTTAATCCATTTTTCCCTGGCAGCCGTGTGCACAGGGGTCCCTCACCGCACAGGCAGATAACTCAGACTTCGGAGGTACTCATGTTTTTTCCGTCAATGAGTAACTGACGTTTCAAGCCGGATCTCGCTGCTGAGACCAGGGGTGGTTGCCGCAGAGAGAAATCATAAATAAAAATCCCAACTGGTGTAGAAAACAAATATTTTAAAAGTATCAAGTCTTATGTAAATTTAGTTGGTTCCTGATAGTTTTTTTAAGTTTTAAATGAACTGAAATTTCAATAGAATGATATTCCTTTATTCAGGTTCTCATCTTGAAAACTTTTCAATTGTGAAAGTCTAAATGAAAAATACAAACAATAGAACTGTAATGCCATAGAAAAAAAACTTGTGCTTCTTCTATATCAGGACTATTTTTGAAAACATAGACAATACAGTCTTTATAAAGACCTGACCTCTATGATGAAATATTTGTTTATTTGTTTGCGTTCACCAACTTTATATCTCTAGCGAAGTCCAAAGGGAGTTAATTTTGCGAGAATTTAACTTTCTCATACTTTTTCACACTGGCAACCATATGCTCATATGTCCCTTGTCATCATCATCAAGTGCCATCTCCGCAACGAAGGTTGGCTACCATGGAGTGCCATTCTGCTCTGTCTCTTCCTTTGATGGTGCAGGTTGTCATAGGCTGGTTTGGCCATCTTTTGATGTTACTCGTCCATGTTAGTCTTGGTCTGCCTCTTTTATCTTGTATTTTCCCCATACAGGATTACTTTTAGTAAGCTGTTGTGTCTTTTAACTTGGTCCAAAAACCGCATTTGTCCCCTTGCCATACAGAAAGATATTCTCTGACTTGCGAGGTACTCTCATTTTTATAGTCGAGAGTTTTTAACATTTTCAGTAGATTTTTTTTCTATTACTTCTGCACGGGCATTGGCCATTTTTACCTCTTTTCAAATTCCAGCTGCCAAGGATTCTTTAAAGTGTGTAGAATGCAAACAGAACCTCCTGTTTTCCGCCGTTATATGAGAGGGCTAGACATCGGATTTCACAATCCATATACCAGGGGAGGGTAACACCACACCAAGAAATCATAGATTCAATTTGTAAATATTTTTTTTATTTTCTACCACCTGTGATGGGAATCAAACTTGGGACTTCCTTGTCCAAAAGCCAACATCTTACTTCCTGACCACCCAACCACTACATTGAGAAGAAATGCAAACTCGGCAGATATAAGCATATTCATTAGAGGGCACAAGCTAGGTGAATGCACACAGGACCTCCTGTTTTTTTCGTGTTATCCGAGAGAGCTAGGCATTGAATCTTACCACCCAGACACCAGGGAAGGGTAATGCCATGAAGAAACCATGGATTCTATTTTTGTTTTACAAATTTGTCACCGCCTGTGGTGGGAATTAAACCAGGACCTTCCTGTCCAGAGGCCGATGTCTTACCTCTAGACCACACAGCCCTAGATTATATTATGAAATGGACAGTTCTTGACTCATCAGCTCACTAACCACAAAATGAGAAAAATGAATCATGAAGGTTGCAGTCATAAATGTCAAAATTGACCCAGAGGGTTATTGAATAGGCAGGAAGGAAGCTCAAATTGGTGATAAATGTTAATTTTAAAGAGGAAGTACTCAAAGTCTATAACCGGAAGTAGATCTAGTGATTGTATTCCTCTTATGAATTATTTGTCAAATGTTGTTGTGCGTATAAACAGAATATTTTTTTTTTAATGTGATTATATGAGCATATATATAGATCTTTTACCTATGTTTCATAGATTACACCAAGGCATTTGACAAAGTAAAGCACCAAGAAATAATCAACATTTTAGAAAGCATAAACATAGACAGCAAAGATCTAAGAATAATAAAGAACATGCACTGGCAACAAACAGCGGCTATAAGAACTGGAAATCAATTGGGAATGTTTCAACAAATAAAACGGTGTTAGACAAGGTTGTGTGCTGTCACCAGATTTGTTTAATATTTATAGTGAGATTATTTTAAGATCCATTAGGGGCATGCCTGGAATACACATTGGAGGTCATAATATAAATAATCTAAGGTATGCTGATGATACAGTATTAATCGCTAAGAGTGAACATGAGTTACAAGAAATGTTGGACATTGTAGTGAAGGAAAGCAAAAATAAAGGACTCAGCCTTAATAGCAAAAAGACAGAGGTAATGGTAACAACAAAGAAAAGACATCACCTCAGTGCAAAATAAAGACAAGTGGAACAATATTAAAACAGGTAAATGAATTTAAATATTTGGGAACTTTGTTAACCTCAGACGGAAGATGTACAAAAGAGGTGAGATGTAGAATGGCTCAGGCAAAAGCAGCTTTCCAAAAAATTAGGAAAATACTATGCAATCCATTTTTGACAATAGAAACAAGAAAAAAAGTTCTTAAATGTTGCGTAGAGCCAGTCTTAACATACGGATGCGAATCATGTACAATAGGACAACAGACAAGAAAATCACTGGAGTCTGTAGAAATGTGGTTTTACAGAAGAATGTTGAGAATACCATGGACAGCTAAGAAGAGTAATGAAGAGGTTCTGAGAAAGGTCAAAGCAAAAAGAGAGCTAATTTCCAATGTTAGGAAGAGACAATCATCATTTTTTGGCCATGTAATGAGAAGAGAACAACTTGAATATATTGTAACAACTAGAAAAATTGAGGGACGAAGAGATAGAGGGAAGCAAAGAGAAAGAGTTATTGAGTTATTTGCGGGTCATCATCATTGCACTCCGAACATATCCATAGGTGCTCAGATCCCCTCCTCAGCAATTCCCTCAGTGTCCAGCGACTGACGACTCCAGTTCTATGTTGGTTGATAAGTCTTCTTACACGGCCACCAAGTTTCTCATTTCTGGCTGTGCCCATCTTAACTCCCATTTCTATCATCCGAAGAAGTGACGTTGATCTGTGTTTGTTGAGGTCCTGTTCTTCCCACATCTTGGAGGGCATTGATGATGTCCGCCCGATTCATCGGTTGCCCGTCCTCAACGACAGCGCAGCTAGCCAACCTGTCCGCTCTCTCATTTCCCTGTACTCCCGCATGTCCAGGGACATAGACAAAGGTGACCTTACTTATTTTGGATTTCTGCAACGACTACCCATTGCATGCGTACAATGCCCGCCTCCACTTTTTTATCATGCTCATCGAATCACTCAGTATACATGCGTGGGTGTAAGAGAAAGAATAACAGACAGCTTAAGGGAATGGCTTGGCGGAAGGTCAACAACAGAAATGATAAATAGCTGCCGAGATCGAATGTTGTGGAGAGACATGGTCACCTACGCCACTAGGCCGGTACTTGATGATGATGATATGAGCATACTCTAATCATCATCATCATCTTGTGCTGTCTCTGCATCAAATGTTGGTTACCATGAAGCACTATTTCAATCTGAATTCCGGTGATGTTTGATGATACACACTGGTATAAGTTCTCCTGTCCTCCTGTTAATATTATGAATCCACTACAGCTTTTGTCATCTCTGTCTTATTCACATTTTCTTTTCTAAGACACCATTTAATAAGTTACATAAGATACATCTTGTGAAGGTAAGAGATGTTGGACAACAAAATGATGTTGTTTGGGAGTGAAGTTTTAATCTTCATTGTTCTAGACTCTTGACCATAACATTTGAAAGTGATGAAACCTTCTTCCACATTGTTAATAACTTTTCTTGTTATGTGAGGACTCTCTTACTGGCATTCTCCAGATGACTTCCAAATGAATTGATAGTCCTCTCATCATCCGCCCTTAACTATTAAGTGTGTGTAGATTCACTGTGTTCGCCCTTCCTCTTCGATCCCTACTTGCTTGGCCTGACTAAACTGGTTAGTCTGTTTCTAGAAACACTGCAAAGAGGTGGAGTAGGGTCAGAAAGGTTCAGTTTCACTGATCCTGGTGCAAGCCATCAGCTATAAGTTGTTGACAGCTTCCAGCTCTATGTTGCTGACAGGTGCCTCCTTGCCTCCAGTGAGGACTCAATATCCTTTCACGTTTCAATTCAGCTTAATAATTGACAGGAAACCATCAAGCCATGAACCCAAGTGGACTGCAAAGGACAAGAGGTAGGGTTTGATCCCAAAATGACGGCTTCTGGGTTCACCCAGCCTTAAATGGGTACCAGATTTTTTTCTGGGAAAGTAAAGCGGCACGGGCATAATACCGACCACATTACCCCAAAAATCATGTGCTGAAGGTCTGTAAAATTTATGGTCACTAACACCATATTCCCTATACGTCACTTGGCGTGACGGGCTCTTTACTTTTTTATGAACCCATGTCTACTACATTCACCAAGCCAGCCTATTAACCACCACACTACTTTACATATTAATGTGGACAAATAATATTTCAGATAGTTTCTTTTTGTTTTCTTTGCTCTTTCACTCACTCTTTATCATACCAATTATTTATTTTTTGGTAAATTTTGAAAAAAAAATGTGCATGATTTTTACATTTGCCATGTAACATGATTTTTCTTATGAAAAAGATAACCTTAAATTTTAACTTGTGAAGTAATTCTCTTAATTCAAAGGGAGATAAATGTGTTATAAGTGGCTGAAAAATTAAGAAATTCTTCAGAAAATAGGTTAATGCAAACAAACTAGATCTTCTAATTTAGATTAACTAAACACAACTTGTGGCTGATGTGAATGCAGTTTTTGTTAAGTCTAAAACACAAAGGGCCCCACTTGCATTGGTTTCAAGTGATCTTACAGCTGTCTGTCCTCAAGAGGCAACCATCATAAAAACACTTTGCATCACTTCTCCCAGCTGTATTTAGAAATTACTTCCCCGTTATACTCAGCTCTTCACACATAAAGCCATAAAATACAAATATTTTAGAGGGCTGGGTTAGATGACAATCTTTGGACAAGAAGGTCTCAAGTTCGATTCCCATCACAGCTATTGGGAATTATTTTTTATCTGATCTGTGGTTTTGTTGTGGTTTACCCTACCCTGATCTTCGGGCAGTTAGATCAGATGTCTAGTCCTCTCAGATAACAGAGGAAGAAAAAGAGGTCCCATGTGCACTTGGACAAGTTAAAGTGCTCTTAGCAGTTAAAAGTCTAAAAGTGTAGGTCACAAGTGGTCGTTGCCTGACCAAAAATTGTAAAAAAATCTACCCATGCTAAACATGGATGTGTCGGTCAAAGATATATATATTACAGTTTTGACATAAATTATTGACACAATGCAAGCACACCCACTTAATAGTTAAATGCTAAGAGAGAAGAAGAAGACACATATTTTAGTAGCATTGTAATGGGTTTGTAAATACAAGTAGTTGGATAACCATTGCAAGGAGATCATTTAAAATCTGATGCCGAACAGTTATTTTACAAATTAACTATGGGCATATGAAAAGGTGTTCAATATGAAAAGTCAAGATTATCTCATGAAGGGAGTGCTTGTCAAAGAAATAGAATTATTCTCTTCGTCCTTACAGGGAGACAAGTTGAAGCCCTGCCAGCTGATGGGGGAGGACAAAAAGAGATCAGCCAATGGGGCAGGATGTCATCAGCAAGAAGTCACGAGAACAAGAGGTGGGGTGTAATATACACTCCTACAAAGAATGGCGAAAGTTTTACAAAAAAAGGACAATATAAAATATATTACTTTTCAGCCTACATGCGGCCTTCTTCAGACAACCAAAACGAACAATGAAATGAAGATACACTCTACTACACAATCTTGAGTTATTGAGTTATTTGCGGGTCATCATAATTGCACTCCGAACATGTCCATAGGTGCTCAGATCCCCTCCTCAGCAATTTCCTCAGTGTCCAGCGACTGACGACTTCAGTTCTATGTTGGTTGATAAGTCTTCTTACATGGCCACTAAGTTTCTCATTTCTGGCTGTGCTCATCTAAACTCCCATTTCTATCATCCGAAGAAGTGATGTGGATCTGTGTCCTTCCTACTTCCTAGAGGGCATTGATGATGTCCGCCCGACCCATTGGTTGCCCGTCCTCAATGACAGCGCAGCTAGCCAACCTGTCTGCTCTTTCATTTCCCAGCACTCCCGCATGTCCAGGGACATAGACAAAGGTGACCTTACATATTTTGGATTTCTGCAACGACTCTACCCATTGCATGCGTACAGAGCCCGCCTACAATTTTTTTATCATGCTCATCGAATCAATCAGTATACATGTGTGGGTGTAGTCTTGTGACTCTAACCATTTGAATGCCTTGGTCACTGCCATCGCCTCCATTGTCATGCTACTCGTGGTCATGATGTATGCACCACTGTCTTCCTTGACTATTCTGCCTGCCGAGCTTGCTGTAAATGCCCATGCACTTCTTTGGTGTCGTCTTACAGATGACTGCATCTTTCTCATCGGTGTTATCGCAGATGTGACTGTTGACCTCAACATTAACCACGACCGGGTTCTGTTCCCTACTTTTCCTGTCAAGTGTGACAATACACGAGAAAGTCCCCTTGAATGGCACCTTTCTCTGTGTTGAGCACGTGGTGCAATGTATGCTCTGTATCTATACTAATCTTCAGGTATGCTCATGCTCTCCAGATCTTGATTCTGTCATCCATGGTTGGAAAGTCAAGAAGATACCTCATTGCTACACAGGGAGTGTCCCTCGTACATCCCAGGATAATGCGCATGGCTTCATTTTGTATTTTCTCCAGCCTATCAATTTGAGTCATACTGACAGGAAGAAATGCGATCGAGTTCGTCTTGCATTGTGGAGGCGTTTCCCCGTCTGTCTCTTCCCTGTAGATATACCAGAATATCATAAGCAAAAGTCATAGTTCTTCCCTCCCATCCAGCTGTTGTTCCGTGATTGTTATTGTGTACACGTTAAATAGAACTGGTGACAATGGTGAGCCTTGTGGCAGCCCTGGACAAATGGATGTTGGCTCGGAAGACCAACTTCCACATCTGAGTAACACCTTCATCTGAAACAGTGCCGCAGCGATCCATCTAATGAGGAAGGGGTGCACCGCCAGTTTGAGGAGCATATGCATGAGATATTCAAATGGTATCCTGTTGTATGCATCCTCCAGATCTATAGCAGCAGCACATGTCTCCTCTCGTCTGTGGAAGCCTTCGAAGACGTCATAAGCAAAGACTGCCGCATTGAGCCATGTCTCTTTGTTATATCTATAACCTCCGAGTGTGGGTGGAAATATGCGTTTCTGTTCAAGGCGACAGGTGAGGACACGGGCAACTATTTTCTCCAGCAGCTTGCCCGCAGTGTTCTGCATTGTGATGATTCTGTAGGCACTGATCTGAGAATAGTCCTTGTTTGGCTTCGGTAGCGGTAGTAAGTAGCTGTGTAGCCACTCCTCCTTAATCTGGCCACTCTGAATACTGGCATTAAACTCATTGGCCAGTTTTGTCAAGTCGTTGTCAGCTAAATCGCCTATGTCATCGTACCGAACACCATCTGGACCAGGAGCAGTATTGTGTGACCTTTAAAGTGTCGTGCAAATAGTACCGGTTGTGGTTGTGAGATCTGCCAGTCCTACATCCTTACACAATTTTGACAGCGATCCCTGTATCCTCATTTTTACAGCCTCATTTCTTTGGTCCGTCTGCTCAATGTAGCGGGCAAGCAGGGCCTTCCCTTTGCTCTCATCAGATTTGTGCCATATCCGGCCTGTGCTCTGAAAGTCTGGTATGCCTCTGTGTCATGTTGTGCCATTCATATACTGATGAAGACGCCAGAATGTGGCGAGCGATTTTTCTAAGCACACTTTTTTACAGAAGTCATCCCATTTGGCATCCTTAGCCTGCTTAGCACATAGTTTAAAGTGCATCATTTTTTGGTCGACCTCTACTTTCAGACACTTCAAGAGCTCAGGTTGTGTTCTTCCATTCCTTCTGGCTTTTTGCCATGTCCTGACTGTTTGTCTCTTGCTATGCCAAGCTTCCTCGACATCTACATTCCACCAGGGTGGCTGCGTCCATCTCTCCTGCCTCCTACGAGGGGCGCTCTGTTTCCTATGACTGATTTTGCTAATGACGTCCTGGTCTGTTTTCTTGTAGTTGAATGTGTGGAGCTTTCTTTTCTGGCTTTTATTTCTGCTTTACTCAATTAGGAGGACACATGGAGAAGAGATTCTGCCAATGTTGTGTGTTCACGTTCTAGAGTAACTAAAACTAATACAGCAAAGAAGGAAGAGATAAAATTAGAAGAATATATGTAAGGAAAATATACTATATCACACGCAGAGAGTGAGGAGAAAATGAATGTGAAAAAATGTGTGTAAAAAAATGGGTCAAGTCGGTGAAATGCCTCACAGAACAGCAGACCAGAAAGAAAAGTGGACTGCTACCAGAGTATAGGATCATGGGTGAAGTTGGTATATAGGTGCTGACCAATATACCAAATTAATAGATTATGGTTACTTTTAGACTATTCAATCCAGCCTGCTGAAGTTGGAAAGTGTCAGCCACATTTAGGGGAGAAATCAGGACAAACATGTCCATACAAGTACTGACCATGCGACAAGCTCATCTTGTACCATGATGTTGTTCCTACCCCTCCATCAAGAAACAGAACAGAGTCAAGTTAGCAACATCAAAAAGACTTGAACGCTAAAGAGGAAGAGGACTCATTTTTCAAAATGTATGCTTGTTTCACCAATACAGATCTCATGGCAGCAAAGACATGTAATCACATATACAACATTACTAAATACATAGGAGACTTCCCTAACCTCAGAAAGACAACTAGAAATGATAAAAGAGTTGGCCTTTTAAAATTGTGTAATGTATTTTCCCCCCTTTATTACTATCTGAGTATATTAATAAAAGGGAGATCATGCACAGTAAAAAGAGGATGACTAAGGGAGAATAAGAGATATATCTAATTGGTGAGTTATAGAATCATCATCAATCATATAAATTTACCATGTGTAGAAAGAGAGTGAACATATTGTTACGGCCTTAAGTCCCTGCACTATAAATTATTGGCCAACAATTAAGAATCAATATATGCAAACTAAGCATCAGTCCCTGCTGTTAATAAGCAAAGGTAAAGTTTTCCTCCGCACATTGCTAGATGTATGGTGTTAGTGACAATATTTTTCCATAACCAAGGCACATTTTTAGGTTATGTGGTCAGTATCACGCCATGTTGCCTTTGCTACCTAGAATAATCTCTGGCACCCATTTTTTTTAGAGGTTGGATGAGCTGAACTTTCTTTGTTGGTACGAAAACAAACCCGCCACTTCAGGGTATCAAACTGGGACCCTTCTGATTAGGACTAGAGCACACTAACGTTCCTACTGATAACGTGTAAACTTAAATATGAAGATTGACCAGACAGCAAGTTGTGAGAACATCAGACTCAATAGGTTTCAAACAAATGTTAAAGTTAAAAGCCTATTCCAAAAACATTGCTTCAGCTAACTGGTAGCTATTGCTTGTTGCTACTGATTCACTGGCCAATGAACATTTGCCATTTTTGGTCTGATTCAATGCATTCCTCATGAGTTTGTGGATTTCTTTTCCCAATGGGTTTTATTCCAAATCAAAGAGGTGGAAATTGTCCACAAATAATAGTGGAAAGATTTGTAGGAATCTCTATATATTTTCAAAATTATGTACTTTGAAGTGGACGAAAGCTTATTCATTTTTTTTCTTTCAAGTGCCATGGGTTCTTTTTAATGATTAACTCAAGAATATAAACCTGTGCATTATCATCTCGAGATTTGATAAAATATCTTTAAAAGAAAACTGCTAGAACAAAAATTCATATAGGAGAAGGTGTATCTTGGTCTACGCCCTATGGGCCGGTTACGGCTCGAAAGGTCAATAGATAGATAGATAGATTATCATCCATCTCTAAAAGCACTAAGAACAAAAACTCAGCCACATGAGGAGATTGATGCTACGAGAAAATAAGACTGAAAAGTAACAAATCTGGAATAAAATAATGAAACTGACAGGACAAGCCAATTATGTGATGTAGTGAAATACTAAAAGGCAGCTTGTGGAAAGAATTGATCATCAAGGACACAAGTAAAGAATGACATATAAAAATAGTGAATACAATCTACTAAAGTGAATGCAAGAGAGGGATACATACGACTGTATTTTCTTCATGATTTTTTTATCATTGTAAAAAATAAACAAATAAATAGAATGTGAAAGAAATGGTAAAATGAGTATATATTTTGTATTTAATTAATAAACTTTGTAATGTGATATCAAAATAGAAAAAATTTTGTTTTACAAATTACAAATATCGGAAATTCTGAAAAATGCAGATGCAAAAAAAAAAAAAAAAAGAAAGAAATTGTAAGAAATAAAATATAAAGATGAGATATAAGGATGAGGAAAATGAAAATGTAAATATATATATATATATAGATATATATATATATATATATATATATATATATATATATATACATATATATATATATATATATATATATATATATATATATATATATTTATATATATATATATATATATATATATATATATATATATATATATTATATATACATATATATATATATAATAATAATAATACAACTAATGCTTTAACCGTAAAAAAAAATAACAATTAGGTGTGTTGAAGCCTGAATGATTCTCTACTATTTCAGCTTATCATCTAACATATAATTTAAATATCCTATAAGTAAATACAGTACCTCTCTAGTCTCTAAACAGATTAAATTAGAAATCAGTTGTAGGTAGAGTACTGTACACTAGTAATGAAGCAGCAATCAAATCTAATCCAAACATCAGAATAAAACTAAACTAAAACAGGTTAGATAAACATAACACAGTGGTAACATCAAACAATTTAATAATTATATATTATATTACATAGATAACTTTAGGGCTAGATGTTCAAATTAAAACAGTCATTCAAGTTAAAGGCGTAATTAATGATAATGATTATTAGATTAGAATAATCTCTTAACCTGTGTGATAGATAGGAATGGTATTCCATTATGATAATTCAATGAATAATTCCCTCTATGATATGACTGACTCACAATAAAATTGAATAACAGTTAATAACACTGTTGCTGTTGCACTGACAATTATTGATCCGTTTTTGAGAAGATAAATATAAAGTTATATAATATAAAATAATATAATTATAAAATATAAACTACAAGCCTGGCTACTTTCACGTTTCGTAGCCATGATAACTCATAATTATTATATAATATACCGTGATATTTAGATTAGTATAAAATTTTATAATTAGTAGTATAAATTATATATACATAGTTATAATAAATATAGACATAGAAAGCACATTATCATTATATGATTAGGTTAGGCGGTTAGGAATTCTGGAAATGACTACATAACTAAATTACTAAATACTAAAAAAGTAGATAAAAGAGACTAGAGACTACTTTAAGAGACTAATAAATAATACTTACTACTACTTCTAACAGTCGAAAAAAATACCATGTCAGTAAACATATTTTGGTAATTTCCTAGTTTGATCAGATATAGTATTTCAGTTTGGAAGAGTGATGTCCCCTAAAATATGTCTGCCAAAATACAGTGGTTCTACGCATTCTTGGCGTTGGGTCATTACGCTGGCATGTAATCATTTCGGAGTATCTGTTGATTGGGCGTTGGGTCCAGGGGTTAGGTTTAGCTTTAGTGTTAAATATTTATAAATATATTATAACGCGTGACAAAAACGACGCCACTCGGCCTAATTATGATCTTCTGATCGAAGGGAATTGTGCGGTTGATTACCAATCGGCGTAATGACCCCAACGCCAAGAATGCGTAGAACCACTGTATTTTGGCAGACATATTTTAGGGGACATCACTCTTCCAAACTGAAATACTATATCTGATCAAACTAGGAATTACCCATATTTATCTTAATAATAATCATGAAAATTAAAAATGACAACTGTACATTTTAACAGTTTGTCTCACCTGAGTTGTTCTAGGAGACTTCATAAAATGTATTAAGAACTTGCGGAAGTAACATTAATTAAATAAATAAATAAAATAAAATTGAATAATTGAAAGTTATTACTTACATTCTTACAATAAAATAATAGTTTGTGTTAGTTTCTAAAGTAGGATAAATTAATATATAATTACCTTTGTCATCTTTCATGAAAAAAAAATTTCTTTTAAAAATAATAAACGCTATCTAAAACAACCCCAACAAATATAAGATAGAGACACTGATACAAACAGCAGAAGCAAGTAGCTGATCTCTGATGTCACAACTTAACCGGAAGCTGACAACTGAACTACGAAAACTTCCAGCCAAATGTCAACAATTACAGCTTCATAAATATATAAAATATATATCTCACTTTGAGCCACTGTTACTTTTAATAAGCCTAATATCTGTAACAATAATAAATTTGTATAGTTTTTAAATAAATATATTAAGCAGGACTGACACTGCCAAAATCAAGAAAAATAAAGTATGCACAGTATTCTGGGGTACAAGCTGGCAAGCAGACGCTCGTTGTAGTAACGGACCGGCAAGATGACATTTATCTTGAAACATTTTACTTGTATCAGTGATTCCCAAATTTGGGTGACTTTGCTTTCATAGTTAAATATACACGAACTATTAATGGAAAATTATATTATTTATGATACGAGATGACTCATATCTCACCAGTTAGTCTGGTTTAGTCGACAGGTCATCATCAATGCAAATCGGACACTCCATAACTACTCATATCAGCTCACTCAGTATATGATTTTGATCACTGCATAACCATCCTCTACAATCTTTGGTTTTCCTCAACGCGCTCTTGTCTGACATCACGCCTTTTGACTTGTTCGTCAGTCTAGTCATAGTTGTAGCTTCCCATTCATTGTTTGAATCAATTATCCGTTCAGCCTCACTGGAAGCAATTAAAAATTAGAACGGGTTGTCCTGTGTCCGCTCTCTAACAGTCATATCTAGCAAGCTTGGTCGTTTCCTTTTACTCACACGTACCGGGAGCGGGAATGAAGCATATATTTGTCATCTTAGATCTCTCCATGCACTATAGACCCTGCTTACCACAGTTCGATCTTCCTGAGCATATTCACTGAGACAGATTACTTTGGTAAAAGTCAGTAACTCATCTGCAGCTAAGCCATCACATTTTCTACTGCCATGGTTTCATTGTCAAAATATTTTAGTTACAGAACATGTATCGCTGACCTCCTATACAGTTCTTTCTGAGGTCTTGGATTTGAAGTCCACGAGCTCCGCGTAAGCCTGACAACGGGCGCATCTGTTATTACGATTGTATCACCCACTGAAGAATCATCATCATCAATGAGTGCCGTCTCCGCAACGAAGGTTGGCTACCATGGAGCGCCATTTTGCTCTATCTCTTGCTTTGATGGTGCAGGTTGTCATCGGTTGATTTGTCCATCTTTTGATGTTACTCGTCCATGTTAATCTTGGTCTGCCTCTGCCTCTTTTACCTTGTATTTTCCCCTCCAGGATCACTTTCAGTAGGCTGTTGTGTCTTTTAACATGGCCTAAGAATCGCATTTGTCTTGTTCTAATTGTGTTCAGAAGTTCTCTTTCATTTTTAGTTGTTTTAAGACTTCGTCGTTTGTTTTCTTTTCCTTCCATCCAATTCTACCTATTCTTCTATATATCCACATTTCAAAGGCTTCAATTCTCTGTTCTGTTTTCTTGTCTAATGTCCATGTTTCAGCACCATATAGGAATATTGAGAAGATGTAACATTTTGCTAATCTTAGTTTTAGCTCTGGTGTTATTTGTTTGATGTTAGTATGTCCTTCATGACATTAAAATTACTTTTTGCCATTCCTATTCTTTTGTTTATTTCAGTTGTACATTTTCCATCACTGGTTATAGTGTGTCCAAGGTAGTTATAGTTCTGAACTGTCTCCAGGTCTATTCCTTCAATTTTGATATCCACTTGTGGGTTTTGAGTATTTTCTTTGTTTATGATCATAGTTTTAGTCTTTTTGATATTCATATTTAGTCCATATTTTTTGCTTGTCGTGTTTATTTCATTAAGTAATTGTTGTAGGTCTTTAGGATTTTCTGCTAGTAGTACAGTATCGTCAGCATATCTTAGGTTATTGATTATCTTTCCATTAATTTGTAGGCCTGGCATCTCTATGATGTTTTAAAAGATTTGCTCAGTGTATAGATTGAACAAACTTGGTGATAGGATGCATCCTTGTCTTACTCCTCTTTTTATATCAATGGGTGTAGAGAACTCTTTGTTATATTTTATTATTGCTGTTTGCTCCCAGTATAGATTGCATATTAGTCGTATATCCATGTCATCTAGATGTATCTCTTTTAGGCATTCTATAAGTTGTTTGTGGTGTACTCTATCAAAAGCTTTGGTGTAGTCTATGAAGCAGGCATATATTGGTTTGTTTACGTCTGTGTACTTTTCAATTAATGTTCTCATGCAGAATATGACTTCTTTTGTCCCCCTATTTTTCCTAAATCCAAATTGCTGCTCATCTAATTCAGTATTGATTTTATTCTGAATCCTTCCTAGTATAACTTTTAGCAAGATTTTTGTAACATGGCTCATTAGGCTTATTGTTCTAAAGTCACTGCATTCAACTGCACCATTCTTTTTAGGCAATGCAATGAAAGTTGATGTTTTTAGTTCATTTGGTATGTATCCTGTGTGGTATATGTCGTTGCATATGCCTGTAATCACTTCAATGCCAAAATCTTCAAGTGCCTGTATCATCTCTATCTGTATGCTTTCAGGTCCTGCTGCTTTTCCCCTTTTCATTGTTTTTATAGCCTTTTTCCACCTCAGATTTTAAGATTTTATAGCCTGATGTACATTTTATAACTGGTTCTTGTCCCTTTGATCATGAAATAGTTCTGTTATATATTTCTGCCATCTATCTATGATATCCTTATTGTCTGTTAGCATTTTCCCTTTTTTGTCTGCAATGCATCCACCTTCTGTGGCTTTTTTATTTTTATTAGTCATTCTCTTTATTCTGTGTGCATTCCTCTTAGGTCTTGTTTGCTTTCCATAGTTTCTATTTCTATACATTTTTGGCTGAGCCAGTCCTCTTTTGCCTTTTTGCACATTTTGCGTATCTCATTATCTATTTTATTGTATTGGGCAGTGTTCTTCGCTTGTCTCCTTTCTTCCATTTTTTCTAAGATGGTGTTAGTTATCCATTTTTGTTTTTTGTTCTTTTCTCTTTTGGGTAAGGTGTCGCAGGCTTTTTGTATGCTTTTCTTTATGCATTGCCATTTGGTTGTTACTTTTTCATCAGGATTTTCTCTTCTGTATTGTTCAATTCCTTCCTCTAGCAGCTTCTGGTATGTGTTCTTTACTTGTATTGTATAGCTATCTTTAATATCTTTTTGATTTAAAGCTGTTATGTCGAGTGGGTTTGTTGGTGAATTAGATTTTTGCTTGTTTCTCTTTAGTTTGATTTTCATTTTAATCATTACAGGATTGTGATCAGAATTAATATCTGCTCCTGGGTAGGTTTTGGCTTTCTTTACGCTGTTACGGAACCTTTCTTTTATCATTATGTAATCTATTTGATTCCTCTTCCTATCTCCAGGGCTTTTCCATGTGTATAGTTTCCTTTTCTCTTGCTCAAAGTAGGTATTACATATCATCAGCCTGTTTTCTTCACAGAATTGTATTAATCTTTCTCCTCTGTCATTTCTTTTTCCTAAACCATGATTTCCTATAATTGTCTTATATCTACCTTTTCCTACTTTAGCGTTCATGTCACCCCTTACAATCAAGATGTCTGAAGATTTCACTTGCTTCATAACTTTATTTAGGTCTTCATAGTATGCCTCTATTTGTTCATCTGTGTAGTCTTGAGTAGGTGCATATGTCTGTATTATTGAAGTAAACTGAAGAATAAAAAAAAAAAATTCCCTGCACTTCTGGCTTCACGGTACTGTTTTCCGCGTACTGTTTTCAGCATATACTGTTTTCAACAAGTGTCTTTCTTTCTCGTTATTTTCCGTTTTAAATGAAATGCCATGTCTATTTTTATCATTTTCCGCGCATTTTCTTTCTCATTTGAAGTAAATTTTTGCTGCTTCATACGGAATACAATTCTCCTGCCTTCAATGAAACCAATCTTTCCTTGATTCAGCGCTTGTTTGCGTTTAAGTTCAGAGATTGTTCGGCCTTTTGTGGTATTGTATTTTTCAGCAGTGCTTTTCATTTCAAACTTGCACCATTTACAAATCGAGCACATCAGGAATCTGGTGTGGTTACTAATTCAATAGGCTGTGAAGGTTCGACGCGCCATTTACCAGCTGCATTGAATCGGAATGTCTGTTGTTTGATGTGTGATGGTCTGATGACCAGCTGTGTTACAAATGTTGGGATAATATCTACATCAATCTCGGGCAGATGGTGCTCGTAAACCTGGGTGGGCCGACCATCTAAGGACAGATTCCCCCTACAGAAAAGACAATCTGATGCCATGCAGGAAGATTGGGGAAAATCAAAGGCTAAGGAAAGCAAACCTAAATAAATTGCTGGCAGAAATCGGATGCACTGTGCCACTGAAGCAGAACACACTGCAACGTTCGAACAGGTATTCAATCAGAATGGAACTAACAGACTCTAATTATGGTGTTCTGTCTGTGGAGTCCCCCCAAGCAGGTGGAATGCTGAGCCACATGCCACGAAGGGGTCCACCCCAAGCTATTGGTGGTCACCCTGACCCATTTTGGAGAGCTAGGAAATGGGACCAGAGAGAAACTACTGCTGACCCGAAAGACTTCAAGAAACAGCTGAATATAATACATTGGAATGCAGAGGGCATATACCACAAAAAACAAGCCCTAGTAATCAGACTAGCAGAGGAGGAGATAGACGTTGCCTGCATCCAGGAAACTCACCTTAATCCTCAGCATAGATTTGTGATTAGAGGCCACAAAACATTTAGACAGAACGGGGAAGTCATAAGGGTGGAATCCTTATACTTTTTAAAAATACCATCCCAGCAAGACTGATAGAAAGAAGTAGACACAAACGGAGAGGCAGAGATCATTGGTACAGACCTATACCATAACTCTACTGGTATAAGATATTTAACATATACTGTCCAAATGACAAATAACTGAAGCTGGAGTCAATGGAAATAACACCATCAAAGTGTCTGGTAGTAGGGACTTTAACAGCCACTCTGAAAGATGGGGATATAAGGAGTCCAATATTGGAGGTGAAGAAGTGGAAGAATGGGAAATAGACAACAACCTATTCCTCATAAACTCTAGGGAGGACCCCCCAACCTTCTACTCAAGAAGATGGAAAACAACATCAACTCCCGACCTAGCGTTTGCAAAAGGAGACATATCCATCAAAATATCCAGAAAAGTACTGAGCCAACTTGGAGATAGTGACCACAGACCAGTCAAACTTTCAATGGATCTTGCTCACAAACAGGAGTTGCAAATACCACTTCCCCGCTGGAACTATAAAAGAGCAGACTGGGAAAAGTTTGCCAGGCTCACCGATCCATATACTGCGCCTATCAACACCCACGAAAAGAAAGTCAATAATATGATAGAGCGGTTAGCAAATGGAATACTGAGAGCTGCTAAAAAATTAATTCCTAGAGGAGCAAGAAGATACTACAAGCCATACTGGAGCAAGGAAATACAAAGCCTAGAAGATGAACTGGACTCTGCCAGAGAACTAGCTTAAACATCACACAACACAGAGAGCAACATTGCCTACAAAGCAGCCTCTGCCAAATACAGAAGAGAGGTCATGATATCAGCAAGACTGAGCTGGATAGACAAAACAGAGAGCCTTAATCTAGACAAAAACGGTCACAAACTATGGAAAGCTCTGAGCAATGAAAACAACTGCCGACCTTCAATAACATTAGCACACAATCAGAACATCCTCACAGGCAAATCTACTGATAGAAAGTTACAAAAATATTCCTAAAGACAAACAGAAAGCTGCAAGACAGGAAAACCAAGATGTAAAACACATGCCTTTAGCACCAGAAGAACATCAGACGACCATCTTTACCCCAACAGAATTAGATGTTGCTCTCGAAGGATTGAAACTCAAGAGTTCCCCTGTTTCGTTCTACTTTTTCGTAGGCCTTTTCTCGAGGTGTTGGATTTCAGCATTTGATTTATTGTTCATTAACGGAGAGTTATTTTACAGCTGTTTTACCGACATTCTTTTATCTCAGTTTTCCCGCTTCGCTTTATGATTTCCCTGTAAAATGTGTTTGTGGATGAATCGTTAACTAATGATAACGTTAGATAACACACAATTGTAAACAAGTTACAAATTTTGAAATATTTGTCAAGAATTTTATTTTCAAGAATTTTTCTCAAGCATTATATATACACCAATGTAACAACAATTGAAAATAAAATAACCTTAAATGTTCACACATATATGGTGATGTAGATTAATCTATTTATTTATGTAAAAGTTAAGTAAAATCTAACATTGTCAACATTTCTCAGTAACTAATCGAATATGAAAGAAAATGACCATGTACAAAAATTTAATGCCCAAGTTATCAAAACCAATAACCTTTTGCGAGTGCAATCAGCCGTTGTAAACGAAACAAAGTGAGCTGGTTCAAAGACTTGGAAATTCCGTGGGGGTTATAGTCCTTGACAGGTGCTCTCAAACTTTAAGAATAGAAGGCCATGTTCAACATAAATAAACTACAAAATCTGTTATGTTTGTAGTAAAATTATCAACGTTCAAAATATATCGTATTAAAAATATTATAAAATGGAAAGTTCTGCACGTTTTCTTGGCTACTACAATGTTAACTGCAGGTTTAGTTTGTGCCGCCATACCTAATTTGAAGACCCCTTTATCTACTTTACACGAAACCGTGGAGATTTGGTATGGACACCAGATGTTAGCGGTATTATCTCGGTGGAAATATCTAAAAGTAAATGATAAACAGACCAATCCAAAAGCTTAGGTAGAATTTATTTTACTAAACTAAAAGGGAATTACTTATTTAACGTTATTTTCAATCGTGGTTTGAGAATTATGTCGCAAATTCATGAAGACGTCTAGAAATAAAATGTAAAATCATCACCTCGAGTATTCAAATATAAAAAATGGAAACAAAGTGACAAATGATAAATAATATAAATCTCACGATATTAATAGCAAACTTTTACTTGTTTTTATTGTCAAAAATGGATTGCATAGTATCTTCCTAATTTTTTTTTGGAAAGCTGCATTTGCCTGAGCCATTCTACATCTCACCTCTGTTGTACATCTACCATTTGAAGTCAACATTGTTCACAGATATTTAAATTCATTTACCCGTTTTAATATTTTTCCAATGGCAAGATTTTAATATTTTTCCAAGATGGCTATATACTGAATATGAAAAGAAGGGGCAATAGAGAGATGGCGATATAATTAAAAGGATGATACACTACTACTGCATGATAATCAGAAACAAGAGATACAATTTCTTAGACATGTAACACAATCACAACCAGACAGCATACTTCAGAGAGTTTTGATGTTCAGAAGCAATGGGAAGGAGGAAAATGTAGACTTAGAAGACGATAGATGTATGCAGATATCACGATGGAGGCGTGCAGGAGACATATTACAGTTCATTGACCCGAATACTTAATTTTCTCTCGACGCTGAAAGGAGCCAGAGGGAGAGTAAGTCAAGTAAGTAATCAAGTAGTAATCATGTTATTAATTGAAGGAGCGAGAGATAGAGAGAGACAGGAAGAGAGGCAGAAAGAGAATGTGCTTGAGTTTTAGTATTACGGCAGTGAAAGATGTCGATAGCTGAAATATAACTGAAAATTAAAGACAAAAGAAAGTTGTGGAGATAAATTATCGTCAGCGCGATACGATACGTTACATATCACACACACAAGCGCACACACAATGGAAGGAGAGAACAGTGTGGTGTAGTAGGAAGATTGTTTCAATAGCTTAGTATTCTCTTTTTTACAAATGAGTTGATTTGCTCATCTTGGAAAGAATGCCAAGATATTCTAATACCAAACAAATAAATCGAGGCAAAGCGCCTGACAGCACCTGAGCTGGAAACTCGCAGCGACTCATAGCTGATGACATGCGCCAGGATCGGTGAATCAGAATAATCTAGACCCTAATCTACCTCTTCGCGGTGCATCTAGAAACAGACTAACCTGTCTAGTTTGGCCAAGTGAGTAGGGATCGATGAGGGAAGACAATCCGATGCTCAAAAATGCCATGCTGAAATCGGATGTGTTGGGCAGAAAGGCACAAATCTCATAGTTCTACTGCAAAACCTGAAACAACGCATTTACGCCCACCTAACGTCCTTTTAAGGACGGATGACGAAGAGGACAATCATTTCGTTTAGTAGTCGTGGGGTGAATGACAGAAAGAGACATTTGTCAAATGAGGAAATGGAAGAAGAGTCCGTGATAGACCCAGAATAAGATGGTCTGAAAATATCAAACACTTGCTACATCAATTGCCAATGGTTGAGGCTACCAGAAGGTCAAGGACTAAAACTTTACATCTCCCCCGACTCCCGAAAGGTTACATGGATGAAGTGAGCAAAAAAAAAAAAGGAATAGAAAAAGAAGTGTTTTCTTTACACTCTTAAAACAAATACACGACAGTCCTCGCACCAATCGAGCATGTCCTGGCAATTCTTACTGTCAGTGAGACGCAAATTGACAAGCTGGAGAAAATACATAATGAAGCTACGCGCATTAATTTGGGGTGTACGAGGAATACTCCCTGTGTAGCAATGAGGTACCTTGTTGACTTTCCAACCATGGATGATAGGATCAAGATCTGGAGGGCACGAGCATACCTGAAGATAAGTGCAGATAAGTGCAGATAAAGAACATCCATTGCATCATGAACTCAACACATAGAAGTGTGTCAGGCTAAAAAGAGGGTGGGCCGAAATCATGGGTGGGCCGGGCAGAAGATGTCATCAAACAGGTCTGTGGGCTTACCAACATCAACGCCGGCGAGGAGTGGATACAGGTGCCTACGTCATTCAAGGGTACATTCTCGTGTATTGTCACACTCGACAGGAAATGTAGGGAACAGAACTCAGTCGTGGTCAATGCGGAGGTCAACGGTCTCATCTGGGATAACATCGATGAGAAAGATGCAGTCATCTATACAGACGGATCTGTAATACGACACCAAAGGAGTGCATGGGCATTTACAACACGCTCGGCAGGCAGAATAGTCAAGGAGGACAGTGGTGCACACGTTATGACAACAAGTAGCATGACGATGGAGATGATGGCAGTGACCAAGGCATTCATCTGGTTAGAGTCACAAGACTACACCAACGGCTGAATACTGGTTGCTTCGATGAGTATGATAAGAAATGTGGAGGCGGGCTCTGTACGTATGCAATGGGTAGAGTCATTGCAGAAGTCAAAATACGTAAGGTCACCTTACGTAGACCCTTGTCTACGTCCCAGGACATGCGGGAGTACGGGGAAATGAAAGAGCGGACAGGTTGGCTAGCTGCGCTATTGTTGAGGACGGTCAACCAACGGATCGGGCGGACACCATCAATGCCCTCTAAGAAGTAGGAAGGACACAGGACTTCGACAACTATGAGTCCACGTCACTGCTTCGGATGAAAGAGATGGGAGTTAAGATGGGCACAGCCAGAAACGAGAAACTTAGTGGGCGTGTAAGAAGAGTAACAAGTCAACTCAGAACTGGAGTCGTCAGTCGCTGGACAATGCGAACCTTCCTGAGGAGGGGATCTGAACACCTATGGACATGTTCGGAGTGCAATGATGATGACCCGCAAATAACTCAATAACAATAACACGACACTCATTGCCCTACAAAAAGTTAGGGTTAGGGTTAGGGTTAGGGTTAGGGTTAGGGATCTGGAAGACCTTCAATTTCACAAGACCAAATTATGGAACTCCAAGACAGAATTACAATGAGTCCAAATGCATCTTTAAACCACTTGTCTCAACAGGTGCAAATATCTAAGAGTTCTGTTCACAAGGTTTTAAGAAGTGAACTACACTATCGTCCATACAAATTAACTGAAGTGTCTCAACTCCAAGAAAGAGATTATGAATCCCGTTTAAACTACTGCATGTGGTTTCAGAATTTTATTTATGAACATGGCGCTGCCATCCTTGACGTCACTTTTTTCACTGATGAGGCCTGGTTTCACTTATCCGGTTATGTGAACAGTCAGAACAATTGGCTGTGGAGCAGTGAAAACCCCCATGAATTTCATCAAGTGCCGCTTTACGATCAAAAAGTCGGAGTGTGGGGCGCTATAAGTCGTATGCGGATAATAGGACCTATATTTTTTAATGAAACAATAAATGCAGAACGTTACCGTACTTTAATTCTGGAACCGTTCATAGCACACCTTACAGAACGGGAAATTATGGAATCCTGGTTTCAGCAGGATGGGGCAACAGCACACACAGCCACAACAACACTCAATTATTTAGAAAGCATATTTGCAAATCGCATTATTTCACGTGGAATCTGGCCTGCTCGTTCACCAGATCTAACACCCCCAGATTATTATCTGTGGGGGGCATTGAAGGGGAAAGTTTATGAAAATAATCCGCAGACAATTAATGACCTAAAGACTGAAATAGTAGACAAGATTAAACAAATATCACCAGACATTATTCTGAAGGTTTTCTCAAATATGGAAAGACGAATCACGACATGTGTTGAGGCCCGTGGTGGACATTTTCAACATATGCTTTAGGCACTTTATTGTGTTAATACCAACATTACCCATTATAAACTCGCCGATAGCAGTCAAGTATATTTGAATATTTTACAATTTGTGTGACGCATTAGTTAACCGCATTTCTGATAACGTTTTTCTTCCGAGAGTAGAAATTCACTGCACTGCGACTTTAAAAACACCTATATTTTAAGTAACAATTGGTATTGACGCTAAATATGTAGTAAACATAAGTTACTATCCGCAGTGATCGTCACTACGTACGCAAAGACAAGAGTTGCACTACTTTTTAAGCTTCAAATAGAGTTATACCCCCTTGCCAATCTTTGTTCCCTGGCTTGGACTATTTGATGACAGGGCGCAATCGGCATTTGAATCTTTAAGATGTAGAACAGTTGGAGATTTGAAGCTTAAATGATTGGCTTTTGAGAAGATATTAACAAATTGTTAAACTTGTCTTGATCCTACCATTTTTCGGACACACGAAACAACGAATGAAAAATCACGTGTGTTTGAAGAATAGACACCAATGCCAGTGTGGACAAAGTTACTTTCTGAGAGATTGAATTGAAGAATTTGTGCAAGAGACTAATAGTTCTACATGGACAGGCTGTAAGGAGTTTTTGTGAAATTCTATCAGAGAAGATTTCTACTGTTGAATGTGGGCGTAGCTTCTTCCAGATGAACGTAGTTCTCACACCGACGAGAGCCTTCTACGAATGAACCCCGTGAGTGTAAAGTAAGCTCATTTTTTACAAACTATCGGGATTTTTTTTCTCCCTACATGCTTTTTCCTCCCTTGGTAAACGATAGTTCCTGGTTAATAATGAAAGACAATAGTCAAGCAACTGACTCGAACAAGAAACAAAATAGTGAAGGTTCAATTTAATTTTTTTTTTGTTTTGACGGGAGGGTGTGTGCTCCAAAACACTGAACCCGTAGTGACTTACTGACACTTTGTAATTTTCATATAACTATGCAATACCTTTTCATAAATATAATATCCATTCGACAAATATAAGTACACCAGATGTTCAGAGGCTGCGGTAGATATACCGCTGTTACCTTTTCTTTAGGATGCTATGTGTCGAGGTAATGTTTCACTTTTTTTTAAAAAAAAAAATGCCCTGTATATTATTATATATGCAATAACGAAGCATAAAAGAGTAACCAAGTAAACAATAAATATCTTTTGTATATACAATTTTCAAAAAATAATATCAGCATTAAAAAATAAAATGTAACAGTGCAAATATTTCAATTATACATAATTAAAACCCGAAATACAACTTATGTAAAACACGCAAAATTTGATATTTTTTATTTCTCATTCCTTGCCGTTGAGAGTAGTCTGGTGTAGTCCTCTTCAAGTACTTATAAACCAAAAGTGTTAGTCCTTAAACTACATTACCGGATAAATAAAATCCGGAAATGACAGCTGTCCATCCCACTTACATTTTCTCACTTGTATTGGACATAGCAGCACGGATGTCCGGTGAATGTAGCCATCGACCTATGCTCGTAATTTATGTTGATTTTTTTTCTTCTACCTTTCAGCTCCCTGTGGAACATAGGTCTTCAACAAACAATTTCCAAGTTTATCTGTTTCTTGCCATTCTTTTAAGATCATTCCATGTCTTCCCTATCATCTTCATCTCAGCTTTTATCTGTCTTCTCCAAGAATTCCTTGGTCTTCCTCTTTGTCTTTTCCCCTGGGGATTTCAAAAAGGGCCTGTTGTGTAATATTCTCATTTGGCTTCAGCAGTGTGTGTCCTATCCAGCGCTATCGGCTTCGCTGTATCTCTTTGGTATACTGGTATTTGAAATTGGTACATTTGGAACTGGTATTTTGGAACTGGTATTTGACTGGTACATTTCCATAATTCTATGTTAGTGATTTTGTCCTGCAATTTCCATCCTTTTATTCTGCGTAAGCATCAATTAATGAATGTATGTATCTTCATGATTGTCACTTTTGTTGTTCTCCATGTTTCACAGCCATATAATAGGACTGACTTAACATTGGAGTTGAAAATTGGTATTTTTGTATGTTGAATTTGCTTGCAAATAATTAATTTATTTAAGGTTCGTGTTCTGTTTAGACAAAATTGAAGCTATATTCTCTCTAAAACTAACGAGAAACAAATTCACTATAACAATAAACAGAGATAAATAGTAGGCATGTACCCACTTTAAGACTGTGTTTGTTAGGCTAACCGGATAGTAATTTAGTCAAAAAGAAATTTAAATGAGTCTGTAGCTAAGGACTATAAATGACATCACACATTCGTTATGGCCATAAACAAATAAATTCCCTTTATTTTCGCGGCTTTACTTTATTCGTCTATTATCCACACTCCAAAAAAGCACTTGCTATTATCCACACTCCACAAATCACTTGCTATTATCCAAATCTACAAATCACTTGCTATTATCCACATTCCACAAATCACTTGCTTTTATCCACACTCACAAATCACTTGCTATTATCTACAATCTACAAATCACTTGCTATTATCCACACTCTACAAATCACTTGCTATTATCTACAATCTACAAATCACTTGCTATTATCCACACTCTGCAAATCACTTGCTATTATCTACAATCTACAAATCACTTGCTATTATCCACACTCTACAAATCACTTGCTATTATCCATACTCCACAAATCACTTGCTATTATCTACAATCTACAAATCACTTGCTATTATCCACACTCTACAAATCACTTGCTATTATCCACACTCTACAAATCACTTGCTATTATCTACAATCTACAAATCACTTGCTATTATCCACACTCTACAAATCACTTGCTATTATCCATACTCTACAAATCACTTGCTATTATCTACAATCTACAAATCACTTGCTATTATCTACAAATCACTTGCTATTATCCACACTCTACAAATCACTTGCTATTATCTACAATCTACAAATCACTTGCTATTATCTACAATCTACAAATCACTTGCTATTATCCACACTCCACAAATCACTTGCTATTAATTCTGTGTATAATCAGTTTAACGTATCTCCTCTAACAGAAACAAACTTGCTAAAAGCAGCAACAAAAGGAAATGCGTAAATAGAAGAGTAGTTTCGCTATCTAAGGCAATGTCAGTCCGACTAGTCTTTATAAGGCCCAAACATAATGTATATCTTTTAATACATATGTAAATGTATATGTGTAAATGATTCAACCCATCTTAAACGAATTTCTATTCGTTGACGATCATGCACTAACATATACACAAATAGAAGACCTACATGAACACTTAAATAAACTTAAGAACACAGGAACCCAATACAGCATGAAAATGAGCATCAAGAGTACAGAAGTTGTGAACATCGCAAAAGAAGAAATATCAGTATAACGATATTCGGCAGACAATTAAAACAGGTAGAGACATTCAAATGCATAGGAAGTCTAGTGACAAACGACGCCACAGCTGTCCAACAAGGAAATAACACTGTAAGCAAAACTCACACTCTACAACACAATCTTCAATCCGATGATGTGCTACCGATGCCAGAACTGGACCATAGACACCAGAACAATAAGAACAGTAACCACAACCGAAATGAAATGTGTTAGACGAATGGCATAAACAAGGTAAGAGAGAAGATCAAAAGTGACGAACTAAGAATAAAGGCTATGAATAATTCCCTTCTTTAAATACATAAAGAAACAAAAGATAAATTGTTTTGGCAAAGTAATAAGATAAAAGGACTAAAGTAAAAAGAACGACGAAGTAACAAACTTTACGCAGACACAAGACCCAAGGGTGAAATAGATGGATTAATGGAATATTAGAAATACTAGGAAACAACATCAGGAGAGGCCAATAGAAGAGCAAAAGATGGATGGACGGAATATTAGAAATACTAGGAAGCATGACAGCAGGAGAGGTCAACCGATGAGCAAAGACTGCAAGTTACATCTCCCCTGAACGCTGACGGCCAAATAAGGAAAAAAGAAAGAATTATTAAGTAGAAAGCTGAAATTGAAATGATAGACTCAAGTCGCGTCAGTGAAATATAAATCCCACGAACAAAATGAAAACGACGATATTTGTAAGGAATAGAACAAAAGATAATAGTTGGCAGAATTTGTGGAAAATTATGAACCTGAGACAATCAAAACAGCAGACTTTAACGATTCCTGGAACAGACTATAACTGACCACATATAGAGTACAACACTAAGTCTTCATTTACAGCGATTTTATAAATCTTGTAGCAGCATTGGTTTATTTAATTTGAAATGTATATTCTCGATTTATTGAACGTATAAGGAATATAAAACAAGAACTACGATATGAGATTGCGACTGCAAATGAGGAGATAAAAAATCTTGTCGTAGCGGTAGTGGTAGTGGACACTGTAAGTGAGAAAGGTCTAAGAACTTTGTCAGAGATTGCTATTTCTTCCTTAGTCTTCGCTTAGAATCGGTATATATATATTTATGGCTTTTGGCGCCTTGACAGACGATTGATAGCAAACAAGCAATCATGTTAAGTCAGTAATTTGGTAAAATATTAGTGTCTTATGCTGGAAGCTGCTTTGTTGAAAAGTCTCTCTCTCGGCTGAATCTGCCAATATTGGATAGACAGATCCGGCGACAGAACTATCAAGATGAATTCGTGATACCTGACCTCGTCTCATTTCTCCTTCGTCTTTTGTCTTCTGAATTTGATGTCAGCACGAAAGTTGTTGTGCCATTTTTATTGTTGTTCTCTACGTGCAACGATCTGCAGGCAAACTTTCCTACTTTCTTTCACTGATAAGAGAACTCACCCAAAGAAGCCCTGCAAACATCCATATATCGCATCACTGATCTGCCTTTTGGATCGGTAACTTTTCTTTAAGTCGAGTTCGTTTACTTTCAAGTCAGCGCTTCCAGTTTACGTCCGTCTGGATCTGTCTTAAAAAAACTCTTCCATGTCAGTTATGTTCATATCAAACGTCCTCACGTCACATTTAAAGGTGTCTCTCAAGAGTAGTAGGGGATCTAACTTTGCTTCATTAAAAAAATATCTGGATGCTGTCACACTTGAGCTGAGAGAATCTAAAATTTAACATGGAACGTATGAAAAAAATAGCTGCTGAAATGAAGTCCCTGGCGTAAGCACAACACTTCGCCAAGGAGGAGATCAGTATGTGTAATCCTTGTTGATTGCTAATGAGGTATACAACTGTGGGCTTGGCTTCCTTGAAGTGACGTGATGTTGATTCATCATCACAATCAATCACTTATATATATATATATATATATATATCAGTAATAGGAAACTCTGTATATAGAGCTTCGCAGTAGGAGGTAATGCGATTATCAGAAAAGACACCCCGTCTAGCAAGTGGTGTTTCGACCCTTTAGTTTCTCTCTACTGGAGATGGGTTCGTATATGGGTTATGAATCCCAGGCGTCGACCTCCTGCTGCATTGAAGTCTAAAGCTTACAATATATTTAGCACAAAATAACTACACTTACTCGACGCAACACTTCTGGTTGAATCTACGGTCTCTACCTGCTCGTATACTTAACTTATTTTAGCTTCAACTCAGCACATTGATGTTTTCTTCGTGGTGGCAGTAATCTAAAAAAAGGCTTGTAAATGAATCGTCCTTTTACATAAACCCATGTACTGTAGCACATGACGCTCCCTACCGGACGAGGTGGCTGTGAAGCCCCCATTAACGTCGTTAGCTGTAAATAGAAGGTTGTGATTTGTCATGATTATTCCAGGCAATTTAAGAAGGTAGTTTGCCATTCCTTTCCTTCTTGGCAGTGACTGTACTAGTCGGAGATCGCAGCCATTGTCTCTATACATGAAATCCTCTGCCTGCCATCGCGGTGTGGGGACCATAACCGGCACTACTTGTCGGCTGCTCCCACAACACCATCCACCACCTGCTCCAATGGCTTCACATAACCCTGATAGAGGGACTAAACGGGAGCTCCACCTTGCCCAGAGGTGTCCCGAAGACTAGCGGAGGAAAGGAATCCGAAGATCTACTAAAATCTATCTTTGTAGTCATACCGAAGAAGTCAGGAGCCACTGATTGTGAAGACCACCGCACTATTAGTCTCATGAGCCATATGACTAAAATATTACTAAGAATAATCATGAGATGTGTAAGGAACAAAATAGAACCAGAAATAAGTGAGGAACAATGTGGATTTGTGGAAGGAAAGGGCACCAATAATGCAATATACATCTTAAGAACATTGATAGAAAGATCTATAAAGGTAAAAAAAGATCTATATATGTGCTTTATAGACTACACGAAAGCATTTGACAAAGTAAAGCATGTGGAAATAATCAATATGCTGGAGAAATTAAACATTGATGGCAAGGATCTGCGAATCATAAAAAACATGTACTGGCAACAAACAGCAGCTATACGAATTAACAACCAAACAGGACAATTCCAATATATAAAGCAAGGAGTCAGACAAGACTGTGTTCTGTCGCCGGATTTGTTTTCACTTTACAGCGAATATATTATGAGATCAATAGTAGACAAAAAAGGAATTGAAGTCAACGGTCACAACATAAATAATTTGCGATATGCGGATGACACAGTCTTAATAGCAGAGACAGAGAATGAACTACAAGAAATGATAGACATAATAGTAAAGGAAAGCAACAAGAAAGGTCTCAGTCTGAATAGTAAGAAAACAGAAGTAATGGTTATATCGAAGAAACAATCACCACCATCATGCAGCATAAAAATAAACGAGACAAATCTGAAACAAGTGCAACGTTCCAAATACTTGGACACAATAATAACATCAGATGGGAGATGCACCACAGAAATAAAAAGCAGAATAGCTCAGGCCAAAATAGCATTTCAGAAGGTTAAAAATATCTAATGCAACAAATCTATGTCAATAAAAATGAGAAAGAGAGTTCATCTGTGCTATATAGAACCAATTCTGACCTATGGAAGCGAATCATGGACAGTAGTCAAACAAATGAAAAGATGATTGGAGGCCACAGAAATGGGATTTCTCAGAAGAATGTTGAAAGTTCCCTGGACAGCTATAAAGACCAATGATGAATTTCTCAAAGAGGCCAACACAAAAAGGGAGCTCTTAAAAAACATCAGAAAGAAGCAATCAACATTTTTCTGGCACATCATGAGAAGAGGAAAGTTGGAATACTTGGTTACAACTAGCAAAATAAAAGGAAAGAGAGATCGTGGGCGACAAAGAGAGAAAATACTGGATAGCTTGGTGTCATGGCATGGAAAACAGTCAACAACAGAACTGATACGATGCACTGTAGATAGAAGATTGTGGAGGGACATGATTACCTACGCCAACCGGTATGGCACATGATGATGATAATGTACTAGCTGCTTTGACATGATGTAATTCGGCGGGAAGGAATGGATTAAAAACTGATAATAGGTGATAAAGATCGGTCGGGCTGGGAACTTCATTCCTTTGGACTGTCGGTTTTCCAATCGTCCGATGTAGCTCACCTACGGTCGATGATGTAATTTCTTATCGCTTATCGTCCACGCCTCGAATATTCAAGGATCAAACTGTCACAATGCTGTTGACTTACTGGGAGTCAGGAGTTATCGATGTGTAAAACAGTCGCCTAATCGATTGAACATCAGATTATTCTGAGATTGTTGATATGTCTCGGTTTCGCCAGAACCTATATATATGGCCTTTGGCGTCTTTTCAGACGGTTGGTAGCAAACAATCGTGATAAGTCAGTAGTTAGGTAAAGCAGTGTCTCATGCTGGGTCCTGTTTTACTGAACATCTTCTTCCATCCACAGAACGAGCAAAGTGTACCCACGGTACCCGGCCTTGTCTACCTTCTCTTGCGCCTTTTGTCTTCTGAATTTGACATCAGCACTGTCTCGAAAGTTGCTGTACAGTTTTTTTTTATGTTTGCTCTCCATGTGCTAGGATCCGCAGCCACATTTCCCCTGTTCCTTTCACTCATATAGAAAATTCCCTCAAGGAAGCCTTGCAAACATCCTTATACCTCAGCACTGGTCTGCCCTTTGGTCTCTTTCCGTCCCTAAGTTCGCCATAAATATTTGTTAATATTGTATATACATATATATACATATATATATATATATATATATTTATATATATTTATATATATTTATATATATTTATATATACATGCGCATAGGATGAGCACAAGAGCAGGCTCTCTACAAATTCATTTGTGCAATTCAAAGACGATTTCAAATGAATAAGAAAAAAAATAACAATAACGAAATTGAATAAAAAATACAAAGTAAACTGAATCAGACAACCACACGCTGTCAAAGTGCATACAGGGGCATAAGCGAGTAATAAACGACATGAGTGGTTCACTGATCCCTCAAGATTAATCTGAATAAAAGCATATCTGGTGAGATCGATCAGGTAATCCCAAGCTTACAAGTTTGCAGTGATACCGGGGCCTTCCATAACCAAATAACCAAAGCCCAAGCTGGTAAGACCAATCTGGTGAGACTGATCTGGTAAAATCTACCTGACGTGACCTATTTGGTGAGACTGATCTGATGAGATCGATCTGGTAAAATCTACCTGACGTGACCTATTTGGTGAGACTGATCTGATGAGATCGATCTGGTAAAATCTACCTGACGTGACCTATATGGTGAGGATGGTAAGATGAGATCGATCTGCTAAAATCTACCTGACGTAACCTATTTGGTGAGGATGGTAAGATGAGATCGATCTGGTAAAATCTACCTGACGTGACCTATTTGGTGAGGATGGTAAGATGAGATCGATCTGCTAAAATCTATCTGAAGAGAACCAATTTGGTGAGACCAATCTGGTGAGACCGATCTGGTAAAATCTACCTGACGTGACCTATTTTGTGAGGATGATAAGATGAGATCGATCTGGTAAAATCTATCTGAAGAGAACCAATTTGGTGAGACCAATCTGGTGAGACCGATCTGGTAAAATCTACCTGACGTGACCTATTTTGTGAGGATGGTAAGATGAGATCGATCTGGTAAAATCTACCTGATGTAACCTATTTGGTGAGGATGGTAAGATGAGATCGATCTGGTAAAATTTATCTGAAGAGAACCAATTTGGTGAGACCAATCTGGTGAGATCGATCTGCTAATATCTACCTGACGTGAGTAGTAGGTGTGGCTGTAAACCCAATCTAAAAGTGCACGTGCATGCACCGAAAGACAATAGATTTGGCACCGATACTGCACCGTCATGCCAGATCAGTTCCCTAGGAACACATCAAACACATGTCTTACCAGATCACTTTCATACGTTCAGTCTTGTCAGACAGTAATTTTTTTTTTTTTTTTTTTTGGGGGGGGGGGGGGGGAAGATCAGTCACATCAGATCTGTCATATTAAATCAGTATCACCAGATGAATAATGTCAGGTATATTTTAGCAGATCGATCTCATCAGATCAGTTTCACCAAATAGGTTACGTCAGGTAGATTTTAGCAGATCGATCTCATCTTACCATCCTCACCAAATAGGTCACGTCAGGTAGATTTTACCAGATCGATCTCATCAGATCAGTCTCACCAAATAGGTCACGTCAGATAGATTTTAGCAGATCGATTTCATCAGATCAGTCTCACCAAATAGGTCACGTCAGGTAGATTTTACCAGATCGATCTCATCAAATCAGTCTCACCAAATAGGTCACGTCAGTAGTAGGTGTGGCTGTGAACCCATCGTAAAAGTGCACGTGCATGCACCGAAAGACAATAGATTTGGCACCGATACTGCACGAAACTTGCACCAAATCCGTGCCAAAAAAAAAAAAAAAATTTTTTTTGAATTCGCTATTTTTTCGCCATTGACTTTTTTTTTTTTTTTTTTTGGGGGGGGGGTAATTTTTTTTTGGTTCGTCAGTTTGTCGAAACGGTCTACTGTGTCTGAGAGATTAACGCAGGTAAATTCAAAAGATCGTGTGGTAATCGGCTTATCGTGTGGGTCGTGATCGCCTCTCGCGGTGTGGCGTGACGGTGATCGGCGCGTCGCTCGTGGTGTGCGTGAAAGAGTATTTTAAAAGAGTATATTTGAGAAAGTAAAAATTCAGAATTATTTAAAAAATATGTATTTGTGAAAGTAAAAAAAAAACTCAGAATTATTAAAAATAAAAAAAAAATAAAAAAATAGTCTCCCACCAGGATTCGAACACGGGACTGCGTGACAGGCTAGGCACTTAGCACACGGTCCACTTCGTCACTTTGTCGAACGGTCCACTGCGTCTGACAGGTAAATTGAAAAGATCGGGCCGTCAAACAGTCCGGCTCAGGATATTTCAGTTAACCAACTCAGGTAAAACCCCGATTGAAAAGAAAACGGACTTATGTTAAAAATAATAAAATATAAGGATGAAAAATCAATATTTTTAAAAACTTAAAATGAAGGGAAATTTAAAATTATAGGCGATCTCGTAACTGATTGGGTCGCGGATCTCGCCCTACATTTTTTTAGTGATCATCTACCACCTTCAACACCATCATCATCCCATCATGCCCTATCATCATCATCATGTGCCACCCTCAACAACATCATCATCCCAGCATGTCCTATCATCATCATGTGCCACCCTCAACACCATCAGCATCCCTTCATGTCCTACCATCAAGCCACACAAAACATCAACCAGCTAAATTCTCTCTCTCTCTCTCTCTCTCTCTCTCTCTCTGTCTCTCTCACATTCAAGGTAAACCAAAACAAAATAGGCTCATATTAAAAAAGTCGACCTCAAAACCATAAAAATCTACTCCCATACTCATACTAGTTAGACACAACGAACCGATCGTTATTTCTAAAGCCAAAAAAGTTTGGCCAAATCGCAAATATTTTACCATCATAACACAAAAATTTAGGCTCATATTAAAAAAGTCGATATCAAAACCATAAAAATCTACTCCCATACTCATACTAGTTAGACACAACGAGCAGGAAGTTATATTCAAGGTTCAAAATGTTGGACCAAATCGCAAATATTTTACCACCATAACACACAAAATTAGGCTCATATTAAAAAAGTCAAGTTCGTTAAGTCCGTGGTTCGTGGGGTCGTGGTTCGTGGTTTCTTGAGTTCGTGGTTTATTAAGTATGTGGTTCGTGAGTTCGTGGTTTCTTAACTTCGTGGTTCGTGAGCTGATGGTTTGTTAAGTCCATGGTTCGTATGGTCGTGGTTCGTTGTTTGCGAGTTCGTGGTTTGTTAAGTATGTGGTTCGTGGTTCGCGAGTTTGTGGTTTTGTTAAGTATGAGGTTTGTGAGTTCGTGGTTCGTGAATACGTGGTTTTTAAAGTTCGTGGTTCGTGAGTTCGTTGTTAGTTAAGTTTGTGTTTCGTGAGTTCGTGGTTCGTGAATACGTGGTTTTTAAAGTTCGTGGTTCGTGAGTTCGTTGTTAGTTAAGTTTGTGTTTCGTGAGTTCGTGGTTTGTTACGTTTGTGGTTCGTGAGTTCGTGGTTTGTTAAGTTCGTTGTTCGTGAGTTTGTGGTTTATTAAGTTTGTAGTTTGTTAAGTGCGTGGTTCGAGAGGTCGTGGATGTGTTATGGTGGTAAAATATTTGCGATTTGGCCAAACTTTTTTGGCTTTAGAAATAACGATCGGTTCGATGTGTCTAACAATTATGAGTATGGGAGTAGATTTGTAGAGTTTTAAGATCGACTTTTTGAATATGAGCCTAAATTTGTGTGTTATGGTGGTAAAATGCTTGCGATTTGGTCCAACATTTTGGACCTTGAATATAACTTCCTGCTCGTTGTGTCTAACTAGTATGAGTATGGGAGTAGATTTTTATGGTTTTGATGTCGACTTTTTTAATATGAGCCTAAATTTGTGTGTTATGGTGGTAAAATATTTGCGATTTGGCCAAACTTTTTTCTTTAGAAATAACGATCGGTTCGTTGTGTCTAACTAGTATGAGTATGGGAGTAGATTTTTATGGTTTTGAGGTCGACTTTTTGAATATATGAGCCTATTTTGTTTTGGTTTACCATGAATGTGAGAGAGACAGAGAGAGAGAGAGAGAGAGAGAGAGAGAATTTAGCTGGTTGATACTTTGTGTGGCTTGATGATAGGACATGAAGGGATGCTGATGGTGTTGAGGGTGGCACATGATGATGATAGGACATGCTGGGATGATGATGTTGTTGAGGGTGGCACATGATGATGATGATAGGGCATGATGGGATGATGATGGTGTTGAGGGTGGCACATGATGATGATGATAGGGCATGATGGGACGATGATGGTGTTGAGGGTGGCACATGATGATGATAGGACATGAAGGCAGAGGAGGACAGATCCGGCAGCCAATATGGATGCCCCGGATGTTTCAGCAGAGTCACCGATTACCTATTCCAGCTTTGATCAAGGTTTTGTCAAAATGGAGGGCGGTTGTGTAGGAAACCCAGACGTTTAAAATTATCAGCAACCAGACAGTAATATATATATTTGTTGTATTAATAAGTTGTGAAATATAGAATTTTGTTTTGCTTTACATTGAATGAGAAAGAGCGAGCGTCACTATTTAATATTAGCACACCTTACTACACGACACATGATGATGTTGGTAGCGATAACACACACGACCAATAATCTTTCCCCAAGAACCGCTATTTGGCACATGATGTTAGCGATACTACAATAACACACCTGTGCCGACCAACCCGTCCCCGCCCGCGAGCTAGTCGTATTTACCTTTTCCTAACCCCCCCTTCAACGTCATTGCTTGTAAGCATTTTTCTTACATGTCGCCTCCCGTCGCCTAATACCCCACGTCCACCTCACATGCCGACCGCCGCCGAATAATAATCGATTTGAAACTTTGTGTGGTATGTTGGTGATGATATGACATGAAGGGTTGATGATGGTGTTGAAGGTGGTAGATGATCACTAAAAAAATGTAGGGCGAGATCCGCGACCCAATCAGTTACGAGATCGCCTATAATTTTTAATATCCCTTCATTTTAAGTTTTTAAAAATATTGATTTTTCATCCTTATATTTTATTATTTTTAACATTTATGTATCCTTAATATTTATTTATTAAGTCCGTTTTCTTTTCAATCGGGGTTTTACCTGAGTTGGTTAACTGAAATATCCTGAGCCGGACTGTTTGACGGCCCGATCTTTTCAATTTACCTGTCAGACGCAGTGGACCGTTCGACAAAGTGACGAAGTGGACCGTGTGCTAAGTGCCTGGCCTGTCACGCAATCCCGTGTTCGAATCCTGGTGGGAGACTATTTTTTTAATTTTTTTTAATTTTTAATAATACTGAGTTTTTTTTTTACTTTCACAAATACATATTTTTTAAATAATTCTGAATTTTTACTTTCTCAAATATACTCTTTTAAAATACTCTTTCACGCACACCACGAGCGACGCGCCGATCACCGTCACGCCACACCGCGAGAGGCGATCACGACCCACACGATAAGCCGATTACCACACGATTTTGAATTTACCTGCGTTAATCTCTCAGACACAGTAGACCGTTTCGACAAACTGACGAACCCAAAAAAATTCCCCCCCCCCCCCCAAAAAAAAAAAAAATAGTCAATGGCGAAAAAATAGCGAATTCAAAAAAAAATTTTTTTTTTTTTTTTTGGCACGGATTTGGTGCAAGTTTCGTGCAGTATCGGTGCCAAATCTATTGTCTTTCGGTGCATGCACGTGCACTTTTAGGGTCACTTTTTTTTACAGATCTGATGTGACTGATCTTCCCCCCACCCCCCACCCCCCCCCCCCCCAAAAAAAAAAATAAAAAAAAATTACTGTCTGACAAGACTGAACGTATGAAAGTTATCTGGTAAGACATGTGTTTGATGTGTTCCTAGGGAACTGATCTGGCATGATCGATCTGATGAGACAGACCCAGTAAGATATTGACTCAGTTGGAGCCAAAGTGCCGTATACTTACTTGTACAATCGTGTCGGCTATACAGAGAAAAACAAATAGATTGCAAATTTTAGTTCATCTTCGATGAGACTAAGCATATGGTCTCACACAACATAAGATAAATCTATGATACACATAAACTGCGAATCATTTCCGCCGGATATTAATTTACAAAATAATTTTTCTTTTCTGTTTACATATCAAAGAATTACGTAATATTGTGTTTTACATTTGAAGGTCCCAAACTCAAAGAATAGACTGTTAAGATTTCAAAATTGAACTTTATGGTGATCAGAAGCGAATTAGGCGATTCATATGAACCTATTGCTATTGTTATGGGCTGTGTTATTAATATTATTTATAAAAGGATAAATATAAAATCACAATTCAGAACTGGTACATTGCAATAGAGAAGATACAAAGCATTGATGAACAGTAAGAAATGCTAAAAGAATCAATGCAACAAATGTCAAAAGTGTTCATACCACCAGTGAGGACACATTCAAGAAAGAAATGGATGACAGATAACATTTTGTAGCTATTGGATACAAGAAGAAGAAATGAAGAAAATAAAGATGAGTATAAGAGATTAAATAAAGAAATTGTAGTAAAATGCAATGAAGCAAAAGAAGCATGACTAAAACAGAGACGCAAAGAGATTGAAATGGAACAAAAAGGAGATGCTAAAGCTATATACAAACAAATTGAGGAATTAACAGGAAGAAAAACGCAATCAAAAACTGGATGTCTAAGATCAAAGAAAGGAGAACTGTTGATTGATCAAGAAAACATAAGGGAACGATGGACAGAATACATTAAAGATCTTTATAATGATGAACGAACGGAAGTAAATATTAAGGATAATGGAGAAGGACCAGAAATACTCAGAGAAGAAGTGGAAGATGCCTTGAGCAATATGAAAGCAGGCAAAGCTCCTGGACAAGATAATATAACTGTAGAAGAGATTGAAGCCATGGGTGATTTTGGAATAGAAATAATAACAAAAATATTGAATGATATCTACAACAGCGGATATATACCAGACGACATGCTCAAATCAATATTCATAGCCCTACCAAAGAAATCGGGTGCGATTGAATGCGATGATCATCGCACAATAAACCTTATGAGTCATATGACTAAGATATTACTAAGAATCATCATGGGAAGAGTGCGAAACAAAATCAGTCCAGAAATTAGCGATGAACAGTGTGGTTTTGTTAGAGGTAAAGGAACAATCAATGCCATTTATACCATAAGATCTTTAGTAGAAAGAGCCATAGAGGTGAAAGCAGATCTATACCTATGTTTTATAGATTACACCAAGGCATTTGACAAAGTAAAGAACCAAGAAATAATTAAAATTTTAGAAATCATAAACGTAGACAGCTTGGATCTAAGAATAATAAAGAACATGTACTGGCAACAGACAGCGGCCATAAGAACTGGAACCAATTGGGAATGTTTCAACAAATAAAACAGGGTGTTAGACAAGGTTGTGTGCTGTCACCAGATTTGTTTAATATTTATAGTGAGATTATTTTAAGATCCATAAGGGGCCTGTCTGGAATAACAATCGGAGGTCATACTATAAATAATCTAAGGTATGCTGATGATACAGTCTTAATCGCAAAGAGTGAAAATGAGTTACAAGAAATGTTGGACATTATAGTGAAAGAAAGCAAAATTAAAGGACTCAGCCTTAATAGGAAAAAGACAGAGGTAATGGTAACAACAAAGAAAAAGATACCACCTCAGTGCAGAATAAAGACAAGTGGAACAATATTAAAATAGGTAAATGAATTTAAATATTTGGGAACTTTGTTAACCTCAGACGGAAGATGTACAAAAGAGGTGAGATGCAGAATGGCAAAAGCAGCTTTCCAAAAAATAAGGAAGATACTATGCAATCCATTTTTGACAATATAAAAAAGAAAAAGAGTTCTTAAATGTTATGTAGAGCCAATCTTAACATATGGATGCGAATCATGGACAAAAGTACAATAGACAAGAAAATCACTGGAGTCTGTAGATATGTGGTTTTACAGAAGAATGTTGAGAGTACCATGGACAGCTAAGAAGAGTAATGAAGATGTTCTGAGAGAGGTCAAAGCAAAAAGATAGCTAATTTCCAATATTAGGAAGAAACAATCATCCTTTTTTAGCCATGTAACGAGAAGAGAACAACTGGAATATATTGTAACAACTGGAAAAATTGAGGGACGAAGAGATAGAGGGAAGCAAAGAGAAAAGATACCAGACAGCTTAAGAGAATGGCTTGGCAGAAGGTCAACAACAGAAATGATAAATAGTTGCCGAGATCGAAAGTTGTGGAGAGACATGATCACCAACGCCAACAGGCCCGGTTCTTGATGATGATGATAAAAGGTTTTATTTCACACCATACATTTATATGCAAATTATAGGCGACAAATAGTATGTAGTTTATAAGAAAAAAAATCAGCGGCTGAATGAAGAAAGATGTGCTGGTACGGTGTGCTGTTGTGTATTGCTTGAATCTTCTACTTCTACTTCTTTTCTATTTTCACTGATACCTAAAAGGTGTCGTGGTTTATATCATTTGTCGTTCTTGAGCTGCTCGAACTGTCTGAATTAGTGACTTTCCTTTGTTGTTACATGTCTCTATCACTGCATCTATCCATCTTCTTCTTTTCTCTTTTCAATGATACCTAAAAGGTGTCGTGGTTTATATCATTTGTCGTTCTTGAATTAGTGACTTTCCTTTGTTGTTACATGTCTCTGTCACTGCATCTATTCATCTTCTTCTAGGTCTTCCTCTTGGTCTTTTCCCATGCATTCTTGAGAAGAACGCCCTTGATGGTGATTGATAAGGATTCATTCTGACCAGGTGGCCAAACCATTTAAGTTGTTGTTCTATATATTCTTGGCAGGGTTTTGTTCCTACCATTTTTCTTATGGTTTCATTTGGTATTCTATCTCTTCTTGTGATGTTTGTTACTTTTCTCAAGCATCGCATCTCACATGTATCGATCTTTCTTAAATGTGATTAAGAAAGGAACCATGTCTGACTTTCATAGCACAAAGTTGGTATGAAAATGCTATTTATCATTTGTTGTTTAGCTGGCATAGAAATGTTTGGATGTCTTAGCAATGGTGAAAGCTGGTATGTGACAGCATTTGCTTTTTGTATTCTCATGTCAATTTCTCTGTCTAGTTTTCCATCTTCTGTGAACATTGTGCATAAATACTTGAATTCCTCTACTTGTTTTATTTCTTTATCTTTGATCTTAATGTTTAATGGGTGTCTTAATTTGCTTATTCTTATAGCCTCTGTTTTTGATGTGTTAATTTTCATACTGTAGTTTGTGCCTGAATAAAAGCACGAATTGTCTGTCATTTAATTTATGAAAGAAAAACAAACAAAAGAAAGCAAAGATACAAGCATTTTATTAAGGATTTGAAATACGCATACACAAATACCATACTGAAGTATTCTCCTGTTATAGTGGTGGGTATCATCATTTACAACAAACTTCACCCCATGAGCATGGACAAAACATTTTCAATTCTACCTCAAATGTAGTAAAACATTTCAACTCATCTATATCCAAATTCTTCACCTCTCATTTATAACTCAATCACTTTTAACCTACAACAAACTCATTCAACTCTCTTCTATACCATTTTTACACTTCATCTATACCATGATTGTTCACCTTCCAAGTAAAACACAGTTCTACACATCTCGTTTGCTATATATTTGTTCACATCTCAAGTTTGATTGTCCACTTGACGTCTATACACAACTCTTATACTTCACCTCGCACTAATTACAAAATAACTTACCTCTCATAAATTTTAAAATAATTCACTTCTCACTAATAACTTAATACTTTACTCCACGCCAATAACCAAATAATTTACCTATCATCAATAACAAAATAATTCACCTCTCACCAATAACAAAATAATTTACCTCTCACCAATAACAAAATAATTCATCTCTCACCAATAACTAAATAATTTACCTCTCACCAATAACAAAATAATTCACCTCTCACCAATAACAAAATAATTCATCTCTCACCAATAACAAAATAATTCATCTCTCACCAATAACAAAATAATTCACCTCTCACAAATAATAAAATAATTAACCTCTCACCAATAACAAAATATTTCACCTTCTCACCAACAACATAATAGTTCACCATTCACCAATAATATAATAATTTACCTCTCACAAATAACACAATAGTCCACCTTCTCACCAACATCAAAATAGTTCACCTATAATCAATTTGAAAATATTTCACCTCTCACCAAAATACATCAACGTAGGCCCTTTTAGAAAATATTCCCACCATTTTTTTTCCTATTGAAGATATTCTACAACTGTAGCACCACATACGCAAACATATTGGGAGAGGTTGATACATCATCATCATCATTTTGATAAAATACTGACATGATGAGGCAACACCACAGATTATCCTCCATATTATTGCCAGTTCATCGGCTGCTGGCATTGCTGTTTTAAACACTTTTAGACCATTAAATATGATCTCAAACTCCACCATTCTCTCTAATGATTTTTTTAAAATCAGCTATGACAGATCAGATCTCACACCATGCAACATCATAACTCAGTATTCTACAATGAAATGACCGTTTTATATATAAGAGAGTAGGGCATCTGTACACATATTTGCTCCTCTGATTTTGCTTCACTTTGTGGTAAAGGTGCATGTGTGCCCATATTCCCAAGAGCTGTTCTTGAGGTAGAAATATATACCAACGGATTACTCAAACTAGACAGGTCAACAGGTTGGAACCCCTTCCTCCACATCTTCGTGGTGCTTCAAGTAACAGGATAACTAGTCTAGTCGAGCCAAGAGTATAAAGATCGAAGAGCGAAGGCAAACCCGATGTTAAAAGAAGGTCATGGTGAGATTGAATGTGTTGGACCGAAAGGGGCAAATAAACCCAAACACAACGCATTTACCGCCACATAATGTCTTTTTAGAAAAATCTATATATGTCCTTTATAGACTACACGAAAGCATTTGACAAAGTAAAGCATGTGGAAATAATCAATATGCTGCAGAAATTAAACATTGATGGTAAGGATCTGGGAATCATAAAAAAACATGTACTGGCAACAAACAGCGGCTATACGAATTAACAACCAAACAGGACAATTCCAATATATAAAACAAGGAGTCAGACAAGGCTGTGTTCTGTCACCGGATTTGTTTTCACTTTACAGCGAATATATTATGAGATCAATAGTAGACAAAAAAAAAGGAATTGAAGTCAACGGTCACAACATAAATAATTTGCGATATGCGGATGACACAGTCTTAATAGCAGAGACAGAGAATGAACTACAAGAAATGATAGACATAATTGTAGAAGAAAGCAACAAGAAAGGTCTCAGTCTGAATAGTAAGAAAACAGAAGTAATTGTTATATCGAAGAAACAATCATCACCATCATGCAGCATAAAAATAAACGAGACAAATCTGAAACAAGTACAACGTTTCAAATACTTGGGCACAATAATAACATCAGATGGGAGATGCACCACAGAAATAAAAAGTAGAATAGCTCAGGCCAAAATAGCATTTCAGAAAATGAAAAATATCTTATGCAACAAATCTATGTCAATAAAAATGAGAAAGAGAGTTGATCGGTGTTATATAGAACCAATTCTGACCTATGGAAGCGAATCATGGACAGTAGTCAAACAAATGAAAAGACGATTAGAGGCCACAGAGATGGGATTTCTCAGAAGAATGTTGAAAGTTCCCTGGACAGATAACAAGACCAATGAGGAAGTTCTCAAAGAGGCCAACACAAAAAGGGAGCTCTTAAAAAACATCAGAAAGAAGCAATCAACATTTTTCGGGCACATCATGAGAAGAGGAAAGTTGGAATACTTGGTTACAACTGGCAAAATAGAAGGAAAGAGAGATCGCGGACGACAAAGAGAGAAAATACTGGATAGCTTGGTGTCATGGCATGGAAAACAGTCAACAACAGAACTGATACGATGCACTGCAGATAGACGATTGTGGAGGGACATGATAGCCTACGCCAACCGGCAGGGTACATGATGATGATGAATGTCTTTTTAACTCTTTCCGTACGGTTCGACGCACCATGCGTCATGGCAATTTCGGTCACGTATGATATGCTGCAGAGGTGTGTCACTCTCAGTTTGATTAGTGTAAACTGTCATCAAACCATATTCTTTTTACACGTCTTGTATCATCTTGGTATTGGTGAAATCTAATTCCTTGTTATTGAGTTATTGAGTTATTTAATTATTATTTATAGTTATTTATAGAGTTATTTAATTATTAATTATCCTTGCTTAATTATCATGAACTATCATCAATAGCCAGCAAAATTGGGCTTGAGGTCAATCATGAAAAGACTAAAGTCATGAAAAGTTTAATTCCAACAAGTGACAAAATATACATGGAAAACAAACCAGTGGAAGAGATCGATCACTTTATCTATCTTGGAAGTCACATTGATCGAGAAGGGGATACGAGCAAAGAAATTAGAATCAGACTGGCTAAAGCAGCAATGTCTTTCAGAAGCCTTGAAAAGTTGTGGAAATCAAAACTCATTAGCACAAACACAAAACTTAGGCTATTCAAATCAAATGTACTATCAACCCTTACGTATGCGTGTGAAAGCTGGAAAACAACAAGAGATATAGAAACAAAGTTGAACGCATTCGAAAATAAATGTCTAAGGAAAATACTTGGTATAGAATGGAACGAATTCAAAACAAACGAGGAAATTAGAGAAATCGCCAATCAACCACTAATATCTTCAGTAATAAAGAAAAGACGATGGTCATACGTTGGACATGTGATGAGAAGAGATAATAATCGAATAGCAAAGCAAGCCCTCATATGGGAAACAACAGGTAAAAGAAAAAGAGGAAGACCCAGGGAGACACTGAGAAGAACATTGATGAGAGAGGCAAGAGCAGCAGGAATCGGCTCCCTCAATGAGATAGAACTGCTTGCACAGAACAGAGACAGATGGCGAGATTTGATAAAATATCTTTAAAAGAAAACTGCTAGAACAAAAATTCATATAGGAGAAGGTGTATCTTGGTCTACGCCCTATGGGCCGGTTACGGCTCGAAAGGTCAATAGATAGATAGAATTATCTAAAAATTCATATAAAATATGTTAAGTGTTAGATAAATATAAACATGTAGATTGATATTAAAAAACATGAAAAATTTTGTCTCTGAAATCTCTACCGCTGGATTGATAAAAACCTTCCGTGCTGAAAGAGTTAAGTATGGACGATGAAGAGGACTGTACATTCCTTTAGTAGTAAACGGGCGAACTTCACAAATAGAGACAGAAAGTGTATTCGTTAATTATGTATCAAGAATGGAAAGTTAATAACACTTTTCAACTCCCATGCTAAGTCAGTCATATTATATGGCTGTGGAACACGGAGAACAACAAAAATGACAATCATGAAAATACAGACCTTCATTAAGGTATACTCACGCAGAATAAAAGTATGGAAATAGCACGACAAAATCACTAAAATAGCATTATGGAAAAGCACCAGTCAAATACCACTGGATAAAGAGATACAGCGAAGACGATGGATAGGACACACACTGCAGAAGCCAACTGAGAGTATTATACAACAGGCCCTTTTTTGGAAATCTCAAGGAAAAATACAAAGAGAAAGACCAAAATATTCTTGGAGAAGACAGATGGAAGCAGAGATGAAGATGATGGGGAAGACATGGAATGACCTTAAAAGAATGGCAAGAAACAGAACGACTTGGAAAGTGTTTTTTGAAGACATATGCTCCCTAGAGAGTTGAAAGTGTTTGTTGAAGACCTATGCTCCCTAGCGAGTTGAAAGTGTTTGTTGAAGACCTATGCTCCCTAGCGAGATGAAAGTGTATGTTGAACACCTATGCTCCCTAGCGAGTTGAAAGTGTTTGTGGAAGACCTATGCTCCCTAGCGAGTTGAAAGTGTTTGTTGAAGACCTATGCTCCCTAGCGAGTTGAAAGTGTTTTTTGAAGACCTATGCTCCCTAGCGAGTTGAAAGTGTATGTTGAAGACCTATGCTCCCTAGAGAGTTGAAAGTGTTTTTTGAAGACCTATGCTCCCTATCGAGTTGAAAGTGTATGTTGAAGACTTATGCTCCCTAGCGAGTTGAAAGTGTTTTTTGAAGACCTATGCTCCCTAGCGAGTTGAAAGTGTATGTTGAAGACCTATGCTCCCTAGCGAGTTGAAAGTGTTTGTTGAAGACCTATGCTCCCTAGCCAGTTGAAAGTGTATGTTGAAGATCTATGCTCCCTAGCGAGTTTAAAGTGTATGTTGAAGACCTATGCTCCCTAGCGAGTTGAAAGTGTTTGTTGAAGATCTATGCTCCCTAGCGAGTTTAAAGTGTTTGTTGAAGACCTATGCTCCCTAGCGAGTTGAAAGTGTATGTTGAAGATCTATGCTCCCTAGCGAGTTGAAAGTGTATGTTGAAGACCTATGCTCCCTAGCGAGTTGAAAGTGTTTGTTGAAGACCTATGCTCCACAGGGAGTTTAAAGTGTATGTTTAAGACCTATGCTCCACAGGGAGCAGAAAGGTAGAAGAAGAAGAGATGGATAATTGTTTCTGTAATTATGTGCCAAGTTTTGTGAGTGCTTTGTCTTCTTGCATCTTAGTCACTGTCAAGTGTGTACGCATTTAATAATACAAACAACCTAGGAAGGGAAATTTTATGCTGAATGACCTACGTATGGAAGTTCAAACCCATTTAAAGTCAACGGAAACTGACGCTAGTGTAAACTATACGTGTTATACGGATGTTTTTGAGTGCTTCCTTTTTTCAGTAACACTTTATAAAGTACATCTTTTAGCACTGCTTGGAGGTAATATGTACAAATTACATACTATTTAGCAGGAGTGATTGGAAATTTGGTCGGTACCAAGACCTAGCAGCTACCTTCTCGTGGTCGTCCCAAGCAACAGTATGCCTCAAAACATGAGACAAATAATAATAATAATAAATAAATATTACTAAAGAGGGAAACTTCAGAGGCGATAATCAGGGAATCATTTCAGAGGAATAGGTATGTTTACAGCACTCGGACAAAAATGACAAATAATCAACAACAGAACAAAAGAACAAAGAACAATATATTTTTCCAAGCAGGATCGGACTCGTACTCCCCTAGCGTTTGGCTTCTCGTGGCAAGGCGCTGTGCCAAGGAGTACGGGTGCGATCCTGCTTCGGACCATATATTGTTCTTTGGTTTTTTTTTTCCGTTGTTGATTATTTGTAATTTTTTCCGAGTGCTGCAAACATACCTCTTCCTCTGAAATTATTTGCCCCAAAACTGGCTGGCTAAAGGAAGCTAGGATCGCCGTACTCCTTACAGCGGTGTCTGTTACTGATATTGAGGACCATTAATTGCAGTACCTCTGGACTGGACTAGTAGTTTCCCAACATAGCCTGGGACAGACGAATGCCAACCTCTCCGGTAAGAGCCGCAAATTTCAAGAAAACCATTACGAAGCGACAAATCGATGAGTAAAACGGCACCTAGCCGGCATCGGCATCAACTCGTAGCATTACATCAACAACGTCAACTCATAGCATTACATCAACAACTTCAAACTCATAGCATTACATCAACAACTTCAATTCGTGGCCTTACATCAACAACTTCAACTCGTGGCATTACATCAACAACTTCAGTTCGTGGCATTACACCAACAATTTCAATTCGTGGCATTACATCAACAACTTCAATTCGTGGCATTACATCAACAACTTCACCTCATAGCATTACATCAACAACTTCAATTTGTGGCATTACATCAACAACTTCAATTTGTGGCATTACATCAACAACTTCACCTCATAGCATTACATCAACAACTTCAATTTGTGGCATTACATCAACAACTTCACCTCATAGCATTACATCAACAACTTCAATTTGTGGCATTACATCAACAACTTCACCTCATAGCATTACATCAACAACTTCAATTTGTGGCATTACATCAACAACTTCACCTCATAGCATTACATCAACAACTTCAATTTGTGGCATTACATCAACAACTTCACCTCATAGCATTACATCAACAACTTCAATTTGTGGCATTACATCAACAACTTCACCTCATAGCATTACATCAACAACTTCAATTCGTGGCATTACATCAACAACTTCAATTTGTGGCATTACATCATCATCAGCAGCAGCGGAGTGCGTTAAAACCTCCTGCTTACCAGTCAGATGGGCGTGGTTGGGTCTAATGTTGTTTCTATTGGGGAATGGGAGATGAGTGTGTTAACTTACCAGGAAACCACGTGACACTGCACTGCACCTACAGCCAACTGTAGAGGAGGCTTGAGCACAACATGCTAGCAGAGGGAACCCCGGGAAAACTCCCACTGGCGTGACGTTTTCAGCTATGCAAGCTATAGACGACTGATGTAAATCTACCCATAGGCGCACCCAGCTAGTAAAGCTGAAAATGGCACGTTCGTTGGTGGTTTTCTTTTCAGTGTTTTGGCTTTTCTCTAAAAACGGCTAGAACTACACCAATGGTTTTACTTCTTAACCCTTAACATCTTCTCAACCCACCCAAGGCCAATAACAGAATTGTGATCACATATAATTATAGTTTACTATTATTTAGGGGTGAGGCAGGAAGGGGGAATGACTGAACAGTGACCTTCCTTATTGCTATAACCTTAATTAGCTCTTGAGTCAAGTGTACATTTTTACAGCCGGGTCAGTGTGATGTGTTTGTCTATGTAAAAGCTCATGATTGTCGTTACACAATATCACGCTGCTCTTACACACAGAGATTCAGTTTGTGCTTTCATTGTATACATTATATCATTATCCCCACCACCACCACCACCACCACCACCACCACCACCACCACCACCACCACCACAACCACCACCATCATCATCATCATTTTCCATGTCCTTTTTAAAACGCTGCACTCACCACAGCCCGAATGAAAGAATAACCGTCTCTTGCCAGATCTCCCACTTCTTCAGTTGTAATGCCCATGATCTCTTTGATATCTTAAAATCGTCTTGGTCTACCCCTGCCTTGCTTTCGTATCGTTATAAGCAAGTTCTTTTCAATGTTAGGATATTGTAATATTGTTTTTTTTCAACAAAATTATCCCAGGTATATTAATGCTTCAGCGAAGACGATGGCGCTGGATAGGACACATACTGCGGAGGCCAACTGAGAGTATTACACAACGGGCCCTATTTGGAATCCCCAGGGAAAAAGATAAAGAGGAAGACCAAGGAATTCTTTGAGAAGACAGATAGAAGCAGAGATGAAGATGATGGGGAAGACATGGGACGTATCTTAAAAGAATGACAAGAAACATAACGGCTTGGAAAGTGTTTGTGGAAGACCATGCTCCGCAGGGAGCTGAAAGGTAGAAGAAGAAGAATATTAAGGTTTTTTTCTGTAGCATCTAGTTTCGAATGAACTAATTTTCTTCATTGTTTGCAAGATTGTCCATGATTCATTTTATATATTGCATTTTTGATAATGTTAGTCTATGCACAAGTCTCACAGTTTTTTGTTTGTTTAGCATGTCATGTGTTGATGCAAAGGTACAGGTAGCTACATATCAATACTTTAAAAATATTAGCTTTTAAATGTTTCCACTTTTAAAAATAATAATATAATAATGATAGAAATGACAATAATATAATAATAGTTTTCATGTGTAATGTAAAATCGTTGACTATGTTCCATCATTGTGATTTTATATTTCGACAATCTCATATACGTAGGGAGGTCAAAAAGTAATGCACACCAATTTTTTTCTCGGCTAATAATAAAGATAGGAATATGAAATTTTGCACACTTGGAATATGACATGTTCCAATTATGTGCACCAAATTGCACAGCATTCTGAAAAATATTACGCAATCTATGAACCGTTAAAATGGAGCTTGTCAACAATGTCCGTTACAAACAGCGAATTGTCATAGAATTTCTGGTTGCGGAGAAAGAAACTGTGGCAAACATTCATAAACGACTGTGTGCAGTGTACAAATGTTCTGCAGTCGATAGGAGCACAGTTAGTCGCTGGGTTCAGAGAATTAAAGCTGCAGAAAGTGTACGAGTGGAGCTGCATGATTTACCGCGTTCTGGACGTGTTGCCTCGGCTACCAGCACAGACATGTTAAACCGGGCTGATGTCATTATTCGTAAGGATAGGCGTATCACTAGTCAGCAATTGGCATTACAGCTTACAGTCAGCAAGGGAAGTGCAATCGCAATTTTTAAAACTCTCGGATATTCAAAGATTTGCGCTCGACGGGTTCCTCGGTGCCTAACAAATGATCACAGAGTTCAAAGGAAAACATTCTGTTCTGAATTGTTGGAGCGTTTCGGTGTTGAAGGAGAAATGTTTTTGTCAAAAATTGTTACCGGTGACGAAACGTGGGCACATTATTATGAGCCTGAAACAAAAATGCAGTCAATGGAATGGCATCATCCGCAGTCACCAAAAAGAAAAAAATTCAAAACATCTCCATCAGCCGGAAAGGTGATGATCACTGTCTTCTGGGACATTGATGGTGTGATTCTTGTTGATGTAATGACAAGAGGTGAGACAATCAACTCGACAGCTTACATCAATACACTGACAAAACTCAAAAATCGGTTCCACAGAGTTCGGCCTAATAAGCCATCTGCAGATTTGTTGCTTCAACATGACAATGCACGCCCTCACACAAGTCTGGTAACACGGGAAGCAATCAACAAATTTGGTTGGACTGTACTGCCCCATCCTCCTTACAGCCCTGATCTGGCTCCCTCAGATTTCCATCTGTTTGGACCACTCAAAAAATTCCTGCGTGGGACACACTTTGACAATGATGAGGATGTGATCCGTGCAGTTAAAAAATGGCTACGCGAGCAGGACAAAACTTGGTACAAACGAGGCATTCATGACCTAGTTTCGCGTTGGCGTAAGGCAATACGCTTGGACGGAGATTATGTTGAAAAATAGGTAGTGTCAAGGGGATGTTCAGCTACAATCTGTGAAAATTTCACACATTTTGCCCGAATAGTTTCCGAGAAAAAAAGTGGTGTGCATTACTTTTTGACCTCCCTTCAGTAATTGTTGTTTTGGCGAGCCAAATTGTCAATGATATCCCGAGATCTTTGTTCACTATGTGCTCACACTGTTTTAAACTCTGAAATAAACTTTTGTGTGTGTTTGCGTGTGTATGTATGTGTATTTGTGTATTTGTGTGTACGTGTGTGTGTTTGTGTATGTGACTGTGTTTGTGTGTACGTGTGTGTGTTTTTTATGTGCGTGTATATGTATGTGTGAGTGTATGTGTGTGCACGTGTGTGTATATGTGCATGTGTATTTGTGAGTGTAAGTGTTTATGTGTGCGTGTATGTGTGTTTGTTTGTGTATGTGAAAGAAGTACGCACAGTTACCGTGTTAACTTTTCTTTCACACCGTCGTCGTTAACAAAAATAACAAACCCCAATTGACAAGGAGTAAATTACATTTCTTAGCCACGTTCACTTAAAGCTAACATATTTTTACATTAAAAGAAATAATTCTTTTGTTGCAATTAAAGAACACGAATGTGCCCAAAAGACAGATGGTTGTAAAAAGAAGTGACCATCTGCGTTGAAAGGCACAACCTACAATTGCAGTAATTCAGAAGTGCAATAATTTAATTCTTGCATTTACATATATTTACATCTTCCAATAACATCCTATTTAATAAATAAAAGGCTACTATTGTAGTTGGAAATGAAACATTTTACTGTGTCGTTAGTTCGTGTCTTATGTCGTAATTCTACATGCAAGTTTAGTCGCATACTATCTGTATTATTTTTAATAACGTCCACTAAATGTTCATGTGTGTCTCGTTACTCTATATTGACGTTCACTCGCATACAGTGCTGTGTCTAACACTTCCAACAGAATGTCTTTGATGTCCTTGTCTGTCTAGTGCCTGCAAGTAATAAAGATATAACAAATTACGTTCACAATATCACTAAAAATACCGATATTAATCAAGAGATTAAGAGAGTTTAGAGTTTGAAACAGAGACATACATTGTTGTAAAGTTACATTAAAATATACACAGTCATCATCATCATTATCATAGTCACTATCAGGTCGCATGTTCTTTGCCGAACACTGTTTTTAAATCAGGGCCCGTCTGAAAAAAATATCTGTCTCTAGCCAGATCTCCCACTTTTTCTGTTGTCATGTTCAAGGATTTCTTGATTGTCTTGAAACAACCTTTTTTTTGGTCTGCCTCTAATGCGTCGCCCAGGAACCATGCCTTCCGTTATTGTTCTTTCCATCCGGCTGTGCTTTTTGACATGGCCATTGTATTTTAATGTCCACTGTAGAATGGTGTTTATAAGTCAGTTCATTTAATTCTTTAAAATTAAATAAGTAAGTTCAGTTTAAGTCTTTTAATGTTTTCATTGCTCTTTTTCATTATCCAATGTATGTTAAGGGTTTTTCTGTAGCATTTTGTTTCGAAACAATCGATTTTCTTCCCTGCTGTTTGCGAGATTTACACAGTCATATGTGGTACTAAATCTATTCTCAGTTGGTGCCTAGGTCATACAATAAAAAAGCAGTAAAAATGATATTTCAATTTTATTTTTACTATTTTTAATTCAATAAAACATACCAACTCATGGGTACCTATTTTCATATTTTTAGTTTTTATAATTTCGAAAAATAAAAATAATTTCCTAGTGTGTTTCTACGTCATAGATGGAATGCACTATCGAATAAATGCCGCGAAGAGCGTCTGAACAAATGTAATTGGATATGTGTGTGCTTCAAAGTATCAGAGAGGCGGAGCCAGGACATATTTTATTAAGTTCAAGTAGGGGACAGATCACGGTTTTGAATATCTGGATTGATCTATTCTATCCATGGAATCAGTTTCATTGCAGTCGGGAATTCCCCATATCCGCTCCACCACTTGTCACAGCATTTCCTACAATACATAGGTAAATTATGTTGACAAGGGCGCTCCGCATACGTCATACTCGACTTGTACATGGTTGATCAAACACTAGCTTGGAAAAAAGAGGAAGAAGAAGAAGAAGGAGAAGAAGAAGAGGAAGAAGAAGAAAGCTGACTCATAGTCATAATTAGCCATTCAACCTCAGATTTAGTCTTCCAGGTTATAATAGATCGCAAGTGCCGTCCATAATAAAAAAATGAAAGTAACAATTACCTTAGTTGTTATTGTCAATTGAAGCAGTAAAGTGATTGCTAGTTGGCGAATACGCGAGACGTTGCCAACCGTTGGCCTTGTAATCAATGAAGCAGAGGTGATAAAGAACCGTAAATCTTGGCTTTCTTTGTCCATTTGTTAAACGTGTATTAAGTCCCTTCAGTCAACAAAAAATGTCTTCGAAAGGCAATTCACAGAAACAGACGTTATATCTGAGAAGATTGTTTAGTTTACACCACGGACTATTCACAAAGTGGGGAAAAAAATATTCTCAGAAAACATATGTAAAAAAACAAAAACAATAATGAATAATTCTTTACAACAAAGACACACCGGAGGATATATTAGCCATATACTTAAGAAATTATTTGTTGCCATGTCAACGGAAGTAGACGACCTTGTCCCTTCATCTACACGTTCTCCTGGCATTGTCCCCTGTGCTCCCATTAGGTCAACTGTTAAGTTGTCTTGTAGCTGATTCCTGTTGTTTGCATCTATTTTTTTCCCCTGTGATCATGTCAGTTTTGTAATATTTTCAAATGTTTCTCTTCTTATCACGTAAATAGACTATTTGTTTCCTACTTTGCGCTTCAGATGATCTCCGCATTTTTTGTTATTTTATGTTTTCTTTTCTTGATTGCGCCTATGTGTTCATAGTTTTCGTATCGTTCTTTTGTTGAACAAGCTTTCTCTTGAAAATAACAAGAAATGTGAAAACATAGTGACAACAAGAAAGAGCTGTTAAAAAAAAAAAGTCAGAGGAAGATAGAGAAGAACGATCGAGACGAGTTATTGAGTTATTTGCGGGTCATCATCATTGCACTCCGAACATGTCCATAGGTGCTCAGATCCCCTCCTCAGCAATTCCCGCAGTGTCCAGCGACTGACGACTCTAGTTCTATGTTGGTTGATAAGTCTTCTTACACGGCCACCAAGTTTCTCATTTCTGGCTGTGCCCATCTTAACTCCCATTTCCATCATCCGAAGAAGTGACGTTGATCTGTGTTTGTCGAAGTCCTGTGCTCTTCCAACATCTCGAAGGGCATTGATGATGTCCGCCCGATCCATCGGTTGCCCGTCCTCAACGACAGCGCAGCTAGCCAACCTGTCCGCTCTCTCATTTCCCCGTACTCCCGCATGTCCAGGGACATATACAAAGGTGACCTTACGTATTTTGGATTTCTGCAACGACTCTACCCATTGCATGCGTACATAGCCCGCCTCCACTTGTTTTATCATGCTCATCGAATCACTCAGATATATATATACATGCGTGGATGTAGTCTTGTGACTCTAACCATTTGAATGCCTTGGTCACAGCCATCACCTCCATTGTCATGCTACTCGTGGTCATGGCGTATGCACCACTGTCTTCCTTGGCTATTCTGCCTGCTGAGCGTGCTGTAAATGCCCATGCACTTCTTTCGTGTCGTCTTACAGATCCGTCTGTATAGATGACTGCATCTTTCTCATCGGTATTATCGCAGATGAGACCGTTGACCTCAGCATTAACCACGACCGGGTTCTGTTCCCTACTTTTCCTGTCGAGTGTGACAATACATGAGAAAGTTCCCTTGAATGACGTAGGCACCGGTATCCACTCCTCACCAACGCTAATATTGGTAAGCACACATACCTGTTTGTCTTCTGCCCGGCCCACCCATGATTTGCCTGTTTTTAGCCTGGTACCTTTCTCTGTGTTGAGCACGTGGTGCAATGGATGCTCTGTATCTGTACTAATCTTCAGGTATGCTCGTGCTCTCCAGGTCTTAATTCTGTCATCCATGGTTGGAAAATCAAGAAGATACCTCATTGCTACACAGGGAGTGTCCCTCGTACATCCCAGGATAATGCGCATGGCTTCATTTTGTAATTTCTCCAGCCTATCAATTTGAGTCGTACTGACAGTAAGAATGGCCAGGGCATACTCGGTTGGTGCGAGGACTAATCCCTGGAACAGAAGAATAAGTAGCCTCTGCTCGATGTTGGCAGCTGCCATGACCTTCAAGGCGGCTAATCCTTTGCGGGATTTTGTTATCACATGGTCGACGTGGTACCGAAAACACAGGCTGCGATCAAACTTAACTCCGAGGTATGTCATCAACTTGTCCCTGGTCACCTCATCAGCTCCCATTCGTACTACAGGTGTGATTGTATTAACGATATGATTGTTAAGGTAGAACCATGAAACGGATGCTTTATTAGGATTAACCAAGGCACCTGAAACCCCACACCAGGAAGAAATGCGATCGAGTTCGTCTTGCATTGTGGAGGCGATTCCCCGTCTGTCTCTTCCCTGTCGATATACCAGAATATCATCAGCAAACGTCATAGTTCTTCCCCTCCCACCAGTATTCGGAGTGGCCAGATTAAGGAGGAGTGGCTACACAGCTACTTACTACCGCTACCGAAGCCAAACAAGGACCATTCTCAGATCAGTGCCTACAGAATCATCACAATGCAGAACACTGCGGGCAAGCTGCTGGAGAAAATAGTTGCCCGTGTCCTCACCTGTCGCCTTGAACAGAAACGCGTATTCCCTTCCACACTCGGAGGTTATAGATATAACAAAGAGACATGGCTCAATGCGGCAGTATTTGCCTATGATGTCTTCGAAGGCTTCCACAGACGAGAGGAGACATGTGCTGCTGCTATAGATCTGGAGGATGCATACAACAGGGTACCATTTGAATATCTCATGCATATGCTTCTCAAACTGGCGGTGAACCCCTTCCTCATTAGATGGATTGCCGCGGCACTGTTTCAGAGGAAGGTGATACTCAGATGTGGAAGTTGGTCTTCCGAGCCAACATCCATTTGTCCAGGGCTGCCACAAGGCTCACCATTGTCACCAGTTCTATTTAACGTGTACACAATAACGATCGAGACGAATGACACACTTATTGGACAAAGTGAAGATAAAGTGGAGGTAAATGAAGAAATGACGATTTTGAAACCTCATACCAACAGTTCATTGCTTTAGTCCTCGTATAATAATTATGTACGTTGATATTTCTTTTGAAGAAGAGCTATTAAATAATAAAAATCAATAATATAAAGTACACATTATTAGCTCTACGGTATAAATGGACAACATGGACAATTCAAACATTTCAGCCAAAAAAAATCTTCAACGGGGAATTCACAGAAAACACAATCAACACACAAAAATATTGCAATGTATGTTGTATAAAGGGAGCCGCGATAGCTCAGTGGTTAGTGAACTGGACTACACAGGACAAGAGGTAGGGTTTGATCCCAACCGACGGCTTCCGGTTCACCCAGCCATTAATGGGTACCAGATTTTTTTCAGGGAAAATAAAGCGGCAATACCGACCACATTACCCCAAAAATCATGTGCCGAAAGTCTGTAAAATTTATGGTCACTAACACCATATTCCCTATACGCCACTTGGCGTGACGGGGGTACTTTACTTATTTTTTTATGTTCTATAAACATTGATAATTGCTTATGTGATTTATCTATTTTCTTTAATCAACTATTATTTTGCCTTATCTAACTATTAATGTTTATTTCCTAGTCTTACATCTCTGCCAAAGGTGTCGTAGGGCATAACTCCATGGTCTGTATCATTTGGTGTTGAGCACAGAGTTGTAAATGTGTTCGTTCCTCTCAAATACCCGTCTCCTGTTACAGTATCCTCCGCCTAGACAGTAAAAATCAATAAAAAATCACTATGTTAAACTTGCTGTGTACTTCAACAGTCTTTTATTTATTCTGTGCGTGAACAAAGTTCCTTTCTTTCTTTTGTTTGTTTGTTTGTTTGTTTGTTTGTTTGTTTGTTTGTTTCTTTCTTTCTTTCTTTCGTTCTTTCTTTCTTTTTTCTTTCTTTCTTTCTTACTTTCTCAAATCGTGGCCGCCTAATTTGCTCTCATTACCGAGAAAGTTTGATGGGAAGAAGAGCATGTTCTACTGTTGTCTTACTCGTCTTCACATTGTTCGTTCTTGCTCGCCACTGTACAGGGTGTCTCTACCGAACGCCTCATTTCTGTAATGGTCTTACCACTACGCTCAAGCTCATCAAGAGTAGATCAAACACGTTTTCCAGCTATCCTGTGTGGACTTCAGATTCTGTACATTAAAAACACTCACGAACAACAACCGTAATGTGTATGCACCTTCAGCCAAATGACAGAGATCAGCATAGATGCGCGTCAGGTAGGCGTGTCACAATAAATAAGCGCTACACACAAATACGATATATACATTTATGTTTATTCCTGACGGAATGAATGTTCCACTGTTGCAGTTTTGTTGTAATATCTTCAATGGCTTTATAATTATTGAGGAAATACCTGGTTCTGTAACGAGTGAAACTCCTTGTATAAGTAGTCATATGGCGTTTGAGCCCGCAGTTCTCGTTCTCATTGTGGACATCTTTACTTATCTTCCATTAATAAAGAAGACAGGTGATTTGTTACATTGAAATAGTATGACCTATCTCTACAATCTGTAATAATGTTACGTATTGTTCCATCCAAACCCTCTGCTACTGATATCAAATATGGACATTAACATCCAAAGAAAGCGTATCCTTGAAATTAAATGTCTGAGAGTAATGCTGACAGCAATATGAAGAGACATAGGCAGAGGTCAATAAATAAGGGAAAAACTTACGCCACTTTTGGATTATATTAAATGAAAGTCAAATAATTTCGAGTGTGCAACATGATCATCAGAGCACCACCAATCGTCGAGAAAATGGAGAAAGACGGACATAGTGAGCAAATAATGAACGAAAAACTCGTCATTGCAATTAAGTCCATGCATGAGATAACATTCGCATATTTGTTCTCTCTCGATGCTGTAAGGGCTACTAAAGCTCATGTAGGTAAAGTAAGTCTAAAGTAACATGTATTTTTTCTCTTATAAAATATATAACGTTTGAAATGCTTACATTTGAGCATCTACATATCTAAGCTACAAATTGTGACCAGTTTTTTTTAACAAGATGCAGTTAACAAGATAATATCAGTGATTCTAAAATAACAAAATAAAGATTGCAGTTGTACTTCGATAATATTTTACATTTAGAACTAGTAACACTTTCATAATATGAAAACCACAAATAATTGCACTGTTACAATATAATAAATACAACCCAAATGAGTAAACTACTCTACAACACAGAAACGTTATTTAAAGAATAATATAAATCTGCTATCAAACAGCAATATTCTGCAGAAAAATGTCTACAAAAATAGTAATACTTTAATGGCAGCAATTTCAAGCACAACTGCAGTTTCAATATAGCAGAGGCAACACAAGCCACTAATAGTATTTAACAACAAACAAAATACAATAATTTAGCACCAGATATACAACTTTCACGAAAGGCAGATGGCCATATAATTTAATGGATTAATTAGCTCGCTGGTTTTGTGCGTCTAAGTATTAATCTATGGTTTACTATAAAATAAACCTAAAAACATTACATTCCTTAATAAAACACACACGTTTTATATTTTGTCATGAAACACACAAATATAATTGTATGTATTGCCATAAAACACCCAAATATAATGATATATTTTGTCAGAAACCACACAAATATTACTCTATATTAGTCATAAAACATACACATACAATTGTATATTTTGTCATAAAACACAAATATATCACTCTATATTGTGTTATAAAATATACATATATCACTCTATATTGTGTTATAAAATATACATATATCACTCTATATTGTGTTATAAAATATACATATATCACTCTATATTGTGTTCATATATCACTCTATATTGTGTTATAAAATATACATATATCACTCTATATTGTATTATAAAACATACATATATCACTCTATATTGTGTGATAAAATATACATATATCACTCTATATTGTGTTATAAAATATACATATATCACTCTATATTGTGTGATAAAATATACATATATCACACTATATTGTGTTATAAAATATACATATATCACTCTATATTGTGTTATAAAATACACAAATATCACTCTATATTGTGTTATAAAATATGTATTACTCTATATCGTGTTATAAAATATACATATATTACTCTATATTGTGTTATAAAATATACATATATAATTCTATATTGTGTTATGAAACAGACAAGTATCACTCTATATTGTGTTATAAAATACACAAATATCACTCGATATTGTGTTATAAAATACACAAATATCACTCTATATTTTGTTATAAGTGCACAGATATTACCCTATATTTTTTTTTACAACACACACACATATTGATCTATATCCTGTCATAAAACACACATGTTACACTATATTTAGTCATAAAACACAAATACTACTCTGCGTTTGACTAGGAACAACACAATCTTACTTTATATTTAGACCGGAAACACAAAAACTCGACCACTCCCAAAACAATGGCCAGAACAAGTCCGATAATCAAGATGTAGAAGATACCAGCGAGGTTGCTCAGCGATAGTGACATCTTTCCTTTCTGGGGAACAAGAAGATAATAACGTTTGAAATAGCACATTTATGTTTCCGAGGAGATGAGCGCAAATATAAAATATGAAATACTATCGGGGCAGCCTTTATAGTAAAAAGACAGAAGTAATGGTAACAACAAAGAAAAAGACATCACCTCATTGCAAAATGAAGACAAGTGGAACAACATTAAAACAGGTAAATGAATTTAAATATTTGGGAACTATGTTAACCTGAGACGGAAGATGTACAACAGAGGTAAGATGCAGAATGGCTCAGGCAAAAAGCAGCTTTCCAAAAAATGAAATCCATTTTTGACAATAGAAACAAGAAAAAGCTTTCTTAATATTATATGTAGAGCCAGTCTTAACATATAGATGTGAATCATGGACAATAGGACACCAGAAAAGAAAATATCTGGAGTCTGAAAAAATGTGGTTTTACAGAAGAATGTTGAGAATACCATGGACAGCTAAAAAGTTCTGAAAGAGGCCAACAAGCAAAAAGAGAGCTAATTTCCAATATTAGGAAGAAACAATTATCATTTTTTGGCCATGTACTGAGAAGAGAACAACTGGAATATATTGTAACAACTGGAAAAATTGAGGGACGAAGAGATAGAGGGAAGCAAAGAGAAAAGATACCAGACAGCTTAAGAGAATGGCTTGGGAGAAGGTCAACAACAGAAATGATAAATAATGGTCGAGATCGAAAGTTGTGAATAGACATGATCACCTACGCCAGCAGGCCCGGTACTTGATGATGATGATCGGGCAGCGAGTAAAGCTACAGAGAACATGTAAGCTAAACATTCAGTTGTATCTAGCACTCGCCAACCGAGCGGTTTAAGCACATTTCATTCTTTTCTTTTATCACCTGTCTCCTCTCCAATTCTTTCCTGTGTCCTGTCTTTATTCATCACTGCATTATCTTTATTACCTCCTCTGCTTCTCTTCCCCCTTGCTAACCCTGTCATCTCTTTTTCTTTCTTTCTTTTCATCTCTTTCGTCGTACCCTATGGGATACCACCTTTTATCCATCATCATGAGACCCCTTTTCCAACTTGTTACTGCTTGAGGGTTAAGGCAAAGAAATACAAATAATTGCATAAACATGCGAAGCTACAGTAAAGCTTAATGTGAGGGAGAATTGAAAAAAAAAGAAAAAGTGGTATGGTAAAAGATTTACGTAATTCATAGTCGACACAAATTTGAACAAAAGATTCGGCTCAATAGGCCTTCAGCAGGAACAAACAAATAACACACACATACATATATAAAAATTGCAAAGTTTCATTTTATTTTGTGTGTATTTTGTCATAAAACAAAGATATACCACTGTGCATATTGTGTTATAAAATACACAGATATTACTGTAAAAATGTAAAGTACCCCCGTCAAGTGGCGTATAGGGAAATATGGTGTTAGTGACCCTATATTTTACAGACATTCAGAACATGATTTTTGGGGTAATGTGGTCGGTATTACGCCCGTGCTGCTTTACTTTCCCAGAAAAAAATCCTGTACCCATTTTAAGGCTGGGTGAACCCGGAAGCCGTCGGTTGGGATCGAACCCTGCCCCTTGTCCTTTTTATCCAGTTCACTAACCACTGAGCTCTCGCGGCTCAGATATCACTGTACATTGTATTATTATTATATTACTTTGTTTCATTACTAGTTAGCTTTGTAGGATTAGTTTTATTTATTTATGTGTGTGTGTGTGTTGTTTGTTTGTTCCTGGTGAAGGCCTATTGAGCTGAAACGTCGTTCAAATTTATGTCGTCTATCAATTATGTAAAGCTTTTATCATATCATTTTTTTCTATTTTTTTTTTTCAATTATCTCTTTTTACTGCTTGGCTCCTTTTGTTCAAATTAAATCCTACCTGCCAATTGTCTATTAATCATGTAACCAACACCTACATAAATATTAACCGCAGTTTCCTTCCGCCATTTGCAGATCAGTGTTTGGCTTTCGTGTTTATATTTCTTTGCTTATTTTAGAATAGTATTTGCCAATCGTGTTGATTTTTTGTATATTTTTTGCCTTGTATCTGATGACGGCTTTAGTCGGAACGACGTTGTTTTCTGCCTCGTCTCGCCACTAAATTAGCTGCTAGATACAATTCTGTGTTTGTTTCTAACCTCCTCCTCTATATCTTACATTTTTAGTTTGCTTAGTTATTTTACGGGAAAAAAAAATAAATTTTCAAAGCATGCTCCCAAGAGCAACCAAATGCATGCTCTCAAATGGTAACAGAATGCATGCTCTCAAAGGGGACTGGTTAGTCTCGAGGCAAAACGCCGGCTTCGAGACAGAGAGGTTGTGGGTTCAAATCCCGGCTAGACCGGTTGGGATTTTTATTTATGATTTCTCTCTGCGGCAACCACCCGTGGTCTCAGCAGCGAGGCCCGGCTTGAAATGTCAATTACTCATCGACGGAAAAAAATGAGTACCTCCGAAGTCGGAGTTATTTGCCTGTGCGGCGAGGGACCCCTGTGCACACGGCTGCCAGGGAAAAAATGGGATAGCGCGCAAAATTCAGTTCCTAGTCTCTTCGTCCAAGGACATCGTCAGAGATAAAAGCTGGCGAACGAAAAATAAAATGAGAACAGAATGCATGCTCTCAAATGTGAACAGAATGCAAGCTCTCAGATGGGAACAGAATGCATGCTCTCAAATGAGAACAGAATGCAAGCTCTCAGATGGGAACAGAATGCATGCTCTCAAATGTGAACAGAATGCAAGCTCTCAGATGGGAACATAATGCATGCTCTCAAATGAGAAAAGAATGCAAGCTCTCAGTTGGGAACCGAATGCATGCTCTCAAATTAGAACAGAATGCAAGGTCTCAAATGAGAAAAGAATGCAAGCTCTCAGTTGGGAACCGAATGCATGCTCTCAAATTAGAACAGAATGCAAGCTCTCATATGAGAACAGAATGCATGCTCTCAAATGAGAACAGAATGCAAGCTCTCAGTTGGGAACCGAATGCATGCTCTCAAATTAGAACAGAATGCAAGGTCTCAAATGAGAACAGAATGCTAGCTCTCAAATGAGAACAGAATGCAAGCTCTCAGATAGGAACAGAATGCAAGCTCTCAAATGAGAACAGAATGCATGCTCTCAAATGAGAACAGAAAGCATGCTCTCAGATGGGAACCAAATGCAAGCTGTCAGATGGGAACCAAATGCATGCTCTCAGATGGGAACCAAATGGTGAAAGAACGTGTCAATCCAGAAAAAAAGCGTTTAAAAATGCTGAGGCGAGATGCATCATCTTCACCTGCTTTGCCGATCTTGGTTCATCATCATCATCATCATCAAGTACCGGGCCTGTTGGCGTAGGTGATCATGTCTCTCCACAACTTTCGATCTCGGCAGCTATTTATCATTTCTATTGTTGACCTTCTGCCAAGCCATTCTCTTAAGCTGTCTGTTATTTTTTCTCTTTGCTTCCCTCTATCTCTTCGTCCCTCAATTTTTCCAGTTGTTAAAATATATTCCAGTTGTTCTCTTCTCAGTACATGGCCAAAAAATGATAATTGTTTCTTCCTAATATTGGAAATTAGCTCTCTTTTTGCTTTGACCTCTCTCAGAACATCTTCATTACTCTTCTTAGCTGTCCTTGGTACTCTCAACATTCTTCTGTAAAACCACATTTCTACAGACTCCAGTGATTTTATTGTCTGTTGTCCTATTGTCCATGATTCGCATCCGTATGTTAAGACTGGCTCTACGTAACATCTAAGAACTCTTTTTCTTGTTTCTATTGTCAAAAATAGATTGCATAATATCTTCCTAATTTTTTGGAAAGCTGCTTTTGCCTGAGCCATTCTGCATCTCATCTCTTTTGTACATCTTTCGTCTGAGGTTAACACAGTTCCCAAATATTTAAATTCATTTACCTGTTTTAATATTGTTCCTCTTGTCTTTATTTTGCACTGAGGCGATGTCTTTTTCTTTGTTGTTACTATTACCTCTGTCTTTTTGTTATTAAGGCTGAGTCCTTTATTTTTGCTTTCTTTCACTATAATGTCCAACATTTCTTATAACTCATTTTCATTCTTACCGATTAAGACTGTATCATCAACATACCTTAGATTATTTATATTATGACCTCCAATTGTTATGTCGAACTTGGTTGGCTCGTTAAAAAACAGGGATGTTTGGAGAGATAAAATGCGGGTCCTGTGCAAGGTCTGCCACTTAATAGCAGAAATTACTGGATAGACAGACAGACGGACGGACAGACGGATGGATGGACGGACTGACAGACTGACAGACATACAGATAGATTAGGTAGATTAGATAGATAGACAGACAGACAGACAGACAGGCAGACAGACAGACAGGCAGACAGTCAGATAGATAGATAGATAGATAGATAGATAGATAGATAGATAGATAGATAGATAGATAGATAGATAGATAGATAGATAGATAGATAGATAGATAGATAGATAGACAGACAGAGAGACAGACAGACAGACAGACAGACAGACAGACAGATAGATAGATAGATAGATAGATAGATAGATAGATAGATAGATAGATAGATAGATAGATAGATAGATAGATAGATAGATAGATAGATAGATAGATAGATAGATAGATAGATAGATAGATAGATGGATGGATAGATGGATAGATAGATAGAGAGATAGACAGACAGACAGACAGACATACAGACAGACAGACAGACAGACAGACAGATAGATAGATAGATAGATAGATAGATAGATAGATAGATAGATAGATAGATAGATAGATAGATAGATAGATAGATATACAGACAGACAGGCAGACAAATAGATAGATAGATAGATAGATAGATAGATAGATAGATAGATAGATAGATAGATAGATAGATAGATAGATAGATAGATAGATAGATAGATAGATAGATAGATAGATAGATAGATAGATAGATAGATAGATAGATAGATAGATAGATAGATAGATAGATAGATAGATAGATAGATAGATAGATATCCTTTATTTTATCCTACCTGTTTTGCCATGTCTGATCAGAAGGAGCACAAATTATAAGATCTACATTTAGAGACTCATAGTTGATCAAGACCTTTCTTCACCTTACCCAGTTAGACATTCTATTAACAAACATTTCAAAATAAAACAGATTACCATGGGGAATTTCCCAGTATTCATGGTATTTGTGGTGCCTGTTATTGTAGAGAATCTAGCACTGCAAAGCACTTGGATAGACAAGATGCTGTTTCTCCAATGGAATCCGGAAAATAAAGAATTCCATTGTATTCCACCATATCATCAACCCGCCTGTAAGAATCAACAGTCGGCTTCATGGCAATACAGAAACATAAACATTTTGAGATCAGAGAAAGGGGCAGACTGTCCTGATGTCACTATAAGACTGCGCCTCCCATGGGAGGAGTCAAGTGACAATGATTTATCGGGATTCCTAAAGTGATATGTCTTGGGTTCCCGAATGTGATTAGTTATTATCTCACATCAAAACTGATTATTTCTTGGCTCCAAGTTTAATTAGACATGGACTCTCAACAGTGGTTAGCTCTTGGTTCAAAGATTAATTATACATGGACTCTCAAAAGTTGTTAATTCTTAGCTCCAAGATTTATTAGATATAGACTCAAAAGCGGTTAGTTCTTGGCTCCAAGATTAATTAGACATGGACTCTGAAAAGTCGCTAGTTCTTGACTCCAACATTAATGAGAAAATTGGCTCTCAAAAGTGGGTAGTTCTTGACTCCAAGATTGAATTAGAAAATGGAACCTCAAAAGTGGTTAGTTCTTGGCTCCAAAAAAATTGATTAACTTCTGTGATCAAAAGGTAATTGCTTTTGGTCTTGAAAAGTATTTAGATTTATGCCTTAGTGGTGATTAGATGTGGGCATGAAATTAAATGTTGGCTCCAAAAGTAGCTTCGTTTAGATCTGGACCTGCAAAAGTCCAGTTCTTGGCTCCAAAAGGGGTTAGATCTGGACTCTCAAAAATGATAGTTCTTGGCTGCAAAAGAGATTAGATATGGACTCTTAAAAGTGATAGTTCTTAGTTCCAAAAGGGATTTATCTAGACTCTTAAAACTGATAGTTCTTGGTTCCAAAAGAGATTGTATCTAGACTCTCAAAACTGATAGTTCTTGACTCCAAAAGAGATTAGATCTAGACTCTAAAAACTGATAGTTCTTTGTTCAAAAAGAGATTAGATGTGGACTCTCAAAATTGATAGTTCTTGACCTGAAAAGAGATTAGATCTGGACTCTCAAAACTGATAGTTCTTGACCCCAAAAGAGATTGGGTCTGGACTCTTAAAACTGATAGTTCTTGACCCCAAAAGAGATTAGGTCTGGGCTCTCAAAACTGATAGTTTTTGACCCCAAAAGAGATTAGATCTGGACTCTCAAAACTGATAGTTCTTGACTCCAAAAGAGATTAGATCTAGACTCTCAAAACTGATAGTTCTTGGTTCAAAAAGAGATTAGATCTGGACTCTCAAAACTGATAGTTCTTGACTCCAAAAGTGATATTTTTAGTTGTGGTTCCATGAAAGTAAATTCTAATCTCAAACAGAATATTGGATATGACTATAGCGATTTTTTTCACTTGAAAGTTTCTTTTCATATACAGACTCCCAGACTACACAGTCTGGTATAGCCTGTTCGAGGGACATTTTATCTTTCACAATTTTTTTCCAAGCATGCTATTTGTGTGTGTGTGTTACGAACAGTACTGTATTCGTCACTCTCGCCGGAAACATGTGTCAGAAAGCACTCTCAGTTTCTTTACAGTTGAGGTTTAAGCTATAAACATCATCGATTTTTGTGCTGAAATTTCCGCTCCGTCTAAATCATATTTCATCTCCTTATACGTCACCTATGGTTTGAGAAAATTCACAGTCAAAGTCTTCATTTAAACGATTCGCTATTAAGAGCAGAAACTTGCATCAAATGTAAGAAATGTATTTTTTGTCATATAATTGTAATAATGCATATATCGATCACCAAAATAAGAAATCCATTTGTAATATTTATTAATAATGAATTACGTTACATTTAACTTTGTGTTGAAAAGCTGTCATAGTGAAATGAAAGATAGATGTGATGAAGAACAGAAATTGTTTTTATTTAGATCTAGTGATTGATTTCCAGTAGCTCATATGCCATTGCCTTTTGATTCAAAGTTTTTTTGTTTTAGTCCGTTGACCTAATTGCTTTTTATGGTGTGCGTCTTTAACAGAATGTGTACTTGCTTTGTTGAGATTTGATGTTATTCCTTGATATCATATCAGCCTCATGTAAATAGTAAAGCAAGGGTTCGCTCCACGCCTTATGAGGCGTATGGAGATATGACATTAGTGACAAAATGTTTAGCATGATCAGTGGCAAATTTTCTGGTCATATGGTCAGTAATACGCCAAGTCGTCCATCGCTTCCCTCAAAAATTCTCTGATACCCAATTTGGCAATAATTGAACAATATTTAATACTTTCTATATGTTTTGGATACCCTTGCCTTGTATGGCAACTTCAGTGTTAAGATCCATTCCATTCTTACCATACTCCCCCAGCCCTCATTAAAAAAAAATTATTATTCGCTATAGAGTTTTTTTCCTCACTGCAACGACTATGCTATACATCTAACGACTATCCCGCACACTTAACGACCATGCTATACACCTAACGACTATCCCGTACATTTAACGACTATGCTATACATCTAACGACTATCCCGTACACTTAACGTGACTACTATCCTTTACACGTAACGACTATCCTGTACACGTATTGAATATCGTATACACCAAACGATTATTACTCTGTATCGACCTCTTCAAAAAGAACGTTAAATAGGCGTTGCTATGTTGTTGATTGTGGTTTACAAAAAAATTTGCAATATCTTTTAATTTCAGTCCAAAACATCCTCTTCAACACGTCATTCTTTGGGTTTTGCCTTTCCTCTCCGAACCCAGACCAGCCTGGTTAGTTTTGAAAATTAAATAATAAAAAGTGAAGAGTGATCTTGATTTGTTCTGATTCACTGAACCTGATACAGTCAGCTATGTATATCTGATCGCTTTCAGCTCATTTTTTGCTCACGCTCTTGGCTTCACCCAGTGCTATATAAACATTCTATGCTGGAAGGTACGAGTATAAATCAAAACTGCTTCAACAAACCAAGTACTGGATGGATTGCTGGGATGGATTGACAATAGTTTGTTTTAGAAATCGTTTTTCACATTGACCGAGCGTGACTAGATAACAGAACTATATCTCTACAGCAATCTCCATCTTGTAGGCCACTTGGGAATTTCCGAGGAAAAATAAAATAGAATTTCCCCGCCAATCAATTGTTATCAGTGTTAACAATGGGACTTGATCAAAGTGCAGAGGACAGGCCACGAGAAGCGAGATGGAATGATTAAAGAAAGAAATGAGAGTCAAAATGTGGGGGAAACAATTATGAAATGAAAAACGCCAAAAGACATAAGGCGTAGCAGTTCCGGAAGTGGACGCCGCTGAACTGTCCTTCGTCATACAATATTATCATTCATCGTAAGAAATAGGAATATCGAAATACGATCCGGATGAAAAACACCGATCACGGTGTGCACAGAGCTCTAACTCAGTAGCTCCGGCAGCGAGCCGGACTTGGAATATGAGGAAACTGCAACAAGGAACACTTTTCAGACTGAGCCTCAATGGTTCTTGCCGCCTATTCGCCATATTGACCAGTATTCCAAATTCAGAATATAACTGGAAGATTACATCTCGGAACCATGACCCCGATGGGCCAGCCTCCTTTAGAGTTTCAAAAGCTGAGGGCTGAAACACTCGAAGGGGTACACAGTAATGACACGGCTGTCTCTAATGAGTTCTATAGAATTTATTTCACGGAATTAAATGTCCAAGAACAAAGGAATTAAAGCGGTTCGGTCTTCTCATGAGAATGGGTTCCAGTTAATTACCATCATGGTCAACCAACCAACCAACCGGCCTGCCAGCCAGCCACACGAGCAAAGAAATAACCAGCCAGTCACCTAAACAACCAACCAATGATTCTTCTTTAACCGACACGTCTTGTATGTTCATCTAGCCTCTGAACATTGGTATCAAAGATTTGTCCTTGAAGGGTGAGGCGGCTTGACGTGATACCGACCACATTATGCATACAATGTGTCTTTGGTCATTTAAGAACATGGGCGCTAACTAACGCCCTTTACCCTTCCTTTATGCCCGAATGTGCAGCGAGAACTCTTTCTTTCTTTTTTCCTTTTTTAAATTGTTACCGAGTGTAATTTTTGGCAACTGCTCATGATATTTGTACAACATATACTGGAACATGACTTTTTAAATGAGAAAATTACCTTATTTCCTTGTACCGCTGTACACTGGCCTTTCTCGACCCACCAGTTCTGATATAGGGTATATAGAGTCCCATCTTCCTTTAATTTAAGAACAGCCACGTTGACGGGGTCTCTGTCAATCAAAAGTTGTTCCAATCGTTATTAATTTTATTGATTCTTCTTCACCATTGTTATTTGACACCGATGTAGCATTTATTGCATTGTGTCACATCTACAATATATCGGAGATATTAGCATTTTATCTGCACATAGACAGCAACGGTATAAGAATAATAAAGAACATGTACTTGCAACAAATACCGGCCATAAGAACTGGAAGTCAATTGGGAATGATTCAACAAATAAAACAGGGTGCTAGGCAAGGTTGTGTGTTTTCAACAGATTTATTTAATATATATCATCATGTACCATACCGGTTGGCGTAGGCGATCATGTCCTTCCACAATCTTCTATCTATAGTGCATCGTATCAGTTCTGTTGTTGACTGTCTTCCATGCCATGACACCAAGCTATCCAGTATTTTCTCTCTTTGTCGTCCGAGATCTCTCTTTCCTTTTATTTTGCCAGTTGTAACCAAGTATTCCAACTTTGCTCTTCTCATGATGTGCCCAAAAATGTTGATTGTTTCTTTCTGATGTTTTTTAGGAGCTGCCTTTTTGTGTTGGCCTCTTTGAGAACTTCCTCATTGGTTTGTTTAGCTGTCCAGGGAGTTTTCAACATTCTACTGAGAAATGCCATCTCTGTGGCCTCTAATCGTCTTTTCATTTGTTTGTCTACTGTCCATGATTCGCTTCCATAGGTAAGAATTGGTTCTATATAGCACCGATGAACTCTCTTTCTCATTTTTATTGACATAGATGTGTTGCATAAGATATTTTTTCATTTTCTGGAATGCTATTTTGGCCTGAGCAATTCTACTTTTTATTTCCGTGGTGCATCTTCCAATATAATGTGTACAATTGAATATGTATAGTGAGATTATTTTAAGATCCATAAAGGACATGCCTGGAATAACAATCGGAGGTCAAAATAAAAATATTCTAAGGTGTGCTGATGATACAGTCTTAATCGCTAAGAGTGAAAATGAGTTACAAGAAATGTTAGACATTATAGTGATGGAAAGCAAAAATAAATTACTCAGCCTTAATAGAAAAAAGACAGAAGTCCCCGTAATGCTCAATAAAGATAAGTGGAACAATATGAAAATGGGTAAATTAATTTAAATAGCTGGAAACAATGTTAACCTCAGATGGTAGATGTACAACAGAGATGAGATGCAGAATGACTCAGGCAAAAGAAACGTTTAAAAACAATGAGGACGATACTGTGTAATCCATTTTTGACAATAGAAACAAGAAAAAGAGTTCTTAAATGTTATGTAGAGCCAGTCTTAACATATAGATGTGAATCATGGACAATAGGACAACAGACAAGAAAATCACTGGAGTCTGTAGAAGTGTGGTTTTACATAAGAATGTTGAGAATACCATGGACAGCTAAGAAGAGTAATGAAAACGTTCTGAAAGAGGCCAAAGCAAAAAGAGAGCTAATTTCCAATATTAGGGAGAAACAATCCACATATCTTTGGCCATGTAATTAGAAGGGAACAGCTGGAATATATTGTGACAACTGGAAAATAAAGGGACAAAGAGATAAAGGGAAGCAAAGAGAAAAGATATCAGACAGCATAAGAGAATGGCTTGGCAGAAGGTAAACAATAGAAATGATAAATAACTGTCGAGATCGAAAGTTGTAGAGAGACATGATCTTTTACGCAAGCAGGCATGGTACATGATGATGATCTCCACGCGATATTAATCGGCATAGATTTAGAACTGGGTTCTTTCCCTTTTCAGTGTCTGCTCATTGGCTAGGTTGGGTAATTCGTTTCCATAACTACTGTATTGAAACAAATTAGGGCTTTTTTTGGTCAGCTCTGATTTGCTAACGTTGACGTTATTTATTTTTTTATAAAGTCGAAGTTGACTTCAATAATTAGTTTCTGACTACCTTTCACCTCATTCTTTGCGCCTCAGTATTAAAAAAATGTATGCCATGGGTGGGTTATAGAAACCAGCTTGTGCATCAATAATCGTGAGCCTTATTTTAACAACTTCTTCCTCTGCAGCATTCAAGTCTTGTTCTGATCATGAGGAACTTCACTCTTTGTCCAGTTTCACGATGGAGGGGTAAGGACAACATCATGACACATGATGAGCTGGTCGCATGGGCTATACTCGTATATGGCGGGATAAGGACAACATCATGACACATGATGAGCTGGTCGCATGCTCAGTACTCTCATATGCGTGTTTGTCCTGATTGTTCCCCTAAACCTGCGCCGTGGCTGACACTCCGTCTTCGGCAAGCTTAATCTAGGTTTGACGTAGAAGTATTTCTTCTCGTAGGGTGGATGCCGTCCAGGGATGATGAACTCACCTTGCTCGCAGTTTCTGTCTGGATGTTTTCCAAAAGCCTTTCCTTCTAAAGATGGTAACTGCTAAGCAGGAGTGGTTTTCCGGGATGTCCTTCCCCGTGGATATTTTAGCAACAATAAAAGGGAGAAGTGAAAGCCCAGGTTGTGGAGAGCTTAGTGCATTCGTCTGTTGTCAATGTGGTTGGTGTTCATTTCTAAAATTGTGCACATAATTATTTCGGTTGATACGCTTTTCCGAGATTCCACCAATCTTTGAAAATGAGTACTGGATATTTTCTCTAAGGTAAGCAGGATGACCTAGCGCGATGCATATCATATCGTCCATAAAATGCTAATGATCATATCACCCATAACGTGCTGATGATAATATCGTCTTGAGGAATGTATAATCCACCGTCGGCTCGAAAGATCAATCGCTATTTAAGGCAAAGAAAAGTTAAGGGTATACGCGGAGAAATTATTTTTTAAAAGCACAGAATGTATTAGCGTTATAAGCATGTTGCTATTATTGGGTACTTTACAGGGCCTGCCGTTTCCCCCCAAGATTTAATGTCTACCATTTTAAATCCAAATGTGGCCAATATATCTTTGAAGACTCAATGTTAGGTCGTACGGAACGTGCCTCACTACGTGTTCTACACAAATGGCCTTTTATGTCGTCACTGATGGTTGTATGCAGGATCGATCTCCAATAAAACCATAAAACTATGTTCTGTCGTGCAGCTCATTACATGGGCGATTCTCGTGTAGCTCATTACATGGGCAATTCTCGTGTAGCTCATTACATGGGCGTTTCTCGTGTAGCTCATTACATGGGCGATTCTCCTGTAGCTCATTACATGGGCAATACTTGTGTAGCTCATCACATTGCCGGTTCTTGTGTAGCTCATCACATGGCCGGTTCTTGTGTAACTCATCACATGGCCGGTTCTTGTTTAGCTCATCACATGGCCGGTTCTTGTTTAGCTCATCACATGGCCGATTCTTGTGTAGCTCATTACATGGCCGATTCTTGTGCAGCTCATCGCATGGCCGATTCTCGTGCAGTTCATTACAAGGACAGATTCTTGCGCAGCTCATTACATGGGCGATTCTCGTGCAGCTCATTACATGACCGATTCTCGTGTAGCCCATCACATGAACGATTCTCGTGCAGCTCATTACATGACCGATTCTCGTGCAGCTTATTACATGACCGATTCTCGTGTAGCCCATCCCATGACACATTCTCGTGCAGCTCATCACATGACCGATTCTCGTGCATCTCATCACATGACCGATTCTCGTGCAGCCCATTACATGACCGATTCTCGTGTAGCCCATCACATGACCGATTCTCGTGTTGCTCATTACATGACCGATTCTCGTGCAACTCATCACATGACCGATTCTTGTGCAGCTCAGCACATGATCAATTCTTGTGCAACTCATCACATGACCGATTATCGTGCAACTCATCACATGACCGATTCTTGTGCAGCTAATCACATGACCAATCGTTGAGCAGATCATTACATGGGCGATTCTCGTGCAGCTCATTACATGGGCGATTCTTGTGCAGCTCATCACATGATCGATTCTTGTGCAACTCATCATATGACCGATTCTCGTGCAACTCATCACATGACCGATTCTTGTACAGCTCATCACATGATCAATGCTTGTGCAATTCATCACATGACCGATTCTCGTGCAACTCATCACATGACCGATTCTTGTGCAGCTAATCACATGACCGATCGTTGAGCAGATCATCACATGACCGATTCTTGTGCAACTCATCACATGACCGATTCTTGTGCAGCTCATCACATGACCGATTCTCGTGCAACTCATTACATGACAGATTCTTGTGCAGCTCATTACATGGGCGATTCTCGTGCAGCTCATTACATGACCGATTCTCGTGTAGCCCATCACATGACCGATTCTCGTGCAGCTCATTACATGACCGATTCTCGTGCAGCTTATTACATGACCGATTCTCGTGTAGCCCATCCCATGACACATTCTCGTGCAGCTCATCACATGACCGATTCTCGTGCATCTCATCACATGACCGATTCTCGTGCAGCCCATTACATGACCGATTCTCGTGCAGCTTATTACATGACCGATTCTCGTGTAGCCCATCCCATGACACATTCTCGTGCAGCTCATCACATGACCGATTCTCGTGCATCTCATCACATGACCGATTCTCGTGCAGCCCATTACATGACCGATTCTCGTGTAGCCCATCACATGACCGATTCTCGTGTTGCTCATTACATGACCGATTCTCGTGCAACTCATCACATGACCGATTCTTGTGCAGCTCAGCACATGATCAATTCTTGTGCAACTCATCACATGACCGATTCTTGTGCAGCTAATCACATGACCGATCGTTGAGCAGATCATCACATGACCGATTCTCGTGCAACTCATTACATGACCGATTCTCGAGCAGCTCATCACATGACCGATTCTCGAGCAGCTCATCACATGACCGATTCTTGTGCAGCTCATCACATGACCAATTCTTGTGCAGCTCATGACATGACCGATTCTTGTGCAGCTCATGACATGACCGATTCTTGTGCAGCTCATCACATGACTGATTCTTTTGCAGCTCATGACATGACCGATTCTTGTGCAGCTCATCACATGATCGATTCTTGTGCAACTCATCACATGACCGATTCTCGAGCAGCTCGTCACATGACCGATTCTTGTGCAACTCATCACATGACCGATTCTCGTGCAGCTCATCACATGACCGATTCTCGAGCAGCTCATCACATGACCGATTCTTGTGCAGCTGATCACATGATCGATTCTCAAGCAGCTCATCACTTGACCGATTTTCGAGCAGCTCATCACATGACCGATTCTTGTGCAGCTCATCACATGACCGATTCTTGTGCAGCTCATCACATGACAGATTCTTGTGCAGCTCATCACATGACCGATTCTTGTGCAGCTCATCACATGATCGATTCTTCTGCAACTCATCACATGACTGATTCTTGTGCAGCTCATCACATGACTGCTTCTCGAGCAGCTCGTCACATGACCGATTCTTGTGCAACTCATCACATGACCGATTCTCGTGCAGCTCATCACATGACCGATTCTCGAGCAGCTCATCACATGACCGGTTCTTGTGCAGCTCATCACATGATCGATTCTCGAGCAGCTCATCACTTGACCGATTTTCGAGCAGCTCATCACATGACCGATTCTTGTGCAGCTCATGACATGACCGATTCTTGTGCAACTCATCACATGATCGATTCTCGTGCAACTCATCACATGATCGATTCTCGAGCAGCTCATCACTTGACCGATTCTCGAGCAGCTCATTACATGGGCGATTCTTGTGCAGTTCATTACATGATCGATTCTCGAGCAGCTCATCACATGCCCGATTCTTGTACAGCTCATCAAATGACCGGTTCTTGTACAGCTCATCACATGACCGATTCTCGTTCAGCTCATCACTTGACCGATTCTTGTGCAGCTCATCACATGACCCATTTTTGTGCAGCTCATCACATGACCGATTCTCGTGTAGCCCATCCCATGACCGATTCTCGTGCAGCTCATCACATGACCGATTCTTGTTCAGCTCATAACATGACGAATTCCTGTGCAGTTCATCACTTGACCGATTCTCGTGCAGCTCATCACATGATCGATTCTGCCATGAATGGATGGAGTAACAGGTCCGGCAAGAAATAGGAAAATATATGTCGAGTTTTACATTTGTACTCTTGCGCCTTTTACTTCATAACGTTTTCTTGATTTCTTTGTCCAATGTTTTACTATTTTTTTTTAATTTACTTATTCTCCACGTTTCACGAACTTCTGTTAATCTTTTCCGCTAAAAGTGAATCCACTCCGAGACACTCTTCAGATGTCACTCCATATCAGTTTTGATAACCGCTGTCATTTAGCAATCTCTTTATACAATACTTGTTCATAACTAAGGCAAAATATATAGTCACACTTATAACTCTGCTAAAGTCGGATGTGTCGGGCCCTTAGGTATGTAATCGCTGACTACCGTAAACGACACATTTACTCGTATTTAGCGTCACTGTTATGGCGGGAGTCGCAAAGGAGTACTTGTCGAACGGAACACATAAGTAGAATAAGGAGGCGTAATCGTAAAATGTTAAACTTTATTAATTGCGATTTTATTACAATGTTTAATTGCCTACTTGCATGATCATTTATTTTTATTGGCAGCTTTTGGGGTTTCAAACGGATACGTTTTTAACAGTGTTTCTCTATTCTTCCATGATGTTTACCAATTTCAGGATGTATTTGAATATTTCGCCATCCAGTCTTTGATAGCATAAATATATGATCTCAGTTGCCAAATTGCCCTTATGCATAGTTAAAAACGACATTAATCTTATGAAAGATGAAATCATAATCATAGATGTCGTCGAAATATATTTTCACCAACAAACGCTTCCTGGCATACAGCAAACCTTTTCCATTCTTCTCCAGCTACATTCATTATTCTGTCTACATCACTTACAGCTTAACCACTAGCTCTCATCCACATCACACATTCTTTTTTTAAACTCAAACTGGCACTAAAGCTATACGCCTAAAATTCTTGCACCATTGATGGGTGTAGCTGTCTGTGTCTACTTCATTTTCTTCATCCTTAAAAGAAAATTATGAGGGAATGGTTCAAGTTGAGGAAACACATAAATACTATCTCTCTCTCTAACTATGCGATCAGGACTCAATCAGAGTAGGACTCCAAACTCTCGCACGAAGACAGCTGTCTGTTTAAGCCTGTTAGATCCACTCCGATTGAATACCTGTTAAAACGTTGCACTGTGTTCTGCGCCAGTGGCCCAGTGCATCCGATTTCAGCCAGCATTTTGTTCAGGTTTGCTTTCCTAAGCCTTTGATTGTCCCCAATCTTCCTGCAAGGCAGCAGATGATCTTTTCTGTAGGGGGATTCTGCCCTTAGATGGTCGGCCTTCCCAGGTTTACGAGCACCATCTTCCCGAGTCACTAGAGGTGACTAACACAGACATGCGACTTGAAATATGAGGAAACTGCAACTAGAACACTTTTCATGCACAACCTCCAACTGTTCCTGCCGCCTATCACCATAAACCGGTAAGTCACGTCCTCTTGAAACTGATGATCGTCGTAGCACCTGATGATGTTAGGCCATCGTTGATAACTCCAATTCCGATCATATAGACACACAGTCAGACGTCAAATTTTCCCCGTCGCACATCAAACAGCAGACCGTAAAATTTGCGCACGGCCGGTTTAGGGAACCATTACGATGACGTTGCACACACCAATGTCGCCGAACAAATAATCTCGATCCCTTTAGATTTATGTCTGATTACTCAAGTGTAAGCAGCCTGCGACGAATAAAACACGAAGCGAATTCCCCAAAGAAACAAATCTACGGCTGACGAAGTAGTTTACATTAATGTGTAACATGGAAATAACTTGCGTCAAAGAATTTCAACAACGGTCATGAACAGCACCAGTGTGACGTAAAGCGCAGATCCATCTAGACGGTGGAAGGTCTCACTCACAACACTTGATTCGTCAAAACAGACTGTCGTCGGCCTACGACCTCGCTTTAGCGACACAGATGTATCAAGTATATCATCATTTTGACTTTAACGCAGAAAAGTGCAATGAAGATCCGAAATTAATCAGACCCTGGGTGCATTTTCTGCAGCGATCGAGAAGACGTGGACTAGATCCGCCATCTTGATACGGAAGTCCCATTAAATTCGAAGAAGACGTAAAGAAACATAAACAGATAGAATGGTTTGACCACGCTGTTAGACATAAAGATAAAAATGCAACATAATGAGACTTCAGCAAACGCTGCGAAAACACCAGAACCAAGGGGCGACCTCGAAAGGATGGAGTGATAGAATATTAGAAACAACTAGGAAACATAATAGCAGAAGAGGCCAAGAGAAGAGCAAAAGATGGATTGATGGAATATTAGAAACTCTAGTAAAAATAATAGCAGAAGTGGCCAACAGAAGAGCAAAATGTGGATTGATTGAATATTATAAACACTGGGAAACATAACAGCAGGAGAGACCAACAGAAGAACAAACGATGGATTGATAGAATATTAGAAACACTAGGAAACATAACGTGATAGGCCAACAGAAGAACAAAAGATGGATTGATTGAATATTAGAAACACTAGGAAACATAATAACAGGAGAGGCCAAGAGAAGAGCAAAAGATGGATTTATGGAATATTATAAACACTAGGAAACATAACAGCAGGAGTGGTCAACAGAAGTGCAAAAGACCGCAAACTATATTTTTCTATACGTTGAAAGACAAACTGAGGAAGGAAAAAAGAAACGAAGGACGTAACATGATAATTTCCAAACTGTTAAATTTATGTTAATTAATGTTGGTGTTAGTGACAAGTAAGTAGACTTATGATTATAAGGAGAAACATTTTAATGACTGGTCAATATAACACTTTTTGTGACAAATATTGAAATGGTCATCAGGAATATTAGTCCAGTATAAAGATATAACGTCTTCTAAGCCGCTAGAATGTATCATAGAAGATTCATATGGAGACTATAGTTCTGAAATAATGGACAACTAAAACAGCAGCAACAAACATCCATACCTCACTCATCACGTTCATACCATCCACTGTTTACCCACTCACACCATCCACAGTATCCACAACCCTCTTCCAGAATCTCTCTCTACCTGAGCGGTGAGTTCCTAGGAGTTGCCACACCGAAGCCCTTGTTGTTCAGCAAGCCCCCAACAATGGCGGTGTCGCATGGCAGCCGGTTGTTTGTGTAGTCCACCAGCGGTGACTCGGCTAGAAATGCGTACCTTCCCTTCGATTCCAGGACTTTCTTTTTTTTTTTAAAAGACACATATAAAGAAATGAAATTTTACAGCAATTTTTCTTCGAATAAAGTAAAATATACCGGAATATGGGATGGGCGTCGAATGTTTCGCGTTATTTGTTGCTATAAATGTGGGAAAGCGTGCCGATGATTATATACATTAATACAATAATTTATTTAAATCAAAATGTGAAACAACATATTCTCAACTGAAACAATACTTTGATTGGCTAGTTTCAAGAAAGCTGATTGGTTGAGTTCTTTTTAATCGTTTAGTTTTCATATCATCATTATCGGGTGCCGTCTCCGCAACGAATTTGGCTACCATGGAGCGCCATTCTGCTCTGTCTCTTGTTTTGATGATGCAGGTTATCATAGGCTGATTTGTCCATCTTTTGATGTTACTCGTCCATGTTAGTCTTGGTCTGCCTCTGCCTCTTTTACCTTGCATTTTCTCTTCCAGAATTACTTTTAGTAGGCTGTTGTGTCTTTTAACATAGCCCAAAAATCGATTTGTCTTGTTTGAATTGTGCTTAGTAGTTCTCTTTTCATTTTTAGTTGTTTTAAGACTTCATCGTTTGTTTTCTTTTCCTTCCATCCAATCCTACCTATTCTTCTATAAATCCACATTTCAAAGGCTTCAATTTTCTGTTCTGTTTTCTTGTCTAATGTCCATGTTTCTGCACCACATAGGAATATTGAAAAGATGTAACATTTTGCTATTCTTAGTTTTAGCCCTGGTGTTATTTGTTTTGATGTTAGTATGTTCTTCATGACAATAAAGAATGGTAATTGGCTCATTCGTTGTAATTGCTAAACGTAGATTACACGTACAAGATATGAAACTCAAGGGAAATATATGTTATAATTATCATTCAATCTTGTGTCAAATTTTGATCTGTCTTACTAGCAATGATGACTTTTTGCTTTCTTCTTTTGTACGTCCCCACTTTGTGTGAGACAAACACCCACGAAAATCTCTTTTATTCAACAGTGATTTCTGACTCTGCCAGACGAGCAGAAGGGTTTGTTTTGAGGTATTCTGTGTTGGTCATAATTTCAGTCTCTCTGAAATGTAAAGATGACATAGTTGTAGTATATGTTCTTTTACTTTCGGAACTTTACCAATCAAGACAGAGGTCAATTTCTCTTCTTTTTGTCGTTTTGTATATGTGTTGTCTGAGTTATGGCCTGCTAGAAATTGAAACATTCTTGTTTTACTCTTTCCCTTGAAAAGAAAGACGACATCATCTTTGTCACAAGTAGAGTGTATGTTTCACGTTTTTCATGTAGTTTATATTTTATGATAGTTTCATATAATTTCCCATTTGTTCCACTTTTCGCGTGTGTATCACAGCTGCCCAATTATAAGGTTTTACTTCGTCTGTCTATGTTTCTTGTGTGAAACTTCCAAATATTGTTGATTGTTCTTCATAATTGAGGTGCATGCAGAGTTGAAGAAGACAGAAATAAAACAAAGAAATGTGTGAACAATAACGAACTAAGCATGTCTGCTTCAGTCCAAGCAAAAAAAAAAGAAGGAAAAAAAGGACAATTTAACCTCGATCACTTCTTACCCTAATGCCTTCTTCATTGCTTTGAACTAACACTTCTGGGTGAGACTTCATATACTCTCCCATCTGTCTGTACACGGCAACATCAGAATTCTATTGAAATTATCAAGTTAATATTGTTTCATGATAGAAAGCTAGAGAAATCATGAAATGTCTTATGGAAAAAAATTAAACCGCTGACAAAATTGCAATCTGTTACAATTGGTTAAATTATTTCTCCCCATCAGGTCGCATGTCCTTCTCAGAACGCTGCATTCACCACAGCCTGTCTGAAAGAATCTCTGTCTCTAGCGTTATCTAACTCAGAACGTTGCATTCACCACAGCCTGTCTGAAAGAATCTCTGTCTCTAGCGTTATCTAACTCAGAACGCTGCATTCACCACAGCCTGTCTGAAAGAATCTCTGTCTCTAGCGTTATCTCCCTCAGAATGTTGCATTCACCACAGCCTGTCTGAAAGAATCTCTGTCTCTAGCGTTATCTCCCTCAGAATGTTGCATTCACCACAGCCTGTCTGAAAGAATCTCTGTCTCTAGCGTTATCTCCCTCAGAATGTTGCATTCACCACAGCCTGTCTGAAAGAATCTCTGTCTCTAGCGTTATCTCCCTCAGAATGTTGCATTCACCACAGCCTGTCTGAAAGAATCTCTGTCTCTAGCGTTATCTCCCTCAGAATGTTGCATTCACCACAGCCTGTCTGAAAGAATCTCTGTCTCTAGCGTTATCTCCCTCAGAATGTTGCATTCACCACAGCCTGTCTGAAAGAATCTCTGTCTCTAGCGTTATCTAACTCAGAATGTTGCATTCACCACAGCCTGTCTGAAAGAATCTCTGTCTCTAGCGTTATCTAACTCAGAATGTTGCATTCACCACAGCCTGTCTGAAAGAATCTCTGTCTCTAGCGTTATCTAACTCAGAATGTTGCATTCACCACAGCCTGACTGAAAGAATCCGTCTCTAGCCTGATCTCCCTCAGAATGTTGCATTCACCACAGCTCGATCTCCTTCAGAATGTTGCATTCACCACAACCTGTCTGAAAGATTCTCTGTCTCTAGCCTGTTCTCCCATAAAACGTTGCATTCACCACAGCCTGTCTGAAACAATTTCTGTCTTTAGCCTGATCTTCCACAGAACGTTGCATTCACCACAGCCTGTCTGAAACAATCTCTGTTTTTAGCTTGATCTTCCACATAACGTTGCATTCACCATAGCCTGTCTGAAAGAATCTCTGTCTCTAGCCAGATCTCCCACAGAATGTTGCATTCACCACAGCCCGTCTGAGAGAATCTCTGTCTCTAGCCTGATTCTTCAACTTACGTTGTCATGTTCAGGATCTCCTTGATGTTTTGAAACCACCTTCTTCTTGGTCTGCCCCTGATGCGTCCATGAACCATGCCTTCCATTATTGTTCTTTCCAGCCTGCTCTATATCTTGAAACGGCCATAGTATTTCAATTTCCTCTGTAGAATGTTTTTTTTTAAATATAAGTCAGTTCTTTTTAATGTTTAAATCTTTTAATATGTCTTCATTGCTCTTCTCCATTATGCAAGGTATCTTACGAATTTTTCTACATTTTCTTTCGAGTGAATCTATTTTCTTCCGTACTGTTTCCGAGATTGTAATGATCCACAAACATATGTTGCTAATAAACAAACTGAGCTTCTTCTTCAAGATAATAACATGAGACAAATTTAGAATGACCGCTTACTGCGGGAGCTACCGAGTTGAATGATCTGTGCACACCGTGAGCTGTGCGTTTCATCCGTTTAGATCGTGTTTGGATATTTCGATTGCTAACGATGAATGATGATATCGTATGACGGGGAACAGACGGCTGTGTTCACTTTCTATGCGGTTTCGCCTTATATCTTTTGGAGTGTGCTGAAACTGCTGTGATGGGGACTACAGCTACCTTTTTTATGGGCCTTCCATAACCATAACAATGTTGCTATTGGGAAGATACGTGCTCTTATTAATTTTAATTGACTGCCGTGCAGATATTGTGCCAAATGTACTTTTGCTGTCAAGATTTCTCGGCAGTCCGCAATCAGTAGTTTGTCGTTGCTTTCTCACTGATATTGGCCACTTGGGTCCCAGTTATGCCCTGAGCCCGATACCAGGCTGTTACAGCTCCTGCCTCTGAGACCGTTGTCGACTGAGTCGATCTTCCGTCTTTTCTGCCAGCAGCTGTGTGAACTATAGACTGATAGTTAATTTTACGTAAATCCTGTAGCGGTACGGCCTAACAACAGCCAGTATGATACAGAACTCGAAAAGAAAAATTGAGCTCACTACAACTAATAACGTCATATTGGAGTTAAATATAACAATATTGCAAGTATCAACAAACAAGTCATTGAATTTTAACGAAAAAATAATACAATAAATACCATCCCCGCCTAGAGTGTACTAAATAAGGAATAGTTCAGAACAACGCCAGATCGTATTTCTTTTCCAAAAACAAAGCTCTGCTACCATTTTAATGTTAGGTGAGCCTAGAAATTGGGAGGTCAGGGTGAGGGAACTCGACCTCTTGTCCAAAGGATTAGTTCACTAACCACTAGCTGGACTTCCTCTTGCACCTAGAATTTTTATCAGATTTGGACCTTGACTATACATTGGATTAATTTATTTTTCTTCTTGGTTCCGTAGCGAGCCTTATTGTCTGTTTTTCATTTTTTAGCTTCTATTTATTCAAGAATTTTTGGAGGTCAACAGAATACCAATGGCGTTAGTTGCTGCACGTTGAAGGATGTACTTAGGTGCAGATTTGAGCACAGTGAGGATGACCTGTCAACTAAACTAAACTAAACTAAACTAAACTAAACTAAACTAAACTAAACTAAACTAAACTAAACTAAACTAGTAAAAATTGGTTTTCTTTCACTATTTCATTTCATCAAGGCAGCAGTTGTTTTCAGTTCGAGATAACTCTAAGAGGAAAGCAGACTTAGCAGAAAAAAAATACTCTGTCCTACCAGGCAACTTGGGAGCCGCGATCGCTCAGTGGTTAGTGAACTGGACTACGGAGGACAAGAGGCAGGGTTCGATCCTGACCACGGCTACCAGGTCCACCCAGCCTTAATATGACTATACTTTTAATGAAAAGGTCATGTGGTGGATCCACAAGCTCATCATCATTGAGTGCCGTCTTCGCATCGAAGGGTGGCTACCATGGAGCGCCATTGCACTCTCTCTAGCTTTGATGGTGCAGATTGTCATAGGTTGACTTGTCCATCTTTTGATGTTACTCGTCCATGTTAGTCTTGGTCTGCCTCTGCCTCTTTTACCTTGTATTTTCCCTTCCAATATTACTTTTATTAGGCTGTTGTGTCTTTTAACATGCCCCAAAAATTTCATTTGTCTTGGTCTAGTTGTGTTTAGTAGTTCTCTTTTCATTTTTAGTTGTTTTAAAACCTCTTCGTTTGTTTTCTTTTCTTTCCATCCAATTCTACCTATTCTTCTGTAGATCCACATTTCAAAGGCTTCAATTTTCTGTTTGACCACAAGCTAGTCTTTCGTTTTAATCTGTAAGGTCAATAAGAGAAATTATTATTTAGTTGGTCTTTGAGATAAATCTAGAAATTAACTGCTCGATATAATCTCCTTTATAAAACAAATTAAGACAAAATAGACCAGATTTTTTGGCACGTGTTGAGAAGAAGCCAAGTTGGAATACTTAATAACAACTGAAAAAAAATGGCAGAGGAGATAACGCTAGACAAACGTGATGGATGTTTCATGGCGTGGTACTTGAAGAGATCAACGATGAAATTGTGAGAGACCGCACCGGATTGAAGGTATAGAGGAACATAATATCCAACGCCTCTTATCGTGGATCATGAATCAATATGATCTTTTCCTCTGAAATGGGACTTTCAAAACATGTTATTGAAATATGAAATATAAATGTTTACTGTTCGATTAGGTTCATTTAGAAAGTAGACTCCTGCTGGGAAAGAATTCAGTTTGAGAAAGTAGAAAGTAGATTATTATTGTTCATTAATTCAACTTCAGCATGTCACTTTTAGCGATCCATCTGGCTATATTAGAAACTAGATAATTGCACAATTATAAAATGAGTTTTGGCATTATAATAATGTAAACCTATCTGGCTAAATTATAAACTAGATCATTGCTTATTTATAAAATGGATTTTGACATAATAATACAAATACAAATGGCTAAATTATAAACTGGATCATTGCTCATTTATACAATGGATTTTGACATAATAATACAAATCCATCTGGTTAAACTAGAAGCTGGATTATTGTTTTTATTATGAAAATATTATGAAACACAAAGAAATTATTAGTTAGATCCATACAACAAAAAACTGCAGAGTTGATCCAGAAGCAACAGCGCCATATTTAATAGTCGGATGGTTGACCAGGTCGTCTGCCGAGTCGATGGGCGACACCATTCTCTCGATGGTCAGAAAAGCTGCCAGATTTGCTGTGTACGACGAGATGCTTATTAAGACAAAGAACCACCAAGTTCCGCCAATAATTCGACCAGAGATGGACCTGTAGAAACAAGACAATCGTTTGTCATGTCTACTAAATTGCATCTAGCGGAGCTCGCGTAGACACACAAATACTACATAGAGAATACAAGATGTTGAATCGGGGGGTGAGGCAGGCAGTAATATATATATATATATATATATATATATATATATATATATATATATATATATATATATATATATATATAAGTAGTATAGAAGGGTCCAATTGATTATTATTATTTAGGCACTAAATTAACAAAGATATATAGTGTGGTGCGCGGCGCACCACATGTACACGAGAGACAGGGGGAGTTAACCGTGATCTTTCGTGTCGGTGACCCTGGAAGTGACCTGTTTATGTTTGGTGTGTGCTGACTTTGGAGTTCTTGATGTACTTAATCGATAGTGATAGGTTAGTAGATTATACAACATCAATGAAAAACAATCAATATAAAACAAAAGACAAAAGCTATATTTTATTCTTTTATTATCTCAATAGGTGTATAACATACAATGGATATAATATAACATTACAAAAATATTCAGTACATTGAGTAAATATATTGTACAAGTATAACATTTATTTATAGCTATGTAGTTGGGTGTCTGCTTAGCTCTATGTCATAAATGAATCATACGGGGTGAAACTGTTAGCGGTTGCTGGGTAGTCTAAACTGGTAGTGTAAAGAGTTAAATGTGTAGAGGTGTAGTCGAGACATTATCATCAGCTACCTTTCTTTTTATATAAAAATAGGAAAGAGCATTTCTTGTTTGACTGTAGGAAAATATGGAATTATTTAAGACTTTGAAACCTACATTTTTCCCACCTTTAGCCTTTTGCGTGGCTAGAACCTCTAAAAACATATCTTTAGCTAATTTGTTGTGTTGCTTACTTAACCCTTTACAACTGATTTTATCGTAATCCCCACTGCAATGGTACGTCTTACTACATAAACTAACAAGAGCCGTCCCTTCGTACTCTAGTTTAAAAAGCCCGGGCGTTCGTTTGGTGTATGCTTTAACACCCTTACAGTTTACACAGTCTGGCTTGCTAGTATGTTCATCGCAAAACTCGGCAGGAAACCAGTCTTTATATACACTATTAAACTCATCCCGCAGACCTGACTTAACTATGTCCTCTAACTTAGGGGCGCTTAAGGCTAAGTATAAACTATCAGTATCTGTTTCACATAACTGAAAGTCGGACCTATCTACAAACTTATCTAAGAACTCAAAATAAAAATCTAACATACGAAGTTTCGCATATTGATACACGAAGAAACCGATTTGTAGGGGTAAGTCCCAAACAGTTTTCTTTTTCTCCATCTCAATTTCGAAAAGATCCACACCTATTTCAGTCATCTTTTTAAACCGGGAACTGTTTATCATTTTCTAGACTTCTCTGTATCTCTCTCTCTCTCTCTCGCTCGTTCTCTCGCTCTCTCTCTCTCGCTCTCTCTCTCTCTCTCTCTCTCTCTTCTAACCCCTACTAGACTTCTTTCCTACCATTCGTACTTTATATACATCACCATTAATACAACTGAAATTCCTTTAATGATAACCTATCACATCGTTATGAGAAAAACAGAAAAAAATTCAACTTACACCGTAAAATATTCCACTACAACACAGACCGCTAGACTGAACAGTACTATGAAAATAAGCTTCCGTGAATCAAGCGCGCTTATAACACGAAGTCTCACATCCGACTAGTTTAAATATAATCTGGTAAATAAAAGTTGGACGACACTATTCCACCCTGGACTAACATCTAGGTTAACCAATCAGAGAGAGGATTTCTATCGGACACCCATCAACGAAATGACTGACCTTTGGATTAACCAACCAGAGAAGAGGATTTCTATCGGACACCCACCAACGAAATGACTGACCTCTGGATTAACTAATCAGAGAAAAAGATTACTGTTATCGTGATAACTGACCTCATTTTCAACTTGGAGTGCTGTCGAGTCTGACGCGTGGGTTACTTTAAATCGAGTCGGCCCCTGATACAATCCACCTAGCGGGTCAATGGTGGGAGGAAATAATACAAGTGACGGGTTACTTGAACGCGTTTTGACCCCTGATGCAATACCAGGAGTTCCATGACAGTCATAAATAGTTGGATACAACGAGCAGGAAGTTATATTCAAGGTCCAAAATGTTAGACCAAATCACTAAGATTTTACCACCAGAACACACAGATTTAGGCTCATATTCAAAAAGTCGACCTTAAAACCATACAAATCTACTCCCATACTCATAAAAGTTAGACACATCAAACAGATAATTACTTCCAAACTCCAAAAAGTTAGACCAAATCACGCCTCGATCGTTTTCTAACATTGCCTCGATCGTTCTCTAATATTACCTCGAGCGTTCTCTAACATTGCCTCGATCGTTTTCTAACATTGCCTCGATCGTTCTTTAACATTGCCTACAGCGTTCTTCGATCGTTCTCTAACATTGCCACGATCGTTCTTTAACATTACCTCGAGCGTTCTCTAACATTGCCACGATCGTTCTTTAACATTGCCTCCAGCGTTCTCTAACATTCCCTTGCTCGTTCTCTAACATTTTCATTAGTTGGAGTCTTTGTGTTGCCTTCTTAGTGAGATTCTCTACGTGTTTCTTCAGGCTCAATTGTCAGTCTAGTTGTATTCCTAAAAATCTACTTCCATACTGATACTAGTTAGACACATCGAACAGATAGTTACATCCAAAGTCCCGCCAAATCGCAAACATTTTACCCCCAGAACACAAAAATTTAGGGTCATACTCAAAAAGTCGACCTAAAAATCCCAAAAAGCTACTCACATAGTCGTAATAGTTAGACACAACGAATAGGAAGTTATATTCTAGGTCCAAAATGTTAGACAAAATCACTAAGATTTTACCACCAGAACACACAAATTTAGGCTCATATTAAAAAACTCGACCTTAAAACTCTACAAATCTACTCCCATAGTCATAATTGTTAGACACATCGAACCGATCGTTATTTCTAAAACCCAAAAAGTTTGGTCAAATCGCCAATATTTTACACACAGAACACAAAAATGTAGGCTCATATTAAAAAAGTCGACCTAAAAATTACAAAAAGCTACTCACATAGTCATAATTGTTAGACACATCGAACCGATCGTTATTTCTAAAACCAAAAAAAGTTTGGCCAAATCGCAAATATTATACCTACAGAACACAAAAATGTAGGCTCATATTCAAAAAGTCGACCTAAAAATCCCAAAAAGCTACTCACATAGTCTTAATAGTTAGACACAACGAGTAGAAAGTTATATTCAAAGTCCAAAAAAAAACGTTATTTTAGACATCCCCATAGCAAAAATGTACATAAAAAACCACTTTTAGGATTTTACCCCCTGACCATTTTTTAGGGATACGCCCATAAAATCGGTAAAAATCGTAAATTTTCACGCTAGGCATACCCCAAACGTTATTTTAGACATCCCCATTGCAAAAATTTACATTAAAAACCACTTTTAGGATTTTACCCCCTTATAATTTTTTGAGGGTTACGCCCATGGAATTGATAAAAATCGTAAATTTACCACGTAGGCTTACCTAAAACTTTATTTTAGACATTCCCACACCAAAAATTTACTTAAAAATCACTTTTGAAATTGTTACCCCCCTGACCATTTTTGAGGGTTACGCCCCTGAAATCGATAAAAATCGTAAATTTAGCACGTAGGCTTACCTAAAACTTTATTTTAGACATCCCCATACCAAAAATTTACTTAAAAATCACTTTTGAAATTGTAACCCCCCTTACCATTTTTGAGGGTTACGCCCCTGAAATCGATAAAAAATTGAAATATAACCTCAAGGCATACCCCAAACATAATATTTGACACCCCTACATATCAAACTCCATAAAAAAAAAACAACAAAACTAGTAGTAGACAAGGGTGTTTTTGAGCCGTGCATACTACGCAGATGTATGGTGCTAAAAGCACCATGCGAAAATGTTCAAATCCTTGCTCAAAACACCCTTGTGTTTGACCAAATGGACCCTACTATACTACTTATATATATATATATATATATATATATATATATATATATATATATATATATATATACAATGCCTCAATTGGGTTTGCTAGCATTGTAACATATATATTGCGTTCGCTGGTTTTTACCTCTGACGAAGTCCCTAGAGACTAGAAATTGAATTGTGCGTGTTAATCCGTTTTTCCCTGGTAGCTGTGTGCACAGGGGACCTTCGCCACATAGGCAGATAACTCCGTCTTCGATGTACTCATATTTTTTCCGTCACTGAGTAGATGACGTTTCATGCCGGGCCTCGCTGCTGAGACCAGGGGTGGTTGCCGCAGAGAGAAATCATATATACAAATCCCAACTGGTCCAGCCAGGATTTTAACCCACAACCTCTCTGTCTTCGAGGCCGGCGTCTTGCCTCGAGACCATACAGCCAACCAACCAGTATTATATATAACAATAAACATAAAATGATATTAAGCAGCGATAGAAGTTTCTGTACTATTTGTTTTGTGTATTTTACATACAGACGTTCATGTATTATTTGATTTGTGTATTTTACATAATTAGTTTCTGTATTATTTAATATGTGTAAAAAGTAAAGTACCCCCGTCACGCCAAGTGGCGTATAGGGAAATATGGTGTTAGTGACCCTATATTTTACAGACCTTCAGCACATGATTTTTGGGGTAATGTGGTCGGTATTACGCCCGTGCTGCTTTACTTTCCCAGAAAAAATCCGGTACCCATTTAAGGCTGGGTGAACCCGGAGCCGTCGGTTGGGATCGAACCCTACCCCTTGTCCGTAGTAGTCCAGTTCACTAACCACTGAGCTATCACGGCTCCCACTAATTTTTAGGGAATTAGTAAAACCCAGGTGTCCTCGCCAGGGAACGAACCCCGGCTGTTGCCGTGGTAAGCCAACCGCCCATCGATTGCGCTAACCGGACACCCATTTAATATGTGTATTTCACATAATTAGTTTATGTATTATTTAATATGTGTATTTTACACTTTGTCTTGTTGTATAATTTTTCCTTTGTTCATTGTTTACGTATTGTGCATTTTATTATGTTTCCTTAACATATATTGTATGACTTTCTTAACATTCTCCTAAAAATATAGTCCGTATTGTGTAGGCTTACTTTTTATTTATTGCAAACTTGTGAACTTGTCTTAATGTTTCCACATAATTGGACATTTTATGGATGTTTCTTTACGTTTTCCTATTATTTATTGCATGCTTTTGTGAATTTCCTAATGTTTCCCATAATATATATATATATATATAGTAAGTGTGTTTCTTCAAGTTTTCAAATGGTTTATTACAGAGACTCTGTTGTTGTTCCCTGCATCAGAGTTTATCACGATTTATCAAAGTAATTTTTCACGAGAAATGGTTGAAGCTAAGGGAATTAACTGAGTACTCTCGTACTTACGTTTATGTATTAAAGTAAAGAATTAAGTAACGTTGAGATACTGTAGTGCTATCAGAGTAATGAAATGAGATTTTGGGGCATGTTAAAAGTCACAGCAACCTACAAAAAGTAATCTTGGAAGGTAAAATACTTGGTAAAAGAGGTAGAGCCATCCAAGACTAACATGGAATCATCATCATCATCAAGTACCGGGCCTAGTGGCGTAGGTGACCATGTCTCTCCACAACATTCGATCTCGGCAGCTATTTATAATTTCTGTTTTTGACCTTCTGCCAAGCCATTCTCTTAAGCTGTCTGTTATTTTATCTCTTTGCTTCCCTCTATCTCTTCGTCCCTCAATTTTTCCAGTTGTTACAATATATTCCAGTTGTTCTCTTCTCATTACATGGCCAAAAAATGATGATTGTCTCTTCCTAACATTGGAAATTAGCTCTCTTTTTGCTTTGACCTTTCTCAGAACCTCTTCATTACTCTTCTTAGCTGTCCATGGTATTCTAAACATTCTTCTGTAAAACCACATTTCTACAGACTCCAGTGATTTTCTTGTCTGTTGTCCTATTGTCCATGATTCGCATCCGTATGTTAACATGGACAAGTAACATTTAAAGATGGTCAAGTCAGTCTATGGCAACCTGCAGTACCAAAGCAAGAGACAGAGCGGAATGGCGTTCCATGGTAGCTATCTTTCGATGCGGAGATGGCACTCAATGATGATGATGATATCAGAGTTTGTGATGAAATGATTAGGTGTTCCCGTGGAATAACGATAATGATACTAGAAATGATTTACTTTATAGTGATGTAAAATTTGATACATTTATTATTGGGATGCAGTTATAATAATTACAACAGTAAATGAGTGCATCATACCGATTAATAGACTGAGTAATGAGTACAAGTGGTAGCTTGATTGTATTTTTTTATGTTGAAACAAGTTTGAAATTAGTACTGTTTTTTATATAATAAATACAGGAATATAGAGACATTTCAATAGTAGATGGTCGGGGGGGGGGGGGGGTATCGTTTTCTTTTTCTTCTTCATTTCTTTCGCATTTGCCTTTCAGCGTCAACGGGAGATATAATTTGCCGTCTCTTGCTCCTCTGCTGGCTTTTCTGCTGTTATGTTTTCTAGTGTTTATCCTATACCATCAATCCGTCTTTTTTGTGGTCGACACTTCGTTCTACTGTTATCACAACGCTTATTAAAGTCTCGTTTTGTAGTGTTTTGATCCTTCTATCTTATCACGTGGCCAAACCATTTTATCTGTTCTTTCTTTATGTATTCAGTGGCGAGTATTATTCCTAGCTTTTCTCTCAGTTCTTCATTTCAGATCTTATCTCTCATGCTGTTTTCTATCATTCGTTTAAAATATTTCAACTCGGTAGTGGTTATTTTTTTCTCATTGTTCATGAGTCTAGAGTCCAGAAGAAAATAACCACTACGAGAGTAAATATGTTAGAGGAATTTAAAACAGGCATAATACACCAAAAACATACAACATAAGACACCAAAAAATACAACATAAGACACCAAACATACAACATAAGACACCAAAACATACAACATAAGACATCAAAACATACAACATGAGACGTCAAAACATACAACGTAAGACACCAAAATATACAACATAAGACATCAAAACATACAACATAAGACACCAAAACATACAACATGAGACACCAAAACATACAACATAAAACATCAAAATATACAACATGAGACACCAAAATATACAACATAAGACACCAAAACATACAACATGAGACACCAAAACATACAAAATAAGACACCAAAACATACAACATAAGACACCAAACATACAACATAAGACACCAAAACATACAACATAAGACATCAAAACATACAACATGAGACGTCAAAACATACAACATAAGACACCAAAATATACAACATAAGACATCAAAACATACAACATAAGACACCAAAACATACAACATGAGACACCAAAACATACAACATAAGACACCAAAATATACAACATGAGACACCAAAATATACAACATAAGACACCAAAACATACAACATGAGACACCAAAACATACAAAAATAAGCACCAAAACATACAACATAAGACATCAAAACATACAACATAAGACACCAAAATATACAACATAAGACATCAAAACATACAACATAAGACATCAAAACATACAAAATGAGACACCAAAACATACAACATAAGACATCAAAACATACAACATAAGACACCAAAATATACAACATAAGACACCAAAATATACAACATAAGACATCAAAACATACAAGATAAGACACCAAAACAAACAACACAAGACACCAAAACATACAACATAAGACATCAAAACATACAACATAAGACACATAAAACATACAACATAAGACACCAAAACATACAACATAAGACACCAAAACATACAACAGAAAACACCAAAACATACAACATAAGACACCAAAACATACAACATAAGACACCAAAACATACAACATAAGACACCAAAACATAAAAGTTGTGGCAACTCGAGTACCGACACTGAGGCATTATGTAGAAATGTCCCAACCATCAATGGAGGCATGTTGAAGTGGATTTATATGCAGTATTTGTTTACATATAAAAGTTTTCTTGAACCCTGTCATCTTATACCACAGAACGAGAGAATCATAATAGACCAAGCATAGGACGCTCTGGCGTAGTTACATTTGTATTCACATTGTCAAGAATCATTACATGAGAACATAAACATTATGAAATTCTAGTTTTCTTCTTCCGTTCAGTTCCCTGTGGAGAATTGGCAATTCTAGTCTTCTTCTTCCTTCCAGTTCCCTGTCGAGAGTAAGCAATTCTATTCTTCTCCTTCCTTTCAGCTCCCTGTGGAGAATAGGCAATTCTAGTCTTCTTCTTCCTTTCAGTTCTCCGTAGAGTTAAGGTAATTCTAGTTTTCTTCTTCCGTTCAGTTCCCTGTGGAGAATAGGCAATTCTAGTCTTCTTCCTTCCAGTTCCCTGTCGAGAGTAAGCAATTCTATTCTTCTCCTTCCTTTCAGCTCCCTGTGGAGAATAGGCAATTCTAGTCTTCTTCTTCCTTTCAGTTCTCCCTGGAGTTAAGGTAATTATAGTCTTCTTCCTTTCAGTTCCCTGTGGAGAATAGATAATTATATTCTTCTTCTTTTTTCTGTTCCCTGTGGAGAATAGATAATTCTATTCTTATTCTTCCTTTCAGTTCCCTGTGGAGAATAGATAATACTATTCTTATTTTTCCTTTTAGTTCCCTGTGGAGAATAGGTAATTCTAGTCTTACGGGATTGTTAATGTCATAAAAGTTAAAAAGCCCGAACAAGTTCCGGCTTATAAAAGAAAGACATGGGCTTCTGCCAGTAAACCAATTACATTCTGGCAACTGAAAGTAAACACGATCTCTGCAACTGAAAGTGAACACCATCTCTACATCTGACAACACCAGTTCAACTAATTTAAACATCCGCAAACATGAGTCGGGTGACCAGGTGCCAGTTTTAATAAAAATTCAAGCCAAAATTAATGTTTATAAACTTAAAAAAAAAAGCTCACAAAAATAGTTGAGGAACTAAAATTTCCAGCTGAAAATTCATAGTTTCTGTATTCATCAATAAAACTGCCAAAGACATTAATTTAATAAGTATTGCTCTTCATATCTTTATGTCCCTTTCTACCTTCGGTAATGTATTTATCGAATGACGCAACTAAGAAATGAGTCTAAGGCCTCTTAGCGATTTAACAAGACTCGACAAAATATAGTTTACAAGTTTAATAATTTTGCGCTGTCATTGGGCGAACGCACTGAAAGCAGTTACAACGATTGAAACGAACTTCATTTTTCTTCTTCTCATTCTTTTTTCTGCTACGTGTGATCATCGTCTTCCTCTTCTTCACCTCACCTTCTTTCTCCTCCTCCCCGCCCCTTCGATAGACGATTTCACATAAGAGGAAGAGTACGAAAGAAGTATCATTGTAGAGTTATCTTTAACCTTTACGTTGGTACATAATACAGATCTGAGTTAATATATTTGTAGTTATAGTTAGTCGAAGGCCCCGGTATCACTGCAAACGAATTAAAATCCATAATTGCTCAACCGCCCGTGCCAGTAGAATGATCCGAATTAACATCTAATCTCAATGAAGGATCCAAACAAAGAATGCAGACGCAGTCCCCATCATAGCAGCCACAGCACACGCCAAAAGACATAAAGCGTAGCAGCACCGGAAGTGAGCGCAGCTGAACTGTCTTTCGTCATACAATATTATCATTCATCGTAAGCAATCCGAATATTGAAACACGAATAGGATGAAAAACACGGCTCACGATGTGCACTGAGCACTAAACTCAGTAGCCCCCCGTAGCAAGTCGGACTTGGAATATGAGGAAACTGCAACAAGGAACACTTTTCAGACAGAGCCTCAACGATTCCTGCCGCCTATCCGCCATATTGACCGGAAGTCCTGAGTAAATGTTTATCACTTCAAAAGAGTTTTCAACATCATATGACTGATTTGTTTAAACCGTCGAAATTAGCACCAATTATGTACGTGCAATAATGTTAGGCAAACTTGGACTCTAAGGGGACAAGGTCGCAACAACAACAATAAGAACTACGCTCCAGGTGACCTGCTGCTATTAATCAGTCACAGCGAACAATTTTATTTAAAGTCAACAATAATTTATTAATTTTTTTTAACAGCTTATAAATTAATACATTTTGGACAGAGCATATAAGTGAGAGGTCGGGTGGGCTAAAAACAACGATTACCAGTCATAATCGAAGCAAGCAAACAAGAAATGCCCACAAGGTACAACCAAGAGGAGATGTTGATAGTAACATCGAGAAGAGTTTAGAGTGCTTGTCTTCTCCATGTATCGTTCGTTCGTTTGCATTCACCCGATGACTGAAGGATCACATCTTCTTCGTCATCCGCCTTTAAAAGGACGTTAAGTGGGCGTGTCTACGTCGTGTTGTGGTTTGCAGTAAAACTGTGATATTTGCGCCTTTCGGTCCAACACATCCGACTTCAGCACGTGCTCCAAGTATATTTTGGCTTTCCTCTTTGTCTTTTCCCCTAGAGATTCCCAAACAGAGCTTGTTTAATAATAACTTCTGCTGTGCCTACGCTATACAGTGTCTTCGTCTTTGTCGTATCTCTTTGTCAACTGGTATTTGTCTAATACTTTCCCATAGATTGATGTTAGTGATTTTGTTTTGTTATTTCCTTCCTTTTATTCTGCATCTATTAATAAAAGCCTGTATCTTCGTGATTTTTATTTTTGTTTTGTTTTCTCCATGTTTAACAGCCGTTTAATAGGACTGAATTAACATTGGAGCTGCCAATTTTTATTTTAGTATTTAACCTAATTTCTTTTGATTTCCATGTTTCCTAGAGCAATGCAGGTTCTATTTACTTTCTGTCAGCTTACTTTTGTATCGTTCTGGTGCCTGTGGTGGTGCTTGTGGTGGTGGTTGTGGTGACGATATACACGTCTGAACTGTAATGGTAACTGCACTGGGCATGCGACTTTTAATCTCAGTCTCCATTTTACTCAGTTAGCTGACTCCAGAAACGGTTGAGATGCTGTAGGGATAGTTGTAGTAGACCAATAAGTACCAAGATCTGAAATTCGTTGGCTGGCTCAGTTCGTTTCTTTGTTTGAAATTGACAGATGAGGTCCTCATCAAGGCCAGCTCCTTGTCGTGGGGATGGGGCTTAACCAGGGACTGAAAACTAAAACTGGCCAGGCCTTCCTACAACCGAGCAAGACCACAGTCTGCTCTAGCAAGTTCACGTGCTGAAGTCGGAGGCAACCAGCCAAAAGGCGCACAACAATCAGGATGCCACGCACTCAACGCAAATGGATATATGTCTATAACCGCAAATCGATATGGCACTCGCCCTGTGATGGACACTCAGGCAGGTGCAGCGCCGGGCCCTCAGCCTCGAAAGGGCCCAACCTCTATTACTGGATGTCCTTCTCAACCGCTCTGTGGAGTCAGGGGGCGAGAGAATATAGCTACTGGCCAATCCAAAATAAGACCACTCAAAATAATGCACTGGAATGCTGAAGACATCAACAGCAAAAGAGATGGGTACAGTAAAAAGATAGAATTAGAAAATATCCTGCATGAAGAACAAATAAGCATATGCTGTTTGCAGGAAACCCATCTAAACAACGACATAGCCTTGAAGATTAGGGGATACCAGTGCTACCGATCTGACAGAAAAAACAGACAAAATGGCGGAGTACTGACTCTTGTAAGGAACAACATTAATGCATGTCAGATTGAAGTATATATGGATGGGGCGGAATATCAAATACTGCACCTCAGGACAGGAAATACAGACTTCCATCTACTTAACTACTACTGTCCGAGTGACCGCCCACTAGCACTAGACACAATTACATTAAAAGAAAGAATAATTGTATGTGGAGACTTTAACAGCTATTCACAGAGCTGGGGCTATGAACATATGGACAAGAGAGGTGAAGAGCTTTAAAATTGGCAGGATGACAATGGGATTATACTATTAAACCAGGCAATAGATCCACCAACATTCTACTCCAGATCATGGCATACCACATCTACACCAGTCCTTGCTTTCCATTCACCAGACCTGGATTGGAATATCACACGAATTGTTGGGAAACAACTTGGAGGCAGCGACCACCGACCAGTCTTTTTAGTGGTACAAAATAAGGCCATCAGGGAGAGCAGCACTCTCTCCAGATGGAATTACAAAAAGGCAGACTGGAAAATGTATCAACACTACACCAGTGTACTGACTAAAGATATAAATACAGATAGAGACATCAACAAAATAGTTGATGAATTCAGTAGACTAATAATACAAGCTACCAGTGAAACAATACCTAGAGGGGCACGGAAACACTACAAACCATACTGGAGTAGTGAACTAGAGCAACTGCACAGTGACACGGAAACATCTCGAAAGTAAGCAGAAAATAACCCTTGCCAAGAACACCACAACAACTACCAGCATGCTAAAGCCAAATTTCAATGGGCTAAACTACAAGCCAGACGGAGAAGCTGGAAAGAGAAAACAGAGTCCTTGAATCTTGAACGAGACACAAGAAAAGTGTGGAAGCTTGTAAAACAGTTGAATGATGAGGGTACAGAAAGGAACACTAAAATTACACTGAAGAAGGATGGAAACATTCTAACAGGTAAACATGCAGCAAATTACTTTGCAGACTCCTTTGCAAATGACAATAATATTGAAATTAGCCTAGAAAAACGACAAGAGACCAGTTTAAAACAACAAAATGCAAGACAAGAAGAGACCACACATGAAGTCATGGAAATACCCATTACACAAAAAGAGCTAGAGCTGGCAGTATCCAAATTAAAAATGAAAAAGTCACCAGGCAGTGATGGAGTGTCCAATGAAATGATTAAGAATTTGGGAACTGCAGCTAAAGCAAAACTACTGCAGATCTACAACATTTGCTGGATCACAGGTAGAGTGCCACAGGCATGGAGAGAAGCAATTATGATACCATTACTAAAGCCAGGAAAAGATGGTTCAATGACATCCAGCTATAGACCAATCAGCCTTACAGGCTGTTTGTGTAAAACAATGGAACGTATAATCAATCTCAGACTGCAGTGGTACCTGGAAAGTGAAAATCTCCTTGTCCCACAACAAGCAGGCTTTAGACAGTGTTACTCTACCGAAGATCAAGCAACCTATCTTTCCCAGGAAATTGAAGATGCGTTTCAAGAAAAGAAACTGGTACTATATAGCAGCATGGATAGACCTAAAGAAAGAATTTGATAAGGTATGGAAGGAAGGGCTTTTGAAGAAACTGAGAAATTATGGAGTAAATGGCAGGATGTACAAATGGGTTAAAGCATACCTGCATAACAGGAGAGCCAGAGTGCAACTGGATGGTCTTAAGAGTAAGAAGGTCTTATTGCGCCAGGGCGTTCCACAGGGAGGGGTACTATCTCCAACACTTTTTCTGATCTACATCAATGACCTAGTTACTGAACTACCACATGGCATCAAAGTGGCAATGCATGCAGATGACTTGGTAATGTGGTGCACAGAGGAGTATGCAACAGTGGCCTCCAAATTGCTACAAAGAGCTATGAATGCACTGAATTCATGGACAAATAGATGGTGTATCAGCATCAATACAGACAAATGCAGTACTACACTTTTCACACTCTCCCCAAAACAAAAAGCAGGAGCCATCTACATAAACAATGAGCCTGTGAAAGAAGACATACAAGCTACGTATCTCGGAGTTACATTTGATAACAAACTATCTTGGAAACAGCAGATAAATAAGGCAACCCAAAAAGCAAGGAGGAAATTGGCTATTCTAAGAAAGTTGTGTGGAACCACATGGGGTGCGAGTGGGAAAATACTCAGTAAAGTTTACCAACAGAGTTATGGTTATGGTTATGGAAGGCCCCGGTATCACTGCAAACGAATTAAAATCCATAATTGCTCAACCGTCCGTGCCAGTGGAATCATCCGAATTACTAACTCATCTCCAAAACAAAGAAAGGTTGCTGTAGTCCCCATCATAGCAGTCTCAGCACACGCCAAAAGACATAAGGCGAAACTGCACAGAAAGTGAACACAGCCAACTGTTCCCTGTCATACGATATCAGCATTCATCGTAAACCATTGGAATATCGAAACATGATCAACACGGATGATACACACGGCTCACGGTGTGCACAGAGCACTTAACTCAGTAGCTCCTGCAGCAAGCCGGACTTGGAATATGCGGAAACTGCAACAAGGAACACTTTTCAGACACAGCAATTAAAAGTTCCTGCCGCCTAACCGCCATATTGACCGGTATACCAACAGAGTATACGCCCACATTTAGAATATGGATCATCCGCATGGTGCTCAGTATCAAACACCACATTGCAAGAACTGGATAAAGTACAAAACCAGGCACTTAGGGTCATCACAGGAGCAATGAAATGAACATCAATATTGGAGATGGAGAAATTGTGGAGGATAGCAGCACTGAGAGAACGGAGAGACACAAAGGTGCTGATACAGGCAGAAAAATTTGCATGCATGCCGAGACATCCAATGAAGGACAGATTCCAAAATCTTGCATTGGGACGACTTAAGAGAAGCAGTTTTAACCACCAAGCCAAGCGTATTAGTAGACAAACACCAGACATGCCAAGAGTTGTTAAACCCCTTCTGCCCATACCAGAACCGACTCCCTGGACAGATGAATCAGGATTATCAGTTCAAATACGGACAGAAGTGAAAGGAATAGTTGACAAAGAGGAACAAAATAGTCTACAGCGAAAAACAATAACTCTCAATTTCCTGGATGAAGAATACTCACAAGACCTATGGATCCGTGTGTACACAGATGGATCAGCACAGAATGCAGTAAAGAATGGGGGAGCAGGTGCATATATAGAGTACCCAAATAACACTAGGGATATGAATAAAATAGCAACAGGTGAAATATTGTCACAATTATGATGCAGAAATACAAGTAATAAAGTTGGCAATAGAAAAACTGCTGAACAGTAATCTTAGCCCACAGCCTGTAGTGTTTTTGACAGATGCAAGATCAGTACTCCAGGCACTACAATCCAGAAAATTACCACATCTGCAGACCTTATTGACTGAACTCTGCAAGCACCACAGGGTTGCCCTGCAGTGGATCCCATCTCACTGTGGAATACCAGGAAATGAGAAAGCAGATCAGTTGGCAAAGGAAGGTTCAACAGGCACACAACTAGATACACCAGTTACATACCATCATAAGAAACAGATAATCAAATCAATCAGAGGACCACAAGCCCCAAATCAGGATGCCTTTCATAATATGAATAGATATGAACAAGTTATCATTATACGCCTAAGAACAGGACACAATCGACTCCATAGTCACATGTATACAAAATTCAAGATCGGCACATCAACTACTTGTACATGTGGACAGGCACCCCAGACTTCTGAACACATACTTCAAGACTGCACTGAATATAGTAGACTGAGGAAAATCCATTGGTCCATGGATGCAACACTACAGACAAAACTATATGGGCCACTGCAAGAATTACAAAAGACAGTAAAATTCATACAGGAAACGACATTGCTGATATAGACAATACTTCGAGCGAACGCAAGAGAGACAGACAGATGAGGTAACGGGTTATCTCATATGCAGCAGTTCACTTCAGCGATTGTTTCTATGAGTTTTCTTTTTCCTGATTTTTCTAATGAACATATCCACAGCATATCTTTTGTTCTTCTTACTTAAATACAATCAACCTAAGTATCATCAAATTAAAAAAAAAAGTTACTCCACCCCCACCCCCCCCCCCACCCATCCCCCCCCCCCAAGAAAAGAAAGGATAAGTTAAAAAAACAAACCAAAAACAAGGCAATATCCAGCGACTATTTCATTAAAAGGTAAAGTAAGTAAAGGTAAAGTATTTCATGTTGTAGGGGAGTGAAATGTAACATTTCATCATACTAGGCCACAGAACAGGCCAGCGCTCTTCCTCATTTCATTACTTTCTCCAGCTCGGTGTGAAATGCACTTATTGCTTTATAAGGGTAGTTATTTTTCCTCATGTCATTACTTTCTCCAGCTCGGTGTGAAATGCACTTATTGCTTTATAAGGGTAGTTATTTTTCCTCATTTCATTACTTTCTCCAGCTCGGTGAGAAATGCACTTATTGCTTTATAAGGGTAGTTATTTTTCCTCATTTCACTGCTTTCTCCAGCTCGGTTAGCAATGCACTTATTGCTTTATAAGGGTAGTTATTTTTCCTCATTTCATTACTTTCTCCAGCTCGGTGTGAAATGCACTTATTACTTTATAAAGGTACTTATGTTTCCTCATTTCATTACTTTCTCCAGCTCGGTGTGAAATGCACTTATTACTTTATAAGGGTAGTTATTTTTCCTCATTTCATTACTTTTTCCAGCTCGGTGAGCAATGCACTTATTACTTTATAAGGATAGTTATTTTTCCTCTTTTCATTACTTTCTCCAGCTCTGTGTGAAATGCACTTATTACTTTATAAGGGTAGTTATTTTTCGTCATTTCATTACTTTTTCCAGCTCCGTGAGCAATGCACTTATTGCTTTATAAGGGTAGTTATTTATCGTCATTTCATTACTTTTTCCAGCTCGGTGAGCAATGCACTTATTACTTTATAAAGGTAGTTATTTTTCGTCATTTCATTACTTTTTCCAGCTCGGTGAACAATGCACTTATTGCTTTATAAGGGTAGTTATTTTTCGTCATTTCATTACTTTTCTCCAATTTAGTGAGGCTGAATGTTGACCTGGGAAATAAAGGTCATGTGTTCTTTATAGTCACTACTTATATGAATAAAAGTATCACCAACTGCACTTAAGGTAGACTCATAGGTGGTCAAAACTATATCACAGATAACGCAACGTGTGCATTGCTGTTAGTTGCGTCAGCTCACTAGCTACCATCACCACCGATACATATTTGCGTCAGCTCACTAGCTACCATCACCACCGATACATATTTGCGTCAGCTCACTGGGTAACTTCAACATCAATACATGTTGGCGTCAGCACACTGGCTACCTTCACCACCGATACATATTTCCGTCAGCTCACTGGCTACCCTCACCACCGATATATATTTTCGTTAGATCACTAGTTACCCTCACCACAAATACATATTAGCGTCAGCTCACTAGTTACTCTCACCACCGACACATATTTCCGTCAGCTCACTGGCTACCCTCACCACCGATATATATTTTCGTTAGATCACTAGTTACCCTCACCACAAATACATATTTGCGTCAGCTCACTAGTTACTCTCACCACCGATACATATTAGCGTCAGCTCACTGGCTACCCTCACCACCGATACATATTTGCGTTAGATCACTAGTTACCCTCACCACCGATACATATTAGCGTCAACTCACTAGTTACCATTACCACCGATACATATTTGCGTCAGCTCACTAGTTACTCTCACGACCGACACCTATTTGCATTAGATCACTAGTTCTCTCACGACCGATACATATTTGCATTAGATCACTAGTTACTCTCACCACCGATACATATTTGCATTAGATCACTAGTTACTCTCACCACCGATACATATTTGCATTAGATCACTAGTTACTCTCACCACCAATACATTTTTGCGTTAGATCACTAGTTACTCTCACCACCGATATATTTTTGCATTAGATCACTAGTTACTCTCACCACCGATACATATTTGCGTTAGATCACTAGTTACCATCACCACCGATACATATTTGTGTCAGATCACTAGTTAACCTCACCACAGATACATATTTGCGTCAGCTCACTGTCTACCCTCGCCACCGATACATATTAGCGTCAGCTCACTAGTTACCCTCACCACCGATACATATTTGCGTCAGCTCACTGGCTACCCTCACCACCGATACATATTAGCAGTAGCTCACTAGTTACCCTAACCACCGATACATACTTGCGTCAGCTCACTGGCTATCACCATAGATACATATTTGCGTCAAATTGCTATTTACCATCACCACCGATACATATTTGCGTCATATAACTAGTTACCCTCATCACCGATACATATTTGCGTCTTCTCACTGGTTACCCTCACCACCGATACATATTAGCGTCAGTTCACTAGTTACCCTCATCACCGATACATATTTGCGTCTTCTCACTGGTTACCCTCACCACCGATACATATTTACGTCAGTTCACTAGTTACCCTCATCACCGATACATATTAGCGTCAGTTTACTATTTACCCTCATCACCGATACGTATTAGCGTCAGTTCACTATTTACCCTCATCACCGATACATATTAACGTTAGTTCAATAGTTACCCTCACCATCGATACATATTTGCATCAGGTCACTAGTTACCCTCACCATCGATACATGTTTGCATCAGATCACTAGTTACCCTCACCATCGATACATATTTGCATCAGCTCACTAGTTACCCTCACCATCGATACATATTTGCATCAGATCACTAGTTACACTCACCATCGATACATATTTGCATCAGATCACTAGTTACCCTCACCATCGATACATATTTGCATCAGATCACTAGTTACCCTCACCATCGATACATATTTGCATCAGATCACTAGTTACACTCACCATCGATACATATTTGCATCAGATCACTAGTTACCCTCACCATCGATACATATTTGCATCAGATCACTAGTTACACTCACCATCGATACATATTTGCATCAGATCACTAGTTACACTCACCATCGATACATATTTGCATCAGATCACTAGTTACCCTCACCATCGATACATATTTGCATCAGATCACTAGTTACACTCACCATCGATACATATTTGCATCAGATCACTAGTTACCCTCACCATCGATACATATTTGCATCAGCTCACTAGTTACCCTCACCATCGATACATATTAGCATCAGCTCACTAGTTACCCTCACCACCGATACATATTTGCGTTAGCTCACTAGTTACCCTCATCACCGATACATAATTTAAAGTGCCCTATCCTCATAATGGCATGTCCGACTCCAATCCTCGGTGCCTCATCAATCAAACAACTCGACGGTCATAACATAAATATGTTAATATGAGAATGAACTACAAGAAATGATAGACATAATAGTAAAAGAAAGCAACAAGAAAGGTCTCAGTCTGAATAGTAGGAAAAAAGAAGTAATGGTTATATCGAAGAAACAATCACCACCATCATGCAGCATAAAAATAAACGAGACAAATCTGAAACAAGTACAACGTTTCAAATACTTGGGCACAATGATAACATCAGATGGGAGATGCACCACAGAAATAAAAAGTAGAATAGCTCAGGCCAAAATAGCATTTCAGAAAATGAAAAACATCTTAAGCAACAAATCTATGTCAATAAAAATGAGAAAGAGAGTTCATCGGTGCTATACAGAACCAATTCTGACCTATGGAAGTGAATCATGGACAGTAGACAAACAAATGAAAAGACGATTAGAGGCCACAGAGATGGGATTTCTCAGAAGAATGTTGAAAGTTCCCTGGACAACTAAAAAGACCAATGAGAAAGTTCTCAAAGAGGCCAGCACAAAAAGGGAGCTGTAAAAAACATCAGAAAGAAGCAATCAACATGTTTCGGGAACATCATGAGAAGAAGAAAGTTGGAATACTTGGTTACAACTGGCAAAATAGAAGGAAAGAGAGATCGCGGACGACAGAGAGAGAAAATACTGGATAGCTTGGTGTCATGGCATGGAAAACAGTCAACAACAGAACTAATACGATGCACTGTGGATAGAAGATTGTGGAGGGACATGATCACCTACGCCAACCGGTATGGCACATGATGATGATCTACTCACTAAACTAATGTGAGAAACTCCAACAAAAATCTTTTATATTTAATCTAATAAGCACATATACGTAATAACGTCTGAGTACCCACGCTTGACTGCAAGTGTACTACCCTGTGGCAACGTTTATCTTTGCAGTTGTTTTATTCCGGGATATCGCACTTCAGGCAGCTGATACCACTCTAAGCTAAGTGGATCCATGTTATATTTTGATGGTCTTGTATCTGTTATTTTAAACTTCTATTGATGAAGGTCTTTTACCTACACGTTTACTTTTTTTTCTTTGTCATTATTTCTTTAAGCTTCTACATACAATTGTATGTCAACATTTTGATATTTGATGTCAAACTCTGAAATTCCTTTACACGTTTCTTTGAAGGAAGCTTATGAACCTTTTTATTACTGTAGACTTTTAAGTGACTAATACAGTAGTCCACGCACACACGCTCTTGAAGGTCCGGTATATCGAATATGTCAATCTCAGCCGTGACGGAGCCTTCTTTTCACTGCAGTAATTGTAGATATCATCAATCATTGAACCGTAGTAACGAGATTTTTGTGTCTAACTCTCACATATTTTCTTAGTTCCACAAAAAAAAAAAGAGCTATCTCAGGATTTCACATTACGGAATGTCTGACATTTGGTCAAAGCTTTACTGTGTGTGATTGACGTGAAAGTCTTTATTATCAGTAAAGAAAGACACACTCATAAAAAAATGTTAATCCGTTGTGCTCTGAGACAGTATTTCATGGAACAATTAATTTATATTTGTTGACTTACTTTTCAGCCGTTTGAAAGTTTTATTTTATGTCCACTTGTTTATTTTCATCATCATCATCATTGAGTGCCTTCTCCGCAACGAAGGTTGGCCACCATGGATCGCCATTCTACTCTGTTTCTTGCCTTGATGGTGCAGGCTGTCATAGATTGACTTGTCCATCTTTTGATGTTACTCTTCCATGTTAGTCTTGGTCTGCCTCTGCCTCTTTTACCTTGTATTTTCCCTTCCAATATTAATTTTAGTAGGCTGTTGTGTCTTTTAACATGCCCCAAAAATTTCATTTGTCTTGTCTTAATTGTATTTAGTAGTTCTCTTTTTATTTTGAGTTGTTTTAAAACATTATCGTTTGTTATCTTTTCTTTTCATCCAATTATACCTATTCCTCTATAAATTCACATTTCAAAGGCTTGAATTTTCTGTTCTGTTTTCTTGTCTAATGTCCACATGTTTCTGCACCATAGAGGAATATTGAGAAGATGTAACATTTTGCCATTCTTAGTTTCAGCACTGTTGTTATTTGTTTTGTTGTTAGTATATTTTTCATGGCATTAAAATTACTTTTTGCCATAGCTATTCTTTTAAAATTACTTTTTGCCATAGCGATTCTTTTGTTTATTTCAATTTTCCATTTTCCATCATTGGTTATAGTATGTCCCAGGTAGTTGTAGCTCTGGACTGTCTCCATATGTATTCCCTGAACTGTGATATTTAATTGTAGGTCTTGAGAATTTTCTTTGTTTATGATCATAGTTTTAGTCTTTTTGATATTCATTTCTAGTCCATATTTTTTGCTTGTTATGTTTATCACATTAAGCAATTGTTGTAGGTTTTTAGGATTTTCTGCTAGTAGAACAGTATCATCAGCATATCTCAGGTTATTGATTATCTTTCCATTAATGTTTAGGCCTGGCATCTCTGAGATGTTTTTAAAGATTTGCTCAGTGTATAGATTGAACAAGCTTGGTGATAGGATGCATCCTTGTCTTACTCCTCTTTTTATATCCATGGGTGTAGAGTTCTCCTTGTTATATCTTATTATTGCTGTTTGCTCCCAGTACAAATTACATATAAGTCGTATGTCTGCGTCGTCTAGATTTATATCCTTCAGGCAGTTTATAAGTTGGTTATGGTGTATTCTACCGAAAGCTTTGGTGTAGTCTATAAAGCAGGCATATATTGGTTTGTTTACTTCTCTGTACTTTTAAATCAATGTTCTCATGCTGTATATGGCTTCTTTTGTCCCACTGTTTTTCCTGAATCCATATTGTTGCTCATCTAATTCAGTATTGATTTTATTCTGAATCCTTCCCTGTATAACGTTTAGTAAAATTTTTGTTACCTGGCTCATTAGGCTTATTGTTCTGAAATCATTGCATTCAACTGCACCATTCTTTTTAGGCAATGCAATGAAAGTTGATGTTTTTAGATTGTTTGGTATGTATCCTGTATGGTATATGTCATTGCATATGTCTGTGATCACTTCGATGGCAAACTCTTCTAGAGCCTGTATCATCTCTATCTGCATATTGTCATGTCCTGATGCCTTTCCCTTTTTCATTGTTTTTATAGCTTTTTCTACTTCAGATTTCAGGATTTTATAGTTGTATGTACATTTTATGTCTGGCTTTTTGTCCCTTTCGTCATGAAATAATTCTGTTATGTATTCTTGTCATCTATCTATTATATCTTTGTTGTCTGTTAGCATTCTTCCCTCTTTGTTTGCAATACATCCGTTTCCCGCAGCTTTTTTATCTTTATAAGTCATTCTCTTTATTTCTGTGTGCATCTCTCTTAAGTTTTGTTTACTTTCCATAGTTTCGACTTCTAGACATCTTTGTTTGTGTTTATTTTATCCTTGGCATAAACACAAAAAAGGGGGAGCTGCGATAGCTCAATGGTTAGTGAACTGGACTACAAAGGAAAAGAGGTCGGGTTCGATCATGATCGACGGCTTCCGTGTTCACCCATTCTTAAATGGGTACCTGATTTTTTTTTTGGGAAAGTAAGCCGGCACAGGCGTAATACCGACCACATTACCCCAAAAATCATGTGCCGAAGGTCTATAAAAATGATGGTCACTAACACCATATTCATTAATCAAAAAGGAAAATTAAAATACTAGGATTAGCGGACACCAGAGTAAAAGGACAACAGATAAAGAAAACACACATGAACTACACGAAAATATTATCAGGAGTCGACAACACAGAAAGAGCAACACATTGAGTAGGTTTTATCATCGACCCAGAATACGCAAAGAACATTCTAGAAATAAAATACCATTCAGAAAGAATTATCACAAATAAACTGAGGAAGACGATCGAAAAACAAATTACATTCAAATATATGTCCCATGCAACAACAATGAAAGAGACAGCGAAGAACTCTACGACACATTGAACGAAATCATTAACAAGATTGACGAAAGCGACGACATGTTAGTGATGGGAGATTTTAATGCAAGGCTTGGGAAACGCAACAGTGATATCTTAGGACCCTTTGGTGATAAAACAGCTGAAATAAACGAAAATGGAAGCAGACTGCTGGATATATGCAATCAAAATGATTTATTTATCACCAACACATTCTTCAAACACAGAGAGTCGCAAGTATACACCTGGTACAAATGGAATGATACAACATGCAAAAGCAAGATAGATTTTTACTAACAAGAAAACAGAACAAGAAAAGAGTAACAGACAGTAGAGCAATCTCAAATATTACAGACGACACGGATCACAAGATGGTTATGATCACACTAAAACAGCAAAAAATAAAGAGAATATACGAAAACAAACAAAAGAAGCGAAAAGAGCAGACAATAAAAATAAAACAATTAAAATATCAAGAAACAAGGAAAACCCTAGAAGAAAAACTAACAGAGGAATTCAAGAAACTCCCTAACGAAATATGAACAGTAGAAGAAGAGTGGAAACAATTTAAGGAAACAGTAATCAACATCTCTAAATCAGTTTGTGGAACGAAGCTAAGAACAAGAGAAGGGAAAAAGAGCACCCCGTGGTGGAACGAAACAATCAGAAAAGCAATTAAAGAAAAGAAGAAACTGTTTAAAAATTGGAGGGAGAACAAGAACCAAGAAAAATATGAAAAATATGCCTTAGTTCGAAAAAGAGTTAAAATGTTGCTCAAAGAAGCAAAGCAAAAGAATTAGACAGAATTCGGACAAAACATGAGCAGGGACTTCAAGACAGCCACAAGAGATTTCTACAAAGCAGTAAAAGCCACAAGAGCGAGAAAAGAAAACCATGATCCTACTGAGCTGATAAATGACAAAGACGGACAGCCAATATCAAATAACCAATATATGCAACAGAGATGGAAAGAAATTTTGAAGACCTGTTAAGCATACCAACTACCAATAAGACAACAAAAACCACGCTAGAACTCACAAATACTGAACCCAACATCATGAAAGAGGAAATCGAAGAAGTAATCAATTATGCACCAAGATATAAAGCACCGGGGATAGATAACATACCAATAGAAATAACAGCAGCAGCAGGAGAAACAGGAATGCAATGGCTGCACAGAATATTTAATGCAGCATGGCACCAACAACAAGCCCCAGAAGACTGGCAACAGACAATCATCATACCAATATGGAAAAAGAAAGGTAGCAAAAGAGACTGCAATCAATATAGAGGTATATCTCTTCTCAGCCATGTAGGAAAGCTATACGCCAAAATCTTGGAAAAAAGGCTGAGACCAATAATAGAACTACAGTTAAGCGATTCTCAAACGGGGTTCCGAAAAAACAGAAGATGTACCGACGCACTATTCACACTAAAGCAGCTTGCAGAAAAAAACGACAGAACACAATCAAAACTTATACATAGCCTTCATTGACCAGGAAAAAGCATTCGACAGAGTAAACAGAGAACAACTGGGGGATACTAACAACATACGGAGTAAGCCAACATGTAACCAACCTTATTAAAAGTCTCTACGTCAACAGCAGCTGCAGGGTCAGAACAGCAGCAGGCTACACAGACCACTTCGAAGTTAGATCAGGCGTAAGACAGGGGTGCGTACTATCCCCCCTACTGTTTATTACATACATGGACCATATATGCCAGCTAGTCAACCCATCAGAGACAGAGGAGATCAACGAGCTTTTATTTGCAGACGATCAGGTACTAATACATGAAACAATAGAAGACCTACAAGAACACTTAAACAAATTCAACATCTCAGGTACAAAATACAACATGAAAATCAACATCAACAAAACAGAAGCCATGAATGTCGCCAAAAATAAACAGAACATCAACATAACTATAGAAGGCAGACAACTAAAACAAGTAGAGGAATTAAAATACCTAGGAAGTCTAATGACAAACGATAATTCTCAAACAGCAGAGATAGAATCAAGATGCAACAAAGCTTGTCAAATCATTGGACAGTTATCACCACTATTGTCCAACAAGGAAATAACTCTGGAGGCAAAACGAGCACTATACAATACAATCTTCATCCCAACGTTGTGCTACCTATGCCAGACTTGGACCCTAGATGCAAGAACAATAAGAAAATAACCTCTACAGAGATGAAATGTGTTAGACGAATGACAGGAAACAGTCTCAGAGATAAGATCAGAAATGAAGAACTGAGAGAAATGCTAGGAATAGCCCCCGCCATAGAATCTTTAAGGAAACAACAGATAAAATGGTTTGGCCACGTGACAAGGCAGAAAGAACAAAACACAACACAACGAGCCTTCAACAAACAGGTAAGAACACCAGACCCAAGGGTCGACCACGAAAAATATGGGTCGATGGAATATTAGAAGCACTAGGAAACATAACAGCAGCAGAGGCGAACAGAAGAGCAAAAGACCGCAAATTATATCTCCCCTCGACGCTGAAAGGCAGATGAGGAAGGAAAGAAGCAAAAGAAGAACACCATGTTCCCTATACGCTACTTGGCGTGACGGGGGTACTTTACTTATGTATTATATATATATATATACTAAAGGGAGGTCAAAAAGTAATGCACACCAATTTTTTTCTCGGCTAATAATAAAGATAGGAATATGAAATTTTGCACACTTGGAATATGACATGTTCCAATTATGTGTACCAAATTGCACAGCATTTTGATAAATATTACGCAATCTATGAACCGTTAAAATGGAGCTTGTCAACAATGTCCGTTACAAACAGCGAATTGTCATAGAATTTCTGGTTGCGGAAAAATAAACTGTGGCAAACATTCATAAACGACTGTGTGCAGTGTACAAATGTTCTGCAGTCGATAGGAGCACAGTTAGTCGCTGGGTTCAGAGAATTAAAGCTGCAGAAAGTGTACGAGTGGAGCTGCATGATTTACCGCGTTCTGGACGTGTTGCCTCAGCTACCAGCACAGACATGTTAAACCGGGCTGATGCCATTATTCGTAAGGATAGGCGTATCACTAGTCAGCAATTGGCATTGCAGCTCACAGTCAGCAAGGGAAGTGCAATCGCAATTTTTAAAACTCTCGGATATTCAAAGATTTGCGCTCGATGGGTTCCTCGGTGCCTAACAAATGATCACAGAGTTCAAAGGAAAACATTCTGTTCTGAATTGTTGGAGCGTTTCGGTGTTGAAGGAGAAATGTTTTTGTCAAAAATTGTTACCGGTGACGAAACGTGGGCACATTATTATGAGCCTGAAACAAAAATGCAGTCAATGGAATGGCATCATCCGCAGTCACCAAAAAGAAAAAAATTCAAAACATCTCCATCAGCCGGAAAGGTGATGATCACTGTCTTCTGGGACATTGATGGTGTGATTCTTGTTGATGTAATGACAAGAGGTGAGACAATCAACTCGACAGCTTACATCAATACACTGACAAAACTCAAAAATCGGTTCCACAGAGTTCGGCCTAATAAGCCATCTGCAGATTTGTTGCTTCAACATGACAATGCACGCCCTCACACAAGTCTGGTAACACGGGAAGCAATCAACAAATTTGGTTAGACTGTACTGCCCCATCCTCCTTACAGCCCTGATCTGGCTCCCTCAGATTTCCATCTGTTTGGACCACTCAAAAAATTCCTGCGTGGGACACACTTTGACAATAATGAAGGTGTGATCCGTGCAGTTAAAAAATGGCTACGCGAGCAGGACAAAACTTGGTACAAACGAGGCATTCATGACCTAGTTTCGCGTTAGCGTAAGGCAATACGCTTGGACGGAGATTATGTTGAAAAATGGGTAGTGTAAAGGGGATGTTCAGCTACAATCTGTGAAAATTTCACACATTTTGCCCGAATAGTTTCCGAGAAAAAAATTGGTGTGCATTACTTTTTGACCTCCCTACGTATATATATATATAATTAAAAATTAAGTAAATAGCATGTCCTTTACAGAACGTTGCTATTACCCCAGCATTGTTTGTTGTGTAATTGTCTAGCCATTATATGTCAGTTTCTTGTCATTGACTTCTGACGGTAGGCGTGGTCGTGAAGACGGTCATCCCAGGAGTCATGATTTCTTCACAAACCGAGTTCATCGTCCCGCAAACCCCCGGGGTTGTGAAACAGAGCTCACTACCTCTAAGCCACGGATGCCTAAATATATCATATATTATTTTATTATTATATTATTATATCGTTTTATTATTATATATTTGAAGTTGTATTTGAAGTATGAAGTATTTGAAGTTTGAACTTATTATTATATATTTGAAGTCTTTTGAGGGACGAAGAGATAGAGGTAGGCAAAGAGAAAAGATACCAAACAGCTTAAAAGAATGGCTTGGCAGAAGGTCAACAACAGAAATGATAAATAACTGTCGTGATCGAAAGTTGTGGAGAGACATGATCACATACGCCAGCAGGCCCAGTACTTGATGATGATGATGATGATATTTGAAGTGTATGTGTTCACTTCACGATTCTTTCCGCAAGTGAATACTGTTGATGAACAGCACGCAATATAGTTTGCATGCACGAGAGTATTTTACCGCTGGAATTAAAAGTGAGAGAGGGGAACGCCTCTGGTAAAGAAACTGTTAAAAATCGCATTTGAAGTAAATAATTGATGAGGCTAGGAGAAAAGATATTCCGACAAGAAACAAGTGCAGCACATTGTCACTTGCTACTCTGTGGTGATCAGCTAATACATGCTTTCTCCTAAGAGCAAACACCGTTTTCTGTTCTCTTCAACTTGGCTTATTGATGTCGTCTTTAGAACTAGTCCCGAACGTGTCTACGCATAAAGCACTTAGGGTAGCGTTGTTAACCCTTAGAATGCATTCATTGATGTTGTCTGTTGTGCTGGTTGATGGACTTCTTAGGCTAGTGAATATGTTTGATTGGAGTGCATTTGTTTTTTATTTATGGAAGACTGGGTGTCTTTCGAATTTTTTTTTATATGAATACGTTAGTAGCTTTATTATATATATATATATATATATATATATATATATATATATACATATATACAGTCTAAACAAAGTGGCCGGGTAGTTTATAGGTACGATGTTGGCCTCAGGACAACACGGACCAGCGTTCAAAGCCCGCTAGAAGCGGTGGGGATTTATTTTTAATAAGAAAAATTCATCCTTGGTTTCTTTCTGACGTTACCGTGGTCTCTTGGGTAGTGAGATCTGATGTCTAACTCTATCGATAATAAACATGAGGTCCCGTGTGCACTCGCGGTTGTTCAAGAAACCATGACAGTTACAACCAAAAAGTGTTAGACCATCAATACGGCCGCTGCCCGGGCACTATTGTAAACAGAAACCTACCCACACCGTGAATCCCAGGTCGTGCTAGGGAGTTCGCGAGACCAGGGTTATCCTAGGATTTTCTCCAGGGGGATGTTATCGAAACACCTATGGGTTTGTCCGGTATGCACTGGTGATGATCCTAGCAACAACAAAATATGTGATGCAATCACTGTGATCAATTAGTAATTGAAAGCTACAGGGCAAGTGTTTGTCCTCTCCTCCTCTACCTATGGGAGTTCAGTGTTACTACTTTGACAGCTGCGACAGTCAGAACGATCAGCAAAGAAATGTAATCATGATTTATTAAAGAATCATTTCATCAAAACAAGACATCTTTCATTTGTCTTTGTTTATAAGTCACAACAATACTTTTATTTATTACAATATTCTTGATTAGGTCAACACAAAAAGAGGGAGAGTGAGAGAAAGAGAGCGGAGTTCCTAAAATATAGTAGATAGTGATAAACCACAAAGATATATAGACTAGCAGACACGTGGGCGGGCGGACGGACAGATGGACAGATGGTTGGTGGACAGGCAGGCGGGCGGACGGACGGACGGACGGACAGACGGATGGATGGACGTACGGACGGATGGATGATCGGACGGACGGACGGATGGATGGATGGACAGACGGACGGATGGATGGATGGATGAATGGACTGACGGACGGACTGACGGATGAACGAATGGATGGATGGATGGATGTACGGGCGAATCGACGGATGGATGGATAGATAAAACAATCTAAACAGCGTAGCACTGTGCAATTACAGATGATATTATATTTGAAGAAAATTATACAGACAATAGATTAAAAAAAAAAAACTACTTAAAAGATAACCGGCACGGCACAGGATGACAAGTTATTATTGGAACTTCCTTTTGAATAAATGTAAATAAAATACATTGATAACACCAGAAGGCACACAATAGTAGTGACAAACTGGTGAATCTACCTTGGACAGTTGTCGCTTCCTTGGAACATAAGAGCCCCCATGGAAAACCAGAAGGAGTTGATAAGTGAGAAGTCGTTGCTGAAGTCGACCTCGCTATTCTTGACCTTTCGCCATTCAGTAGGACTGAACCTTGACACCAGAAAGAGGCCAACACTGACTGAGATGTAGGCCAGGATAATACAAATCCAGACCTGTCAATCAGAAAGTCAAAAGAAATAAATGTGTAGATTTTGTTCGGAAAAATTTATGAATGAATTTACATTAACTTACTTCGCGAGGATTAAATCGTCGTTACTTTGGTTAAGTATTTTATTATCTTACAACATGGCATGTTTTAATACTGTCGAATGTCACGCGATTCCTAACCATCATCATCATCAAGTACCAGCCTGCTAGCGCAGGTGATCATGTCTCTCCACAACTTTCGATCTCGAAAGTTATTTATCATTTCTGTTGTTGACCTTCTGCCAAGCCATTCTTTTTAAGATATCTGGAAGATTTTCTCCTTGCTTACCTCTATCTCTTCGTCCCTCAATTTTCCCAGTCGTAACAATATATTCCACCTGTTCCATTCTCATTACATGACAAAAAAATTATGATCGTTTCTTCCTAATAAATGAAATTAGCTGCCTTTTTGCATTGGCCTTTTTCGGAACGTTTTAATTACTCTTCTTAGCTGTCCATGGTATTCTCAACATTCTTCTGTAAAACCACATTTCCACAGCCTCCAGTGATTTTCTTATCTGTTGTCCTATTGTCCATGATTCACATCCATACGTTAAGGCTGGCTCTACATAACATTTAAGAATTCTTTTTTCTTGTCTCTAATGTCAAAAATGGATTGCACAGTATCTTCCTCATTTTTTTTCAAAGTTGCTTTTGCCTGAGCTATTCTGCATCTCACCTCTCTTGTACATCTACCATATGAGGTTAACATTGTATCCATATATTTAAATTCATTTATCTGTTTTAAAATTGTTCCACTTGTCTTTATTGAGCATTGCGGTGATTTCTTTTTCTTTGTTGTTACTATTACGTCTGTCTGTTTGCTATTGGGGCTGAGTCCTTTATTTTTGCTTTCCTTCACTATTAATGTCTAACATTTCTTGTAACTCATTTTCACACTTAGTGATTACGACTGTATCATCAGCATACCTTAGATTATTTATATTATGACGTCCAATTGTTATTCCATGCATGCCCCTTATGGATCTTAAAAGAATTTTACTTTACATATTAAATAAATATGAAAAAAAAATATACTAACATCAAAACAAATAACATCAGGGCTAAAACTAAGAATAGCAAAATTGTATATCTTCTCAGCATTCATGTTGGGTGCAGAATCTTGGGCATTAGACAAGAAAACACAACACAAATTTGAAGCTTTTGAAATGTGGATTTATAGAAGAATAGGAAGAATTGGATGGAAAGAAAAGAAAACAAACAATGAAGTCTTAAAACAATTAAAAATGAAAAGAGAACTACTAAACACAATCAAAAGAAGACAAACGTGATTTTTGGAGCATGTTAAAAGACACAGAAGCCTACTAAAAGCAGTCATGGAAGGGGGAAAATACAAGGTAAAAGAGGCAAAGTGAGACCAAGACTAACATGGACAAGTAACATCAAAAGATGGACAAGACCACTTGTCTGGTCCCTGATAGGGTCAAAGATTTCCTTCAATCCCGGTAACATAAAATTTTACTTTCACATCACGTGACGACTGTACTTGTCATGCGCACTTTTATCCCCCAACTCCAAATAGCACTCACATAAAACACCAGAAATGGAATACCTGCTGTATTAGGGAGCTCTTTATATGTAGCCTGAAGAGGAGGTAATCTGACCATCAGAAACAGCTCTCGGTCAAACAAATGTTTTAAGTGAAGCTTCTTAAAATTTTATAGGGCGGGGAGGAGGGAGCAGGGCACTCCTGGGTCAAGAACACAGACGTCGACCTTCAACTTAGAGCCTCAGAGCTTAATCCAAAACTTGTGAGTCCAGCCATATTCGAGTTTGGCGATTTTTTTCTTCCAATATAAGCGCTACCTACAGCGTGGGCAGCGAGCTGCGATAGCTCAGTTACATTACCCCAAAAATCATGTGCTGAAGTTCTGTAAGATGTATGGTCACTAACACCATATTCCCTATACGCCACTTGGCGTGACGGGGGCACTTTACTTTTTTTTACTTACAGCATGGGCGCTATTACGTGGTGGTTTATGGTTGTGGGAGTCTTGTTGGCTGAGTGGTTAGTGTGGAGCGACACGTGGCGACAAGGTTCCGGGATTCACCGAGTTTCTAAAAATAGGTACCAGAGATTTTTATTGGAAGTAAAGGCGGCCTGGCGTGATATCGACCACATCACCCAAAAATGTACCGTCGTCTAAGAAAAATATGGTCACTAACACCGCATTCCTTATACGCTAGCAAGGTAGGGGAAGGAACTTTTCCTTGCGTTTTGCTTCTAGTATTCCATCGATCCATCTTTTTCGTGGTTGTTCCTTGTCTGGAGTTTTCGCAACGTTTATTGGCGGATCGTTGTGTTGTGTTTTGATCACTCTGCCTTGTCACGTGACCAAACTATTGTATCTGTTGTTTCTTTATATATTCTATGGCGGGGGCTATTCCTAGCTTTTTTCTCGATTCTTCATTTCTGATCTTGTCTCGCAGACTGTTTGATGTCAATCGTCTGACACATTTAATCTCAGTAGAGGTTATTTTTCTTATTGTTCATGCATCTAAGGTCCAGGACTGGCATTGGTAGCACCACTTTGGAATGAAGATTGTATTGTAGAGTGCCCGTTTTGCCTCTAGAGTTATTTCCTTGTTGGACAATAGTGGTGACTGTTGTCCTATTATTTGACAAGCTTTGATGCATCTTGAGTTTATCTTTGCTGTTACATAGTAAAATGGAGAGAATGGTGTTGACATTGTTCGATTGCAAGACATCACAAACTTTCTGTCATTAAAAACAAATAAGAGAAGACGTAAAAAAGATTAGAAGATGTAGAAGATAAAAACAGAAAAACAAACGAAAAGAAGAAAGGGAAGAAGATCAAAATAAGAAAGATGGCGACGAAGGAGAAGATAATGACGATGATGCAGGAAAGGATGAACAAAAAAAAGGAAATGAACAGAAGTAGAGGAAAAAGAAGAAGACAATGAAGATGATAAATTTGCATACTGCAAAATGAATTTAATTTCGTCCTCTAAGTGTACTCCGGAGCAGCTGTTTAACAATGCTACTTTAGTTGTGGTCTACTGGTATTGGTGTCCTAATATAATCTGAAATCTGCGTATAATTCTCAAACGAAGCACCCAAGACTATTGAAGACAACGAGACGTCATTAAATATTTCAGATATTTGTGTTTGGGGAACTGATTTGTATCTAACTAAACATGAAAAAGGAAGTTTACAGGAGTGCACAAATTATAGGGGAATTATGCTACTATCAATGCCAGGAAAAATATTAGGCAGAATCATTCTGGAGAGACTAAAGGAGGCTATAGAGAAACACTTGAGAGATGAACAAGCAGGTTTTAGGAAGAACAGATCATGTGCGGATCAAATAACTACTCTACGTATAATAGTTGAACAAAGTTTAGAACTAAAATGCCCACTTTATATTGGATTCATAGATTACGAAAAGGCATTTGATAGTTTAGACAGAAGAATGCTTTGGAAGTTGCTGAGTCATTACGGAATCCCCATAAAGTTTATTAACCTGATAAAAACAATGTATCAAAGAAAAAAATGTAGAGTGGTGCATGAAGGACAGCTTACAGAAGCATTTGAAATAAGAACAGGAGTAAGGCAAGGATGCCTCCTGTCCCCATTTCTCTTTCTACTGGCCATAGATTGGATTATGAAAATAACTCAAAACAACAGAAATGGAATCCAGTGGTCACTGACCAAACAGCTTGATGATTTAGACTTTGCTGATGACATAGCTCTCTTATCACACAGCCATCAACAGATGCAGGATAAAATGAGTATATTAGATGAGAGATCACAACAGCTAGGACTAAAGATTAATAGAGATAAGACCAACATTATGATAATTAATGCAGTTGGCAATAACCAAATAAAACTAGGAGAAATACCTCTACTAGACGTACAATCTTACATATATCTGGGCAGTAATATAGATAAAGAGGGAGGAACAGAAAACGATACCAAAATAAGGATATCAAAAGCAAGAGGAGCTTTCATTGCACTGGGAAACATATGGAAATCCAAAGAAATTAGGTTAAATACAAAAATAAAAATTTTCAACTCAAATGTTAAGTCGGTCCTATTATATGGCTGTGAAGCATGGAGAATAACAAAATTGACAATCACGAAGGTACAGACTTTCATTAATGGATGCTTACGCAGAATAAAGGAATGGAAATGGCAGGACAAAGTCACTAACGTGGAATTATGGAAATGTACCGGTCAAATACCAGTGGATAAAGAGATACAGCGTAGACGATGGCGATGGATAGGACACACACTACGGAAGCCAACTGAGAGTATTACACAACAGGCCCTTTTTTGGAATCCCCAGGGGAAAAGACAAAGAGGAAGACCAAGGAATTCTTGGAGAAGACAGATCGAAGCAGAGATGAAGATGATGGGGAAGACATGGAATGATCTTAAAAGAATTGCAAAAAACAGAACGACTTGGAAATTTTTATTGAAGACCTATGCTCCACTGGGAGCTAAAAGGTAGAAGAACAAGAAGAAACATGAGAACTAAATACGTCCTCATGTACACTTTAATAATCTAACAAGTTATTTTTAAAAAAAATAATTAAACACATTTTAGAGTTGTGTCAAAATATAATAGGAGAAGAAAACCTAAATTTAAGAATTATATGAATTAAACATTTCAGAATTACATATTTGGGAGATTTCAAACGTGATGGCAATGACAGATGAACCTATGACAACATGCACCATCACGACTAGAGACGGAGTACAATGGCGCTCCATGGTAGCCAACCTTTGATGTGGAAACTGCAATAAATTAATGAATGGAGGAATGAAATATTAAGTAATTTGTTAAGTCTGAGGTTAGCAACTGTGTCTATAATAAATAACACAAGAAGTGCTCGAGTTTGTAATGGGTAATAGTGTTAATTTCAAATGGACATGAACAAAAATAGATTTCAGTTTAACGGTATCTATATGGGTTATCTTTTCTTGTACCTCAATGGATAATGGTTCCATGAAGGAGAAGACACCAGGTCGAACACTGGCCGGCTTCTTGATCATGATGGTCACACCTAATTCCATGAAATGTTTAGAAAAGTCTACGTATCGCTCGCGCTCGGCGGTGATGGTAAGTGGCGCAACAGCCATGTCTGCGACCTGGGGGAGATAATCACACAAATGTCATGACTTCCTTCCCCCTTCAAAACTTATCACTGCCTTATATCCTTACATTTTATACATCCATTCTTTATTATTTTCTACCATTAGCAACTCACTTTTATTGCAAAAATCAACTTTGAGGTTTAGATTCTACCAGTCTATTATATCTTCAGGAGCGTCTTTGTTGCTGCACCAACGAGTTTTATTTCTCGTTTCAGGATAACTATTACATTTTGACTTATTGTTTATATTGTTATAAAATTGGCTTTTCTTTGCACCAGCATTCTCACTGATATGGGATTGTTTTGAAGTTTGTTGTTTCTAGCTGCAGTCGTGGCAGGGAAGAACTACACAATTTTACTACTGGTACAGTAAAACTCTCATGGAACATTTTCTCTTCTTTCACTCATTATGTAAAAGTGGCACGAATTATTTTCTCTTCTTTCACTGATGATGTAAAACTATCACAAATATTTTCTCTTCTTTCACTCATGATGTAAAACTATCACAAATATTTTCTCTTCTTTCACTGATGATGTAAAACTATCACAAATATTTTCTCTTCTTTCACTCATGATGTTAAAAAAAGTGTGATTCACAGCATTTAAATAGAAATGGCAATCGTGACGAAAGTTCAACTTCCTGTAACGTGATGTCTGATTATTAATTCTAGTCTTCGAAAAGAAATAATGAAAACTTCGAATTGTAGAAGAATCAACAGGAGATGGCAGCACTAGATTGCATGAACATATCACAGTCCATGTAATATTTTGTAACGACCATAATATGACCGTTTCATTCCGTGAAGAATGAGCTCACGGCGACTGTGATGTAGAAGTTGAGGGGAAACTGTCGGTTGCCGGCGCTGGCTAAACACAGGTCGCTGGGCAGAAGGAGCTCAAAGACCGTGTGAACGTCACTTTCCGCTGTCTTTCCTGATGCCCGGATGAACCTCTTGCTACAAGAGTGAATGGTCATCATCTACAAGATCCTCTCACCAGGGTCGAATGTAGTCTCCAGGAACATCTCAGTGCACAGGGGTTCTTGGGGACAGGGTTTGACCCTATTTTAAATTATTAATTAATACGCAAATTGACAGTCTAGAGAAAATACAGATCAAAATTGTAATGTATGTTCTTATCAGCTTAATATATGATACGTGGCCGATCACTACGACATGAAGCTGATTTTTGGATCTCGACGAGATGCACGGGGCTTGCTCTGCTCTCGTCACGGGTCGACCCCGGTATTGCAGTTCTTCCGGGATTGGCCCAACTTTTGGAGCCGCGATAGCTCAGTGGTTAGTGAACTGGACTACAAAGGACAAGAGGTAGGGTTCGATCCCAACCGACGGCTTCCGGGTTCACCCAGCCGTTAATGGGTACCGGATTTATTTCTGGAAAGTAAAGCGGCACGGGCGTAATACCGACCACATTACCCCAAAAATCATGTGCCGAAGGTCTGTAAAATTTATGGTCACTAACACCATATTCCCTATACGACACTTGGCGTGACGGGGGTACTTTACTTTACTTATAACATGAGATTGCAAACGGACGGCATTTGTAGTTTCCAGTTACTTATAAAATATGTATTTCACGGCCATTAGCGCTGTAACGGTTTCATAGGACTGCTTTCACAAACATTTTTGTTGGCAAATTTCTGCTTATGTCATAAATACATCATGCAATAATAAATACATTCATACATAGTAGCCTCTGTCAGTCATAGTTGACTATGGATTTTCCAACGCCACTAGAAATATTAGTTTTTCTTTTCTTTCGCCGTGCATTATCTTTTTGTATGAATCTGTGTGTTTCTTGTTTGAGTTTGAGCTTTAGAGTGTGTTTCCAAAGATTGCAGTCTGCAGTTATTTCATTCAAGCATATAGTAATACAAAATCTAAATAAAAGAGACACAGTGAAAGCAAACGGGCATTTAAAACAAAAATATAGACACGGAAATGGTAAATTAAAAAAATACAGGCATTAAAGTAAATAAAGTTACAAATGAAATCAGCAATCAGTTTAGAAAGCGACATCTGGTACCCCAGAAAGCACTTCTCCCATCATGCCATTCCATGTGTTATTTTGGGGAAACCTGCTTCCATAATTTTCATCTGCCACGATCCGAAATTGGAAATTAAAGCCAACTTCTTTAGCTAATGCTATGGCCAGATCCATGCAGAAACCTGGACATAGAAATAAAAAAAAAACAAAAGAATCAAATTTAGTTCAAAATTGATAATAAACTGAGATTTCACAGCAATAGTTTTTGAAGCAATTAATTATATTTACGAATGAGTGAAGCCATAGTGAGCTCATATTTCATGCAGAAATCAAGTATTCGAAATGCGGGCTCTAGTCGATCCAGATGGAAAAAATAAAACAAAATGGCACCTGGGATGGATCATTGAAACGAGACGTTTGGGGAAAGATCACCGGTCTGTGGTTCCACAGAAAGATGTGCACAAGATATTAAGAGACTCACAATCCACTGCCAATGACAATACAGCTGTGACCTTTACCTCCAAAGTAAATATAATGGGCTGTTTGTTAACCCATTTCTTCTTTTTTCTCTCCCCAAAAACCTTTCAGAGTCGAAGGAGAAATATAATTTGAGATCGTTTGCTCTTCTATTGGCCTCACCTGTTGTTATGTTTCCTAGTATTGTTCTAATATTTCTTTATTCCAAATGTCTAGTGATCAGCCTTTGGGTCTCGTGTTCTAACAATATTTATTGAAGGCTCGTTGTGTAGTGTTTTGATCTTTCAGCCTTATCACGTGGCCAAACCATTTTATCTGTTGTTTCTTTGCATATTCTATGGCAGGGTTTATTCCTAGCTTTTTTTTCCAGTTCTTCATTTCTGATTTTCCTTTCAGACTGTTTCCTATCATTCGTCTAACACATTTCATCTCAGCAGAGGTTATTTCTCCATTTGTTCTTGCCAGGGTCCATTGGTAGTACAACGATGGGAGGAATTCCGCTATCTTATTGGTGAATCAAATGTCAGCACAAAATCTTTCAATGAGTTGCCCATTGGCACTAATACGGACAATGTGATCAGCAACAATAAGGTAGAGTTGTGTATTATGTCTCCTGGAGTTCGTCATACATGGGGGGAGGTGGGCGGTCTAGAGTTAAGACGTCGGTTGACGACAAAATCCCGGGCTCGTTCCCCATTACAGGCGGTGGGAATTTTTCATAAATCGAACCCGTGGTTTCTTCGTGGCGTTACTTTCCCCTGGTCTCTGGGCAGTGAGATCCGGTGTCTAGCCCTCTCGAAAAGCGGTGAAAAACTGGAGGTCCCGTGTGCAGTCGCACGCGTTAAAGAACCTATGACAATTTAAAGTCGAAAAGAGGTAAAAATGGCTGCTGTCAGGGCAAACACTCTTCCCCAAACTCATACATGCCGAAGACGGATGTATCGGGCCAAAAGGCGCAGATACGGCGGCTGTGCCGTAAACTAGCGACACAACGCATCCAGTTCCACTTTACGGGTGAACGCTCAGAAGTGAGTCATACATGGATGGTGTGAGTAAAATAGTAAAGTCAGGTGACATAGGACAAACAAAAACAAACATTTATTAGCAGACGGTCAATATTTGTCTAGGTCTAATCCAAAAAACATACAAAACACGTAAGAGCATCCGAACGGCGTTAAAAGTAACATCGACTAAAAGGAAGTTCAGAACAATGCTAGTAAAGGACAGAACATTAACATAAAAAACAGGGGTAGAGAGCTAAAACAAGAAGGTGAGTTCAAATATCTTGGAAGTTTTGTGACAACAAAGGAGCAGCAGAAATAGCTTCAAGATGCAGTAAACCATGTCGGACTATTGCCATCATTAACAGGCACAATTACTTCCCAGCGTGCCCACTTAACGTTTTTTAAGGGCGGATGATGAATAGGTGTATTGCTTTAGTCATCGGGCGAACGCAAGCAAGCGAATTCCCAGCAACGCAATCACGACAGGACCTGAAAGAACTGCTCTTTAACACAATCATTCATTCCAACACCACACAGTCAATGCCAGGCATCAACACCACACAGTCAATGCCAGGCATCAACACCACACAGTCAATGCCAGACATCAACACCACACAGTCAATGCCAGACATCAACACCACACAGTCAATGCCAGACATCAACACCACACAGTCAATGCCAGACATCAACACCACACAGTCAATGCCAGACATCAACACCACACAGTCAATGCCAGGCATTAACACCGCACAGTCAATGCAAATCATCAACACCACACAGTCAATGCCAGGCATCAACACCACACAGTCAATGCAAATCATCAACACCACACAGTCAATGCCAGGCATCAACACCACACAGTCAACGCCAGGCATCAACCCCACACAGTCAATGCCAGGCATTAACACCACACAGTCAATGCCAGGCATCAACACCACACAATCAATTCCAGGCATCAACACCACACCGTCAATGCCAGGCATCAACACCACACAGTCAATGCCATGCATCAACACCACACAGTCAATGCCAGGCATCAAGACCACACAGTCAATGCCAGGCATTAACACCACACAGTCAATGCCAGGCATCAACACCACACAGTCAATGCCAGGCATCAACATCGCACAGTCAATGCCAGGCATCAACACCACACAGTCAATGCCAGACATCAACACCACACAGTCAATGCCAGACATCAACACCACACAGTCAATGCCAGACATCAACACCACACAGTCAATGCCAGACATCAACACCACACAGTCAATGCCAGGCATCAACACCACACAGTCAATGCCAGGCATCAGCACCACACAGTGAATGCCAGGCATCAACACCACACAATCAATTCCAGGCATCAACACCACACAGTCAATGCCAGACATCAACACCACACAGTCAATGCAAATCATCAACACCACACAGTCAATGCCAGGCATCAACACCACACAGTCAATGCCAGGCATCAACACCACACAGTCAATGCCAGGCATCAACACCACACAGTCAATGCCAGGCATCAACACCACACCTTCAATGCCAGGCATCAACACCACACAGTCAATGCCAGGCATCAACACCACACAGTCAACGCCAGGCATCAACACCACACAGGCAATGCCAGGCATCAACACCACACAGTCAATGCCAGGCATCAACACCACACAGTCAACGCCAGGCATCAACACCACACAGTCAATGCCAGACATCAACACCACACAGTCAATGCCAGGCATCAAGACCACACAGTCAATGCCAGGCATCAACACCACACAGTCAATGCCAGGCATCGACACCACACAGTCAATGCCAGGCATCAACACCACACAGTCAATGCCAGGCATCAACACCACACAGTCAATGCAAGGCATCAACACCACACAGTCAATGCCAGGCATCAATACCAGATTTGCTGAACAATCAACACGGTTGAGCAGGAAAAAACCGGAATGAAATGAATCAAAAATAAAATGGGAGTCACATTGACAAAAACAATCAAAAGTAAAAATTTAACAAGATACTTAGCAATCGCTCCAGCGCTAGAACAGATAACGAACTAACATATGATATGATTTTACAAGACAGAAATCATCATCATCATCATCATCATCAAGTATCATGACTGCTGGCGTAGTTAACCATGTCTCTCCATAACTCTTAATTTCGACAGTTACTTATCATTTCTGTTGCTCACCTTCTGCCAAGCCATTCTCTTAAGCTGTCTGGCATCTTTTCTCTTTGCTTCTCTTTATCTCTTCGTCCCTCAATTTTCACAATTGTCACAATATATTCCAGCTGTTCCCTTCTCATTACATGGCCAATAAATGATTATTATTTTTTCCTAATATTGGAAATTAGCTCTTTTTTGTTTTGGCCTCATTACTCGTCTTAGTAGACATAAATACACAGATATGATGGAGAAAGCGACGGAACGATATGGAGAATGTCCTCAAAAAGGATGGAAGCAAAAACATAGATGCACAGGAAGCACAAAAGGAGAAGAGACTAATAAGGAGCAAAAGACAGCAAATCCCCCTCCCCTCCCTCTCTATCCCCCTCCCTTCGACGGCGAACGGTAAGTGACAAAGAAGTGGTCAGGAATGCTGTACCAGGATTTTTGTTTGCGATCACGTGTCCTTAGCGTCCAACGTCATGCTACTGCTACATCTGCCGCACACGTATAAAAAAATAAACAAATAAAATGGAAAGTGCAAAACAAATAATTAAGATGGACATTAAAGTTATTACGAAATCAGATTGTTAAAGCTGTTATAACTTTGAGAGCAATGTAAGGTTGTTTGAATGTTAAATATATTATTGTTTGAATGTCCATTACAAGATCTTTTGAATGTTCAATGCGTGATTATTTGTATGTTCAATATAATATTGTTGGAATGTTCAATATACGATTGTTTGAATGTTCAATATAATATTATTTGAATGTTCCATATAGGATTGTTGAAATGCTCAATATAAGATTGTTCAATATACGATTTTTAAATTTTCAATGTGAGATTGTTTGAATGGTCCATGGAAGATTGTTCGAATATTCAATATAAGATTGTTTAAATGATAAATGCCTTAGACGACAAGAGCTTCAAAACTGGTCACCACAACATTAAATATTTTTTAATGTTGTGGTGACCAGTTAAATTGTTAAAAAGTTAATTAAATTGTTTTAGAACGTTTAATCGACTATACAAGATTTTAACTGATTCGATTTCACTGTCCTACCTTCAAATCTGTCATTTCCGACCAGGATTGGCTCACCATCCTTGCGCTCCTTTCGCATCAAAAACGGAGCAGTCTGAAATGACAGACGTTAGAATTAGTTTACGTAAATAATGGCATTACTGCATTTCAGTCTGTTGTGGTACAACTTTCCATGTTTAATAAAAGATGAAATCGTACAATTTGTTCATTAACACATACATATGTGGCGTAATGACAGATGGTTGGTAGCAATAAATCATGACAAGTCAGTAGTTTGATAAAAATATTAGTGTGTTATGCTGGATACTGCTTTGCTGAACAGCTTCTCTCATGGCTGAATCTGCCAATATTGGATAAACAGATCCATCCGCAAAACGAACAAGATGTATTCGTGGTGCCTTGGCTCGTCTCCTTTCTTCTGCACCGTTTGTCTTCTGAATTTGATATCAACACTGCCTCGAAAGTTGTCATTTTTTATTTTTATTCTCCATGTGATACAATCTGCAGCTAGATTTTCCAAGTTTATTTCACTGATAGAGAATTCACTCCGGGAAGCCATGCTAACATCCTTGTATTTCAGCACTAGTCTGACCTTTTGTCTCTTCCCGTCCTTAAATTCGCCATACAATATTTTTCTTGGGAATACGAATGTTTGCCATTCTTTTACATGATCCATAACACAACGATATCTAAATAAGATTCTAAAGGTCGTTTCTGATAAATATTTTTGGTAATCTACTAAAGCAGCATGGATAGGACACACACTCAGGAATTCAACTGAGAGTATCACATGACAGACTCCTTCTTTGGAATCTCCAAGGTAGGAGACAAAGAGGAAGACCAAAATATTATTGCAGAAGACTGATGGAAGCAGAGATGAAGATAATGGAAAGACATGGAACGATCATAAAAGAATGGCAAGAAACAGAACGCTTTCGAAAATGTTTATTGAAGAACAGAAAGATTATTAGAATAATCTATTTAATATTACTTAATAATATTATTATATATTTAATAATATATTTAACAAAGCAAAGACATATTGTAAACTTACTTCACTATCATTATCCCATATTATTGTTAACGTTAAATTAAAAAAAAAAAAACAAGTTGTAAGCTTCCCCAACAAAAGACTGACTTCAACACGTTTCTCTGAACTTTGTCAAGGTAATGAAGAAGAGATGTGGGAAAACAAATGTAGATGAGATCAAATGTTAGTGAATACAATTTTCAACGACAAACGGTAAATTTTCACTGTGATGTGATTGGTATAACGCCAGGTCGCCCTTACTTTTAAGAAACACATTATCGTACCCATTTTTAGACAATAGATGAACCACGAGTCCTTAGTGGTCTGAACAAAAATGACTACATCTAGGAATTAAACTGGCGAATACCGAAGCTAAAGGAGATAATAAAAGTGTGGAGGTCCGTTTATGACACCATTTTTAATTTATTCACTTTAGTGTGCTGATTTAATTGCAGTTTGTTTTGGTATAAACTGACCAACTGACCGAATAAGTTAAAACAATCGCTCGTCAATCAGTGCTCTCTGGTTCGCGTTCCGGTCGCGACATAATTGTTTCTTTCCTTCGAGCGTGAAAAAAATTAACTAACATGTATACCACATGAAGACACCAATGGGCCCCCCGTATTTACTTTCATTCCTTCATTAACCTCCCTCCTCCTTCTTCCTTTCCAAAACACTCTTATAAATGTAATAATTTGGTAAAAGTTATGTAAAGGTTCCTCTTTTATCCAGGATGCATTATTCACCAGGAATATACTTTGACAAAAAATCGACCCTTGTTGTCCTCTCTAGCTTCCAATTTTTATTCTAGCACGAGACGTTTCTCCAAGCAAACGATGAGATCTCAAAAGTCAAAACAAACGGCGAGATCTCATCGACGAGATCTCAAAAGTCAAAACAAATAGCGAGATCTCAGAACAAACGGCTAAATCTCAGAACAAAAGGCGAGATCTCAGAACAAACGGCTAAATCTCAGAACAAAAGGCGAGATCTCAAAACAAACAGCAAGATCTCAGAACAAAAGGCGAGATCTCAGAACAAACAGCGAGATCTCAGAACAAAAGGCGAGATCTCAAAACAAACAGCAAGATCTCAGAACAAAAGGCGAGATCTCAGAACAAACAGCGAGATCTCAGAACAAAAGGCGAGATCTCAAAACAAACAGCAAGATCTCAGAACAAAAGGCGAGATCTCAGAACAAACAGCGAGATCTCAGAACAAAAGGCGAGATCTCAAAACAAACAGCAAGATCTCAGAACAAACGGCGAGATCTCAGAACAAACAGCGAGATCTCAGAACAAAAGGCGAGATCTCAAAACAAACAGCATGATCTCAGAACAAACGGCGAGATCTCAGAACAAACAGCGATATCTCAAAACAAACGACAAGCTCTCAAAGCGAACAGCGAGACTTCAAAACAAGCAGCAAGATCTTAAAATAAACAGGGAGATCTCAGACATCGGCGAGATCTCAAAACAAACAGCGAGATCTCAGAACAAACGGCAAGATCTCAAAACAAGCAGCGAGATCTCAAAACAAACAGCAAGATCTTAAAACAAACAGCGAGATCTCAGAACAAATGGCGAGATCTCAGGACAAACGGCAAGATCTCAAAACAAACGGCGAGATCTCAGGACAAACGGCAAGATCTAAAAACAAACGGCGAGATCTCAAAATAAACAGCGAGATCTCAGAACAAACGGCGAGATCTCAGAACAAACTGCAAGATCTCAAAACAAACAGCAAGATCTTAAAACAAACAGCGAGATCTCAAAACAAATGGCGAGATCTCAGGACAAACGGCAAGATCTCAAAACAAACGGCGAGATCTCAAAATAAACAGCGAGATCTCAGAACAAACGGCGAGATCTCAGAACAAACTGCAAGATCTCAGAACAAACGGCGAGATCTCAAAACAAACAGCAAGATCTTAAAACAAACAGCGAGATCTCAAAACAAATGGCGAGATCTCAGGACAAACAGCGAGATCTCAGGACAAACGGCGAGATCTCAGAACAAACAGCGAGATCTCAGAACAAACAGCGAGATCTCAGAACAAACGGCGAGATCTCAGAACAAACGGCGAGATCTCAGGACAAACGGCAAGATCTCAAAATAAACAGCGAGATCTCAGAACAAACAGCGAGATCTCAGAACAAACGGCGAGATCTCAGAACAAACGGCGAGATCTCAGAACAAACGGCGAGATCTCAGAACAAACGGCGAGATCTCAGGACAAACGGCAAGATCTCAAAACAAACGGCGAGATCTCAAAACAAACAGCGAGATCTCAGAACAAACGGCGAGATCTCAAAACAAATGGCGAGATCTCAGGACAAAAGGCAAGATCTCAAAACAAACGGCGAGATCTCAAAACAAACAGCGAGATCTCAGAACAAACGGCGAGATCTCAGAACAAACTGCAAGATCTCAAAACAAACGCCAGATTTTGGTTTTGAAATTAATGACAACACAATAACGTGAGTGGTTGACACTGACTTGTAAGTGACAAGATGGTTGAAATCACGATGCAATTTGTCGCTAGAAAGAAAGACAATAAAGTAGCCAGAGCAAAGAGCATTTCATCATCATCATGTGCCATACCGGTTGGCGTAGGCGATCACGTCCTTCCACAATCTTCTATCTACAGTGCATCGTATCGGTTCTGTTATGTTTTCCATGCCATGACATCAAGCTATACAGTATTTTCTCTGTTTGTCGTTCGCGATCAGTCTTTCCTTTTATTTTGCCAGTTGTAACCAAGTATTCCAACTTTACTCTTCTCATGATGTGCCCGAAAAATGTTGATTGTTTCTTTCTGGTGTTTTTATGAGTTCCCGTTTGTATTGGCCTCTTTGAGAATTTCTTCATTCGTCTTTTTAACTGTCCAGGGAACTTTCAACATTCTTCTGATAAATCCGATCTCTGCGACCTCTAATCGTCTTTTCATTTGTTTGTCTACTGTCCATGATTCGCTTCAATAGGTCAGAATTGGTTTTCAAAACAAAGCAGTTCAGTGAAATTAAATACACGGGAACGATGATAATTTCGGATTTTAGACATTTAATTGGGGAGATGTGCGAAATAGTTCAGGCAAGTGCGTTTTTCAAAATAATGAAATAAATATTGCACTAATTATTTCCGATAATTAAAATGTATGGATGTGAGTCCATGTAACTACTAGAGGAATTGATGCACCTCTTCGTCGTCAGTCCTTAAATGGACGAAAAGTGGGCGTAGATTCGTTGTGTTGGGGCGGTGCTGCTGAATTGTGTTTTTTGCACCTTTCGGCCCAGCACATCTGACTTCATAACGGCATTTTTTGAGTACCGGGCTGCCTTCCCTTTGGATCTTAACTAACTTGGCAGACTAGTCCGGAAAGATTGGATAACTCTGGTCCACCGATCCCGGCGTAAGCCATCAACTATGAGCAACTAACAATTTCCAGTTCCGTTGCTGTACGGCATCGCTACAGCCATTAATGCTGCTCTGCTCTGTTTCTCATAACTGAATTTTTAAAAAAACTTTCTAGTTGTCCTCTGAAGTTGTTTACCGGTTCTCTTAGTTCGGTCCATGAGTTTATTTTGACGTCTTCAAATCACCTTCTTTGAGTACCGTCTGGCTTTTTCTTCTACCTTTCAGCTCCCTGTGGAGCATAGGTCTTCGACAAACACTTTCCAAGCCGTTCTGTTTCTTGCCATTCTTTTAAGATCATCCCATGTCTTTCCCATCATCTTTATCTCTACTTCTATCTGTCTTCTCCAAGAATATTTTGGTCTTCCTGTTTGTCTTTTTCCTTGGGGATTCCAAAAAGGGGCCTGTTGTGTAATACTCTCGGTTGGCTTCCGCAGTGTGTGTGCTATCCAGCGCCATATGTCTTCGATGTATCTTTCTATCCACATGTATTAGACTCAGTCTGTCTCGTCTACCCTAAAAATAATTGCTCTCAAGTTTAATTTTTAATCCACTTCAAATATTTGCAACTCTCTTGTATGTTTGTTTACGCTACTTCATGTCACCAGAAGATTATTTTCATTTTTTCTGGGTTATATATGAAAGTATATAATGCTGAAATTGATTAATTTCAGAGAGAATGAGCTTAGCGCCCCCCCCCCCCCATACCACAAAACCAATTACTTCCTTTTTATTGTCTCCCTGAAAAAATATACACGATCGATAATTATGCCAGTTTGTCTCCCCCGAGTCTAATTTGTTTCATTTTGGCCAAACAGAACTCGCATTTCTAATTTGTAGGCAATTTGTGCTGGTCGTCTCCTCCAATTTGCTAAACAGAGTTTCTGGCTTTCCCGTGGGCCAAAGTTGATTATTTTGGTCTCTGAACGGGCACTAAGCCGCAGCTAAGGGATACAGACATGTAAGCGATAATGTTTTTAGTTCCTCAGGGCTACCTTGAGGTTGCCCTTGATCCCATGATATCGATCATGACACTTTTAGTTATAAAAATAATAACAGCTGTCATTGCATTTACTAGTTGCTATTTAGGAATGTTGGTTAGACATTGGGGCCTCGGTAGTCTAGTAAACTACCCGACTGGGCTATCGACGTTCGGACAACCCGTGTTCGATTCCCGCTGGAAGCAGTGTGTACTTGTGGATGGGGAAAATATATGCTCCCGCGGTCGACCCAGCCGCTGGCAGAAATGGGTACCAGGATGGTGCTCTGGGAAGGTGAGGAATGCCGCCTCACATCGAGAGTTTCGATGCTTGAAGCGACACTATCCAGAAGTGTCCAAACACTCCTGGATAGGCGACCGAACACATATGTGTGAAAACTCGCGTACTAAGACGCCGATTCGACTCTCGTACTTTAACCTTCAGTTACACAGCAGAGAGGCAGGTTACATTGTAGTTAATGTACTCGCCTGCCGTCCTGAAAGTCCGGGGTTCAAATATCAATGACGGCAAATATATTGTTCCAATCTAAGAGGTTCTCAGAGTGCTTTCAGCATCTTTAAATGGGTACCAGTGAAGGTAGTGTGGTAAGGAAAGGAACGGCCCTATCTCAGGAAGTTGAGGCTTAGTGCAATGACGTCATTATCACTTCAATACTCGACAGCAATTACAATCCAATTACATTTATCTTTTTATCTTTAGATGAGAATCTGGGACACATACAAAAGCTAATATCTTCTCTTGAAGCTCATTCTTGTAGCCCACTCTTGAAGCTTACTCTTGTAGCCCTCTCTTGAAGCCCACTCTTGAAGCTCACTATTGTAGCTCACTCTTGAAGCTCACTCTTGAAGCTTACTCGTAAAACTCACTCGTAAAGCTAACTCGTAAAGCTCACTCTTGAAGCTCACTCTTGAAGCTCACTCTTGAAGCCCACTCTTGAAGCTCACGCTTAAAGCTCACTATTAAAGATCACTGTTAAAGCTCACTCTTGAAGCTCACTCTTGAAGCCCATTCTTGAAGCTCAGTCTTAAAGCTCACTATTAAAGCTCACTCTTAAAGCCCACTCTTGAAGTCCACTCTTGAAGCTCACTCTTGAAGCTCATTTTTGAAGTCCACTCTTGAAGCTCACGCTTGAAGCTCACTGCGAAAGCTCACTCTTGAAGCTCAGTCTTCAAGTCCACTCTTGAAGCTCACTCTCAAAGCTCACTCTTGAAGCTCACTCTTCAAGTCCATTCTTGAAGCTCACTGTGAAAGCTCACTTTTAAAGCTTACTCTTCAAGTCCACTCTTGAAGCTCACCCTCAAAGCTCACTTTTGAAGCTCACTCTTGAAGCTCACTCTTCAAGTCCACTCTTCTCAGACTTCTGTAGTCCGTTAAATAAATAAATTTTTTTCTTTAATTTAAAATAAGTCGTTTAAAGGCTATTACAATAACATTTTGCGTGTGTGTGTGTGGTTAAAATATACATCACGACGGAACAAAGCTCATGTTGCAACATTACATAGGTCAGTGTGTGGTAAAAATATACATCACGACGGAACAAAGTTCATGTTGCAACATTACATAGGTTAGTGTACGTGATTCATTGGACGACATGAAATAAAACTTGGTGTTGCTGAACATTGAATAACAAAGCCATTGATCACTTTAATTGTTGTAATAGCGTCACGAGAGAAAGATTAAAACTAAAGCAAGTGAAGTATCGCCTTCAAAGAATGAAGTTTTATGTCAGTGCCATGTTTATCAACCTAGAATTGTTGTGACTGCTTGACAGCTTTCTCATCGAGTCAATGAAACGTTGGGTTGTATCCGTTGTTAATTCATTTAGTCAATGAAACGTTGGGTTGTATCCGTTGTTAATTCATTTATTCCATTCTTCTTGAAATGCTTGTGTTAACTGGTGATGGTTTCCTGATGCTTGTGTATCATAGCAACCTACGTTCCAGTTCGTTCCACGTGTGCTTGGTTGAAGAAGGATTCGTGGAAACAGCCAGACCATGGTAAGACATTAATCTGGTGTTGAAAGTGGTCGTTCACCATAAGTGCCATATGTGGACATGTACTGTATTTTGATGCAATACCATCCTTTGTCCATTTATATCGAGTGATGTGATCTTTACAACTCTGTATCGTATACCTGTCAGGTTGTCATTAATAATTACGAGGTTCTTTCTGGCTGTAGAAACAATTCTGTGCCAAACTATTACACTGTCTCCTCTCATTCGGTTACTCTGTAGCACACACACTTGTCTGTAAAACTTTACGCTTAATAACGCGTATTACCGCCTTGCAAACAAAATCTTGACTCATCAGAGAACACTAAGCGTCTACAATGATGATAAGACCATGTAACATGGTTCTGGCCCTGGTCAACCGCGCTGGTCTATGTCTAACTAACATCACAGGTTTAACTGCAGATCTGTGAGGTAACAGATTAGCATCTCTCAGCCTGTTCCGCAATGTTCTGCACGACGCACGAATTAAACCTGGAATGTTCTAGGCAGTCCATATTTCCTGGATAAAACAGTTACGAATGTTCATAAGGTGCAAAGGCGGTATTGTGCGGCGGTGGTAACTTGTAGTCGGTCATTTCTGTGGCGACTAACAGTGGGTTTAGTTTGACGGCAAAGAGTTTGAAAGCTCGATATAGTGTTCAAGTGAATATTAAAATGTTGCGATACAATAGGTACAGTGGTCGAAGCAGCTAAATTCTCTACAGCTTTAGCTCGCTACTGTTGGTTCAGTCTTGACATTGTGACAAGATTATGTTTCTATGGACTGTTGGTCATCATCTCAATTTCAGCGATTACGTTTTCCTATGGGTGGGATTAGATCTACACACTAGCTTTCCATTTATATGAGATACATTCTCTCTCTCCCCCCCCCACCCTCCATTCACTGTTCATGGGATTTAGCTTGCGCTGTAATTATCCCCTCCCCAATGCGAGATACATGCAACTGCACGTGAAAGTATACACCACCCATGCTGGAACGTGCATCAAGTATATTTTCACTTTGACCAAGAAATCTTTGTCATTGACTCCTATAGTGTTGCACACAGACATATGACTTTACAAGGAGCATATACTCCGTCACAAGATTACGATGCACTGACATTTACAAGGAATGAAGATAACTTCACTTCGATATTTGTTTCCTTACTATGAAAATGTTCAGCCTTGAGATATGAATAATGGGTTGTTTTTCTGTGGTTAAAATTCTTTTTCTTTTGAATATGACAAGGTTTGGTTTCAAAGGGGCTAATTTATTTCATCTCAAGGGTATAAAATTAGCAGTGTATTCCTGTTCTTAAAAACAGTTGTAGAATTAATGTCATCCGAGAAAGGCCACCAAAGAGTATTGGAGCACAAATTATCTCCCCTCGTTACTGAAAGATAAATTAGAAATGAATGAAGAAAAAAAAACGTAGTAATATTAAACTAGTTGCTTTTTTTTTCTACAGTTAAGACATTTCATTTTGAGATTACGAAATGGGTTATTTCCTCTGTTGTTACAATTTGTTTTCTCGAGATCACAAAAACAGATATTTCTTCCTCGGTTAATGTGTTTAATGGCTAATGTATAGAAACAGCTTCAACGTTGAGACAGAGGTACAGAAAACCCGATTGGAAGTATCTAAAATTGACTTTGTTCCAGAAACAGCAAGGAAATTGAAGGTGAAAAGAAAACCACATTAAGTGTGTTATAGGCAGATCAACAATGATTGTAAAACGCTTGAATTGAATATGTACAAATGTAAACAATGTTTGCTGCAATGTGTGTTCTACGAATGACATAATATTGTTCTTAATGTTATGATACTTCAAAAGAAAGCAAAACTATCGTCACAAAAAATAAGTTAAACAAAGTAAATTCATTCTTACATTATACTATCAGCCCAAGCATGGAGACACGACTAAACACGAAAGGAAGCGTATCACCACAATGATAAAATGTTCGAGAAAGTGCTTGGAGTGACCAGAAACGACATAATAATCAGAAATGATACTGTAAGATGAAAGAGTAGGCATTGAACTAATAATAAATTAATAAGAAACAACAAATAAACTGGTTTGTCCATCTATAAAGAATGTCGCACGGTTCCTAATCATATAAAGAATACATTAAAAGTGGAGAAAGGAGAAGAGCAAGAGGTAGACCCAGAATATGAAAGACGGACAACATCAAAGAAATGCTACAACAGCATCAAAGAAATGCTACAACATCATCAAAGAAATGCTACAACATCATCAGTAGGCAATGGGTGACGCTGCCACTAGAAGGGCGAGAACCATAATGTTGTACCTCCATGGACACTCGAAGGAGTATAACAGAAAGTGAAGAAAAAGAAAAAGAAAAAAAAAAAAAGAAAAAGAAGATACACTTTTTCTTTTTATGCTTATGAATATACAGATAACAAATAAAATATTTACCAAAATGGATGTGATTATCTTGGTGCCATTTACGTCTTTAGTCGTTGACTCATCGTGGATTCTCTCAATAGGCATGGCATTGATGCTGACGAAACGACCTCTGGGTGACCATGTTCCTGGTCAGACAAGAATGATTTGTTCAAGAATAGCAAGAAGCAGCTCATTATTTCCTGCAAAACTCACCATCAACGACATTCACAGACTAATCGATAAAAGGAGATGGAATAACAAAAGCAGATTGTTTTTTTGTTCCGTTTATTCCCATTTCTTAATAGCATTGGTGTTTTTAAAATCACTAATTATAATCCTTATAATGTTTTCGCATCTTCGGGCATCTATAGCAGTTGTGTTAATATATAAATAAACACAATAATAAAAAAAAATACAAGTTTCTGGTATGTAACGTGAGAGGCAAAGCGCAGGAGTATTAATTTTAAATTTCATTATTACATACCTACTTTCTGAAGTCCCATGTCGAGGGCCATAGAGTAGACCCCTAAAGTAAAGTCCTTTCGATTCCCATCTTCAGTAAAAGACAGACTTCCAGACAAGCCAACTAAACGCCTCTGAAATTAACAGAAAATCACTTTCACGCAGATGGTTTTGAAGGATAGTTTTTGCTACATTTTAATCAATTTTGGTTCTGGTTTTCATTTAAATAAAAACAACCAAACAGGCAATGTCAGTTAGTTATTTATAACAGTCAGGAGTGTGCTAAATGGGGTGATTAAATCATTTTTATTTTAGGTGACGGGCGGAGAATGGAGTTATTGTCAAAATCTACGCAGCGGTTTACAAACCGTTAAATGGCAGCACAGAGAAAGAAGCCACATAAAGTGCAAAGTGGAAGGAGTATTTTGCTGTCCTACACGGACGTTGTAAGTTGACGACACCGTTAACTTCTATCCTGGTCAACAATCATGAGAGATAGATTAATGAGAAAATCAGTGTTCAGGAAAATGCAAACAATGAAGAAAGAGTAGGCGTTAGATAGAGATGTAGATTGAGAACAAAGATACGTATCCAATAAGAAACACACTATGTTCACACAAGCTGTCAGGTACTCTAGACTGACTCAAGATACCAAGTATTAAACTGACTTAATATAGCAAGTTCAATAGTCTGACTCTAGGTATCAAGGACTTTATATAGCACAAAGTGTCATGTACATTATATTACCTCATGGTATCAGTTACAATATATCGATCCTAGTCGCCAAATAATTCAGGCCAGCCCTGATAAGGTTCGCTAGTGGCAACAGTTACCATAGGGCAAAGTACACGTAGTAAGCTCTGGTACCAAGTATAATCAGTTCTTTAGCAATAAATGCTTTACTCGAATAGCTTCATAGAAAATATCTTGAATGAACAAACAACGCGTAAATCAAGCAGCATATTATGAATAGAAAATGGATATGGATAGGACACATGCTAAAAGGGTATAATGCCTGCAGGCAGGCATTCTAGGAACCCACAGGGAAAGAGAAAGTCGTGAAGGCCCAGGAAAATATATAGAATAGAAGTCATGGGAACCATCAAGAACAATGGCATAAACTGGAGAGAAGTGGGAAAAAATATCGAAGAACAAGGATGGATGGAGAGACCTTGTCTGTGGCTCAAACTCCAATAAATGGTCTAAGGTTATTGATTGAATAAATTTAGTTAATTGCGGGTCATCATCAATGTACTCCGAACATGTCCATAGGTGCTCAGATCCCCTCCTCAGCAAGTCCCAAGTGTCCAGCGACTGACGACTCCAGTCATTTCTTGTTGTCATTTTGATTTTGTCGTTGAAAGTCGATGAATGTGGATGTTCTAGACTAACGTACACTCATTCAGTCGAACGGTCAAGAACAGGTTTCCACGTTATAGACTGGCCAACCTCAGTCAATCAGATCTTCGGCACGTGGATACACTGTGAATTTTCTTCATTCAGAATCACACATCAAATGAAATCGCACTTCCTTGGCGACGAGCCGGCAAAAAGACACCACCATATTAATTGACTAAATACTTTTCAGCAATGATGCCATGAAGTATAGACTTCATGAACTAATCAGTACTCTCTGTACACACGTTTAGTTTATTACGTCCCAAAACAGTGACATCTTATTAAAAAAAAGAAAAGAAAACAAAGTGATCCAGTATACAGATTTCTCTGACTATGTAAAAATAAAATGTGGTCTCAAACAGACAACAATAAAAAAAAATCCGTAAAAGAACATTTTTTCTTTTTGTATTTTCATAATCTTGAGATTAAAAAAAATTAATTCACAAAATATAATACCAGGGATGCTGAAATGATCTTTTATATCTCGTTGGATATGATGCAATAACATTTTATAACCCTGAGCGACTTAACTTTTTCTCGAACAATTCTCTATGTTAACTCTAGTGCTCCCACTCTTCTAGTACACTTTTGTTTAACTCTCTAAAACCCAAGATCTGGTACAAGATATCGGTTTGCAATCTCTGGATAAAATATTTTGACAATAAAAAAGGAAATATATATATATATATATATATATATATATATATATATATATATATATAGATATAGTAGTAATTTTAGTACTTGATTTTGATCCTTCTTCTAGCACCGCAGACGTCGCATACGGCTGGTAGTGCTATCCACTATCCAGCTCCATTGTTGACAAGATGCTCGATCTTATCCAATAAGTCTATGGCAACTTTGCTTCACTTATCAGTGTTCTTTTCAGTGTCTCTTTGGGTCTTCCTCTTTGTCTCTATCATGATGTTTCCCATATAAGAGATGAAATTCTTTTGTGGTCTCCTCTCAGCTTATATCAACTAAGACACTCCATATATTTTTTTATAAAAAAGGAAGCTACCACTTGTTGATACCTGGACAAATATATTTGATCTTTCTTCCTTCCTCTTCACCAACCTTGAAAACAATTGATGTACCCACAACGCTTGATTCAGTGAAAAGACAGCTAGTTACCCGAACACCGTAGTGCTGGCGCAGAATCCTCATAATGTAAACTCCAGTTGACTTTAGCAAAGCGACTTACATAAAAAAAATGTAAGTAACAAAATAAAGGTTCCCTTCACGCCTTGTCTGGTTATGGGGAATATGGTATTAGTGATCATATTTTTCTAAGACAACGACACATTTTTTAGTGATGTGACCCGTATCACGCAAAGGCCACAGCACAACGATCTACATTAGGGAGCTTAAATTAATCAGACTCCAACGACGGTAAATCAAGCATTGAACTCAAAACAACAATCGTGGAATCGCAAAATCTACTTCATCATCACCACCACCATTAAGTACCATGCCTGCAGGCATAGGTGACCATGTGTTTCACAACTTTCTACCTCCACTGTTTTAATTTCTGAGAATGTTTATCTTATCTATCTCTCTCTCTCTAATCTTTCATAGATTAATCTAGTTCTCGCAATATATTGCACATGTTTTCTTCTCGTTATGCGGTTTAAAATACTGATTGCTTACATATTAAAGTTTTAATTAAACTTTCTTTTTTGTTTTGGACATTTTAAAAGTCCCATTTTTATCTGTCTGTGGAATTATCAACACTCTTCGTTGAGCAGAAGCGCCTGCGACCTGTGCACCATCAGCTGACCAAGACCTAGCAGTTCTACCTCCTCGTGGTCTCCCCTGGTAACAGTCTGCGTCAAAACAGACTGGCAAACAGAAGCTAGGATCGCCGTGTTCGCTGTAGTGGTGGCTGTTACTGATATAGAGGACCCAGTATTGCAGTACCTCTGGACTGGACTAGTAGTTTCCCAGCATAGCCTGGGATAGACGAACTCCAACTTCTCCAGTAAGAGCCGGGAATGTCAAGAAAGCCATTACGACTCGCCACATCTTATGAGTCAAAGTGCGACCTGCCCGCAGCAACTCGTGGCAATCCGTCAACAACAACAACAACTCAACACTCTTCATCATTTGAACTCTTTCAGTACGGAAAGTTTTTATCAATTTAGCGGTAGAGATTTCGGAGGCATAATTTTTCATGTTTTTAAATATCAATCTATATGTTTATATTTATCTAAGACATTATGTATGCATTTTTAGATAATTAAACAAGGAATTATAATTCACCAATACCAAGATGATACAAGACATGTAAAAAGAATATGGTTTGAAGAAATTTTACACTTATCAAATAGAGAGTGACGCACTGTGCGGCTAAACGTACGTGACCGAAATCGGCATGGAGGATGATGTGTTGAAACGTACGGCAAGAGTTAATAGCCTCGAGATTAAATATTTAACCACGTAACACTATTTCATTTTAATATCCAGAAAATAAAGTATATTAACCACACTATAATTATTTCTTATTAATATAGCCTGGAGATAACATATTTTAACCACACGAAAACTATTTCATTTTAATGCCCTGAAGATAAAATATTTTAATCACACTAAAACTATTTCATATTTAGATAGCCTGGAGATCAAATATTTTAACAAAAGGAAACAGAGAAAGTAACCTTCTTCATAGTGTCGAGAAGTCTTGGACCAAACATCCATGGTGCAGGCGGTTTGGTGGTACACGGTATTCCTTTCGTCCGGTTCAGATTGTAGATTTCGCCGCGTCGAAATATCCACCGGAAGACGTCGTTGTCCTCTTTCAGCATACCGGAAATGGTGTCCTCAATCAGCCGGAAGCCGTCAACCGTGAGTGCAGCATGTACCTGGCAGGGAAAGAGTCAGAGAAAGAGAAACAGCCAATGAGAGAGATACTGAAAGGAAATTGACAGATTTAGTTCGCTGCGGTGGCTGGCTTTCCCATTTAAAAGATATTTCTCCAGAGAGTTGGTTGGGGTTTACAAGAAATAAAAAAAATTATAATTTGTACTCCTGTTAATTAAAAAAAAACAAACGTTATCATCACTCATCATCGTCATCATCGTGTGCCTTCTCCGCAACGAAGGTTGGCTACCATGGATCGCCATTCTACTCTGTTTCTTGCTTTGATAGTGCAGGCTGTCATAGATTGACTTGTCCATCTTTTGATGTTACTCGTCCATGTTAGTCTTGGTCTGCCTTTGCCTCTTTTACCTTGTATTTTTCCTTCCAATATTAATTTTAGTAGGTTGTTGTGTCTTTTAACATGCCCCAAAAATTTCATTTGTCTTGTCTTAATTGTATTTAGTAGTTCTCTTTTTATTTTCAGTTGTTTTAAAACTTTATCGTTTGTTATCTTTTGTTTCCATCCAATTATACCTATTCTTCTATAAATCCACATTTCAAAGGCTTCAATTTTCTGTTCTATTTTCTTGTCTAATGTCCATGTTTCTGCACCATACAAGAATATTGAGAAGATGTAACATTTTGCCATTCTTAGTTTCAGTCCTGTTGTTATTTGTTTTGTTGTTAGTATATTTTTCATGGCATTAAAATTACTTTTTGCCATAGCTATTCTTTTAAAATTACTTTTTGCCATAGCGATTCTTTTGTTTATTTCAATTTTCCATTTTCCATCATTGGTTATAGTATGTCCCAGGTAGTTGTAACTCTGGACTGTCTCCAGATGTATTCCTCAACTGTGGTATTTAATTGTAGGTCTTGAGAATTTTCTTTGTTTATGATCATAGTTTTAGTCTTTTTGATATTCATTTCTAGTCCAAATTTTTTGCTTGTTATGTTTATCACATTAAGCAATTGTTGTAGGTCTTTAGGATTTTCAGCTAGTAGAACAGTATCATCAGCATATCTCAGGTTATTTCCATTAATGTTTAGGCCTGGTATCTCTGAGATGTTTTTAAAGATTTGCTCAGTGTATAGATTGAACAAGCTTGGTGATAGGATGCATCCTTGTCTTACTCCTCTTTTTATGTCCATGGGTGTAGAATTCTCCTTGTTATATCTTATTATTGCTGTTTGCTCCCAGTACAAATTACATATAAGTCGTATGTCTGCGTCGTCTAGATTTATATCCTTTAGGCAGTCTATAAGTTGGTTATGGTGTATTCTACCGAAAGCTTTGGTGTAGTCTATAAAGCAGGCATATATTGGTTTGTTTACTTCTCTGTACGTTTCAATCAATGTTCTCATGCTGTATATGGCTTCTTTTGTCCCACTGTTTTTCTTGAATCCAAACTGTTGCTCATTTAATTCAGTATTAATTTTATTCTGAATCCTTCCCTGTATAACTTTTAGTAAATTTTTTGTTACCTGGCTCATTAGGCTTATTGTTCTGAAGTCACTGCATTAAACTGCACCATTCTTTTTAGGCAATGCAATGAAAGTTGATGTTTTTAGATCGTTTGGTATGAATCCTGTATGGTATATGTCATTGCATATGTCTGTGATCCCTTCTACCGCCTGTATCATCTCTATCTGTATATTGTCAGGCCCTGCTGCTTTTCCCTTTTTCATTGTTTTTATAGCTTTTTCTACTTCAGATTTCAGGATTTTATAGTTGTGTGTACATTTTATGTCTGGCTTTTTGTCCCTTTCGTCATGAAATAATTCTGTTATATATTCTCGCCATCTATTTATTATATCTTTGTTGTCTGTTAGTATTCTTCCCTCTTTGTTTGCAATACATCCGTTTCCTGCAGCTTTTTTATATTTATTAGTCATTCTCTTTATTTCTGTGTGCATCTCTCTTAAGTTTTGTTTACTTTCCATAGTTTCGACTTCTAGACATCTTTGGTTGAGCCAGTCTTCTTTTGCCTTTTTGCACATTCTCCGTATTTCATTGTCTATATCCTTGTATCTGGCAGTGTTTTTCGCTTGTCTTCTTTCTTTCATTTTTTTAAAGATTTTGTCAGTTATCCATTTTTGTTTTTTTGTTACTTTCCTTTTTGGGCAAGGTGTTGCAGGATTCTAGTATGCTGTTTTTTATGCATTGCCATTTTGTTGTGACTTTTTCCTCAGGATTTTCTCTTCTGTACTGCTCAATCCCTTCTTCTAACAGCCTCTGATATGTGTTCTTTACTTGTACAGTATAAGTTTCTTTTACATCTTTCTGGTTTAACGCTGTTATATCTATTGGTGTTGCTGAATAAGTTTTTTGTTTGTTTCTCTTTAATTTGATTTTCATTTTTATCATTACAGGATTGTGGTCTGAATTAATGTCTGCTCCTGGGTAGGTTTTGGCTTTCTTGACGCTGTTCCTGAATCTGTCTTTTATCATTACGTAATCTATTTGATTTCTCTTCTAGTCTCCAGGGCTTTTCCATGTGTATAATTTCCTTTTCTCTTGCTCAAAGAAGGTGTTGCATATTATCAGTCTGTTTTCTTCACAAAATTGTATTAATCTTTCTCCTCTGTTATTCCTTTTTCCTAGACCGTGATTTCCTACTATGGTCTTATATTTACCTTTTCCTACTTTAGCGTTCATATCACCCATTATAATCAAGATGTCTGATGATTTCACTTGCTTCATAACTGTGTTTAGATCTTCATAGTATGCCTCTATTTGTTCGTCTGTATAGTCATGAGTAGGTGCGTATGTCTGTATTATTGCTATGTCGAATGGTTTTGCCATCCTTTTTATTAGTATATTCCTATCATTATATGTCAATTGAGTATTTATATATTTTTGTAGCTCTCGTTTTATTAGAATGCCTACTCCTCTTTGATGTTCTTTTGTGTTACCTGAATATATAAATGCATATTTATCGTCTTGTATGTATCCACTTTCCGTCCATCTTGTTTCTGATATGCCTAAGATATCTATGTTTAATCGTTCTGCTTCTACCATAAGATTTTCTAGTTTTCCTTGTTGGTATAAGGTCCCTATCATCACTACCATCATTATTATCTGGTTAGTCGTTGAGATGAGTAATGTTGACGTTGCCTATTCCCTTTCATCTACAAATCTTCTTAATTATAAACCCGAGCCTTGAATCATCATCATCAACATCATGTGCAGTACCGGTTGGCGTAGGCGATCATATCCTTCCACGAGTTTCTATTCACAGTCGATAAATCAGAAAAGAGCCGCGTCACGCCAAGTGGCGTATAGGGAATATGGTGTTAGTGACCATCACGCCAAGTGGCGTATAGGGAATATGGTGTTAGTGACCATCACGCCAAGTGGCGTATAGGGAATATGGTGTTAGTGACCATCACGCCAAGTGGCGTATAGGGAATATGGTGTTAGTGACCATCATTTGTATAGATTTCGGCACATGATTTTTGGGGCAATGTGGTCGGTATTACGCCCGTGCCGCTTTACTTTCATAGAAAAACCCGGTACACATTTAAGGCTGGGTACATCGGGAAGCCGATCAGGATTAAACTCGATCTCTTGTCCTTTGTAATCCAGTTCACTAACCGCTAAGCTATTGCGGCTCCCTTCTTTCCACAGTGTATGGTATCAATTCTGTTGTTGACTGTTTTCTATGCCATGACACTAAGCTATCTAGTAACTTCTCTATTTGTTGTGCACGAGCTCTCTTTCGCTGTATTTAGCCAATTGTAATGTAACCAAGAACTCCAGCTTTCCTCTTCTCAGGATGTGCCCGATAAATGTCCTTTGTTTCTTTGTGATCTTTTTAGGAGCTCTCTTTTTGTGTTGGCTTTTTTGAGAATGTCCTCGATAGTCTCTTTAGATGCCCAGTGAACTTTCAACATTTTTTGAGAAAACGCATCTCTGGGGCCTCTATTCGACTTGTCATTTGTTTGAGCCTTGAACACGTTACATTTTTGGACTAAACAACTCTTAAAATGCACTTCCCCTTCCTGATTGCAAGCTTTATCTTCAGTCCTCCATGACTAGCACATAACTTTGTTGTTGGAATAAATTAAGAAATGTAACTATTTTAGTCTATTTGAGTCTAAAGGTTTGGGTTGCTTTTTCTTCTATTAATTTTGCCCGTGCAGTGGCTATTTTTGTTTTTGGCCTATTCTTTTCAATTTCCAACTGCCAAAGGTTCTTTAACGTGAGCAGAGTGCACACGGGTCCTCCTGTTTTTTTTCGCCGTTATCCGAGAGGGCTACACATCGGATCTAACTACCCAGAGAGGGCTACACATCGGATCTCACTACCCAGAGAGGGCTACACATCGGATCTCACTACCCAGAGAGGGCTACACATCGGATCTCACTACCCAGAGAGGGCTACACATCGGATCTCGCTACCCAGAGAGGGCTACACATCGGATCTCACTACCCAGAGAGGGCTAAACATCGGATCTCACTACCCAGACAGGGCTACACATCGGATCTCACTACCCAGAGAGGGCTACACATCAGATCTCACTACCCAGAGAGGGCTACACATCAGATCTCACTACCCAGAGAGGGCTACACATCGGATCTCACTACCCAGAGAGGGCTACACATCGGATCTCACTACCCAGAGAGGGCGACACATCGGATCTCACTACCCAGAGAGGGCTACACATCGGATCTCACTACCCAGAGAGGGCTACACATCGGATCTCACTACCCAGAGAGGGCTACACATCGGATCTCACTACCCAGAGAGGGCTACACATCGGATCTCACTACCCAGAGAGGGCTACACATCGGATCTCACTACCCAGAGAGGGCTACACATCGGATCTCACTACCCAGAGAGGGCTACACATCGGATCTCACTACCCAGAGAGGGCTACACATCGGATCTCACTACCCAGAGACCAGGGGAGGGTAAAACCACGAAGAAATCACGGATTTTTTTTTTTTTAAATTTCACCGCTTGTGGTGGTAATCGAACCCGGGACTTTTTTGTCCGGAGGTCGACGTTTTAACTCTAGACTACTCAGCCCCCGTGATTCAACTATCTTTGCTATGCTTAGTGCCTTCAACTTTCCATTTATTTTGTAAAGGGCAGGGAGTTACCGTTCTTTTATTTCGTTGAGTCGCCTGTGCCAGGATTAGCAAAGACAGGCGACCAACTTGGCGGTGACTCTGGTAACAAAGTAGCCTGTCTGGACAAACGAGTAGGAATCGAGAGGAAAGGCAAGCCAGAACTCAAAAATGCTACACTGTAGCCTGATGTGTTTGACCAAAAGGCGCAGATATTGCAGCTTATTGTAAATTGCAACAACATTTTAAGGGTGGACGATGAATGATTGTCTGGCAAACAGAAGAACTCTCACTTACGATGCGATGAGAAAGGGACACATTAACAGAAACAAAGAGCTAATAATAAAATGGTGCTCTCTTTCGGTCGTGGGGTGGGTATTAGCGATGTTGTTTTGTGCTAGCTTACCGTGCGTGACACCAGGGTTTGAAACATATCTTCCAGCCAACTCAGCTTAAGGAAAAATCATATGTGATCTTTCAGTGATAAAAGATACAAACATTGGCATGGTTGCAGCTTCACGAAGATAATAAAGGAACAAAAAACTTTCGACATTGCGGCCTCAACAAGCATTCTGTGGGAAAAATAAACAACTCAAAAGGACATAATACATTGACTTAATTATTAAAGTATGGTAGAAAAAACCGTTTCCTGTAGTTTGCGCTTGCCCAAGTAAAAAAAAAAAAAACCAGCTTCCGAAAGGGAGTAGTACCATTTAATGGACGCTGACAATACAAGATAATGGTAGACTTACCGTGGTAACGTGGGTCTAAAAGTATATGATGGGAGGGACTAAATAGTGAAAGCTGGGGCACAATCACTATACAACGAACGCACTTGTTCAAAAGGTGTTCAAGATAATATGAGACCCTGCACACCAGTCTTCATTGGCTGTAGGACTAAGGGTTGAACTTTCTAACATTGTCCTCTTCACTTAACGCGTCAACTCAGATATGGAAGTTGGTCATCCTAGCCAACATCCATTTGTCCAGTGCTGCCACAAGGCCCATCGTTGTCACCAGTTCTATTTAACGTGTACACAATAACGATTTGGGGACCTCGGTAGCCGAGTTGAGAAAACCACCGGACTGGACTACCGACGTTCGGATAACCCGTGTTCGATTCCCGCTGGGAGCAGTGTGAATTGTACTCGTGGTTGAAAAAAAAAAATTACCCCCACGGTCGACCCAGCCGTTGGCAGAAATGGGTGCCAGGGTATTACCATGGGAAGGTGAGGAATGTTGCCTCGCATCTGAGTTTCGATGCTTGATGCGACACTATACAGAAATCTCCGAACATTTCTGGATAGGCGACCGATCACATATGGGTGTAAACTCGCGTGCTAAGACGCCCGTTCAAGTCTCGTACTTTACCTTTACCTTACAATAACGATTACGGAACAACAGCCAGTGGAAGGTGAAGAACTTCGATTTTTGCTGATGATATTATGGTATATTGAAAGGGGAGAGACAGAAGTTAAATCGCCCCCACAATGCAAAACGAATTCGATTGCATCTCTTCCTGGTGTGTAGTAGCAGGTGCATTGGTTAATCATAATAAAGTATCATTTGCATTTTTCCTACTTAACAATTATAACATTAACACGGTTGCTTACGAATGGGAGCTGATTAGGTGACCAGAAATAAGGTTATGACATCTATCTATCTATAGATTGACCTTTCGAGCCGTTGCCGGCCCATTGGGCGTAGACCATATACACCTTCTCATATCGGAATTTTTGTTCTAGCAGTTTTCTTTTAAAGATATTTTATCAAATCTCGCCATTTGTCTCTGTTCTGTGCAAGCAGCTCTATCTCATTGAGGGAGCCGAATCCTGTTGCTCTTGCCTCTCTCATCAATATTCTTCTCAGTGTCTCCCTGGGTCTTCCTCTTTTTCTCTTACCTGTTGTTTCCCATATGATGGCCTGCTTTGCTATTCGGTTATTATCTCTTCTCATCACATGTCCAACATATGACCATCGTCTTTTCTTTATTACTGAAGATATTAGTGGTTGATTGGCGATTTCTCTAATTTCCTCGTTTGTTTTGAATTCGTTCCCCTCTATACCAAGTATTTTCCTTTGACATTTATTTTCGAATGCGTTCAACTTTGTTTCTATATCTCTTGTTGTTTTCCAGCTTTCATGCGTAAGGGATCATAGTACATTTGATTTGAATAGCCTAAATTTTGTGTTTGTGCTGATTAGTTTTGATTTCCACAACTTTTCAAGGCTTCTGAAAGACATTGCTGCTTTAGCTATTCTGATTCTAATTTCTTTACTTGTAATCCCCTTCTCGATCAATGTGACTTCCAAGATAGATAAAGTGATCGATCTCTTCTTCTGGTTTGTTTTCCATGTATATTTTGTCATCTGTTGGAATTAAACTTTTCATGACTTTAGTCTTTTCATGATTGATCTCAAGCCCAATTTTGCTGGCTATTGCTGATAGTTCATTGTGTTTTTCTGCATCATTTTTATCTGACTGCTGATGAGGACTATGTCATCAGCAAAGTCGAGGTCCTCGAAATGGTCTCCTTGTATCCATTCGATGCCTTTATTACCAGTGCAGCATTTCTTCATTATAAAGTCCACAACAATTCCAAATAACAAGGGCGATAAAATACATCCTTGTTTAACTCCAGTTTCTATTGGGAAACATTCGCTCAGTCCTTCCTCTGTTCGAACTGCACATGTGCAACCATCATACATGTCTTTGATAATATTTATGATTTTTTATGGTAAGCCATATTGCTTCAGAATTTTCCGCAAAGAATCTCTATGAATACTATCAAATGCTTTTTTGAAATCGATGAAGTTAAGTACAAAAGGTTTTTGCTTTTCAATGTGTTCCTCCAATATAAGTCGTAGAGTGAAAATGTGGTCAAGACAGCTTCTCCCTTTTCTAAACCCAGCCTGTTCTTCACGCATTACTGTATCTATTGAATCCTTTATTCTATTTAGAATGATTTTGCAGAATAACTTTGAGGCAACTGACAAAAGTGTCACGCCCCTCCAGTTGTTACAATCTCTAAGATTGCCCTTTTTTGGAATCTTAACAATGATTCCTTTTTTCCATTTATGAGGCGTCTTCTCTGTTTTCCAAATGATGTTGAACATTTTTTGGAGATGTATTAGATTATGGCTATCAATTGCCTTGAGGATCTCAGCTGTTAACTTATCCTCTCCAGCAGCCTTGTTATTGGTCATAAGCTTCAAGGTGGTTTCTATTTCGCTCAAGGTGAAGTCATCTAAATTTACATCTAATTCTGCTGCTGGTGTTTCAGCTTCAAAATCTATTAAACTGTGGGGTAGTGGACGGTTAAGAATTTCTTTGAAGTGTTCCGCCCAACGGGCTTTTATGTCTGCGCATGTTGTTAGCATTTATCCAGATTTGTCTAGAATTGGTGTTCCACTGGATGTATAGGTGTTTGTCAGCATCTTTTGAACAGTATAAAGAGTTCTGCTGTCTCCTGTAATTGCAGTTGTCTCTGCTTTCTCTGCCAAATTGTCTATATAAGCTCTTGTATCTCTTCTTGCTGAACTTTTCACTTTGTTGTCTAATTCTTTGTATGTTGCTTTTGCCAGAACCTTTCCAAGATCTGTCTTTACATTAGTCATGGCTCTCTTCGCTTCTCTTCTTTCTTTGATGTATTTCCATGTGGTGTCTGAGATCCAAGCTCGTTTTTCCATTTTCTTCAGTCCGGCACTTGCTTCTGCTGCTGTCATTAGTATTTTGCTCTGTGAGTCCCACATTTCATTGATATCTAAGTCTATTTCACCGAGTGCTGTATAACAATTACTTAGCTCTATGTTAAACTTTTCCTTTATGGCTTCATCTTTCAATTTATGACTATCAATTTTATATGTCATTGACCTCTTCTGTTGGCTTCTAAATTGTAATCTTATTTTCCCAATGCACAGGTTGTGGTCACTATTAACATCAGCACCTCTGTATGCTCTTACATCTATTAATGATGATCTGAATTGTTGTTTAATACATAGGTGGTCAATTTGATTTGATGTTCTATCATCAGGAGATATCCATGTTGTTTTGTGAATATTTTTGTGTGGAAATAATGTCCCACCTATAACTAGGTTTTCTATTAAACATAATTTTATTAATCTTTCTCCATTCTGACTTGTAGTATCACAGTCTTTTCTCCTCATGACATGTTCCACTCCTGCGTTGTCTTTTCCCACTTTGGCGTTGAAATCTCCCATTACAATTAAAAGATCGTGCTTGGGTATTTTGTTTATAAGTTGTTGTAGTTGGTTATAAAAATTGCCCTTAACATCATCATCAGCTTCGTTTGTAGGCGTATAACAATGAACAATCGAAAGTCTTCCATGTTTTGTTTTGTAACCTGTTCGTATCAGACGGCTATTTACTGGTTCCCATTCTAATAAACTTCTTGCAGCTATGTCTGTCATCATTATGCCTACTCCTTCGCGGTGATTTCCATCTTCCCTTCCAGAAAAAAAACTACTATTTTATTATCAATAGATCTCCTACCTGTTCCAAGCCAGCGCATTTCGCTTAATACTAAAATATCTAGATCGTATCTGTTCATCAAAGGAATCATTGTTAAGATCCCAAAAAAGGGCAATCTTAGAGATTGTAACAACTGGAGAGGCGTGACACTTTTGTCAGTTGCCTCAAAATTATTCTGTAAAATCATCCTAAATAGAATAAAGGATTCAATAGATACAGTAATGCGTGAAGAACAGGCTGGGTTTAGAAAAGGGAGAAGCTGTCTTGACCACATTTTCACTCTACGACTTATATTGGAGGAACACATTGAAAAGCAAAAACCTTTTGTACTTAACTTCATCGACTTCAAAAAAGCATTTGATAGTATTCATAGAGATTCTTTGTGGAAAATTCTGAAGCAATATGGCTTACCATAAAAAATCATAAATATTATCAAAGACATGTATGATGGTTACACATGTGCAGTTCGAACAGAGGAAGGACTGAGCGAATGTTTCCCAATAGAAACTGGGGTTAAACAAGGATGTATTTTATCGCCCTTGTTATTTGGAATTGTTATGGACTTCATAATGAAGAAATGCTGCACTGGTAATAAAGGCATCGAATGGATACAAGGAGACCATTTGGAGGACCTCGACTTTGTTGATGACATAGTTCTCATCAGCAGTCAGATAAAAACGATGCAGGAAAACACAAATGAACTATCATCAATAGCCAGCAAAATTGGTCTTGAGGTCAATCATGAAAAGACTAAAGTCATGAAAAGTTTAATTCCAACAAGTGACAAAATATACATGGAAAACAAACCAGTAGAAGAGATCGATCACTTTATCTATCTTGGAAGTCACATTGATCGAGAAGGGGATACGAGCAAAGAAATTAGAATCAGACTGGCTAAAGCAGCAATGTCTTTCAGAAGCCTTGAAAAGTTGTGGAAATCAAAACTCATTAGCACAAACACAAAACTTAGGCTATTCAAATCAAATGTACTATCAACCCTTACGTATGCGTGTGAAAGCTGGAAAACAACAAGAGATATAGAAACAAAGTTGAACGCATTCGAAAATAAATGTCTAAGGAAAATACTTGGTATAGAATGGAACGAATTCAAAACAAACGAGGAAATTAGAGAAATCGCCAATCAACCACTAATATCTTCAGTAATAAAGAAAAGACGATGGTCATACGTTGGACATGTGATGAGAAGAGATAATAATCGAATAGCAAAGCAAGCCCTCATATGGGAAACAACAGGTAAAAGAAAAAGAGGAAGACCCAGGGAGACACTGAGAAGAACATTGATGAGAGAGGCAAGAGCAGCAGGAATCGGCTCCCTCAATGAGATAGAACTGCTTGCACAGAACAGAGACAGATGGCGAGATTTGATAAAATATCTTTAAAAGAAAACTGCTAGAACAAAAATTCATATAGGAGAAGGTGTATCTTGGTCTACGCCCTATGGGCCGGTTACGGCTCGAAAGGTCAATAGATAGATAGATAGATAGATCTGTTCATCTCGCTCGCGACCTGTGCAAGTTTCATCGGTGCGGCCATTGTGCGTACATTCCAGAATCCTATTTTTGTTGTTGTTTTAGGGCCGAAAAAACTATCACTATTATCTACTGCTAATTTACACATTCTGTATCAGGTCTACGTTTCATTAACAACATCGTTTTTACGATAGCGGCTTGTTAAACCTCTGATCAACGGCTATATACCAAGCCGGAGAAAAATAATTCATCCATTTTGGAAACAACCGGAAACGAAATCTCTATGACATGCCTCGGAGTTAAGTTTGATCGCAGCCTGTGTTTTCGGGACCACGTTGACCATGTGATAACAAAATCGTGCAAAGGATTAGCAGCCTTGAAGGTCATGGCAGCAGCCAACATCGAGGAGAGGCTACTTACTCTACTGTTCCAGGAACTACACCTCGCACCAATCAAGTATGTCCTGGCAGTTCTTACTGTCAATAAGAAGCAAATTGACAAGCTGGAGAAAATACATAATGAAGCTATGCGCATTATCTTGGTGTGTACGAAGGACACTCCCTGTGTATCAATGAGGTATCTTCTTTACTTTCCAACCATGGATGACAGGATCAAGATCTGGAGGGTACGAGCATACCCGAAGATAAGTGCAGATAAAGAGCATCCATTGCATCATGAGCTCAACACAGAGAAGGGTGTCAGGCTTAAAAGAGGTAAATCATGGGTGGGCCGAGCAGAAGATGTCATCAAACAGATCTGTGGGCTTACCAATATCAACGCTAGCGAGAAGTGGATACTGGAGCCTTCGTCAATCAGGGGGACATTTTCGTGCATTGTAACACTTGACAGGAAATGTAGAGAACATAACTCAGTCGTGGTCAATGCAGGGATCAACGGTCTCATCTGGGATAACATCGATGAGAAAGATGCAGTCATCTATACAGATGGATCTGTAATACAACACCAAAGGAGTGCATGGGCATTTGCAGCACGCTCGGTAGGCAGAATAGTCAAGGAAGACAGTATTGCATACGTCATGACCACGAGTAGCATGACAATGGAGGTGATGGCAGTGACCAAGGCATTCATTTGGTTAGAGTCACAAGACTACACCCACGCCTGTATACTGAGTGATTCGATGAGCATGATAAGAAAAGTGGAGGCGGGCTCTGTACATGCAATGGGTAGAGTCATTGCACAAGTCAAAAATACGTAAGGTCACCTTTCTCTAGGTCCCAGGAAATGCGAGAGTACGGGGAAATGAAAAAGCGGACTGGTTGGCTAGCTGAACTGTTGTTGAGGACGGGCAACCAATTGATCGGGCGGACATCATCAATGCCCTCCGGGTGGAAAGGACACAGGACTTCGACAACCAGAATACACGTCATTTTTTTCGGATGAAAAAGATGATGGGCACAGCCATAAACGAAAAACTTAATTGGCATGTAAGAAGACTTAGACTTATCAACTAACACAGAACTGATGACTTGAGTCGTCAGTCGCTGGACACTGAGAGACTTGCTGAGGAGGGCATCTAAGCACCTATGGACATGTTCGGAGTGCAGTGATGATGACCCGCAAATAACTCAATAACTCAGTAATTTAGCGCGTCAAAATGAAAATATGTAATAAAGGGAAGTAAACACATAAATGCGCACACAAATGTTTTGAACATTTTCGTAAATAAATCATTCCTCTACCAGTTTACTGTGTTTGACCAGTTATTTTTCTTCCTCTTCGTCTTCAGTTATTACATGGGCACTAGAACGAGTTGCGCCGAGTTGTATCAAATACAGAAAGGAGGTCATGATATCAGCAAGACAGAGCTGGATAGACAAAACAAAGAGCCTTAATCTAGACAAAAATGGTCATAAACTATGGAAACTTGCGATAGCTCTGAGCGACGAAAACAACTGCCGACCTTCAATATCTTTAGCACACAACCAGAACATCCTCACAGACAAAAGAGCAGTAAATCTACTGATAGAGACTTACAAAAACTTTAGTAGAATAAACATTCCAATAGACAAACAGAAAGCTGCAAGACGGGAAAACCAAGATGCAAAACACATGCCTTTAGCACCAGAAGAGCATCAGATAACCATCTTTACCCCAACTGAATTAGATGTTGGCCTCAAAGGATTGAAGCTCAAAAGTTCCCCTGGTAAAGATGGAATCACCAACGAAGTGCTCATAAATCTGGGACAGAAAGCCAAGGGCAGCTTCTAAGGATAATAAATGCTAGCTGGAAGAGAGGTCATGTGCCGGCAATCTGCAAAGAAGCTATTATGGTGCCCATCCTCAAGAAAAGACCCACTAGACCCAAGTAGCTATAGACCAATTAGCCTACTGAGCTGCCTGAGTAAACTCATGGAAAGGCTTTTTAACAGAAGACTTATGTGGCATTTGGAGACAAAACAACAAATTGTACCACAACATCGTGGCTTCCGTCAGCACAGATCAACTGAAGACCTGGTCACCTACATCGCACAGGAAATAGAGGATGCTCTACAAGAAAAGAAACACACACTGGCAACATCGCTGCAATCGCCAATGAACTAACTACTGGAGACCCAGTACTTTCCCAAACAATACCGAAACCCTTGGGCCCATCTGATATGTCTCCTCATGGGATACATAAAATACCAGAATTTAAGGAAAATATAACAGGAATCATGATAAAAAGCACCCAATCACACACAGAAAGAAAACACGTAGCAGAAAAACACATACACGATACCTACCCACAGGACTCTTGGTCCCACATATACACAGATGGCTCTGCTACAAATGCCTCCAGAAATGGAGGGGCTGGTGTGTTCTTGACGCTGAATAACCAGGACGAGATCACCAAGTCAATAGCTACTGGGAAATTCTCAAACGATTTTAAAGCAGAAACTGCGGCCCTCAGAGATGCTACACCACTGGCTACTCAACACAAAAATAACATGCACAATAAATTGATGATTCTGACTGATGCACTGTCAGTACTATTAGCTCTAAAAAGCCCCAAGAACAATGAACTAGATGACTTGAGAACAGCCCTGGATCAACTATGCAATAACTTCCAGAGAGTAGTCACTCAGTGGATATCATCACACTGTAATATACACGGGAACGAACGCGCAGACAAATTAGCTAAAGAGGGAGAGAGTTTACCACAAGAGAACCATCCGCTCAGTTATGATGAAGCCAAATCCATCCCCAAAGGTCAGTTCCATGAAAAATGGAAACGAGAACACCCAAAGCATAACGAGAGGGACGGATACTATCAACTATCAAGGAGGGATAAAGTCATCATACTTCGCCTAATCACTGGACACAATAGAATGAGAAATCACATGTTCACCAAATTCAAAATAGGTACAACCAGCCTATGTCAACGTACACTGGACAATATGACTACAAAACATGTTCTACAGGATTGCCCCCAGTACACAGACCTGAGAAGAGCAATGTGGTCCACACCCACCTCCCTGGAAGAGAAACTATATGGGACAATCGAATCACTTAAACAGACAGCTAACTTCATGAGATAGTCTGGAATCCTACTCTGATTGAGTCCTGATCGCAGAGAGAGAGAGAGAGAGAGAGAGAGACAGAGAGAGAGAGAGAGAGAGTATCAACTTGTGTCGTTGTATTTACATAAAGCTGCGTTTTCTGTTGACTCAACACCTCCTACTTCCCGGAAGTTCCGTTTATTTCTCGCTCATTCGTGCTAGTTTATCTGCTTCCAGGACAACAGTGAAAAAAGTGCAAAGATCTTGGTCAATTTTGGTTCAAGGATCCCGAAGAAAGAAATATCGAATAGCTAGGAATCGCTGACCAGTTTCAGCCCATGCGCTGACCGAGTTCTGACCACCTCAATGTTATATCATAACAAGTATTTCTTCTTTTATTCCTTAAAGTTATCTTTTTACATCAGCTCTGCGATTAATGAAACTTTTAGCCCGCCATATCCGATTTCTGCGTACAAATTACTCGTAGCGATGAAAATGTCGGTCATCTCACAACAATCTCTAGTTTCTTTATAAAAACATTTATGGACTCCATAACCCACTTGTTAAATGTGACCTCCACGTGGCGGTAAAGAATTAACATGCGCAGTTCTTTGTGATTGATACTTTAGTCGATCTGCTCATGTACGTCTTTCAAAGAAGATAAAATACACATGCTTCTTCTGTTATACATCCAAAGTCATTTGAAGAAGTTTCATCTTAAAATTGTGAAACTTTTGTGGTTAAAAGTTGAACGATGCATCCACGGAAACTCTTAGATTTGCCAGTCTATGATGTTTTTGTTACGAGCATTAACAATTGAAATATTATTCCTACATAATTATTATATTCAATAATAATATAAATAGAGATAGTGTTGCTCGCACAGAACAGAGACAAATGGCGAGATTTGATAAAATATCTTTAGAAGTATTGAAAACTGCTAAAATAAAAATTTAGATAAGACAAAGAGTATCTGGGTCTATGCCCCATGGGCTGGCTACGGCTCGAAAGGTCAATAGATAGATAGATAATAGGCCTTTTTTTGTAATCCCCAGGGAAAAAGACAAAGAGGAAGACCAAGGAATTCTTGGAGAAGACAGATTGAGCAGAGATGAGGATGATAGGGAAGACGTGGAATGATCTTAAAACAAAGGCAAGAAACAGAACGGCTTGAAAAGTTTTTGTTGAAGACCTATGCTCCAGGAGTAGCTGAAAGGTAGAAGAAGAAAAAAGACAAACTAAACTTTTCCACAAACTGGAACCACTTCCATCATCATCATCATCAAGTACCGGGCCTGCTGGCGTATGTGATCATGTCTCTTCACAACTTTCGATCTCGACAGTTATTTATCATTTCTGTTGTTGACCTTCTGCCAACCACTTCCATAAAAATATTAATTGTAAGAATGAATAGAGTGTATTAGGTTCATACCATCTTCATCAATAAATACTGCCTAGTTTTCAAGATAATAGTTAAAATGCCACTTTGTGATTGAAAAAAACAAACAACTGTGCATAATATAAAGTGTATAAGTACAATTCTATTGATCTCTTAAACGACCTGGCACATAATGATTCTTATTTATACTAACCGGAAGTCCGTGGCTACTTAGGCTCCGGTCGCTGTTTTTGATGTTTCGAATGTCCTTGACGAAGTCGTCTGTTAATGCCGGCGGGTTCTCCAGAAGCTGGAACCCTGTGATGTTGACCCCGCCATGGCGATAGCGTGACAGGTTCATGGACTGAAAATCCTAAACAAGAGATTGAAAGAAGTGAACAGCATTGTTACAAATACCAGCCAAACAAATATGAAATCCTTTCAGTTACTGGATAACCAGAAGTGTATTAAACATTATGTATGTATAATTATTACAATTTTAAAAAAAAAGAGAAAAAAAATGATATGGTAACAGCTATAGTAGGTGAGAAACAAAACAAAAGTCGAACGACGTTTCGAAAAATAAGGTCTTCAGCTGAAACAATAAACAACATTGTGATAAAAACAAAAGAACACTGTTTTTTTGCTGAAGGCCTACTTAGCTGAAACGTCTATCAACTTTTGTTTTGTTTCTCGCCCACGTAAAACTGTTACCATAACACTTTTTTTCTTCTTTTAAAAAATAATGATTGCCATTTATCATCAGCTTTACAGCAGCTTCACATCTCTAGGCATCTTAATGACTTTATCCCTGTGTAAATATTAATGCCTTTATCCCTGTGTAAATATTAATGCATTTATCCCTGTGTAAATATTAATGCCTTTATCCCTGTGTAAATATTAATGCCTTTATCCCTGTATAAATATTAATGTTTTTATCCCTGTGTAAACATTAATGCCTTTTTCCCTGTGTAAATATTAATGCCTTTATCCCTGTGTAAATATTAATGCCTTTATCCCTGTGTAAATATTAATGCCCTTATCCCTGTGTAAATATTATTAAGTCGTTGTAAAGTCCTTTCCTTAAAGGACTTTCATTCTTTAATCGACCACTTTACTTAGACTACACGATAGGACACTGATATCTTTCCTAACCACAATCTCAGATTATTGCCTGAACCGTTTGACAACGCTAAGATCCTTCCCAAGTTGAATAATATGATTTAATTATAACTATATGGGCAAATGGTCTAAGAGCAAAAAAAGGGGTTCAATCCCTTTCGACAGCTCTAGGTTCATTCCGACTGTAATAGCTGACGTATTTTGTGTGGAGGGACAGCTCTGGCGTCGTGCTGGTCATATTTATAAAAATAAATGTGCTGATAGCCAAAAAATCTGCACACCAACATTTTATATACTGTAGGCCAGGGGGCGTGATGATACTCTTTCATTTACTTTTTTCTTTCTTGTACGATGGTTTTACTGCTTTCTTAAATATTCTTGTTCAGTAGTGGCACACAACTTATTCTTATCGATTCTAAACAGTCAAAAGTTGGTTTATTTGTTAACATTTAACTTAGAACCTTTTGTATATCGTCCGTTTTCGGTAGGATTAGACACTAATTCTTACCCACAGTGGAATGATAAAACAATTACAAGTAAAAAAGTAAAGAGCCTCCGTCGCGCCAAGTGGCGTATAGGGAATATGGTGTTAGTGATCATCAATTTTACAGACCTTCAGCACATGATTTTTGGGGTAATGTGGTCGGTATTACGCCCGTAATGCTTTACTTTCCCACAAAAAAATCCGGTACCCATTTAAGGCTGGGTGAACCCGGAAACCGTCGATTGGGATCGAACCCTACCTCTTGTCCTTTGTAGTCCAGTTCACTAACCACTGAGCTATCGCGGCTCCCGATAAAATAATTAAACAAACATAAACGCAAGAGTGCTTCTGGTTGTAATCAAACTGTGCATGTTTTAATATGAGGTGAGCACTTCAGCGCTACTTCAGTTCATCTAATTCAGTACGATCGTTTATTATTATACATATCTCGTCGGTTGAGAAGATTCACGTAAAGAATTCTTAACATCAGGCTCTACTAGTATCATTTTTAGTATAGACAGGATAGTATAGACAGGGTAGTATAGACAGAGTAGCATTGACAGGGTAGTATAGACAGGGTAGAATAGATAGTTTTGTATAGACAGGGTAGTATAGATAGGGTAGCATAGACAGGGTAGCATAGACAGGGTAGTATAGACAGGGTAGCATAGACAGGTTAGTATAGACAGGTTAGCATAGATAGGGTAGTATAGACAAGGTAGTATAGACATGGTAATATAGAACGAAGTAGCATAGACATGGTAGTATAGACACAGACAAGAGAAACATACCCTGATAAAAAGTAAGACATAAATCGGAGGTACTGGCTAAAAAAAAATATAAAAAATAGCTCAGTATAGTGTAACAAAGCTAAAAATACCAACAAGGACATTGTCAAAGAGGACAACTAAAAAAGGGAACTCCTAATTACTGCACATGATGAGATGAGTTAAGTTGGAATACTTAATTGCAATTGACAAAATACAGGGAAAGAGAGATCGCGGACGACAAACGGAGAAGAAACTGGATAGTTTGGTATAATGGCATAGAACATATAACAGTCAACAACAGAACTGATATCGTGTACTGTAGATAGAATATTTTGGAAGGACATGATTGCCTACGGAAACCTGTTTGGCACACAACGATGACGATAATGTAATTACATAAATAGAAAGTTTCATGACTATATCTCTATCTCAGATTTCTTCATCTTCCATCTGTTTGTCACTCTCCGATTATGTCATTATTTGCATGAAGAGTTCTTGTCATCTTTCAACCAGCGAAGTACAAGAACATGTATAATCACGTTTTGAGCTGCCGCTAGTTCATTTATTTCTGTTTAGTGGGACTAAGGCGCTGTTCAACAAGAGGGCTGATTTCTTGCGCTATGATCGCTGAACCAGAACCATCCTGATCCTACTCCGCCACTCCTCTCGACCAAGTAACCAGGGATCGAAAGGGTAGGCAACACGCTACTCAAAAATTTCGAGCTAAAAGTCGGATGTGTTGGGTCGAAATGCGCGAATATCACAGTTCTACTGGAGACCATAAAACAACACATCAACGACCACTTAATGCCAGTTTAAGAGCGACTTATGAAGACTTCTAACTGTTCCTGTGTAGTCACTATGTGAACGCAAGCAAACATTTCCTTATGCTTTACTAGTTCATCACTTTCTGCTATTTGAATATTGATGTCGTTTTCTCTATTCTCATCACACATTCTCACTGTCTCCCATAATTCCCCATTTATTTCCTCGCCTCTTCACATTTTTCCATACAAACTTTACCACCGGACACACGGACCACATGGTTGTCTTACCAGAGTTCCAAGCAGATAATTATAGCCAAGCTTGTTCATGCCCACTTCCGGAATCTGAGGATAGGAAATATAAATCCGTTGTTTAATATTGCATTGTACTTCCTCCTCCCTTTCTATCTGTCGTTCCTCTCTCTCTCTCTCTCTCTCTCTGTCTCTCTCTCTTTCTCACACATTCTGTTTATAGCATGTTTCTGTCTTGCACTATTTATATTACTAGATAGTTTTTATCAATCTTCATATGATTTTTGTATATCTCGAGCATTTTCTCTATTTCTAACCTTACTCACAATCTGTCTCTCTCAATTTTTCTCTCAATCTCTCTCAATATCTCTCTCAATCTCTGTAAATATATGTCTCAATCGTTCTCAATATATCTCAATCTCTCTCAATATCTCTCTCAATCTCTCAATATCTCTCTCAATATCTCTCTCAATATCTCTCTCAATATTTCTCAATCTCTCTCAATATCTCTCTCAATATCTCTATCAATATCTCTCTTATTCTCTCTCAATCTCTCTCAATATCTCTCTCAATACTTCTCTAAATCTCTCTCAATCTCTCTCAATATCTCTATCAATCTCTCTCAATCTCTCTAAATATCTGTCTCAATATCTCTAAATCTCTCTCAATTTCTCTCAATCTCTCTCAATATCTCTCTCAATATCGCTCTCAGTATCTATCTCAATCTCTATCAATCTATCTCAAAATCTCTCAATCTCTCTCAATCTCTCTCAATATCTCTCCCAATATCTCTGTGAAATATCTCTCAATATCTCTCAATCTCTCTCAATATCTCTCCCAATATCTCTTTCAACCTCTCTCAATATCTCTCAATCTCTCTCAATACCTTTCTCAATATCTCCCTCAATATCTCCCTCAATATCTCCCAATCTCTCTCAATACCTCTCTCAATATATTTCTCTCAATATCTCTATCAATATATTTCTCTCAATATCTCTCTCAATATCTCTAAATATTTTTCTCAATATCTCTCTCAATATCTCTCTCAATATCTACTTCAATATATCTCAATCTCTCTCAATATCTCTCTCAATACCTCTCTCAAAATCTCTCTTAATCTCTCTCAATATCTCTCTCAATATCTCTAATAATCTCTCTCAATCTCACTCAATATCTCTACCAATCTCTCTCAATCTCTTTAATATCTGTCTCAATATCTCTAAATCTCTCTCAATTTCTCTCAATCACTCTCAATATCTCTCTCAATATCTCTAAATATTTCTCTCAATATCTCTATCTTTCTCTTTTAATTTCTCTCAATATATCTCAATCTCTCACAATATATTTGTCAATATCTCTCAATATCTCTCTCAAAAATCTCTCAATATCTCTCAATCTCTCTCAATATCTCTCTCAATATCTCTTTCAATCACTATCAATCTCTCTCAATATCTCCCAATCTATCTCAATAAATCTATCTCAATATCTCTCTCAATATCTCTCTCAATATCTCTCTCAATATCTCTCTCAATATCTCCCAATCTCTCTCAATAAATCTCTCTCAATATCTCTCTTAATATCTCTCTCAATTTCTCTCTCAATATCTCTCTCAATATCTCTCTCAATATCTCTCTCAATATCTCCCAATCTCTCTCAATAAATCTCTCTCAATATCTCTCTCAATAACTCTCTCAATATCTCCCAATCTCTCTCAATAAATCTCTCTCAATATCTCTCTCAATATCTCTCTCAAATCTCTCTCAATGTCTCTCAATATCTCTCTCAATCTCTCTAAATGTATTTCTCAATCTCTCTCAATCTCTTTCTTAATCTCTCTCAATATCTTTCATAATCGCTCACAATATCTTTACATATCTCTCAACCTCTCTCAGTCTCTCTCAATCTGTCTCAATCTCTCTCAAAATCTCTCTCAATCTGTCTCAATCTCTCTCAAAATCTCTCAATCTCTCTCAATCTCTTTGTCAATCTCTCTCAATCTCTCTCAATCTCTCTCAATTTCTATCTCAGTCTCTCTTTCAATCTATCTCTCAATCTCTCTCTCAATCTCTCTCAATATCTCTCAATCTGTCTTTCAATTTCTCTCAATTTCTCTCTATCAATCTCTCTCAATATTTCTCAATCTCTCTCAATCTCTCTCTCAATATATCTTTCAATCTCTCTCAATCTCTCTCAATCTCTCCCACTCTCTCTCACAATATCTCTCAGTAATCTCTCAATCAATCTCTCTCAATCTCTCTTTAAATCTTTCTCTCAATCTATCTCTCAATCTCTCTCAATATCTCTCAATCTGCCTATCAATTTCTCTCAATATCTCTCAAACTCTTTCTCAGTCTCTCTCAATATCTCTCTCAATCTCTCTCAATCTCTTTATCAATCTCTATCAATATTTCTCTCAATCTCTCTCAATATCTCTCTCAATCTCTCTCTCAATCTCTTTCAATATCTCTCTCAATCTCTCTCAATATCTCTCTGTCTCTCTCAATTTCTCTCTCAATATCTCTCTCAATCTCTCTCAATCCCTCTCTCAATCCCTCTCTCAATACGTCTCTCATTCCCTCTCCCAATCTCTCTCAATCTCTGTCTAAATCTCTCTATCAATTTCTCTCAATCCCTCTCTCAATCTCTCTCTCAATCTCTCTCAATCCCTCTCTCAATCTCTCTCAATCCCTCTCTCAATTCCTCTCTCAATCTCTCTCTCAATCTCTCTCAATCTCTCTTAATCTCTCTTTCAACCCCTCTCTCAATCTCTTTCTCTTTTTCTCAATCTCTTTTTAAATCCCTCTCTCAATCACTCTGTCAATCTCTCTTTCAATCTCTCAATCTCTCTCTCTCTCAATCTCTATCTCTCAATTTCTCTATCACTTCCCCTCTCAATCCCGCTCTCAATCTCTCTCTCTCTCAATCTCTCTCTCAAATTCTCTTTCAATTCCCCTCTCAATCCCGCTCTCAATCTCTCTTAATCTCTCTCTCAATTTCTCTTTCGATCCCTCCCTCAATCACTCTCTCAATTACTCTTTCAATCCCTATCTTTATCCCTCTCTCAATCTCTCTCTCTCTCTCAATCTATCTCTCTCAATCTCTCTCTCTCTCTCTCAATCTCTCTCTCTCAATTTCTCTCTCAATAACATCATAACGCTGAATAACAATGTATAACTATCAACGCTCCCACAACTGGAGAAAAACAAACACCAAAGCCAATAAATGTTCACCAGGGCATGTGGTGATAGAAGAAAACCTGGAATGGTAAAATAATAAGAATTAGGGCACTGGCCGGCAAACTTACGGTCAGCGGACCACATCCGGCCCGCTAAATAATGTTGATTATGGCTACACTATCATATTACTAATTTGTAACACGAATACTTCCTTTAAAAGGAAAGGAAGTGGCGTAAGATCTACCACGTGGATACTAAAAAAAACCACACGAGCCCGCAATATCCACATTTATAACATCATCATCATGTGCCATAGCGGTTGGCGTAGGCAATCATGTCCTGCCGTCGACTGTTTTCCATGCCATGACCCCAAGTTATCTAGTATTTTCTCTCTTTGTCGTCCGCGATATCTCTTTCCTTGTATTTTGCCAGTTATAACCAAGTATTCCAACTTTCCTCTTCTCATGACGCGCCCGAAAGATGTTGATTGTTTCTTTCTGATGTTATTTAGGAGCTGCCTTTTTGTGTTGGCCGCTTTGAGAATTTCCTCATTGGTCTTTAATTATGCCAAAACACAAATTAATTTATAACATAGTGTTTATTAATGGAAAAAATAGGAATGGTAAAAAGTAACATTAATGTCATGAAAAATATACTAACATCAAAACAAACAACACAACGGCTAAAACTAAGAATAGCAAAATGTTATATCTTCTCAACATTCCTGTGTGGTGCAGAAACATGGACATTAGACATGAAAGCGGAACAGAAAATCGAAACATTTGAAATGTGGATTTATAGAAGAATAGGAAGAATTGGATAGAAAGGAAAGAAAACAAACGTTGAAGTTTTTAAACAACTGAACATGAAAAGAGAACTACTTAGCACATTTCAAACAAACCAAATAAGATTTGTGGGGCATGTTAAAAACACACAGGAGCCTACTAAATGTAATCTTGGAAGGTAAAATACAAGGTAAAAGAGGCAGAGGCAGACCAAGACTAACATGGACGAGTAACATTAAAAGATGGACAAGTCAGCCTTTGACAACCTGCACTATCAAAGCAAGTGACAGAGCGGTATGGCGCCCGGTGGTAGCCAACTTTTGATGCGGATACGGCACCGAATGATGATGACCATTATTATAGACATTATTTACTATGGCGGCTTTCTAATATTTGTTTTCCATCCTGACTAGTTCGTCATTCTCCTCGTAATAACACCATTAGTTTATATCAAGGTCTCTCTGTTACTAAATTCTCTCTTCCACCTTTATTTATTTCACTCTTATACTCTCTTTGGCAGCCGTGATAGCTCAGTGGTTAGTTAGCTGGACAACAAAGGACAGACCGACGGCTTCCGGGTTCACCCAGCCTTAAATGGGTACCGAAGTTTTTCTGGGAAAGTATAGCGCACGGGCGTAATACCGGCCACATTACCCCAAAAATCATGTGCTGAATTCATGGTCGATAAAAATTATGGTCGCTAACACCATATTCCCTATACGCCACTTGTCGTGACGGGGCACTTTACTTTTGTTTTCTTTACTATGGATAGAGGATTGTGGAAGGACATATCAACCGGTATGACACATGATGATGATGACACTAGCAACTTCAGCTTAACTCGTCTATATCTCTCCTTCTCTACATATAACATTTGGCGTCTTCACAGATGGTTGATAGCAAACAATCATAATTAGTCACAATATTAGTATACTGTATATTATATATTAACATTTAATAAAATATTAGTATCTGATGTAGATGAACAAGGTATTAAAGATAAATTCGCAGTCACAATATCAAACAAATACCAAGTCCTACAACAACTATAAAATACAATAAATATAGAAGATCAATGGAAACAAGTAAAAGATATATAGAAAGAGACATGTGAAGAAAACACTGGAGAAAAGAGAGCGCCAGAATAAGGCATGGATGCCAGCAGAGACTCAGAGGTATGGATGACAGCAGAGACCCTGGATAAAATTAAAGAAAGAAAGAACAAGAAAGCAGGCATAAATAAAAGCAAAACAAGAAGTAATAAAGCCAAGACACAGGAAGCTTACACAGAGGTGAACAAAGAAGTGAGAAGATGCATTAAAGGGATAAAAGGAAATATATAGATGAACTAGCTAAAGAGGCAGAAGAAGCAGCAAATAAAGGGAATATGAAAGAACTGTACAACAGCACAAAGAAATTAAGTGGAAAATACAAACAGATCAATGCCTTTATTAAAAATAAGAAAGGAAATCTACTTAGTAATATAAGGGAACAAATGGAGAGATGGAAAGAACACTTTGAAGAACTTTTGAACAGACCCGGCTCAAATAATCCTTCAGATATACTACCAGCAGAAGAAGAGTTACACGTTAACTGTGGAAAAACAAGCAAAGAAGAAATAATGAAAGCCATCAAACTATTAAAAAATGGTAAAGCCACAGGACCAGGTGAAATTCCTTCGGAAGCCTTCAAAGCAGATATCAACACTCTACCAAGATGTTACATAATCTATTAGATAAAATTTGGGAGAGGGAAAAAATACCTAAAGACTGGAAAGAAGGTTATATAATCAAACTACCAAAGAAAGGAAGTTTACAAGAGTGCATAAATCATAGGAGAATTATGCTACTATCAGTGCCAGGAAAAATATTAAGCGGAATCATTCTGGAGAGACTAAACAAGGCTATAGATAAACATTTGAGAGATGAACAAGTAGGTTTTAGGAAGAACAGATCATGTGCTGATCAAATAACTACTCTACGTATAATAGTTAAACAACGTTTAGAACTAAATTCCCCACTTTATATTGGATACATAGATTACGAAAAGGCATTTGATAGTTTAGACAGAAGAATGTTTTGGAAGTTGCTGAGTCATTACGAAATCCCCATAAAGTTTATTAACCTGATTAAAACAATGTATGAAGGAACGAAATGTAGTGTGGTGCACGAAGGACAGCTTACAGAAGCACTTGAAATAAGAACAGAAGTAAGGCAGGGATGCCTTCTGTCTCCATTTCTCTTTCTACTGGCCATAGATTGGATTATGAAAATAACTCAAAACAACAGAAATGGGATCCAGTGGTCACTGACCAAACAACTTGATGATTTATACTTTGCTGATGACATAGCTCTCCTATCACACAGCCATCAACAAATGCAGGATTAAATGAGCATACTTGACATACTTGATGAGAGATCACAACAGCTAGGACTGAAGATTAATAGAGATAAGACCAACATTATGAGAATTATTACAGTTGGCAATAACCAAATAAAACTAGGAGAAATACCTCTACTAGACGTACAATCTTACATATATCTGGGCAGTAATATAGATAAAGAGGGAGGAACAGAAAATGATACCGAAATAAGGATATCAAAAGCAAGAGGAGCTTTCATTGCACTGGGAAACATATGGAAATCCAAATAAATTAGGTTAAATACAAAAGTAAAAATTTTCAACTCAAATGTTAAGTCGGTCCTATTATATGGCTGTGAAACATGGAGAATAACAAAATTGACAATCATGAAGATACAGACTTTCATTAATGGATGCTTACGCAGAATAAAAGGATGGAAATGGCAGGACAAAATCACTAACATAGAATTATCGAAATTTACCAGTCAAACACCAGAGGATGAAGAGATACAGCTAAGACGATGGCGCTGGATAGGACACACACTACGGAAGCCAACTGAGAGTATTACACAACAGGCCCTTTTTTGGAATCCCCAGGGGAAAAGACAAAGAGGAAGACCAAGGAATTCTTGGAGAAGACAGATAGAAGCAGAGATGAAGATGATGGGGAATACATGGAGTGATGTTAAAAGAATGGCAAAAAACAGAACGACTTGGAAAGTGTTTGTTGAAGACCTATGCTCCACTGGGAGCTAAAAAGGTAGAAGAAGGAGAAAGATCTGATGTAGATTGTTGTTTTACTGAACAGCTTCTCTCGTGTCTGAATATGTCTATATTGGAATGACAGATCCGACCACTGAATGAACTACAAGCATCTGTGGTGCCTGGCCTCGTCTCCTTTTTCCTGTGCCTTTCGTCTTCTGACATTAACATCGCCACTTCTTTGACTGTTACTGTGCGGTTTTTTAATATATATTTTTGTTCTCCATATACTTAGATTTGATGCCATATTTTGCCAATGCTTCCGTTGCCAGAGAAATCACTCAAGGAAGCCCTGAAAACATCCTTATATCTCAGCACTGGTCTTTCCTTTGATCACTTTCCGTCCCTAAGTTCGCCATACAATATTTATTTTAGAATACGATTGTTTTTCATTCTTCTTACCTTCTCTAACCTTTCTGATAACACACACACAAGCACAAAATCTTTCTTTCTTTCACTTTCTCTCTTTTTCTCTCCCTTTCTATCTCACTCTCTATTTTTCTCTCTTTGTCTCTCTCTCTTACTCTCTTACTCTTTTTCTCTCTCTCGCTCTCTCTTTCACTCTCTCCTTCTCTCTCACACTCTCTTTCTCCCGGTTTTTTCTCTCTTTCTCTCTATCTCATTATTTCTGTTATCTCTACATTTGCTACCATATTTTCCTTTCTCAACATTAGAGTTCTAATAAACATTACAACGTACATGAATATATGGAGGGAATATATGGTCGGCTTGGCACCTGATAATGCTGATTTCTCATTCCTTCTTCAAAATTATTTTATTAAACCTCCTTTACATTGTAATATTCATAGTTTTCCTTTCACACTTTTTTGCCTCCTAATTACTTTATTATTTCATTCTGTTTGTATTTTTCCATTGCCTACTCTATACTTATTTCCTTCCTGTACTTGTACCACATTTTAATCTTACTTCTTTACCACACTCTTACCATTTCGTTTTTCTTATTTCTCCACATATTCCATCCTCCCTCCCTTCGTCCCTTACTTTTCCTTCCTTCCTTCCTTCCTTCCTTGCACACACACACACACACACATATATTTCTCTTAAACCTGCCCAACTTACAGATCTGACCTTTTTCTCTTCTCTTTTTTATCGTTTCTCTTCATCCCCACTCTCGCTTTAGCGCCTTCAGTTTTCTGTCCCCACTCTTCTTTCTATCTCTCTTTAAATTTCAATCCTTTCTTCACTTTCTTTTACATCACTTATTCTCTCCCCCACCCTCACTCAATCAATCCCTCCCACTCTGCCACAACGAGCAAGCCTCATTGTCACTATAATAAAAGGGTTTGAACCAAAACAATACCCTGACGCAAGCACGGTGCCCTATCATCCACTTCCTATAATCATCTGTCTTCTTGAAGGATAACGTAATTAGCAGGATCTCCTAGCCTCCACCAGCCCGCCCTATTTTGCTTGTGAGTGGAATATAGATCGGAGGTTCGCGGATATAATAAGAGGAAGTTTCCTGAGGAGGAAGAAGATGCAAGCAAGGAACGGAAGTTTGGAAAACAAAACGAAAAACGTAAAAGAAGAAGAATAAATGAAAAAAATAAGAGGCTGAGGAAGAAGATGAAAATAAAGAAGCTGATAAGATTAAGATAAATAAGAAGAAGCTTATAAGATGAAGATAAATAAGAAGAATCTGATAAGAGGAAGATAAATAAGAATAATCTGATAAGAGGAAGATAAATAAGAAGAATCAGATAAGATGAAGATAAATAAGAAGAAGTTGATAAGATGAATATAAATAAGAAGAATCCGATAAAAGGAAGATAAATAAGAAGAATCTGATATGAGGAAGATAAATAAGAAGATTAAGATAAGAGGAATATAAATAAGAAGAAGCTGATAAGATGAAGATAAATAATAAGAATCAGATAAGATGAAGATAAATAGGAAGAAACTGATAAGATGAAGATAAATAAGAAGAATCTGATAAGAGGAAGATAAATAAGAAGAAGCTGATAAGAGGAAGATAAATAAGAAGAAGCTGATAAAGAAGAAGATAAAAATGAAGACGTTGATAAGAGGAAGATAAATAAGAAGAAGATGAATAAAGATAAAAATGAAGAACCTGATAAGAAGAAGATAAATAAGAAGATGCTGGCGAAGAAAAGATGAAAAAGAAGAAGCTGATGATGAAGTAGAAGAAGAATACAATATTAAAAAGCGAAGGGCAAAGAGATTAGCAATTGTGGAGGTTTATATTTCCGTAGCAGTGCCAGATCAATGAATGGTAATACCTGTTGCTTAATAATTCGATGAAAACTTGATAAAGATAGAGAAAGACACAAATATAAAATATAGAAAATATTAGATACTGTGTGGGGCCGCGAGTATAGCTATAGTGAATATGTAAAATAAATACTGTATTATGTTTATTATGATAAAGATCATCATCAAGTACCGGGGCTAGTGGCGTAGGTGATCATGTCTCTCCACAACTTTCGATTTCGGCAGCTATTTATCATTTCTGTTGTTGACCTTCTGCTAAGCCATTCTCTTAAGCTGTCTGTTATTTTTTCACGTTGCTTCTCTCTATCTCTTCGTCCCTCAATTTTACAGTTGTTACAATATATTCAAGTTGTTGTCTTCTCATTACATGGCCAAAAAAAAAGATGATTGTCTCTTCCTAACATTGGAAATTAGCTCTCTTTTTGCTTTGACCTCTCTCAGAACATCTTCACACATTTATTCCATCCTCCCTCCCTTCGTTCCTTACTTTTGTTATACAAGAGACGGATGTGGACCAGAGCCCGCAGTTAATGGCAAAACAAAGACCAATCTCTATGACAATGACTGCACACACACAATTGAGAAGTGGAACCAATTCTGTTTACTGGTATATGAACTTTGCCACGTCCCAGAAGACTCACACCATTCGAATTTATTATCGAGCTAGCACTATGATTCGGGTAAAGAATGCCACTCTAAAGGCTTTCTCTGACAGTGGCAGTGTAGTGTTCCAGTATAATGATATATCATAACCAAACATTTCTATGAACACTATTGTAGTCACCACACAAGCGACAATGGCACACATTAAGATTGAGTTCTCATCGACCATTTCGCAGGGTGACAGTGCACTGACGGTGAGTGAGATGTAAACATTTACAGACACCTATTGTCTGGACGGGCATTCTTGGTCGTTTTGTGCAGTGTGTAGTGGGTGCTGCAAAGGCTACAACGTCATCATCGGTACGTGTCACGGCAACTGTTCACATGGGATCTATGGACACGATTGCTCCGGGTCTTGTCTTAGTGTCTGTCCTTTATGTGAGGAAAAATTCGGAAAATGCCTACAATGTAAACATCCTGGCTACACCTGTAATGACACTTGTCCTGATGGTAATTTTGGGTTACAGTGCAAACAGACGTGTTCTGATGGTTGTGACATCATATGTGACCCGGAAAGTACAGACTGTACGTGCAAGGAAACGTACTACGGGTCAGACTGCACTCTCAAATGTCCGGACAACTGTTTCAACGACATCTGTGAACAGTCAACCGGGAACTGTACATGCAAGGGAACGTTCTACGGGTCAGACTGCACTCTCAAATATCCGGACAACTGTTTGAACACGAAACCCGTGAACAGTTAATCGGGGTCTGCATCTCGTATGTCGATGATTCCCACGTCAAGAAGAGTCTGCCGACTACAACAAACCCAAACATATGGATACCTTAACGTGTTTCTGTGCTGCACATGGTTAATTTCTTGGTGTTTTTCCGTGAAGCCATGGCTTATATCTTGATGTGTTTCTGTGCTAACAATGGCTCATATCTTGATGTGTTTCTGTGCTAGCCATGGCTCATATCTTAGCTTGTGTGTGTGTGTGTGTGTGTGTGTGTGCTGGCATGGCTCATATCTTGGTGTGTGTCATGTTAGTCATATCTCATATCTTGGTGTGTCCGTTTTAATCAAGTCTCATATCTTTATGTGTGTATGTGTTTAGTCATATCTTAGTGTGTATATGTGTTAGTCATGTGTCATATCTTTGTGTGTGCATGTTTGGGTTAGTGATATCTCATATCTTTGTGTGCATGTTTATGTTTGTCATATCTAATATCTTTGTGTGTGCATGTCTGTGTATGTCACATCTCATATCCCTGTGTGTGCATGGCTATGTTAGTAACATCTCATATATTTGTGTGTGCATGTCTATGTTGGTCATATCTCATATCTTTGTGTGCATGTCTATGTTAGGCATGTGTCATATCTTTGTGTGTGCATGTCTATGTCAGTCATATCTCATATGTTTATGTGCATATTTATGTTAGTCATGTGTCATATCTTGTTGTGTGTTAGTGTTAGTCATGCCTCGTATCGCTGTTTGCATGTCTGTGTTGGTCATATTTCATATCTTTGTGTGTGCATGTCTGTGTTAGTCACCTCTAGTGACTCGGGCAGATGGTGCTCGTAAACCTGAGAGGGCAGGCCATCTAAGCGCAGAATCCCCCTACAGAAAAGATCATCTGCTGCCTTGCAGGAAGATTGGGGACAATCAAAGGCTAAGAAATGCAAACCCGAATAAAATGTTGGCTGAAATCGGATGCACTGGGCCACTGGCGCAGAACACAGTGCAACGTTTTAAAGGGTGTTCAATCAGAGTGGATCTGGCAGACTCTAATTGTGATGTTCTGTCTGTGGGGGCGATCAACACACTTAGCCTGACAGCTGACTTCATGTGAGAGTCTGGAATCCTACTCTGATTGAGTCCTGATCGCAGAGAGAGAGAGAGAGAGAGAGAGAGATAGAGAGAACCTCTTCATTACTCTTCTTAGCTGTCCATGGTATTCTCAACATTCTTCTGTAAAACGACATTTCTACAGACTCCAGTGATTTTCTTGTCTGTTGTCCTATTGTCCATGACTCGCATCCAAATGTTAAGAATCAGAATATATCTCCCCTGATCCGGTGTATCTCATTTCGCAAAATCCCAGTAACTGTTAACCCATTCTTTTCATTTCTTGTATGATGTTTTCTAGTTTACCCTTCTGCATGAGTGTTCTCACATTCCAAGAATTATCTTTAGAGTTTGTTTAATCTTTATTTTGCTTACAGTAGCTTGATGACGATCGGGTATCACCTGTAGCACATGATAACCCCTACCGAACGAGGGTTTTCCATGGGAATCCCCCTTACCGTTGTCGTCGTACAACAGCAAATAAACAAATACCCTACTCAATACGCATGCAAATTTGGGTGGGGGGGAGGTGAGGGGGGGGGAAGACACATTAGTAGTAGTGGTGGCTGTAAACCCAACCTAAAAGTGCAGGTGCATGCACCGAAAGACAATAGAATTGCACCGATACTGTACGAAACATGCACCAAAATCCATGCAAAAAAAAAAAAAAAATTTTTTTTTGAATTCGCTATTTTTTCGAAATTGATTATTTTTTGGGGGGAAATTTTTTTTTGGTTCGTCAGTTTGCCGAAACGGTCTACTGTGTCTGAGAGATTAACTCAGGTAAATTCAAAAGATCGTGTGCTAATCGGCTTATCGTGCGGGGGTCGTGCGGCTCTCGCGGTGTGTTAGATGAAAATATTTGTGAAAGAGTATTTTAAAAGAGTATATTTGTGAAAGTAAAAATTCAGAATTATTTAAAAAATATGTATTTGTGAAAGTTAAAAACTCAGAATTATAAAAAATAAAAATAGAAATAAAAAAAATAGTCTCCCATCAGGATTCGAACACGGGACTGCGTGACAGGCCAGGCACTTACCACACGGTCCACTTCGTCACTTTGTCGAACGGTCTACTGTATCTGAGAGATTAACTCAGGTAAATTCAAAAGATAGGGGCGTCAAACAGTCCAGTTCAGGATATTTCAGTTAACCAACTCAGGTAAAACCCCGATTGAAAAGAAAACGGACTTATGTTAAAAATCATTTTGGTGGCGTACTCACGCATCGTGGTGTGCGTGAAAGAGTATTTTAAAAGAGTAGTAGTAGTGGTGGCTGTAAACCCACAACCTAAAAGTGCATGTGCATGCACCGAAAGACAATAGAATTGGCACCGATACCGCACGAAACTGGCACCAAAATCCGTGCAAAAGTCCGATAATCGGCTTATTATCTCGGTGGTTGTGACCGGTAATCGGCTTATCTCGTGGTGTGCGTTGGTGCGTGACGATCGGAGGTGTGCGTTGGTGCGTGACGGCGCGTCGCTCGTGGTGTGCGGCTTATCGCGTCGCTAGCTCGCCGGTTATCTCGGGGGGTTCTAAAAGGGGTCAGCGGTTCTAAAAGGGGGATGGCGGTATCTCGCGGGTCGGATGGCGGGTCGTTGCCGGCTATCGTGGCGTGCGGGTGGGGAAAGGGGGTTACCTTTATTGGTCGAGTGTTATCATCATGTGTGGGTATTAGGCGACAGGAGGCGACATGTAAAAAAAAAATGCTGACAAGCAATTATTAGTATCGTTAGCATCATGTACAGGTGTGATTATAGCGATTTTTTTTCTGTACTCTCTCTCTCTCTCTCTCTCTCTCTCTCTCTCTCTCTCTCTATTGCATATCCAAGCTAACTCAAGTCAAATAAAAATCATCACCAAGCCACACAAATTGACACATCACCCTTCATGGCCTATCATCATGTGCCACCCTCAACATCACCCTTCATGGCCTATCATCATGTGCCACCCTCAACACTATCATCATCATCATCATGTGCCACCCTCATACCTTAATGTTCTATCATGTGCCATCTCGCTCTCTCTCTCTCTCTCTCTCTCTCTCTCTCTCTCTCTCTCTCTCACACACACATTCATGGTAAACCAAAACAAAATTCGTTCTATATTTCACAACTTTATTAATACAACAAATATACAACATATATATATATATATATATATATATATATATATATATATTACTGTCCGGTTGTTGATAATTTTAAGCGTCTGGGCGGGCCTCTCGAAGCCGAAGTATCCACGGGGCGAGCAAACGATAAATGGTACGGTCGTTTACGTGCTGTCTCGATGAAAAAGGCATGAGAATTCTGTTAAGTTTCGCACCACGACACTTAAGAAGTATATAATAAACACAATATAGACCGCACGTGTTGCTAAACAAATCTTGCAACACCCGCGGGTTGTAGACGAATGGAACGTGTGAGTTTTGCTCTATAAAGTTTAAAATATCCACGTGTCTGGGAGGCAAACCGTAGGAATCGAAATACTCACATTCGCCGAGTCCGTTGTAAAATAGGGCCACCCAATGCTCACCGGGTTCGTGGGCAGGGTCGGTGTTTATGACAAAGGCCGCGGTCGCCGTTGGGTCGATGCTTGGCGGTAAGTTGTTTCGTGGAATGACACTAACAAGGGAACAACGTCGAACGAAAATATCCGACATCAAAAGGTTGTAAATCTCCCTCGTGTTCATATTCTTCTTCTTCTTTCTCTCTCAAACGGCGAAGTCTGTTAGAATCTGCCTTGTTTTGGACACCTCGAGCACCGAGTCCAACTCGGCGTAGGCGATAACTTGAAGGGGAGTAGTGGTGGGAACGGCAAACTTGAGTTCTATCGACAAGGGTCCGCTTGTGGCTAGCTCAAAATGGTAGCCGTCAAGTAGGCTGGACGAGAGGTCAAAACCAAATAGACAGTATCCGTCCTTGAATTCTCTATAATCAACGTTATTCCCAGCGTCTTTACCAATCAGACCCATGGCCAGATTTGTGCCGAAGAAAGCTCTCGCGTATTGATTTCGTTCAAAGTCCATAGTTAGAGGCTTCCCGAGATACATTTCCCGTCGACCGTCAGGTTCATATAAATCAGACCAAAGTGTTGAAAATTGAACGGGTTAGCTGTATAAACACCATTAAAAGCACTGGCCGTAATCAGACCTATCACTATACGGGTCGGTGTTTGAGACAAAAATAAATTGTCTTGACTGTGGGAAAACATCCCGCTAGCGATGGAAAATGTCTTGATGGTAACCCTCTTGATCGGGTACCGCGCATTCCCGCTCAAGAGAGCCTTTTCGTGGGCCAGAGAAATCGCGGGGTTTAGCTTAGCTTTCCTGACCACGAGCGCGGCGTAGGTGATAACACTCTTATAACCCACAGAGCTATCGTGAGCCGCGAGGCTGAACACATCCTTCGAGGGCGTGAGTTTTATCTTTACGTCGACTCTGTTTAACATGTAACGATCCTGCATAAAGACATCAGAGTGCAAACGACCCATCATTTCAACCTCTTTACTACCCGAAGTCAAATCGCGCCGTGTTTTAAAACCCTCATTTTCTTTCAAATCGTCATGGTGGCCAGCTGTGTCTTTGTAGAACAGAGCGGCCGTCAAGTATCCCGTTTTCGCATCCTCCCCGTAATTTAGCGTGGCCTCAAACACTGCTCTAAAAGGATAGGTATTCTCCGACGGTGTAACCAACGTGTCGTTTAGCGATACGTCGACTTGTGAAAATAGACTGTGAAGATAATTGTTGACCGGTCCTACCTCAGCATCGACTGGTACACTATCACCATTCGGGAGGGTGATCTTGACCCGCAGATGTAAAAACGTGTTGAAAAGATCTAGATACTCCTCGCTGTTTCCAGAAATGAAAAACTCTATCGGTGCGCTATGCGACAAAGCTGCGATAGGACAAATTTCAATAAACTGGCCAGAGTCTAGAGATGTCTGTGTGGGTGGAACGCTAAATAAATCCAAACCAGAGTGAAGACATTCGCACGATTTGGGGTGAATGAGGGACATTATTAGTCGAAAATATCCTTTGCCACCCTCGTCTTCGTCTTCTTCCCGCTGTTGTGCACCGAATGAAGGGGGAACCGTCCAGCTGTCGGTTTTATCCTCTTCGTAACGGGTTCTCCTGATGGAGGTAGCTTCATAAGTCGCTTTCTGCTTTGACGTAAACCACTACCTGATTGGTTGTTATCACGCAGGTGTTCTACGGCCCCGTGTAGCAACCGCTGACCGGCCTCCTTAGCTCGTTCTTTGAAAGCTTCACCGACATTTTTTCCGGCTAATGCGTCCTGTGCGACCTGCAGACCGGTCCCCAAGCCTTCTCTGAGCAAGGCCTTACCGCCGGTTTTTAACCAGGGTAAAATAGCCCTCCCGATTCCACCAAAGAAACTACTGATTCCTCGACCGCTCTGACTTCGACTTCCTATAAACACGGGCATCCCATCGCCCGCCTGACAACAGTAAAAGTCTTCGTATAACTCAACATCTCTATGAAGGGGAGTGTGTTTCACCATTATACCAGCTCGAGATGCTTCTTGACTCGAAAGTGTACCGTTAACACCGATGTCCCGCTGGTGAATGGAATGGTTTTTCCGTGTTCGTTGGCTAAAAGGATCTCGACGGTATCGAAGGAAAATCTACTCAGGGGTAGGTAGTGAGGCTTATCGTAGATCTGAAACACCGAGGTGTGATTTCTATTGAGAACAGGCACGCTCCTGAGGAGAGGCACCATCACATCCCCGACCGGTCTGGGGGAAACGAGATCGCAGTAGACGTAGACATTCTTCGCAACACTTTCCAAGTCCATTACACCCACGCTGAAGATATCGGGAGCCGTGTCTGATATTGAGGTCGTGGGGAAGGCTAACATGTTTTTCAAAGTGTCGCTTATGGTAACACTGACTCCTTTCTCGTAAAGTTTCAAGATGGCTTTATTCACCTCTTTTGCGTAAATGAATCTCATTTTTTTCCCTCCACTCCCCTGTACGACTCATCCTCCGCTTTTATGATCGACGCGTTCAACGCGCCGATGAACGCATCGGGTTTCGTGTATAACCCAGGTTCCAATGTCACGTTGAAATAAAATCTGGCGTCGCAAATATCGTCGTTATCGAGAGATTCGTAGCGAATCCAGACATCACCCTCTATTACATTGAAATAATTTAGCGGAAACTGTATCTCCACCAGTGCGATCTCATACTGCGTCGAAATGTCAATGGTCTGAGGAAGTTTAACGAAAATGTGACCTGGGTTATTATCCTTAAAAAGTTCCATAGATGCATTGCTGGGCAGGGTGACATAAAAACTCATTTTTTTACTCGTTTCACCGTCGCCTCTCCAAGTTTGGATTCGGTAGCATGTAACCCAAACAGCTGCTCAGTAGGGCTATCCACAGTTTTCCCTCCTTCGCGTCTGGCTTTTCGGTGGTCAGATTGAACAGCGAGACCGCTACAACTGTATATATAACTACCACTTGACAAATAAAGACAAGTTCTAAGTAGGGGGATAGTTTCCCAAACGTCGACCCCCACCAGCGTGGTTCGCCGTCTCTCCCGACTCCCGAGTTTACGGCTCGCAAATCGGGCTCTCCACCAAAAGTTACCACTTCTTCTTCATCTTCTTCTCGCATCTCTAGTTTTTGTATCTGACAATGTCCTTGGACGGTATCCAAGTGTTAAATGAGGAATCGTACCCAAACCATTTGACTAAACACTCCTTTCGCCCAAAGGATGTGCGACGCTCGGTTATGACACTCTCGATTCTGTACTCGTGTTTGTCTCCAACTTTTTGAATTTCCGGTGTGTAGAATGACCCCTCTATCTCATCGCCCTTATCGTCTTTCAACACATATGTAACGGGGTTTGTTTCATTTACTCGACTGATGGAAAACAGTTCCTCCGTCCAAGCCGGGGCATAACCCTTTTTAAAATTGGCTCTGCCCAGGACCAGTCTAACTCGATCACCGGGCTTGTACAGGGGTCTTTCAAATTTAAAGTTGCGTTTGCTATTATACAACGTGTTCCATACCTGTTCTTGATTGTCTGCGTTGACGTCGACCGGTGCCATTTTTATACTTCTGTGATACGAATGGTTATAACTTCGAAGTAGGGCGGGGAGGACTCGGACATAAGACAACTTATTGGATTTCGTGAAATATCGCCACATCCGTTGTTTCAGAGTCCTATTAAAGCGTTCCACCACGGCGGCCTTAATATCTTCGTTCTGCGTAGTGAAAAAGTGAACGTTGTTGTCAGCGAGGAATTTCTGAAATGTTCTGTTCAGAAACTCTGACCCCTTATCGGTTTGAAAACTCGCGGGTTTCCCATCGAGAAATATCTTACCGACGGCTTCCACTAAGGATTTCCCCGTTTTGGTTCGTATCGGTACAGACCACGCGAATTTACTGAAAACGTCCACGCAAGAAACCAAATAGGAATATCCATCGTTGTGTTTTTTCAAATGTCTCAAATCGATTAGGTCTGCCTGATATTGCTGTTGGGGGCCACTCGTTATAATGGGACGCCTTTCAAATCTGCGACGAATTGGTTTATGAAGGGTATAGGTATCCTGATGACTCAGCCATTGTTTGATCTTTGCGAGTCCCAGTTTGGTGTTACGATGCAGGGCCGTTGCACCACTATACGCCCCTGGTCGACTAGGGTCAAAGTAACGACGTCTCAATATTTTCTCCACCGTTCCCATTTTGGTGTTGGGATTCCGCTCTTTCTTTTTTTAGGTCTCAGTTTATACGTGGTTACGGGCGGAGTGGTTTCATTACCTACCTTTGGGGTTTCCGCTGGTGGTGGTGGTGGTGGTGTCTTGGTCTGCTCTGGTGATACCTCGATTGCTGGTGGTGGTGGGGAAGGTGTTTTTTCTGTTGCCGTGTTGTGTTGAATGAGATCGACCGAGCCCAATGAGCGTCGTTTATACTGCTCCAATCTAGTTATATATTGATGCAGGGCACGTTGGTACACTCTGGCCTTATCGGCGGGTGCTAAATCATCGCGGAATAGGATACGTTGCATTTCATCATCTAAATCTCTCAAGTTGTCACCGATCGCCTCGGGTGGGGTATACGACGTGGTAGTAGTCTGTTTAAGACCCTCGAGGAATCGAGGATCCATCAAAATCATTTTTTTGGCCATTGTTACGCACCTAGTACTCCACCGAGAATACTTAATATAGGACGGAGCAAAGCACCTATAAACCCACCGGTTTGTAGAATCTCTCTCCGCCGCTTAAGACTCGGTTTCTTTTTAGTGAGAATTCTCAACTTGTTCTTGTGTCGACGTAGCTCGCACTTCTGTCGCTGAGTGAGTCTAACATTACCTTTTAATATGTTATGACAACACTCGCACAAAAAGTTAACGAGTTTGGGAGAGGCTGTTTTTAATATGGCTCTTAAACCGGTCGGCGAGGCGGCGCGCATACATTTCAACATTTCACCGTGCCGTCTAAGTGCTTCATCACACATGATTCTCTACTTTGGCACGTAGACGATTTGTCTCTCCCCCGGGAATATTTTTGTTCTCAACCTAAGATTATCAGGTGTGTCCTGACGAAGATCGACCAGCAAATAACCGTGAGGAGTCGCTGTCGCGTCCTTAAAACTATCTTGGAGGTACCCCACCTGACCCGGGTACATTTGTTTACCCAGATTCATAATTTGACTCCCGTCTCTCGGGTTCTTGAAAAGGACTAAATAGTGCGTATTGAGACTTATGGTTCGATGTTCTTTATTTTTTCCGAATAGATTTTGAACAATGTACATCACACTAATATCTCTGTGATGACTACCTTTGGTGAATAATTTTGTTACCCGCTCGTCCGTCTCAGACATCAAGTCATCGATGACGATCAGTCTTCTCTTCTTACCACCTTCCAATTTATCGACGTCTGGTAGACCCTCGATAAATCTCACTGACCCCATAGTCTCGTATATCGATTGCCATTCCCCATAACACCATATAACTTCCTCCGGTACGGGGACAGCTAGCTCGTGAAGGTTCTGTATAAACTTTTGCACAAATACCGTTTTCCCACACCCGGTATGACCGGCTATCAGAGCTGTGAAGGGATGATTCCATCGGGGATCCATCCTCACAAGTGCTACTAAATTTAGTGATTACGCCCCCGACGAAAAATAACAACGAGTGATTTTAGGTCAGCGCGCGACGTTTCCCCTCTTCAACTAACACCTATTTTTAAAATCCACAACCTATATAAACACTACAGGAGGGGGGGAAGGAGGAGTTTCCTAGTCTCAAGCCGCATTACCTGAGACCGAATTGTTACACGCATCATATTTCCCCACACATCACCCTATTGGGTCAGTTCCAGAGGTCACTGAACATGTCGCAACACGACTGATTACCACGCCTGATGATGTATTGCGTTAGCTGCTATAAATAGACGGTCTTCGACCCGATAAACGTAACGGGTATAAAAACCCCCCAGTCGAGCGGTGTACACGCACACATACATAACCAACGTCTGTTGCCAGGAGGTTTGTGAACGTCTGTTGCCAGGTGGTTTGTTTTTCTTTGAATATGGAGTCGTGTAGCTTGAATACGCCAATTTCGTTTGATGTCAGTGATCAGCGCATATTTATGTCACGTGGAAATGAGACTGTAGTTCGATTGTCTAAAGATGGCGTTAAGGCAGTCTCGGTTTGTGTTTTTCGTAACAGACCATTGATAAATATAAGGACATATAGCGGTGATAGTTTTTTGAAGTTTCCTACCAGAACTGGGATAACACTATCGAGAGAGGAATTTATCACGTTAGTTGTGATGCGAGAGGAAATTTTAACCGCTTATGCTATCCTCAACTACACACCGGCTGTTGTTAACCAGATCAGCTACACACACATGATGATAGAACATTAAGGGATGAGGGTGGCACATGATGATGATGATAGTGTTGAGGGTGGCACATGATGATAGGCCATGAAGGGTGATGTTGAGGGTGGCACATGATGATAGGCCATGAAGGGTGATGTGTCAATTTGTGTGGCTTGGTGATGATTTTTATTTGACTTGAGTTAGCTTGGATATGCAATAGAGAGAGAGAGAGAGAGAGAGAGAGAGAGAGAGAGTAGAGAAAAAAAATCGCTATAATCACACCTGGTACGTGATGCTAACGATACTAATAATTGCTTGTCAGCATTTTTTTTTACATGTCGCCTCCTGTCGCCTAATACCCACACATGATGATAACACTCGACCAATAAAGGCACCCCCCTTTCCCCACCCGCACGCCACGATAGCCGGCAACGACCCGCCATCCGACCCGCGAGATACCGCCATCCCCCTTTTAGAATCGCTGACCCCTTTTAGAACCCCCCGAGATAACCGGCGAGCTAGCGACGCGATAAGCCGCACACCACAAGCGACGCGCCGTCACGCACCAACGCACACCTCCGATCGTCACGCACCAACGCACACCACGAGATAAGCCGATTACCGATCACGACCACCGAGATAATAAGCCGATTATCGGACTTTTGCACGGATTATGGTGCCAGTTTCGTGCGGTATCGTTGCCAATTCTATTGTCTTTCGGTGCATGCACCTGCACTTTTAGGTTGTGGGTTTACAGCCACCACTACTACTACTCACATTAAATAGCCATTTTGGATTTTTGCATGCATACATGACGTGCCAGCAAAGTTACTTTAGTGGTGTCAGCAGGTGTAATTAGTCGTTCGTGTGTGTGTGTGTCAAAATGAAGTGACATTTATTGTAATTGTGACAATTTATCGCGTTTGGAGGAATGCTTTCCTTGGTGCTAGTGACATATGGACGAGATACACAGTGTGAGAGTTATTTTTAGGGAGACAAGAGCAAATATCAAATATATAAAATATTATATACAGTGCGGGGCCGCGAGCAGAGGGCAAGAGAACATGTAAAATATAAACACAGAGTGGTATTAAACAATTAAACTAATAGAGAGACGAGACCAAATTGCGACGTTTCGGCAAAAGCCATCATCAGAGACAAAACAAAATATATACATTGTCGAATAAAGTTGGAGAAGTGAGTGGGAGAAGGCATATATTGGAAGTAAGTCCGGCTTATTGCAGGAGCTACTGAGTTAAGTGCTCTGTGCACACCGTGAGCTGTGCGTTTCATCTGTTTTGATCATGTTTCGATATTCCGATTGTTTACGATGAATGATGATATCGTATGATGGAGAACAGATGGATGTGTTCACTTTCTGTGTGGTTACACCTTATGTCTTTTGGTGTGTGCTGAGTCTGCTATGATGGGGATTACAGCTACCTTTCTTTGTTTGGGAGATGAAATAGTAATTCGGATGATTACACTGGCACGGGCAATTGAGCAATTATGGGTTTTAATTCGATTGCAGTGATACCGGGGCTTTCCATAACCATAACCATATATTTGAAGTAAGACAAGTGACGGAGAATAATGACAAGGGAAAAACAATAGGTAACAGCAGTGTTTTAATAGAGATAAGCACAGATATCAAGTATAATAAATGTTATATAAAATGTTATATAAAATGCGGGTCGTGAGTAGAACTACACAGAACATATAAAATAAAAACAGAATTGGTAACAGCAGCTAAACTATAGCTGAGACGCGACAAACAATGAGGTATTGTCATGGCTTCACTACATAACCTGTTTTTCTTATTTTTTTTTATTGACATTAGAACTATAGATTTTTTTTTTTTAAAGACGGCCTGGAGTAGTGCTGAAGATATTACTTAAACGTTGTGGATGGCCAAGAACAGATCAACACAGGGATCTCTGTCTGTACGTCAGAATCAAGGCTTGACCGAGATTGGTTGCACCTTGTGAGCAGTGCTTGGTTATTGATTTTACGTCGGTACTTGGCGGTGCGTTCAAATTGTGAATTTAATTTCACTTGATGAAATGGTTTCAATGACCATTGTTGTCAACTGTTCTGTATGGACACATTTTTCACTTAAATGTTGTTCACTTATTAAATATTTTCATTAATTAAAACCAGTTTTCAACAAGTACAAGCTACTTTGTTATTTAACTCTTTCAGTATGTAGGTTTTTATCAATTCAAAAAAGATATTTCAGAAACATTTTTTCCATGGTTTTAAATATCAATCTACATGCTTATATTTATCTAACACTTACCATATTATATATACATTTTTAGATAATTGAACAAGGAATTATATTTCAATACCAAGATGATACAAAATACGCAAAAAGAATATGGTTTGATGACAGGTTACACTAATCAAATTGAGAGTGACGCACTGTGCGGCTAAACGTACGTGACCTAAATTGACACAATTCATGGTGCGTCGAAACGTACGGAAAGAGTTAAAAGATGTCTTGAGGAAATTCTTGGTGCAAAGTTAGAAGAAAAATTATCTGAGGTGAGAAATCTGAAGTAGATGGTCGATTTTGCAGTTATTTGAAACCATTTCTACTCGTTTAAAAAGTGCAATGTTATTGAAGCTTAATTCACACTGGGAATGGTGTTTTACTTTGTTTAATATCATCAACCAAAAAACCAACCTCCAAAAAAATTAGGAAGATAGTGTGTAATCCATTTTTAACAATAGAAACAAGAAAAAGAGTTCTTAAATGTTATGTAGAGCCACTCTTAATATATGGGCATGAATCATGGACAATAGGACAACATACAAGAAATCACGGGAGTCTGTAGAAATGTGGTTTTACAGAAGAATGTTGAGAATACCATGGACAGCTAAGAAGAGCAATGGGAATGTTACAAAAGAGGCCAAAGTAAAAAGAGTGCTAATTTCCAATATTAGGAAGAAACAATCATTCTTTTTTGAGTATGAAAAGATAGTGAACAGTTGGAATATATTGTAACAACTGAGAAAGTTGAGGGACGTAGAGATAGAGGAAAGCAACAAGAAAAGATACCAGACAGCTTAAGAGAATGGTTTGGCAAGAGGTCAACAATAGAAATGATAAAAAACTGTTGTGATCGAAAGTTTTGGAGATACATGATCACTTACGCCAGCGACATGGTTCTTGATAATGATGAATATCACCAACACACGATTTTGAGACTGCTAGTGCCATCTTCAAAACCAAAGCTTTACTCTTTTCCAAACAATGTTGATACTGAAGTCTAAATACATTTGTTCTTCAACTGTTATATGTTCAGCTCTAGACTCAGTTTCAATATGGGCCCCAGGATTTTGCACTCTCGTGAAAGTGCCCTAAACGCGGTATCTAGTGTGCGAATGAGATGGAGCCTACAAAAGAAACCTAAATGGGAATTATTGACCTTTGATGTGACTCAACATAAAATCAAAACGGGTGAAGTGTCCCCGATAGTTTTTAAAAAAAGTTTGGCAATGTAATAAGGTAGTAGATATGGAGATTAGCTCGCACCGGAAATAAGTACTTATGTGGAGAGTTGTCTAGTACAAAGCCTCCAGGTCAAAATTAATTGAAGACAAAAGTTAGTGCTTAACGAGAGCTTCATCAGCTACCATTAAAATAGTTCATAACAACCGATGGTGTAAAATCATCATCATTGAGTGCCGTCTCCGCATCGAAGGTTGGCTACCATGGAGCGCCATTCCACTCTGTCTCTTGCTTTGATGGTGCAGATTGCCATAGGCTGACTTGTCCATCTTTTGATGTTACTCGTCCATGTTAGTCTTGGTCTGCCTCTGACTCTTTTACCTTGTTTTTTCCCTTCTAATATTATTTTTATTAGACTGTTGTGTCTTTTAACATGACCAAAAAATATTTCATTTGTCTTGCTCTAATTGTGTTTAGTAATTCTTTCTTCATTTTTAGTTGTTTTAAAACGTCCTCGTTTGTTTTCTTTTCTTTCCATCCAATTCTACCTATTCTTCTATAAATCCACATTTCAAAGGCCTCAATTTTCTGTTCTGTTTTCTGGTCTAATGTCCATGTTTCTGCACCATACAGGAATATTGAGAAGATGTAACACTTTGCTATTCTTAGTTTTAGCCCTGGTGTTATTTGTTTTGATGTTAGTATATTTTTCATGGCATTGAAATTACTTTTTGCCATTCCTATTCTTTTATTTATTTAAGTTGTACATTTTCCATCACTGGTTATAGTATGTCCCTGGTAGTTGTAGCTCTCGACTATCTCTAGATGTATTCCTTCAACTTTGATATTTAATTGTAGGTCTTGTAAATTTTCTTTGGTTATGATCATAGTTTTAGTCTTTTTGATATTCATATCTAGTCCATATGTTTTGCTTGTCATGTTTATTACATTAAGTAATTGTTGTAGATCTTTAGGATTTTCTGCTAGTAGTACAGTATCATCAGCATATCTTAGGTTATTGATTATCTTCCCATTAATGTTAAGGCCTGGCATCTCATTGATGTGTTTAAAGATTTGCTAAGTGTATAAATTGAACAAGCTTGGTGATAGGATGCATTCTTATCTTACTCCTCTTTTTATATCAATGGGTGTGGAGTTCTCCTTGTTATATTTTATTATTGCTCTTTGCTCCCAGTACAAATTACATATCAGTCGTATGTCTGTGTCATCCAGATTTATATCTTTTAGGCAGTCTATAAGTTGCTCATGATGTATTCTATCAAATGGTTTGGTGCAGTCTATGAAGCAGGCATATATTGGTTTGTTTACTTCTGTGTACTTTTCAATCATTGTGCTCATGCTGAATATGGCTTCTTTTGTTCCACTGTTTTTCCTGAATCCGAATTGCTGCTCATCTAATTCATTATTAATTTTATTCTGAATCCTTCCTTGTATAACTTTTAGTAAAATTTTGGTTACCTGGCTAATTAGGCTTATTGTTCTAAAATCGCTGCATTCAAATGCACCATTCTTTTTTAGCAATGCTATAAAAGTTGATGATTTTAGTTACTTTGGTATGTATCCTGTACGGTATATGTCATTGCATATGTCTGTGATCACTTCAATGCCAAATCTTCTAGTGCCTGTATCATCTCTATCTGTATATTGTCAGGCCCTGCTGCTTTAGCCTTTTTCATTGTTTTTATAGCTTTTTCTACTTCAGATTTAAGGATTTTATAATATATAGCTGGATGTACATTTTATAAATGGTTTTTTGTCCCTTTCGTCATGAAATAATTCTGTTACGTATTCCTGCCATCTACCGAGTATATCTTTGTTGTCTGTTAGCATTCTTCCTATTTTGTTTGCAATACATCCGTTTCCTGCAGCTTTTTTGTCTTTATTAGTCATTATTTTTATTTCTGTGTGCATTCCTCTTAAACTTTGTTTACTTTCCATAGTTTCGATTTCTAGACATCTTTGGTTGAGCCAGTCTTCTTTTGCCTTTTTGCACATTTTTCGTATTTCATTATCAATTTCCTTGTATTTGGCAGCGTTCTTCGCTTGTCTTCTCTCTTTCATTTTTTCCAAAATGTTGTCAGTTATCCATTTTTTTTTTGTTACTTTCCTTTTTGGGTAAGGTGATGCAGGATTCTTGTATGCTGTTTTTTATGCATTGCCATTTGGTTGTGATTTTTTCTTCAGGATTTTCTCTTCTGTACTGCTCAATCCCTTCTTCTAGCAGCCTCTGATATGTGTTCTTTACTTGTACAGTATAAGTTTCTTTCACATCTTTCTGATTTAAAGCTGTTGTATCTATTGCTGTTGCAGAATTAGTATTTTGTTTATTTCTCTTTAGTTTGATTTTCATTTTAATCATTACAGGATTGTGGTCTGAATTAATATCTGCTCCTGGATAGGTTTTGGCTTTCTCGACGCTGTTCCGGAACCTGTCTGTTATCATTATATAATCTATTTGATTCCTCTTCCTATCTCCAGGGCTTTTCCATGTGTATAATTTCCTTTTCTCTTGCTCGAAGTAGGTGTTACATATTATTAGCCTGTTTTCTTCACAAAATTGAATTAATCTTTCTCCTCTGTCATTTCTTTTTCCTAACCAATGATTTCCTATAATAGTCTTATATCTGCCTTTTCCCACTTTTGCGTTCATGTCACCCATTACAATCACGATGTCTGAAGATTTCACTTGCTTCATGACTGTATTTAGATCTTCATAGTATGCTTCTATTTGTTCATCTGTATAGTCTTCAGTAGGTGCGTATGTCTATATTATTGCTATGTCAAATGGCTTTGCCTTCATTTTTATTAATATAATCCTATCATTGTATGTCACTTGAGTATTTATATATTTTTGTAGTTCTCGTTTTATTAGTAGGCTATGCCTACCCTTCTTTGGTGTTCTGTAGTGTTACCTGAGTATATAAATGTATATTTATCGTCTTGTATGTATCCACTTTCCTTCCATCTTGTTTCTGCTATGGTGTAAAAGAAAAAGGAAAAAAAAGAATTGTAATTTCTTACTAACCAAATTATACATTCTCTACTTTGTTGTTGCATTTTAATTAATTACATTTTGACAACTATAATTTCCTTCGTTCATTTAAAGAGCAAGAAAGTTAAAAAAAATTATAACTGTTACAAATGGTGAATTAATGAAACAATACTTCTCGGAAATACTTTACAGTTCAAAGATTTTATATATATATATATATATGTATATAGTAGTCTCTCGAACATCCGGTAGTGGACTGTACGAGAGAACTTCGTAAAAAAAACATAATAAATTAACAAAAAAAAACTGCTCTATTTTAAAATAAATTTATCAAAATGAAACAAATCGATGAGCTCCCCTTGATTACATAGAACACCAAAAAGGCAGTATCTACGCGGAAAAATTAATCCCGAGAAATCTAAGCAACACGAAACGGTGAAAGGCCATTGAAAAGACGAAACAGTTGAGTTGATTTCATCCAGTGATACATTAACAAAGCGCTAATGTTTTTAGTCTATACATACTCTTTACGTTTCCTATATATAATGGTTTAACGGAGATTTTTTAATCCTGGATTTCCCATTTCTCACTCTTTCTGGATTTTTGAATCTACAATGTATATATATATAGTAACACGTATGAAAAAGCCGCGGTGACTTAGTAGTTATATGTCTAAGACGAACAAATATTTATATATAGTCATGGTTATTCTAAGACTCCATACAAACAATCACTGCGATCTAACAGATAGTTTTCACGCAAATTGAAAGCAAATCTGCTCATAAATTTATGAACAGATTATAGTATTAACGTGTACTAATTACAAGGGGCTGGGCGTAATTCCCAAATAAGGCAACACTTTTTTTCTGGAACGATACTGCTTCTGAGTTCACTATCCTCTGAAAATGGGTACTAGAGATTTTCTCTGGGAAGTAGGGCGGCCTGATATGATATCGACCACATGAGTAAGAAATGTACCGAAAACTATACCAAAAACATGGACACTCATATTCCCTATGAGCGCCGCTAGATCCTCACTAACCTAAAGCTTATGGAACAATCCTGTATTAGCGTAGACGATCACGCGTTCACGATCAAGCTTGCAGAAAAAACGACAGAACACGATCAAAACGTATACATAGCCTTCATTGACCAGGAAAAAGTATTCGACAGAGTAAACAGAGAACAACTGTGGGAGATACTAACAACATACGGAGTAAGCCAACATCTAACCAACCTTATTAAAAGCCTCTACGTCAACAGCAGCTGCAGGGTCAGAACAGCACCAGGTTACACAGACCACTTCGAAGTTAGATCAGGCGTAAGACAGGGGTGCGTACTATCCCCCCCCCCTACTGTTTATTACATACATGGACCATATATGCAAGCTTGCCAACCCATCAGAGACAGAGGAGATCAACGAGCTTCTATTTACAGACGATCAGGCACTAATACATGAAACAATAGAAGACCTACAAGAACACTTAAACAAACTCAACAGCTCAGGCACAAAATACAACATGAAAATCAACATCAACAAAACAGAAGTCATGAATGTCGCCAAAAATAAACAGAACATCAACATAACTATAGAAGGCAGACAACTAAAACAAGTAGAGGAATTCAAATACCTAGGAAGTCTAATGACAAACGATAATTCTCAAACAGGAGAGATAGAATCAAGATGCAACAAAGCTTGTCAAATCATTGGACAGTTATCACTACTATTATCCAACAAGGAAATTACTCTGGAGGCATGGAAACTGCTTTCCATGCCATGACACAAGCTATCCAGTATTTTCTCTCTTTGTCGCCCGCGATCTCTCTTTCCTTTTATTTAGCAGTTATATAGTATAGAGTATAGTTATATAGTATAAAGTATTCCAACTTTGCTCTTCTCGTGATGTGCCCGAAAAATGTTGACTGTTTCTTTCAGATGTTTTTTAGGAGCTGCCTTTTTGTGTTGGCCTCTTTGAGAACTTCATCATTGGTCTTTTTAGCTGTCTAGGGAACTTTCAACATTCTTCTGAGAAATCCCATCTCTGTGGCCTCTAATCGTCTTTTCATTTGTTTGTCTACTGTCCATGATTCGCTTCCGTAGGTCAGAATTGGTTCTATATAGCACCGTTGAACTCTCTTTCTCATTTCTATTGACATAGATTTGTTGCATAAGATATTTTTCATTTTCTGAAATGCTATTTTGGTTATAGCCTGAGCTATTCTGCTTTTTATTTTCGTGGTGCATCTTCCATCTGATGTTATTATCGTGCCCAAGTATTTGAAACGTTGTACTTGTTTCAGATTTGTCTCGTTTATTTTTATGCTGCATGTTGGTGATGATTGTTTCTTCGATATGACCATTACTTCTGTTTTCTTACTATTCAGACTGAGACCTTTCTTGATGCTTTCTTTTACTATTATGTCTATCATTTCTTGTAGTTCATTCTCTGTCTCTGCTATTAAGAATGTGTCATCTGCATATCGCAAATTATTTATATTGTGACCGGTGACTTCAATTCCTTTTTTGTCTACTATTGATCTCATAATATGTTCACTGTAAAGTGAAAACAAATCCGGCGACAGAACACAGCCTTGTCTGACTCCTTGTTTTATAAATTGAAATTGTCCTGTTTGGTTGTTAATTCGTATAGCTGCTGTTTGTTGCCAGTACATGTTTTTTTTATGATTCGCAAATCCTTGCCATCACTACTTAATACTACTATAATCACTACTTCTCTCTATATTTTGGTTGTAATCACTATTTCTCTCTATATTTTGGTTATAATCTCTACTTCTCTCTTTATTTTGGCTATAATCACTATTTCTCTCTGTATTTTGCTATGATCACTACTTCTCTCTGTATTTTGGCTATGATCACTACTTCTCTCTATATTTTGGCTATGATCACTACTTCTCTCTGTATTTTAGCTATGATCACTACTTCTCTCTGTATTTTGGCTACGATCACTACTTCTCTCTGTGTTTTGGCTATGATCACTACTTCTCTCTGTATTTTGGCTATGATCACTACTTCTCTCTGTATTTTGGCTATGATCACTACTTCTCTCTGTATTTTGGCTATGATCACTACTTCTCTCTGTATTTTGATTATGATCACTACTTATCTCTGTATTTTAGCTAAGATAACTACTTTTCTCTGTATTTTGGCTAAGATAACTACTTCTCTATGTATTTTGGCTATGATCACTACTTCTCGCTGTATTTTGGCTATGATCACTACTTCTCTATATTTTTGCTATGATCACTACTTCTCTGTATTTGGGCTATGATCACTATTTCTTTCTATTTTAGCTATGATCACTACTTCTCTCTGTATTTTGGCTATAATCACTAGTTCTCTCTGTATTTTGGCTATGATCACTAGTTCTCTCTGTATTTTGGTAATGATCACTACTTCTCTGTATTTTGGCTATAATCACTACTTCTCTCTGTATTTTGGCTAAGATAACTATCTCTCTCTGTATTTTGGCTAAGGTAACTACTTCTCTCTATATGTTGGCTATAATCACCACTTCTCTCTATATTTTTGCTATTATCACTACTTCTCTCTGTATTTTGGCTATGATCACTACTTCTCTCTGCATTTTGGCTATAATCACTAATTTTCTATATTTTGGCTATAATCACTACTTCTCATTATATTTTGGCTACAGTCACTACTTCTCTCTTTATTTTGGCTATGCTCAATACTTCTCTATGTATTTTGGCTATGATCACTACTTCTCACTGCATTTTCGCTATGATCACTGCTTTTCTAGATTTTGGCTAAGATCACTACTTCTCTCTGCCATCATCATCATCATCATCTTCTCTCTGTATTTTGACTATAATCACTATTTCTCTCTGTAGTTTGACTATGATCACTGCTTTTCTATAATTTGGCTATAATCACTACTTCTATCTGTATTTTGGCTATGATCACTACTTCTCTCTGTATTTTGGCTATTATCACCACTTCTTTGTATTTTGACTATGATCACTACTTCCCTCTATATTTTGACTATGATCACTGCTTCTCTCTATTTTTTGGCTATGATCACTACTTCTCTCTATGTTTTGGCTATGATCCCTACTTCTCTCTGCATTTTGGCTATGATCACTACTTCTCTATATTTTGGCTATGATCACTACTTCTCTATATTTTGGCTATGATCACTACTTCCCTCTATATTTTGACTATGATCACTGCTTCTCTCTAATTTTTGGCTATGATCACTACTTCTCTCTATGTTTTGGCTATGATCCCTACTTCTCTCTGCATTTTGGCTATGATCACTACTTCTCTATATTTTGGCTATGATCACTACTTCTCTATATTTTGGCTATGATCACTACTTCTCTATATTTTGGCTATGATCACTACTTCTCTATATTTTGGCTATGATCACTACTTCTCTCTGTATTTTGGCTATTATCACCACTTCTTTGTATTTTGACTATGATCACTACTTCCCTCTATATTTTGACTATGATCACTGCTTCTCTCTATTTTTTGGCTATGATCACTACTTCTCTCTATGTTTTGGCTATGATCCCTACTTCTCTCTGCATTTTGGCTATGATCACTACTTCTCTATATTTTGGCTATGATCACTACTTCTCTATATTTTGGCTATGATCACTACTTCTCTATATTTTGGCTATGATCACTACTTCTCTATATTTTGGCTATGATCACTACTTCTCTGTATTTTGGCTATGACCTGTGTTAATAAACCAAGTATATAATTATTCTATCACGGTGAGAAATAATGGCTAACAACACAATGAATGTCTATAACCGAGGAAGCTATATACAGTCCGATTTTAATTATCAACATCATGAATTTAGATAATTCTCAAACAGCAGAGACAGAATCAAGATACAACAAAGCTTGCTAAATCATTGCACAGTTATCACCAATATTGTTCAACAAGGAAATAACTCTGGAGGCAAAACGAGCACTATACAATACAATCTTCATCCCAACGTTGTGCTACCAATGCCAGACCTGGACAATAGATGCAAGAACAATAAGAAAAGTAACCTCTACAGAGATGAAATGTGTTAGACGAATGAAAGGAAACAGTCTGAGAGACAAGATCAGAAATGAATAACTGAGAAAAAAGCTAGGAATAGCCTCCGCCATATAATGTATAAGGAAACAACAGATATAATGGTTTGGCCACGTGACAAGTCAGAGAGAACAAAACACAACACAACGAGCCTTCAACTAACGTTGTGAGAACACCAGACCCAAGGGTCGAGAACGAAAAAGATGGGTCGATGGAATTTTAGAAGCACTAGGAAACATAACAGCAGCAGAGGCGAACAGAAGAGCAAAAGATAGCAAATTGTATCTCCCCTCGACGCTGAAAGGCAGATGAGGAAAGAAGAAGAAGATGGATTTAGATTGAAGCGTGGCAAGAGTAGGAGAAGTGTGTGACATAAAAGAGAACGAATATTTTTTATCATTAAATAATGGTAACTATCACCATGTATACCCATATCCATCAGTCTACATTCTGAACGCCATTATACATTTCCAGCATGCTTTTGTGTTAATTTTGTTTAACTAGAAGCATATTCCTGTGTTACATAAGAATCCACGTGTGGCTACCAGGGCTCCCACGGTGAGGGGAGAAATTAATAGAGCCACAGTTACCTGCCACGCATGTTGTAAGAGGAGACTAAGGAGATTCGGAATCGTCGCATGTACAGTTTAGTAGGACGCGCACGGAGCGACTTTGTGAACGGAAATTACCGATGCGTTTTGGAAAATGCTGTCACAAGGGGTGGAGCGGATATGGGCAATTCTTGACTGCAATAAAACTTTCCATAGATAGAATAGAATAGATGAGAATAGAATAGATGATAATAGAATAGATGACAATAATTAAATAAGAAGAAAAAAAATAGAAGAAAAAGACAATAACAACTCGAGTGTGGATTCTAGAGAAATGAGTATTAGTTCCCAAATTGTTCTTGATATCCTGCCCATTTGTGGCTAATATTGTAATATTGTGGCTAATAAGAACTAGGCCGAGCAGTTTTTCTTTCTTGGAAATGAAATCTCAAGTATTTTTTAAGGCTACATGAACATATAATCTGATTGGCTAGTGGAATGGACTCACCGACTTGTTGGTCCTTTGTTGACCAGTTCATTAATCATTGTTCATGCAGGCGACGGTTTTAACCATTACATGCTGGTGTTAGACTATTTTATTTATGAAGCCCAGAGAGAAAAAAAGGTAGGCTCGAGGAAAACAACAAACAAAACTCTAAAAGCGTGACGTATTTTAAAAAACCACTATCTTTACTGCATTTTCCAATAACTGGAGTCTTGCGGGGGTAGAGGGGGAGGGGTGTAGGACGGGATAATAAAGGCTGCTTATCCAGTGCAGTCGACGCGAGATGTTCGGGTCTGAGTTTTTATTTCAGCTCTATTAGATATACATTTGACCCTAGCGGGATTCGAACCCGAGTTCTACTCGTTTGGAGCCTGACAAGTTAATGATTTGGCCACTCGCTCTCCTTTAAGCTTGAAAGGACTGACGGATATCTACCCAAAACTGACCCTGATAACAAATCTGAAAGTGTCCGATAGTTGGGGGGTTTTCTGGGGTTCCCCTTTCTGCTCTCATGGATATATATATATATATATACCAGGCTATGAGCTGGTAGTTTATTCTGATAATATTTCCAGTCATGAAGTTTTGCGAGCACATCATCACAGGTACAACAACAGTTCATCTGATAACACCGTTGAAATAGAGACAGCAACATCTGAAAACACCGTTGAAATAGAGACAGCAACGTATGACAACACCTTTGAAATAGACACAGCAACGTCTGACAACACCGTTGAAATAGAGACAGCAACGTCTGACAACACCGTTGAAATAGAGACAGCAACATCTGACAACACTGTTGAAATAGACACAGCAACGTCTGACAACACCGTTGAAATAGACACAGCTACATCTGACAATACCGTTGAAATAGACACAGCTACATCTGACAACACCGTTGAAGTAGACACAGCTACATCTGACAGCACCGTTGAAATAGACACAGCTACATCTGACCATACCATTGAAATAGACACAGCTACGTCTGACAACACCGTTGAAATAGACACAGCTACATCTGACAACACCGTTGAAATAGACACAGCAACGTCTGACAACACCGTTGAAATAGAGACAGCAACATCTGACAACACTGGTGAAATAGACACAGCAACGTCTGACAACACCGTTGAAATAGGCACAGCTACATCTGACAACACCGTTGAAATAGACACAGCAACGTCTGATAACACCGTTGAAATAGACACAGCAACGTCTGATAACACCTTTGAACTAGTCACTGCTACATCTGACAACACCGTTGAACTAGACACATCTACATCTGACAGCACCGTTGAACTATTTACGGCTACATCTGAAAACACCATTGAACTAGACACAGCAACGTCTGACAACACCGTTGAAATAGACACGGCTACATCTGACAACATCATTGAACTAGACACAGCAACATCTAATAACAGCAGTGAACTAGACACAGAAACATCTGACAACACCGTTGAACTAGACACGGCTACATCTGACAACATCATTGAACTAGACACAGCAACATCTGATAAAACCAGTGAACTAGACACAGCTACATCTGATAACACCAGTGAATTAGACACAGAAACATCTGATATCACGAGTGAACTAGACATAGATACATCTGAAAACACAGTTGAACTAGACACATCTCCATCTGATAACACCATTGAACTAGACACGGCTACATCTGATAACACCGTTGAACTAGACACAGCAACGTCTGACAACACAGTTGAACTAGGCACACACGGCTACATCTGACAACACCGTTGAACTAGACACGGCTACATCTGACAATACCGTTGAACTAAACACGGCGACATCTGACGACACCGTTGAAATAGACACAGCTACAAATGTCATTATTTGTTTTTTTTTTTTTCTGTTCACTCACCTTTTCCCAATCTGTTATATATAATGTATAGAAATAATTGCAGACCGCAATCTTTGGAAACACACCATAAAGCTCCAACCCAAACAAGAAGCAGACAGATTCATAGAAAAAGAGAATACACGGCCAAACAAAAATATTTAAAGAATAACATTTCTAGGGGCGTTGCAAAATTCATATTCAACTATGACTGACGGAGGCTACTACTACTGATATATAAACTATAATGTATAACAACACTGGAAGGGCTTCACATTTTATTGTTTTCGTAATTAGTGTTATGTTTTTCTGCACAATATAGAAGCGCTGAGTAGGTGTATCATTGTAATATTCATTTTAATATTAACCAATTACAAAAAATTATGAATTTTTTTTACAGTGAAAAAGAACACTTTCTGCAACGTTCTGTACTAGTCTGTCCAGAATTTGAACTGAGACTGTTCATCCTGAAATGACCAAATATATTTGAATTGCTTAGCCGGCGAGAGAAGTCATTAACTTATCTCCAACTCGCAAATGAAATGTCAAAAATGGCCACGTCTGCTAACACAATTTGTTGTAAAATAGAAGATTCTCGTCCACATCTCCTCCTTGTCCATTCTCGTCACGAAAAAAAGCGTCTGCCCTCAATCATCGAACTAACGCATTTTTAGGACAAATTTATGCAGCTGTCTTACAGCAAAACAAATGGTTCTCCAGGTCTTACTCAAGGGCTCTTTATCGATAGTTTCTTAGTACCCAACAAAGCAATTTAATATACTGGAGTCAGAGGTTGCTGCATTATGATTGGATGGAGGGTGGATACGATTGGGTAATTGAGGACGGGTGTGTTTTTTTAATAACAAAAGGGGCGTTAAAAGAATGGAAATTGGCTTGTCATTATAAGTGCACACGTTCACTATACAGACAGGACGAATGAAAAATGTGACAACAATTCAATGAGTAGCCACACAAAATACAAAGACGTGAACATTTCTTCTCCTTGTACTTCTGCTTCCGTGTCTTCTCAGTCTATTGTTCCCCTGTCTTCTCAGTCTATTGTTCCCCTGTCTTCTCAGTCTATTGTTCCCCTGTCTTCTCAGTCTATTGTTCCCCTGTCTTCTACTACTCCACTGTCTTCTTTTTCCGCTTCCCTGTCTTCTTCTTCGTCTCCTCCCCTGTCTTCTCCTCCTCTCTTGTCTAAATTGTGTCCTTCTTCTTCTTCATCTTCTTCTACTTATCCTCCTCATCTCCTGTATTTTTCTTCTTCTCCTCCTCCTCCTCTCAAGTCTTCTTTTTTCTTCTTTTCGGTTGTCTTCTTTAACCCTTCCACTTTCTTCTTCTGTTTCTTCTTCCTCTTCTACTTCTTCTCCTCCTTCTCCTGTCTTCATTTTCATCATCTTCTTCTCCTTCTTTTTCTTATTCGTCTTCTTCTACTTCTTCATCTTCTTCTTCTACTTCTTCTACTTCTTCTTTTTTCTTCTACTACTACTTCTTCTTCTTTTCCTCCTCCTCCTCCCACGTCTACTTCTGCTCCTAAAGCCCTGTCTACTCCTCCTCCTCCTCCCACGTCTACTTCTACTCCTCAAGCCCTGTCTTCTTCTCCTCCTCCCCTTCATCTTCTTCTCCTCCACCCCTTCCATCTTCTTCTTCTCCTCCTCCCTTTTCTTCTCCTCCTCCCCTTCCATTTTCTTCTTCTCCTCCCCTTCCATCTTCTTCTTCTCCTCCTCCCCTGTCTTCTCCTCCTCCCCTGTCTTCTCCTCCTCCCCTTCCATCTTATTCTCCTCCTCCCCTGTCTTCTCCTCCTCCCCTTCCATCTTCTTCTCCTCCTCCCCTGTCTTCTCCTCCTCCCCTTCCATTTTCTTCTTCTCCTCCCCTTCCATCTTCTTCTCCTCCTCCCCTGTCTTCTTCTCTTCCCCTTCCATCTTCTTCTCCTCCTCCCCTGTCTTCTCCTCCTCCCCTTCCATCTGCTTCTCCTCCTCCCCTGTCTTCTCCTCCTCCCCTTCCATTTTCTTCTCCTCCTCCCCTCCATCTTCTTCTCCTCCTGCCCTGTCTTCTCCTCCTCCCCTTCCATCTTCTTCTCCTCCTCCCCTTCCATCTTCTTCTTCTCCTCATCCCTTTTCTTCTCCTCTTCCCCTTCCATTTTCTTCTCCTCCTCCCCTTCCATCTTCTTCTTCTCCTCCTCCCCTTCCATCTTCTTCTTCTCCTCCTCCCCTTCCATCTTCTTCTTCTCCTCCTCCCCTTCCATCTTCTTCTCCTCCTCCCCTTCCATCTCCTTCTTCTCCTCCTCCCCTTCCATCTTCTTCTTCTCCTCCTCCCCTGTCTTCTCCTCCTCCCCTTCCATCTTCTTCTTCTCCTCCTCCCCTTCCATCTTCTTCTTCTCCTCTTCCCCTTCCATTTTCTTCTCCTCCTCCCCTTCCATCTTTTTCTTCTCCTCCTCCCCTGTCTTCTCCTCCTCCCCTTCCATCTTCTTCTTCTCCTCCTCCCCTGTCTTCTCCTCCTCCCCTTCCATCTTCTTCTCCTCCTCCTCCCCTGTCTTCTCCTCCTCCCCTTCCATCTTCGTCTCCTCCTCCCCTTCCATCTTCTTCTCCTCCTCCCCTTCCATCTTATTCTCCTCCTACCATGTCTTCTTTTTCTCCTCCTCCTCTGTCTTCCTTTCCTCTTCCGCTCCAGTCTTCTGTTTCTTCTCCCCCTCCCTTGTCTTTGTCCTCTTCTTTTCCTCCCCTGTCCTTTTCTCCTCATGCCCAGTCTTTTTCTTCTTCTTCTTATTCCCTTGTCTTCTTGATGTTCTCCTCCTTCCCTGTCTTCTCCACCTTTCCTGCCCTCTTGTTCTTCTTCTCCTCCTCCCTTGTCTCTTTCATTTCCTCCTCCACTGCCTTCTTTTTTCCTCCCTCTGTCTTCATCTCCTCTTCTCCTGTCTTTTTCTTCTCCTCCTCCTCCCCTGTCTTCTTTTTCTTCTCCTCCTCCTCCCCTGTCTTCTTTTTCTTCGTCTTCTCCTTCCCTGTCTTCTTCAACCCTTTCACTTTCTTCTTCCTCTTCTCATCCTCCTCCCCTGTCTTATTCTTCTGCTCCTCATCTGTCTTCTACTCCCCCATCCGCTGTCTTCTTCTTCTCCTCCCCTGTCTTTGTGTTCTTCTCCCCCTACACTGTCTTTTTATCCTCCTCTTCTTCCCATGTTTTCTTCTTCTTCTCCTCCTACCTTGTCTTCTTCTCCTCCTACCTTGTTTTCTTCTCCTCCTCTCCCCCTGTCTTCTACTTTTCCTTATTCACTGTCTTCTTCTTCTTCTCCTCCTCCTCCTCTGTCTCCATCACCTCATCTTCCACTGTCTTCTGTGTCTCCTCCTCTCCCGTATCCTCCCCTCCTCCTTCTTCCTTGTCTTCTCCTTCTTCTCCCCACCCCTCATCTTCTTGTCCTTCTTCCCTCTCTTTTTCTTCTCCTCCTCCTTCTACATTTTGTTCTTCTTCTCCTCCTCCTCCCCCCATATCTTCTTCTTCTTCTCAACCTCCCCTATCTTCTTCTTATTCTCCTCCTCCTCTGTCTTCTTCTTTTTCTCCTCCCATGTCTACTCCTTCTATACTTCACCCCTGTCTTCACCTTCTACTACCATGTTTTCCTCTTCTTCTTCTTCACCTTCTTCCCAGTCTTCTTGTCCGCCTCCCCTGTCTTCTCCTCCTCCTCTATCTTCTTCTAATCCTCCTCCCCTTTTTTCTTCTTCTCCTCCTCCTCCCTTGTCTTCTTCTCCTCCTCCTCTCATGTCTTCTTCTCCCCCTCCTCTGTCTTATTCTCCCTCATCTTGTTCTTCTTCTCCTCCTCCTCTTCCCCTGTGTTCTTTTCCTCCTCTCATATGGTCTTCTTTTTCTCCTCCTTCTAATCTCCTGTATTCTCCTCCTCTGTCTTCATCTTCTCCTCCCCAGTCTTCATCTTCTTTTCCTCCTCCTCTGTTTTCTTCATTTCCTTCTCTCCTGTCTTTCTCTCCACCTCCTCATCCTCCGTCTTCTTCTTTATCTCTTCTCCAGTCTTCTTCTCCTCCTGCTCCTTTGTCGTCTTCTCCTCCTCCTTCTCCACTGTATTCTTCTTTTTCTCCTCCTCCTCTAACTTCTTCTTTTCCTCCCCTACCTTCTTCTTCTTTTCCTCATCCTCTTCTTCTTCGTCTCATCAGCTTCCGTTTTCTTCTTTTTCTTCTCCCATGTCTTCTCCTGCTACTACTTCTCCCCTGTCTTCTCTTTCTACTTTTACTCCCATGTCGTCTTCTACTTCTACTCCTTTTCTTCTCCCTTTACTTCTGCTCCCCTGTCTTCTTCTTGTACTTCTGCTCCCCTGTCTTCTACTTCTACTCCCCTGCCTTCTCCTTCTACTTCTACTCCCCTGCCTTCACCTTCTACTTCTACTCCTCTGTCTTCTACTTCTACTCCCCTGCCTTCACCTTCTACTTCTGCTCCCCTGTCTTCTACTTCTACTCCCCTGCCTTCACCTTCTACTTCTGCTCCGCTGTCTTCTACTTCTACTCCCCTGCCTTCTCCTTCTACTTCTACTCCCCTGCCTTCACCTTCTACTTCTGCTTCCCTGTCTTCTACTTCTACTCCCCTGCCTTCACCTTCTACTTCTGCTTCGCTGTCTTCTACTTCTACTCCCCTGCCTTCACCTTCTACTTCTGCTCCCCTGTCTTCTACTTCTACTCTCCTGCTTTCACCTTCTACTTCTGCTCCCCTGTCTTCTACTTCTACTCCCCTGCCTTCACCTTCTACTTCTGCTCCCCTGTCCTCTACTTCTACTCCCCTGCCTTTACCTTCTACTTCTGCTCCCCTGTCTTCTACTTCTACTCCCCTGCCTTCACCTTCTACTTCTGCTCCCCTGTCTTCTACTTCTACTCCCCTGCCTTCACCTTCTACTTCTGCTCCCCTGTCCTCTACTTCTACTCCCCTGCCTTCACCTTCTACTTCTGCTCCCCTGTCTTCTCATGCTACTCCTGTTTCCGTGTCTTCTTCTTCTGCTCCATTGTCTTCTCTTCTTACTTTTACGCCCCTGTCATCTAATTCTACTCATCTGCCTTCTACTTCTCTTCTCCTTTATTCACTTTCTATTCCTTCTCCCCTTTTTTTCTAATTCTACCTCTGCTCTCCTGTCTTCTGCTTCTTCGCCATCTCCACTTTCTTCTTCTTTTTCATCCATTTCTTGTGCTTGATCTTTTCATTTTTTTCGTTCCCTTCTTCTTATTTCTCTCCTTTTTGTTCTTGCTCACTCTGCATTAGATCTTTTCATTTCTGGTACTACTAAAATTAGCCACAGGAGAAGCACTTGTTCAACAAAGAAGCTACTAAAATGAGGAAAAGACAGTTGCCTGTATACACCAACTTGTAAAGACCTAAAGACACATATGTGTATATGTGTGTATGTCTTCCAGCACATTTCCCATTCATATATGGCGTTGCGACTGTTTAAGCCGCAATAAAACAGTCAAGCAATTTTTAATTTGATGAAATAAACTTGCTTTCACTTCAATGATTAATTTGATGAAATAAACTTGCTTTCACTTCAATGATTAATTTGATGAAATAAACTTACTTTCACTTCAATGATTAATTTGATGAAATAAACTTACTTTCACTTCAATGATTAATTTGTGCTCTCCCCAAAAACGAGGAATAATATTGTACATCAGGGGTGGTCAACCTTTAATTTTGTGATAGCTAGAAATGAAAACTAAGAAGACGCCGATGGCCTATCACCCTAATGAAGTCATTACACAAATTACCTAATTTACATTCACAAGTGATTGCAATGTACAAATCTTAGGAATGGAGTAATTTTCAAATCACGCACAATGGCCGGTAAAAAATATCTTGTCGGGTCGCTTCTGGTCCGCCGGCCGTAGGCTGCCCACCTCCACTGTAAAGTGTATAGAGTTAACCGAGGCTGCCCACCTCCACTGTAAAGTGTATAGAGTTAACCGAGGCTGCCCACCTCCACTGTAAAGTGTATAGAGTTAACCGAGGCTGCCCACCTCCACTGTAAAGTGTATAGAGTTAACCGATGCTGCCCACCTCCACTGTAAAGTGTATAGAGTTAACCGAGGCTGCCCACCTCCACTGTAAAGTGTATAGAGTTAACCGAGGCTGCCCACCTCCACTGTAAAGTGTATAGAGTTAACCGAGGCTGCCCACCTCCACTGTAAAGTGTATAGAGTTAACCGAGGCTGCCCACCTCCACAGTAAAGTATATAGAGTTAACCGAGGCTGCCCACCCTCCACAATAAAGTATATAGAGTGAACCGAGGCTGCCCACCTCCACAATAAAGTGTATAGAGTTAACCAAGGCTGCCCACCTCCACAGTAAAGTGTATAGAGTTAACCGAGGCTGCCCACCTCCACTGTAAAGTGTATAGAGTTCACCGAAGCTGCCCACCTCCACAGTAAAGTATATAGAGTTAACCTGAGGCTGCCCACCTCCAAAATAAAGTATATAGAGGTAACCGAGGCTGCCCACCTCCACTGTATAGTATATATAGAGTTAACCGAGGCACAATAAAAAAAAGAACAAACGTGTCTGACAGATGGACTTTCTTTTGGGAGGAGTTCTTGGAGAAAATCAGTTATTACATTTGTAATTACCGAAAAGAAATGATAGGAAAAAACGTGAAGTAATTTCCAGAAGTGGTACTCATTCAGATGTGATTTGATGGGGAAAAAAAGGCTGGGAACCTCATTCTTGTCACGTGATAGAATGTGTAGAAACAAACCAATATTTGTAACAGCTGACGAGCTGAAGGCTTCCAAGTTTCTTAAAGTCTTCAATCTAAGGCGGAGAATGCAAGCGCTTATAGCAGTGATTCTCAAGCTTTTCTACGCTACTGCCTCATCGGTTTCATACATTTGTTCTCAATTCATGATAAATAAAAGTATTCACTATTTCTTTTTTTTGGCAAAAAAAATTATCTTTTATTATTTCTTTTCCAATCTCAATTTTTTGCTACATAACCCGATCGCACTACTTTTTGTGTGTTATTTTTGCTATAAACTTCATAGCGCCATTTTTGCTAAAAACTTCATAATGCTGATTCTGCTGTAAACTTCACAATGTCAGTTTTCTACAAAACTCCGTAGTGAAATTTTGCAAATAAATTTGTCTTCACCGCTGCCATATGGAATGTCCATAATCACCAGAAGTTTTCACTATTTTTCTGTAGAAATTAATACCAACCACAGCTCAGTTCACAAGATTTATCATCCTACACAACACAGTTCCATAGATTCTGCCAACCTAGTATTTCATTAATTCAGTCTCACACAACACAATTTATATTTTTTAAAAAAAAGGTAAAGAGCCCCGTCACACCATGTGACGTATAGGGAATACGGTGTTAGTGACCATACTTTTTTAAATAGACTTTCAGCATATGATTTTTGGGGTAATGTGGTCGGTATTAAACCAGTTTCGCTTTACTTTCCCAGAAAAGTCCAATACCCATTTAAAGCAGGGTGAACCCGGAAGCCGTCGGTTGGGATCGAACTCGACCCCTTGTCCTTAGTAGTCCATTTCACTAACCATTGAGCTATCGCGGCTCCCTATAGTTTATAATATTCACCTGAAATACCAAAAAAGTTCATTAATTGTGCCCTAGAAACATAAAATATCCCTAGATTCAGCGCATCCCATTGTCCTCGCCAATTCTGCTTGCCATGAACTTATCATAACCGCTCTTTGCCTTATCACTTTCGGGGCGCTAAAGGCCAAACCTGGCCAATCATACACATGTAGTACTTAGATTCACAGCATCTTCTTACATAAGTACCGCAATGTCTTCAGTTAATAGACAGATAACAGCAAGTGAATAATGCCCTCAGGTTTGTAAACCTTCCACATAGAACATCTCAGAGACTCTATAATAAGACAGAATATCAAGTGTGTGAATCTCTGACTTAAATGGGAGAACGGGAAATTTCGACCGAGTCACCACTAAGAAAAAGAGAAGGTATTGAACCAATACTAAGCTACAAAAATAGTAGGCCTTGAACTAATCTTAAGCTACATTAAAGGGGTAGTCATTGAAACAATCCTAAACTACATAAAGAGTAGACATTGAACCAATCCTAAGCTACATAAAGAGTAGACATTGAACCAATCCTAAGCTACATAAAGAGTAGACATTGAACCAATCCTAAGCTACATACAGAGTAGACATGGAACCAATCCTAAGCTACATAAAGAGTATCCATTGAACCAATACTAAGCTATATAAAGAGTATCCATTGAACCAATCATAAGCTACATAAAGAGTAGCCATTGAACCAATCCTAAACTACATAAAGAGTAGCCATTGAACCAATCATAAGCTACATAAAGAGTAGCCATTGAACCAATCCTAAGCTACATAAAGGGTATGCATTGAAAAAATCCTAAGCTACATGAAGAGTAGGCATTGAACTAATCTTAAGCTACATAAAGGGTACACATTGAACCAATCCTAGGCTACATGAAGGGTAGATATTGAACCAATCCTAAGCTACATAAAGAGTAACCATTGAACCCATCCTAAGCTATATAAAGAGTAGCCATTGAACCAATCCTAAGATATATAAAGAGTAGACAATGAACCAATCCTAAGCTATATAAAGAGTAGATTTTGAACCAATCCTAAGCTGCATAAAGAGTAGCCATTGAACCAATACTAAGCAATATAAAGAATAGACATTGAACCAATCCTAAGCTATATAAAGAGTAGCCATTGAAACAATCCTAAGCTATATAAAGAGTAGACATTGAACAAATCCTAAGCTACATAAAGAGTAGTCATTGAACCACCAATCCTAAGCTATATAAAGAGTAGACATTGAACCAATCCTAAGCTATATAAAGAGTAGACATTGAACCAATCCTAAGCTATATAAAGAGTAGCCATTGAAACAATCCTAAGCTATATAAAGAGTAGACATTGAACAAATCCTAAGCTACATAAAGAGTAGTCATTGAACCACCAATCCTAAGCTACATAAAGAGTAGCCATTGAACCAATCCTAAGCTATATAAAGAGTAGCCATTGAACCAATCCAAACCTATATAAAGAGTAGACATTGAACCAATTCTAAGCTACATAAAGAGTAGACATTGAATCAATCTTAAGTTTTATAAAGAGTAGACATTGAACCAATCCTAAGCTATATAACGAGTAGACATTGAACCAATCCTAAGCTGCATAAAGAGTAGGCATTGAATTAATCTTAAGCTACATAAAGGGTAGACATTGAACTAATCTTAAGCTACATAAAGAGTAGACATTGAACTAATCCTAAGCTACATGAAGAGTAGGCATTGAATTAATCTTAAGCTACATAAAGGGTAGACATTGAACTAATCTTAAGCTACATAAAGGGTAGACATTGGACCAATCCTAAGCTACATGAAGAGTAGGCATTGAATTAATCTTAAGCTACATAAAGGGTAGACATTGAACTAATCTTAAGCTACACAAAGGGTAGACATTGAACCAGTCTCAAGCTACATAAAGGGTAAACATTGAACCAGTCGCAAGCTACATAAACGGTAGGCATTAACTATATAAAGAGTAGCCATTGAACCAATCCAAAGCTATATAAAGAGTAGACATTGAACCAATTCTAAGCTACATAAAAAGTAGACATTGAACCAATCTTAAGTTTTATAAAGAGTAGACATTGAACCAATCCTAAGCTATATTACGAGTAGACATTGAACCAATCCTAAGCTACATAAAGAGTAGACATTGAACCAATCCTAAGCTACATAAAGAGTAGGCATTGAATTAATCTTAAGCTACATAAAGGGTAGACATTGAACTAATCTTAAGCTACATAAAGAGTAGACAGGAACTAATCCTAAGCTACATAAAGAGTAGGCATTGAATTAATCTTAAGCTACATAAAGGGTAGACATTGAACTAATCTTAAGCTACATGAAGAGTAGGCATTGGATTAATCTTAAGCTACATAAAGGGTAGACATTGAACTAATCTTAAGCTACATAAAGGGTAGACATTGAACCAGTCTCAAGCTACATAAAGGGTAAACATTGAACCAGTCTCAAGCTACATAAACGGTAGGCATTGAACCAATACTAGGCTATATAAAGAGTAGCCATTGAACCAATCCTAAGCTACATAAAGAGTAACCATTGAACCCATCCTAAGCTACATAAAGAGTAGACATTGAGCCAATCCTAAGCTATATAAAGAGTAGACATTGAACCAATCATAAGCTATATAAAGAGTAGACATTGAACCAATCCTAAGCTAGATAAATAGTAGACATTGAATCAATACTAAGCTATATAAAAAATAGCCATTAAACCAATCCTAAGCCTTATAAAGAGTAGATATTGAACCAATCCTAAGCTACATAAAGAGTAGCCATTGAACCAATCCTAAGCTATATAAAGAGTAGACATTGAACACATCCTACGCTACATAAAGAGTAGCCATTGAACCAATCCAAAGCTACATCAAGAGTAGGCATTGAACTAATGTTAAGCTACATAAAGGGTAGACATTGAACCAGTCTCAAGCTACATAAAGGGTAGACACTGAACCAGTCTCAAGCTGCATAAAGGGTAGACATTGAACCAATTCTAGGCTACATGAAGGGTAGGCATTGAACCAATCCTAAGCTACATGAAGAGTAGGCATTGAACCAATCCTAAGCTACACAAAGAGTAGACGTTGAACCAATCATAAGGTATGTAAAGAGTAGACATTGAACCAATCCTAAGCTAGATAAATAGTAGACATTGAATCAATACTAAGCCTTATAAAGAGTAGATATTGAACAAATCCTAAGCTATATAAAGTGTAGCCATTGAACCAATCCTAAGCCTTATAAAGAGTAGATATTGAACAAATCCTAAGCTATATAAAGTGTAGCCATTGAACCAATCCTAAGCTTTATAAAGAGTAGACATTGAACAAATCCTAAGCTATATAAAGTGTAGCCATTGAACCAATCCTAAGCTTTATAAAGAGTAGACATTGAACAAATCCTAAGTTATATAAAGAGTAGACATTGAACCAGTCCTAAGCTATATAAAGAGTAGCCATTGAACCAATCATAAACTATATAAAGAGTAGACATTGAACATATCCTAATCTATATAAAGAGTAGCCATTGAACCAATCATAAACTATATAAAGAGGAGACATTGAACCAATACTAAGCTATATAAAGAGTGGTCATTGAACCAATCATAAACTATATAAAGAGTAGCCATTGAACCAATCCTAAACTATATAAAGAGTAGCCATTGAACCAATCCTAAGCTATATAAAGTGTAGCCATTGAACCAATCCTAAGCTTTATAAAGAGTAGACATTGAACAAATCCTAAGTTATATAAAGAGTAGCCATTGAACCAATCCTATGCTATATAAAGAGTAGACATTGAACCAATCCTAAGCTATATAAAGAGTAGTCATTGAACCAATCATAAGCTACATAAAGAGTAGACATTGAACCAATCATAAGCTACATAAAGAGTAGACAATGAACCAATCATAAACTATATATATAAAGAGTAGATTGAACCAATCATAAACTATATAAAGAGTAGACATTGAACCAATCATAAGCTACATAAAGAGTAGACATTGAACCAATCATAAGCTACATAAAGAGTAGACATTGAACCAATCATAAACTATATAAAGAGTAGACATTGAACCTATCATAAGCTATATAAAGTGTAGACATTGAACCAATCATAAACTATATAAAGAGTACAAAAAGTAAAGGTGTTCCTCTACGCTTTGCTAGGTGTATGGGGAATATAGTGTTAAAGACCATATGTTTCTATGACCGCGACACATTTTTGAGTGATGTAGTGGATATCACGACAGGCCGCCTTTACTTCCCAGACAAATCTGTGGTACCCATTTTTAGAAGCTGTGTGAACCCCGGAGCCCTGTTGGTCGCAAATAAAATCCGTCACTTCTGGGAATTGAACCCGGGCCCTTCCGGTTAGGAATCGCGCACACATGTAGAAACTACATACATAAACAACACATTATCTGGTTAGGAATCGAGCACACATATGTGGAAACTACATACATAAACAACACATTATCTGGTTAGGAATCGAGCACACATGTGGAAACTACATACATAAACAACACATTATCTGGTTAGGAATCGAGCACACACATGTGGAAACTACATACATAAACAACACATTATCTGGTTAGGAATCGAGCACACATATGTGGAAACTACATACATAAACAACACATTATCTGGTTAGGAATCGAGCACACATGTGGAAACAACATACATAAACAACACATTATCTGGTTAGGAATCGAGCACACATGTGGAAACTACATACATAAACAACACATTATCTGGTTAGGAATCGAGCACACATATGTGGAAACTACATACATAAACAACACATTATCAGGTTAGGAATCGAGCACACATATGGAAACTACATACATAAACAACACATTATCTGGTTAGGAATCGAGCACACATGTGGAAACAACATACATAAACAACACATTATCTGGTTAGGAATCGAGCACACATATGTGGAAACTACATACATAAACAACACATTATCAGGTTAGGAATCGAGCACACATATGTGGAAACAACATACATAAACAACACATTATCAGGTTAGGAATCGAGCACACATGTGGAAACTACATACATAAACAACACATTATCAGGTTAGGAATCGAGCACACATATGTGGAAACTACATACATAAACAACACATTATCTGGTTTGCTCGCCCATCTAGAAAGAATGCCGTTTAATTCCTCACAATACAAAGCTTACATTAAAAGAAAAGACAGGAGCAGGGCAAGAGGCAGACCCAGAGTAAGATGGACAGACAACATCAGAGAAGCGCTACAATAACATCAATTGACAATGAGTGAAGCAGCCAAAATGGCGAGATCCAAAACTTTGTTATCTTCTTCAACAGCCGAACGGGTACAATGAGGAAGTGAAGAGAGACGAAAAACAAAAAGGGAAACAACTGTCTTGAGACACATCGCTGCACAGGTAATGGTATCACACAGTCTGGGAATATGTGGCTAAAGTATTGTCTTTTAAATAAAATACATTTACAATTTCAATGTTTGAACCATTCAACTATAGAGTTGGAAATATTGGTATAGGAAAGCTATACGCCAAAATCTTGGAAAAAAAAGGATGAGACCAATAATAGAACTACAGTTAAGCGATTCAAAATCAGAGACAGAGGAGATCAACGAGCTTCTACTTGCAGACGATCAGGCACTAATACATGAAACAGTAGAAGACCTACAAGAACACTTAAACAAACTCAACATCTCAGGCACAAAATACAACATTAAAATCAACATCAACAAAACAGAAGTCATGAATGTCGCCAAAAATAAACAGAACATCAACATAACTATAGAAGGCAGACAACTAAAACAAGTAGAGGAATTCAAATACCTAAGTATAATGGAAGTCTAATGACAAACGATAATTCTCAAACAGCAGAGAGGACTTCCGTCTCCATGATGGCGGATCTAGTCCACGTCCTCTCGATCGCTGCAGAAAATGCACCCAGGGTCTGATTAAATTGGGATCTTCATTGCACTTTTCTGCGTTAAAGTCAAAATGATGATATGCTTTATACATCTGTGTCGCTAAAGCTAGGTCGTAGGCCGACGACAGTCTGTTTTTGACGAATCAAGTGTTGTGAGTGAGACCTTCCACCGTCTAGACATGATCTGAGCTTTACGTCACATTGGTGCTGTTCATGACCGTTGTTGAAATTCTTTGACGCAAGTTATTTCTATGTTACACATTAATGTAAACTACTTCGTCAGCCGCAGATTTGTCTCTTTGGGGAATTTACTTCGTGTTTTATTCGTCGTAGACTGTTTACATTTGAGTAATCAGACAGAAATGTAAAGGGATCGAGATTATTTGTTCAGCGACATTGTTGTATGCTACGTCATCGTAATGGTTCCCTAAACCGGCCGTGCGCAAATTTTACGGTCTGCTGTTTGATGTGCGACGGGAAAAATTTGACGTCTGACTGCGTGTCTATATGTTCGGAATTGGAGTCATCAACGATGGCCTAACATCATCAAGTGCTACGATGATCATCATTTTCAAGAGGCCGTGACTTACCGGTATATGGGGATAGGCGGCGGGAACAGTTGGAGGCTGTGCATGAAAAGTGTTTCTAGTTGCAGTTTCCTCATATTACAAGTCGCATGTCTGTGTTAGTCACCTCTAGTGACTCGGGCAGATGGTGCTCGTAAACCTGGGAAGGCCGACCATCTAAGGGCAGAATCCCACTACAGAAAAGATCATCTGCTGCCTTGCAGGAAGATTGGGGACAATCAAAGGCTAAGTAAAGCAAACCTGAACAAAATGCTGGCTGAAATCGGATTCACTGGGCCACTGGCGCAGAACACAGTGCAACGTTTTAACAGGTATTCAATCGGAGTGGATCTAACAGGCTTAAACAGACAGCTGTCTTCGTGTGAGAGTCTGGAGTCCTGCTCTGATTGAGTCCTGATCGCAGAGAGAGAAACAGCAGAGATAGAATCAAGCTGCAACAAAGCTTGTGAAATCATCTGACAGTTATCACCACTATTGTTCAACAAGGAAATAACTCTGGAGGCAAAACGAGCACTATACAATACAATCTTCATCCCAACGTTGTGCTACCAATGCCAGACCTGGACCCTAGATACAAGAACAATAAGAAAAATAACCTCTACAGAGATGAAATGTGTTAGACGAATGAAAGGAAACAGTCTGAGAGATAAGATCAGAAATGAAGAACTGAGAAAAAAGCTAGGAATAGCCGCCGCCATAGAATATATAAGGAAACAACAGATAAAATGGTTTGGCCACGTGACAAGGCAGAAAAAACAAAACACTACACAACGAGCCTTCAACAAACGTTGTGAGAACACCAGACCCAAGGGTCGACCACGAAAAAGATGGGTCGATGGAATATTAGAAGCACTAGGAAACATAACAGCAGCAGAGGCGAACAGAAGAGCAAAAGACCGCAAATTATATCTCCCCTCGACGCTGAAAGGCAGATGATGAAGGAAAGAAGAAGAAGGAGAAGAACTATAGAGTTTGTCGTTTCACAAAGGGGTTGTAATAACGGGGTTGCTCAGCTTAGGAACATATAGCTTAAAACTTGTCAGTGCATTGCAAATTTTTTTGCTGTCTAGGAATCTGTGAATTAAACATTTGTCGTAGCACATAAAAATACTCGCTCAGTAGGGGAAAATATGACTTATTTAAGACTTGCCAAAGCACAGCTAACATAATAGCTCAATTTGGGAATATGAAGCTTAAAGCTTGTCACAGTACAGATAATGCGACCGCTCATTTTGGGAACCTGTGGCTTATAGCTAGTCAAAGCACAGATAATGGAACCGCTCATTTTGGGAACCTGTGGCTTATAGCTTGTCAAGAAAATAAAGGGCCGAAACACTTGATCGACGGGGTCTCCTTCTGATGATCAGATTGCCTCCTGCTGCGAAACTCTGTACAAAGAGGTTCCTACTACTATAGCTTGTCAAAACGGAGATAATGGAATCGCTCAATTTGGGAACCTGCGACTTATAGGTTGTCACTCACAGATAATGGAATCGCTCAATTTGGGAACCTGCGGCTTATAGGTTGTCACTGCACATATAATGGAATCGCTCAATTTGGGAACCTGCGGCTTATAGGTTATCACTGCACAGATAATGGAATCGCTCAATTTGGGAATCTGCGACTTATAGGTTATCACTGCACATATAATGGAATCGCTCAATTTGGGAACCTGCGGCTTATAGGTTATCACTGCACATATAATGGAATCGCTCAATTTGGGAACCTGCGGCTTATAGGTTATCACTGCACATATAATGGAATCGCTCAATTTAGGAACCTGCTGCTTATAGGTTATCACTGCACATATAATGGAATCGCTCAATTTGGGAACCTGTCTTATAGGTTGTCACCGCACAGATAATGGAATCGCTTAATTTTGGAACCTGTGGCTTATAGCTTGTCACAATACAGATATTGGAAATTCTCAGTTTGGGAACCTGTGGCTTATAGCCTGTCAAAGCACATATAATGGAATAGTTCATTTTGGGAACCTGTGTCTTATAGCTTGTCACTGCACAGATAATGGAATCGCTCAATTTGGGAACCTGTAGCTTATCGCTTGTAACAGCACAGATAACGGAGACGCTCAATTTGGGAACCTGTGGCTTATAGCTTGTCGCAGCACAGATAAGAGGATCGCTCAGACAAATAATCGAAATTGAAGTCAAAAAGTCAGGAAACGAGAGAAAATGAGAACCTGAGATGAATGCGCATGCGTCGTGTTGTTACGTGCACGTCTAGTTGTTGGCCAAACGTTGGAGAAGTGTTTAGTGGAGAAGTGGGGTTGTAGGGGATGTTTAGGGAGGGCCGGGGTGGGATAGTTTCAAGATAAGAAGTTTTCTCGTAAAATGTGAGGGAGGGTGTGTGGAGTTTAAAGTGAGGAGAGTTTAGAAACATACTTGGTGAGGGATTAGATGGTTTAATATGATGAGGGATTAGAGGTTTTAATATGGTGAGGGATTATATGGTTTCAGATGATGAGGGATTAGATTGCTTCATATGATAAGGGATTAGATGGTTTTAGATGATGAAGGATTAGAGGGTTTCATGTGATGAGGGATTATATAGTTTCATATGGTTAGGGATTAGGTGGTTTCATGTGATTAGGAATTAGATAATTTCAATTGATGAGGGATTAGACAGTTTTATATAATGAGGGATTAATGTGAGAAATTGGCGATATTTTTAGGAGAGATAAATAGTCTGATAATAGAGAGAAATACAAGCAGTCATGTAGACAGGTAAGCAGGAGACAGACAGACATAAGGGATCTAAAAAGGAGAAATAATAATTGAGTTATTGAGTTATTTGCGGGTCATCATCATTGCACTCCGAACATGTTCATAGGTGTTCAGATCCACTCCTCATCAAGTCTCGAAATGTCCAGCGACTGACAACTCCAGCTCTGTGTTGGTTGATTAGTCTTCTTACACGCCCACTAAGTTTCTTGTTTCTGGCTGTGCCCATCTTAACTCCCATCTCTTTCATCCGAAGGAGTGACGTGGACTCATGGTTGTCGAAATAATAATACGAACTGCCATGGTGTAACAAACATAAATACATTTTGATCATTTGTGAAGTTGTTGTGCCTTACTTATGTTGTAACTATTGATCCAACTTCAACTCTAGGAACATTCAAGGTTAACTGTCTGGCGAAGTCGACATGGATCGAAGAGGAAAAACAAATCTGTTTTTTAATTCCACGCTGAAGTCGGATGTAAATGAAAAGACGATTAGAGGCCACAGAGACGGAATTTCTCAGAATAATGCTGAAAGTTCCCTGGACAGCTAAAAAGACCACTGAATAAATTCTCAAAGAGGCCAACACTAAAAGGGAGCTCCTAAGAAACACCAGAAAGAAAGAAACAATCAACATTTTTCGGGCACATCATGAGAAGAGGAAAGTTGGAATATTTGGTTACAACTGGCAAAATAAAAGGGAAGAGAGATCACAAGGAGATAAAATACTGGATAGCTTGGTGTCATGGCATGGAAAACGGTCAACAACATAATTCATACGATGCACTGTAGATAAAAGATTGTGGAAGGACATGATCGCCTACGCCAACCGTTATGGCACATGGTGATGATGATGATGAAGTCGGATATATTGAGCAGAAAGGCTTAGATGATGGTCTAAAGCCAGAGACGACACGAGCTGGTAGACCCACTATAGTGATTTAGTAGACAATTATTTTCTGGACATCGCAGGTTCTTATGGATCTAGTCCATTTTTGAGAAACGACAATACTCACCATCCAATACCATGTCTGCTGGTGCAGGTGATCATGTCTCTCCTCAACTTTCTGACACTATAGTTGTTTATAGAAGTACATTCTGTTATTGACTTCTCAGGGAAGCATTCTCCTAAACTGATATTTCGCTTTGTTTCTCTCTGCATTTTTAAAATACCTTAAATATCCCAGTTATCACAACATTGGAATCCAATGTTCTCGTTACATGCCCAGTAAAATACAAACACAAAGTGAGCGATGTTATTTGGGCTGTTTCAAACTATAGGTTCCCAAACTGTTGTCTTTAATTCGGACTGGCCTAATCGCAATCAGGACTTTCCCATATTTGCTCTGCCAAGCGTTCCAGAAATCGAAATGTTCGTCTTTGATTATTCCTGTCCTGCATTAATTGAACGTGGTGCGTTCTTTCCCACGGAGAAAACAGAAGATTTGGTTGATCCACCTAGGAAAGAGAAAGTAGAGAAAATAGAAGATATGGGTGATCCACCTAGGAAAGGTAAAGTAGAGAAAATAGAAGATTTGGGTGATCCACCTAGGAAAGAGAGAGTAGAGAAAATAGAAGATTTGGGTGATCTACCTAGGAAAGAGAGAGTAGAGAAAATAGAAGATTTGGGTGATCTACCTAGGAAAGAGAGAGTAGAGAAAATAGAAGATTTGGGTGATCCACCTAGGAAAGAGAAAGTAGAGAAAATAGAAGATTTGGGTGATCCACCTAGGAAAGAGAAAGTAGAGAAAATAGAAGATTTGGGTGATCCACCTAGGAACGGTAGAGAATATAGAAAATAGAAGATTTGAGTGATCCACAAAGGAAAGAGAGAGTAGAGAAAATAGAAGATTTGGGTGATCCACCAAGGAAAGAGAGAGTAGAGAAAATAAAAGATTTGGATGATCCACCATGGAATGGGGGAGCCGCGATAGCTCAGTGGTTAGTGAACTGGACCACAAAGGACAAGATGTAGGGTTCGATCCCAATCGACGGCCACCGTTTCACCCAGCCTTTAATGGGTACCGGATATTTCTCTGGGAAAGTAAAGCGGCACGGATGTAATGCCGACCACATTACCCCAAAAATCATGTACCGAGTGTCTGTAAAATTTATGGTCAGTAACAGCATATTCCCTATACGCCACTTGGCGTGACGGAGGTACTTTACTTTACTTTTTTACCAAGGAAATAGAGAGTAGAGAAAATAGAAGATTTGGGTGATCCACCTAGGAAAGAGAGAGTAGAGAAAAAGGAAGATTTGGGTGTTCCACCTAGGAAAGAGAGAGTAGAGAAAATAGAAGATTTGGGTCATCCACCAAGGGAAACGAAAGTAGAGAAAATATAATATTTGGGTGATCCACAAAGGAAATAGAAAGAGTAGAGAAAGTAGAAGATTTGATGATCCAACAAGGAAAGAGAGAGTATAGAAAACGGAATATTTTGGAGATCCACCAAGGGAAGAGAGAGTAGAGAAAATAGAAGATTTTGGGTGATCCACTAAGGGAAGAGAGGTGAGAAAATAGAAGATTCGGGTGATCCACCAATGAAAGAGAGAGTAGAGAAAATAGAATATTTGAGTGATCCACCAATGAAAGAGAGAGTTGAGAAAATAGAAGATTTTAGTGATCCACCAATGAAAGAGAGAGTAGAGAAAATAGAAGATTTGGGCATCCACCAAGGGAAGAGAGAGTAGAGAAGATGAAGGTTCTGACTGATCAGCTACATAATACGCTTTATCACATACACACACACACACACACGCGCGCGCGCGTGTATCGATTAAACACATTTTAACACGTTACCTGACACTATAAATATAAACACACATCATCTACAATACACATTACCCTAAACAAATCTTAATATATATATATACACACACACATACACACTATCCGAAATACACAAAATCCAGCACAGATAACCACATACCCTACCTGCCTCAGCACCTGCCGGTACGCTTCCTCCGACGAAAGGTCAAGGACAAACCCTTTTCGATTATCATTGGTATTGTCTGTCACGTCGGCCATCCGCAAGTCGTCGTACACGTCATTGACATTATTGAGTCTCACCACAGAGAACCATTGCACGCTGTTGTTCCGCATCATCTTGTGAATGTGTTGTAGTCGCTGTAGACCTGCAGCATTTATATTTACTGATTGATTTCTTGAGGTCTAATTCATAGTGTACTGAATTTTTGAGGTCTAATTCATTGTGTATTGAATTTTTGAGGTTTAATTTATAGAGTATATTGATTTCTTGATGTCTAATTCATAGTGTACTGAATTTTTTAGGTATAATTCATATAGTGTATTGAATTTTTGAGGCCTAATTCATTGAGTGTATCGAATTCTTGAGGACTATATCATAGAGTAAATTGCTTTTTGATATCTAATTCATTAAGCGCATTGAATTATTTAGGACTAATTCATAGAGTGTATTGAATTCTTGAAGTTTTAATTCATTGAGTATATTTAGTTATTTATGACTAATTCATGAAGTATATTGAATTCTTGAGGACTAATTCATATAGTTTATTAATTTCCTGAGATCTAATTCATAGAGTGTATTGAATTCAGCAGGACTAATTCAAAGAGTGCATTGAATGCTTAAGGACTATTCATAAGATGTTTGGTTAAAATACAGAATAATTTACTATTTGAATTTATTCTTAAATGATTGACCAATAACTGATTTACTAGTTCACAGACAATCGAAATGACTGAATCACTGGTTCTGAATGATTGTCAGTGTAAGTGATTGTTATAGTTCGTGAATTATTGATTAAATTAATACATTACTAATTTAAAATTTGACTGATTTTCTGGCAGACTTGATGACTGAACGATTGACATTCTGGAACCAACTTACTGATGGCTGCCTACCTTCTTGCTGACTGATTTATCGATTTATTAATTGATCGATTTAGTGAATGATATTTCATTTCTATGTTATTTTACTGCCCAGTGTAAACTATATTGTTTACATAATTTCCTTCAAGTTTGATTCTTTTTCAGTCCTTGTTTTGTTAAACTTTTTTGCTATTCCTGCCATCTCCTGAGATCTTTGTCGAATAACAATGTACTTTACTGTTACTTGCATTTTTTTTCATTGTCTTGATTTCGGTCAAGTTTTCATTTTAACCTTTCATTTATTTATTTAATTTGTCATTTCTCTTCTACTGTTACATATATAACTTTGCCATAGGAGAGAGAGAGAGAGAGAGAGAGAATGTGAGAGAGAAATGATAGTGATACGTTTACATTATTACCAATTTCTTTTGGTTGGATTTCATAATAGAATAAACCAAACAATATCTAATATTTTATCCCTTCTCATTTTTTGTTTCATAAGAGAGAGAGGGAGAGAGAGAGAAGGAAAAAGAATGTGGTATTGGATGTGATATGAGCCAAATTGTCTGCTTCATTGTTTCCTATGTTTTTTTAGATTTTGTGCATACATTTAATTTCAGTCTACAAATGCTATCTCATAAGCACATTTGTTACTTTCAAATTTAATAATTCTATTTGCTACTTTATTATCTAATAATATCAATGATTACTTTATATCTGTGTTTCCAGGGAACACAGTAATTGTAATCTGGTTATGAAAGCTTATTTTACAACCGAAATATGCAGCACGGGTTGTAATGCTGATCTTACAAGTTCGAGAACTGGTCAGATTTGGATTAGCTAATTATGTCGATACAATCAGCTTTGGGTTGCGGATGATATCAGCTCAACCGGGGCGTTTGGATTCCAGAATGCTTAATGATATGAAGCAATTATCTGAAAATTTTCTCTTCTAGACTTTCACCAAACCATGAGAAACGTACATAATATTTTTTCTGTTAAAATTATTTCAATAATATAATATTGGAGGAGTAGTAGTAATAGTAGTAGCTTTCATTGCACTGGGAAACATATGGAAATCCAAAGAAATTAGGTTAAATACAAAAATAAACATTTTCAACTCAAATGTTAAGGCAGTCCTATTATATGGCTGTGAAACATGGAGAACAACAAAATTGACAATCACGAAGATACAGACTTTAATTAATGAATGCTTACGCATAATAAAAGGATGGAAATGGCAGGACAAAATCACTAACAAAAAGCTTTAATTATGACAAGCTTTAATTATAGAAATGTACCAGTCAAACACCAGTGGATAAAGAGATACAGCGAAGACGATGGCGCTGGATAGGACACACACTACGGAAGCCAACTGAGAGTATTACACAGCGTTGCCTTTTTTGGAATCCCCAGGGGAAAAGACAAAGAGAAAGACCAATGAATTCTTGGAGAAGACAGATAGAAGCAGAGATGAAGATGATGGGGAAGACATGGAATGATCTTAAAAGAATGGCAAAAAAACAGAACGACTTGGAAAGTGCTTGTTGAAGACCTATGATCCACTGGGAGCTAAAAAGGTAGAAGAAGAAGAAGTAGTAGTAGTAGCAGCAGTAGTAGGAGTAGTAGTAGTAACCTCCGTCAGTGAAAGTTGTAGTAATAGTCTCCATCAGTCATAGTTGTATTAGTAGCCTCCATCAGTCATAGTAGTTGTAGCAGCCTCCGTCAATCATAGTTGCAGTAGTAGCCTCCGTCAATCATAGTTGCAGTAGTAACCTCAGTCAGTCATAGTTGTAGTAATAGTCTCCATCAGTCATAGTTATATTAGTAGCCTCCGTCAGTCATAGTAGTTGTAGTAGCCTCCGTCAGTCATAGTTGCAGTAGTAGCCTCCGTCAATCATAGTTGTAGTAGTAGCCCCCGCTAGTTATAATTGTAGTAGTAGCCTCCTTCAGTCACAGTTGTAGTAGTAGCCTCCGTTAGTCATAGTTGTAGTAGTAGCCTCCGTCAATCATAGTTGTAGTAGTAGTAGCCCCCGCTAGTTATAATTGTAGTAGTAGCTTCCGTCAGTCACAGTTGTAGTAGTAGTAGCCCCCGCTAGTTATAATTGTAGTAGTAGCTTCCGTCAGTCACAGTTGTAGTAGTAGTCTCCATCAGTCATAGTTGTATTAGTAGCCTCCGTCAGTCATAGTAGTAGTAGTAGCCTCCGTCAGTCACAATTGTACTAGTAGCCTCCGTTAGTCATAGTTGTAGTAGTAGCCTCGTTAGTCATAGTTGTAGTAATAACCTCCGTCAGTCATAGTTGTAGTAGTAGCCTCCGTTAGTCATAGTTGTAGTAATAACCTCCGTCAGTCATAGTTGTAGTAGTAGCCTCCGTTAGTCATAGTTGTAGTAGTAGCCTCCGTTAGTCATAGTAAAAAAAAAGTAAAGTACCCCCGTCACGCCAAGTGGCGTATAGGAGAAATATGGTGTTAGTGACCCTATATTTTACAGACCTTCAGCACATGATTTTTTGGAGTAATGTGGTCGGTATTACGCCCGTGCTGCTTTACTTTCCCAGAAAAAAATCCGGTACCCATTTAAGGCTGGGTGAACCCGGAAGCCGTGGGTTGGGATCGAACCATACCCTTTGTCCTTTGTTGTCCAGTTCACTAACCACTGAGCTATCGCGGCTCCCTCCGTTAGTCATAGTTGTAGTAGTAACCTCCGTCAGTCATAGTTGTAGTGGTAGCCTCCATTAGTCACAGTTGTAGTAGTAGCCTCCGTTAGTCATAGTTGTAGTAATAACCTCCGTTAGTCATAGTTGTTGTAGTAACCTCCGTCAGTCATAGTTTTAGTAGTAGCCTCTCATCATCATGTGCGATGCCGGTTGGCGTAGGTGATCATGTCCCTCCACAATCTTCTATCTACAGTGCATCGTATCAGTTCTGTTGTTGACTGTTTTCCATGCCATGACACCAAGCTATTCAGTATTTTCTCTCTCTGTCTTTCGCGATCTCTCTTTCCTTCTATTTTGCCAGTTGTAACCAAGTATTCAAATTTTCCTCTTCTCATGATGTGCCCGAAAAATGTTGATTGCTTCTTTCTGATGTTTTTTAAGAGCTCCCTTTTTGTGTTGGCCTCTTTGAGAACTTCCTCATTGGTCTTTTTAGCTGTCCAGGGAACTTTCAACATTCTTCTGAGAAATCCCATCTCTGTAGCCTCTAATCGTCTTTTCATTTTTTTGTCTACTGTCCATGATTCGCTTCCATAGGTCAGAATTAGTTCTATATAACACCGATGAACTCTCTTTCTGATTTTTATTGACATAGATTTGTTGCATAAGATATTTTTCATTTTCTGAAATGCCATTTTGGCCTGAGCTATTCTGCTTTTTATTTCTGTGGTGCATCTTCAAACTGATGATATTATTGTGCCCAAGTATTTGAAACGGTGCACTTGTTTCAGATTTGTCTCGTTTATTTTTATGCTGCATGATGGTGATGATTGTTTATTCGATATAAGCATTACTTCTGTTTTTTTTACTATTCAGACTGAGACTGTTCTTGTTGCTTTCGTTTACTATTATGTCTATCATTTCTTGTAGTTTGTTCTCTGTCTCTGCTATTAAGACTGTGTCATCCGCATATCGCAAATTATTTATGTTTCGACCGTTGACTTCAATTCCTTTTTTGTCTACTATTGATCTCATAATATATTCGCTGTAAAGTGACAACAAATCCGGTGACAGAACACAGCCTTATCTGACTCCTTGTTTTATATATTGGAATTGTCCTGTTTGGTTGTTAATTCGTATAGCTGCTGTTTGTTGCCAGTACATGTTTTTTTTAATGATTCGCAGATCCTTGCCATCAATGTTTAATTTCTCCAGCGTATTGATTATTTCCACATGCTTTACTTTGTCAAATGCTTTCGTGTAGTCTATAAAGCACATAGTAGCCTCTAGCATTCATATTTGTAGTAGTAGCTTCCATCAGTCATAACTGACTATGGATTTTGCATCTCCCCTAGAAATTGTCATTTTTGCCTTTTCTTTTGACGTGCATTCTCTTTTTCTATGAATCTGTCTGCTTCTTGTTTGAGTTGGAGCTTTAGGGTGTGTTTCCAAAGATTGGTGTGTACAGCTATCTCTTCCCAGGCTGCAGGATCTATGTTCAGTCTTCATGTCACGTTTACACATTGGAGCACCGTATTCGTATATTTGAATAAATAGGATAATGAAATCGCTCTATTCTGCAGATAAATGGATAATTACTCATGCGGCTATAATGTTTTGTTTATTATAAATATTTTCTTTATTTGTGAATGTTTCCTTCACTCACGGCAGAAGTTCTGGACTCTCATGACCGACGATCTTTGCTACCAATTATCAGACCTTGCACAGAACCCGCATTGCGCCTGGCTACGGTTTCCTTCTCTGGGCAAGCTCCTCAGCCACGGCAAGGGAGCTAATGACTGCTGTTGTTGATTCTGTCCTCTGTGTTATTTTTAGGCGTTTCTGTAGGTCGGTCTCTTTTTAGTTTTACTTTTTGGTACACATCGTTCAACAGCATTAGCCTTTTATAATAGAATACATTAGTGGAGTGGCAAAAAAAGAGGTTGGCTAGTGGCAGCTCAGGACTCTGATGCCAAGGAAAGGTGCGCGAGTAATGAAATAGTTTAGCAATTTCTACGTAATGTGAAATATTATATTATTGATGAAATGAACGATTGAAATAATTTATGTTATTTACAACAATTGCACAATTTGCAAAAATTCTAGTGCGAAAGAGACGTTGAAAAATGAATTTCCTTATTCCACAATTTATGATTTTGCATCCAGGTTTATTTTTGAAAAATGGCGTTTCAGACGACGGTTTTCATTTTAAGCTAACTCAAATATCTTGAGTCTTCCAGTTCGAAACATCCAAGAGAAATGAAAAAAAAAGCACTATTAGCTTCACTGCAGCTCGCATTTTGATGAATTTATGTGCATTTCTTTGTCTTGACCCTACCAAAACATCCAACTTCATAACCGTATATTTTTTGTCCCAGTTCTCTTTCCACCTTTGGTCCCAGCTCACTTGGCCAGGCCACTCTATTACCAGACCGCAATTTCCCAGTTGAGTGTAGTATCGCTTGTTACTTAGACCCTAACACCAGTAGTCATCAACGAGACATTTACAATCCGTATATTCTGCTCTGCGCTTAACCCCACTTGATTTATTTCTTTTCTGTTGTATTTAAGTGAAGACAAGTAAAATAAATTGCATGTTCAGCATGCATGCGGTGGGGGCGAAGACTTGGTGATCTAGTGGTAAGAAGTTCGCCTTGGGATTTGAAGGTTTCCGGTTCGTAAAACCGCAAAAGACAGCGGTTTTTTTAAATTGGATTCTTTGTGCTTTATTTCCCACTGTTTTTAGGGTAGTGAGTTCAGATTTCGATCCCTCTGGAATAACGATGAAAGACAGATGGCCCTGCGTGCATTATGCGCACGTGAAAGAACCCTTGACAATTACAAGTTAAAAATAGTAGGTCCCAAATTGTCGCTGTCCCTGGTAAAGTCGTTGAATTAATCTATGCAGAAGATTGATGTGCAGGGCGGAAGGCGCGGATATCGCGGTGTTGTCGTTAAATGGCGACACATCTCATTCACACCAACTTAATTGGTCGACGTTGAAGAAGAAGAAGAAAAAGAAGATAAAGAAAAGAAGAAGAAGAAGAAGAAAGAAGAAGATAAGAAGAAGAAGAAGGATATCTCATGTTGACTCAGCACTTGGCAGAACTGTTTTCAATGTTCCATCATGTGTTACATTTCGCCGTGTCTATAATTTCTTGATTTGCCAACAGCGCTTTATTATTGCAAAACAGCGATATTGTTAGCTATGTCTCTGTGTTAGGACCATCACCACTTTACTCAGACACTCCCCATTACTACTTTGATCTATCTCCTGATGACACAGCAAGATGTAAACACAGTGCACAAACTCCATAGCAAATAGCATGTAATTTCTGCAAGTAGCTTAAATATTATGAAAAATGATAGAAATTTAACGCTTGTTTCCTTTTTGTTATAGGTTTTTGTCCAGACAACGATACGTATAATCTTTTCTATTTTCAATTGTCAGCGGTTCTGCTTTAGTACGGGACGTTTTTTTTTTTTTTTTATCTATATCGAACTACAAGAAATGATAGACGTAATAGTAAAAGAAAGCAACAAGAATGGTCTCAGTCTGAATAGTGAGAAAACAGAAGTAATGGTTATATCGAAGAAACAATCACCACCATCATGCAGTATAAAAATAAACGAGATAAATCTGAAACAAGTGCAAAGTTTCAAATACTTGGGCACAATAATAACATCAGATGGGAGATACACCACAGATATAAAAAGCAGAATAGCTCAGGCCAAAATGGCATTTCAGAAAATGAAAAATATCTTATGCAACAAATCTATGTCAATAAAAATCAGAAAGAGAGTTCATCGGTGCTATATAGAACCAATTCTGACCTATGGAAGCGAATCATGGACAGTAGACAAAAAAATGAAAAGACGATTAGAGGCTACAGAGATGGGATTTCTCAGAAGAATGTTGAAAGTTCCCTGGACAGCTAAAAAAGACAAATGAGGAAGTTCTCAAAGAGGCCAACACAAAAAGGGAGCTCTTAAAAAACATCAGAAAGAAGCAATCAACATATTTCTGGCACATCATGAGAAGAGGAAAGTTGGAATACTTGGTTACAACTGGCAAAATAGAAGGAAAGAGAGATCGCGGACGACAAAGAGAGAAATTACTGAATAGCTTGGTGTCATGGCATGGAAAACAGTCAACAACAGAACTGATACTATGCACTGTAGATAGAAGCTTGTGGAGGGACATGACCACCTACGTCAACCGGTATGGCACATGATGATGATGATATCCTTCATCTCTGATAAGACTATATACTCGATCTCAACTTCCTTGACGTCATGAGCCACGTGATTAGTCCAAAATTATCAAAAAAGGTAAGCGTTTTACTACAACACCCACGACTCAACTTTAATTGTTCATTGAACAAAATTCTTCGGATTTTGTTTTGTATGTGATCTCGTTGATTTTATCTAATTTGCCATTTATCTGTCTACTTGCCTGCCTAACTGCCTGCATTATCCATCTGTCTGTCTGTCTCTGTCTATCTGTCTCTGTCTGTCTGTCTGTATTTCTGTCTGTCTCTGTCTGTTTTTCTGTCTGTTTGTCTGTCTTTCTGTCTGTTGTCCTTCCGACCTGAAGGCAGCATACAGGGCGGAAATTCTAGACTTCTGTATCCAACGGTCTGTCAACTGTCAGACCTTGCACAGGAGCCGCACTATATCTCGCTTCTGTTCTGGGCGAGTTGCTCAATCCCGGCGAGGGAGCTGATATCTGCTGTTGCTACCACTCGCCACAGTGTTTGTTTTTAGTGTTGTTTTTAGTGTTGTTTTTAGTGTTTGTTTTTAGTGTTGTTTTTAGGGCGCCCCCTTTTTTTTACCCTCTGGTTCCCACTTGAGGGGCTGTTTTGAGATTCTCTTCCTGCCTCTTATGATCTCATCGTCAACATATAACCACCTTATTCTCTTCATTATAGATTGTATTTATTGCTTTGTTATTTCTCTTAATTCTGCACTAGTCTTGAATTCATTACAGGGTATAAGCAATATTTTACACACAGGGAAAAAAATGAAATACTTCTGCCGCATATATGTAATGTAATTTATTGTCTGCAAAGGACAATAAATGAAGTCACTGTTTCAGGAAAGCGAGACAAGGATAGACCAAGAAGAATTTTAAGACATCGTAGAGACCTTCAACTAGACAACAAGGATGTGGGAGATTGGCTAGAGACAGATACCTTCAGACGGACTGTGATGAGAGCAACGTGTGGCTAGGGACAAGCAGATAGATGAGTTGAATGATTTAATTTGTTGTAAATGTCTCATTGGTGGCTGGTTAGTCTAGAGCTACGACGTCGGCTTCAGGACAGGAAAGACCCGGGTTCAAAGCCCACCAGAAGCCGTTGTTATTTTTAAAAAATAGGAAAAATAAATCCGTGGTTTCTTTATGACGTTACCCAGACCTGATCGCATGGGTAGTGAGATCCGATGTCTCGCTCTCTCGGATCTTTTCTTCTTCTTTCTTTCACGCTGATACCGAAAAGGTGTCGTGGTTTATTTCATTTGTCGTTCTTGAGCTACTCGAAATGTCTGAATTAGTGATTTTCCTTTGTTATTACATGTCTCTGTCACTGCATCTATCCATCTTCTGGGCCTTCTTATGGTCTTTTTCCATGCATTCTCGAGAAGAACACCCTTGATGGTGATTGGTAAGGATTCATTCTGACCAGGTGGCCAAACCATTTAAGTTGTTGTTGTTCTATATATTCTTGGCAGGGTTTTGTTCCTACCATTTTTCTTATGGTTTCATTTAGTATTCTATCTCTTCTTACAATAAGATAATGGCAATAAACAGGAGGTCACTCGCGCACGTTTGAGATCCCTTTGTGCAATTAAAATCGAAAAGAGTAGACTATAAATATGACATCTGCATGGACAAAGTTGTCAGCAAAAACCTCCCCATACCATGGATCCCAGGTCGTGCTACGGAGTTCGTGCACGTGGGCCAGGATTCTCTTCGACTTTTTTGAGATTCTCGAGGGGTGATATTGCAGCACCTATGGATTCGTCCGGTGTGCAGTGATGATGATCCTAACTAAAAACAAACTCACCTGCGACTTCTAATGTAGCACACAGGTTACCTGTGAGATAAACCAGACGTGACAGCTGACTAACCTAATCATAAACAACATTGAGACTTGGCTGTGTCTACCTGATAATTGTTAAGTCTAGTTTCAGCAAACAAACAACTGTCTAATTATCCAACATGTCCCATTTTGTCTCATTTGTCTTGTTTTCAAAGTTATTTAATTTATTTTTATAGCCTAATTTATTTGTTTAGTCTAATTTATTTTTTTCTTCTAATTTATTTGTTTTTCGAATGTATATGTTTTATTTAATTTATTGGCATAGCCTAATTTATTTGTTTAGTCTAATTTATTTGTGTTTCCAATGTGTATGTTTTATCTAATTTATTTGTACGGCCTAATTTATTTTTATACCCTAATTTATTTGTTTAGTCTAATTTATTTGTTTCTTCTAATTTATTTGTTTTTCCAATGTATATGTTTTACCTAATTTATTTGCATAGCCTAAATTATTTGTTCAGTCTAATTTATTTGTTTTATCTATTTTTTTTCATGCTACTACTGTGTATCTCTATGATAGATTATTGTCTTAATTTAATAAAACAATACACACGACTACCTTCATCAGTATCGTACAGAAAGTGAATGTGCGTCCAATTTAGGTACTCGATAACATCCACCATGGCAGCGGTGTGGTCTGGGCGTAGATGGATCTCGTAGCTGGAAGGAAAGAAGACAAACAAAAGATATAGGTGAAAGTAAACAGATGCACCACAGATGTTTTATCTTCATCATTAGTACAATCATTCCATAGTCATTATTTATCATCATTAACAACCGTGCTTGCTGGCGTTCGTGATTATCACAACTTTCTATCCCAACAATTATTTATCTATTCTTTTTGTTAAGCTAACAATCTATAAACTTCATTGTGACTTTTCTCACAGCCTTCCTCTATCTCGTCTTACATAAATTTTCTCGACGTCGAAATGTACTACTGTTGCTCCCGTCTCATACATAGCCACCCATTAAAGATTTCCTCAAAGAACGTCTTCATTTCTCTTTGTCGCCATTCCCAACACTCTTCAGTCAATTTATATTTCTGTAACATTCATTGATTTACTTGTCTGTTGTTCTCTCTCTCTCTCTCTCTCTCTCTCTCTCTCTTGTCCAGGTGTAAGAACATGGCGATGATATAGCTACAAATAAATGGACACTCAATATATATCATGATGAAGTGAACAACCAACGTATGAATATCATGACTGAAAGTAGACAGACACACAATATATATCATGGCTGAAAGTAGACAGACACACAATATATATCATGGCTGAAAGTTGACAGATACATAATATATGTCATGGCTGAAAGTAGACAGACACACAATATATATCATGGCTGAAAGTAGACAGACACACAATATATATCATGGCTGAAAGTAGACAGACACACAATATTTATCATGGGTGAAAGTAGACAGACACACAATATTTATCATGGCTGAAAGTAGACAAACACACAATATATATCATGGCTGAAAGTAGACAAACACACAATATATATCATGGCTGAAAGTAGACAAACACACAATATATATCATGGCTGAAAGTAGACAGACACACAATATTTATCATGGGTGAAAGTAGACAGACACACAATATTTATCATGGGTGAAAGTAGACAAACACACAATATATATCATGGCTGAAAGTAGACAAACACACAATATATATCATGGCTGAAAGTAGACAAACACACAATATATATCATGGCTGAAAGTAGACAGACACACAATATTTATCATGGCTGAAAGTAGACAGACACACAATATATATCATGGCTGAAAGTAGACAAACACACAATATATATCATGGCTGAAAGTAGACAGACACACAATATATATCATGGCTGAAAATAGACAGACACACAATATATATTATTGCTGAAAGTAGACAGACACACAATATATATCATGGCTGAAAATAGACAGACACACAATATATATTATTGCTGAAAGTAGATAGGCACACAATATATTTGTCTGAACGTAGACAGACACACAATATATATATCATGGCTGAAAGTAGGTAGACACACAATATATATCATGGCTGAAAGTTGACAGACACACAATATATGTCATGGCTGAAAGTATACAGACACACAATATATATCATGGCTGAAAGTTGACAGATACATAATATATGTCATGGCTGAAAGTTGACAGATACATAATATATGTCATGGCTGAAAGTAGACAGACACACAATATATATCATGGCTGAAAGTAGACAAACACACAATATTTATCATGGCTGAAAGTAGGTAGACACACAATATATATCATGGCTGAAAGTAGACAGACACATAATATATGTCATGGCTGAAAGTATACAGACACACAATATATATTATTGCTGAAAGTGTACAGACACACAATATATATTATTGCTGAAAGTAGACAGATACACAATATTTATCATGACTGAAAATAGACAGACACACAATATATATTATTGCTGAAAGTGTACAGACACACAATATTTATCATGACTGAAAATAGACAGACACACAATATATATTATTGCTGAAAGTAGATAGGCACACAATATATTTGTCTGAACGTAGACAGACACAATAGATATTATTGCTGAAAGTAAACATAATGTTCTCGCTCGAAAGTAAACGAACCATGCACAAAGAATTCGATAATATCTGAAGACAAACTGACCACACACAATGAGCGTGATAAAATACACATTAAAAATGACTGATATTTTCTGTGCACACACGTCATGCTTCTGCATGTAAAATAATATTTTTTTTTTGGTAGGATCATATTGAATAGTATGTAGACTGTGCAAGCGTATTACTTCTTTTATTATCAGTAGTACCTCTATCTTTTTTTATCCGTGAAACAAATTGGTCAAATGTGGCTGCAGTACTAGCACATGGAAAGCAAAATTTAAAAAAATGGCACAGCAACTTTCGAGACAGTGCTGATATCTAATTCAGAAGACAAAATCAAAGGCTAAGGAAAGCAAACCTGAATAAAATGCTGGCTGAAATCGGATGCACTGGGCGACTGACGCAGAACACAGAGCAACGTCTTAACAGGTATTTAATCAGAGTAGATCTAACAGACTCTAATTATGATGTTCTGTCTGTGGGGTCGATCAATTCACTTAAACAGACAGTTGTCTTCATGTGAGAGTCTGGATTCCTACTCTGATTGAGTCTTGATCGCAGAGAGAGAGAGAGAGAGAGAGAGAGAGAGAGAGAGAAGACAAAAAGCGCAAGAGAAAAGAGACAAGGTTAGGTACCTCAAATACACATTCAACTCCCCTGATCACAAGGGCAGAGACGACATCCGTGTCACTGGTATTGTCCTTTGTCACTCTGGCGACCGCAGCCGCTATACTTGGAAAATCACCTTATAGTCCAGTATGGTTCGCTGACCCCGAGAGGTATGAATGTATCACACTCATACGCATAGTTTCCTTTTGGTTGCTCCTTCCCTTTTGCATAGCCTTCTGCACATATTTGGGTTCTTTGGTCTACTTAATATGCCATGCTATTTATAGTTCTTTTCCTCTAGTCCCTTATGAGACACTTCGGTGTTCTCCTCTATACTTTTTTTTCTGTGCTCCTTACCCCTCATTTGTTTTTATTGTACACCACTCTCAGACATCTCACTCTTACCGCCTTTTGAACACCTGTTAGTCTACTATTCGATTCTGTCTCCTTTGTGTTTGCACACTGACCCCTGTGTGAACTCCTCTGGTTCTGTGTGCATTTGTGCACATTTCTGCACGTTTCTCTACGTTCACGACAGCCGCACTTGGTTGCTATTTCTTTTTATTTTGACAGGATAGTTAATTTTGTTTTCTTTAACACATTTCGATTGTTTTTATTTTGGTTGTTTCGTTATTAGTTTTGTGTGTGTTTTGTTTGTTTGTTCCTGATGAAGGCCTATTGGGCCGAAACGTTGTTTAGTCTGTGTCGTCCACTTATCACGTAAAGCTTATTACATACCATTTTTTTTATTTTTTTATTTTTCCTCACATTCAGCTTTACTGTAGCTTCGCATTTTTATGCCTTAACCATTTACTACCTCAAATACACCTTGTCCGTCTTGTGGATGGATCTGTCTGTCCAAGATTAGCAAATTCAGCTACAAGAGAAGATGTTCAGTAAAGCAGCTCCCAGTATGAGATACTAATTCTTTATCAAATTACTGACTTATCATGATTGCTTGCTACCAACCGTCTGTCAAAACGCTAAAGACCATATAGTACCTGTATCGCTCTATAATGTACCGTTATCACAAATTAAAATTTATAAATTATATATCCGATGTTTCAAAATTATCCAGTCAAACTACACAAGAGGGCAAGATGCCGGTCTCGAGACAGAGAGGTTGTGAGTTCAAATCCAGTCTTCACCGGTTGGGATTGCTATTTATAATTTCTCTCTGCAGCAACCGGCGAGGGACCTCTGTGCACACGCGGCCAGGGAAAAACGTATTAATGCGCACCATTCAGCTGTAAGACTCTACCGACTTCACCAGAGGTGGCAAATGCACACAGACACACACACACACACACACAAACACACACAAATATATCAGCATCAATGTGTGACATAAATGTTTATAACACAGGGCAGTTGTCAACTTTCTGAAACACATACTACTCATGGCATAGTAGAGGTCGCTAAAATGGCTGCAGCGCAATTTGAGTTTTTTTAATGAAAGATTTCTTAAATAGAAACAAAATGAATCACTAGTTTGCAAACATTTCCCTGAGCGACTGAAAGCAACTGAATGCCCTTGGATTTGTGGCGTGTTTTGATGATAGCAATGAACTTCGTCAACGCTTCCAATGATATAGATCAGAATGATTTGATCTGATTCGTTGACCTATGCACGAGACTGAAACATAACAATGAGCTCATATTGTTACACTACCCAGGGCAAGAGACGGTTCGTAATGACAAAGGATCGGATAGACTGGTATTGTTGCCCATGTAGTAAAGAACTATGGACACGCAAAGAAGCAACATCTTAAAAGGACTCAAAAAATCTGTTTTGATTATTGATATTTTTATCAATGAGATTACAACAAATTAACAAAACGGTAAGACATTTTACCTTTTCTGGAAAAGACAGGACTAAACAAACCAACGTTACGATTTGTTATTAAACGGCAAACAAACACAAATAAAACAGAACATTAGCCTACAAATTCCTAATGAAAGCAATAAGCTTGCATGGCGAATGTGACACTGAGTACTTATACTTCAGAAACTACATAAGAAATTGGATTCGCAGAATTGAGACTGCATCAGTGTAGGGTACAAACATCAAACAAATGAGACTAACAAGCTTCAAGAGCGAACTATATCATGCTCAACCAGTGCTACTGGAACCATCACTGTGTGCACACATACACTGTGTGACCTGCCGGAAGTGAGAAAATACCAATGGATTTATCGTGATTGTTGTTGTGTCTGTTTTTAACAACAATGACCAAGACCTAGCAGCAGGGTCGGCACACCATCAGCTGAACAAGACCTAGCAGCAGGGTCGGCACACCATCAGCTGACCAAGACCTAGAAGCAGGGTTGGCACACCATCAGTTGACCAAGACCTAGCAGCAGGGTCGGCGCACCTTCAGCTGACCAAGACCTAGCGGCAGGGTTGGCACACCATCAGCTGACCAAGACCTAGCGGCAGGGTCGGCATACCATCAGCTGACCAAGACCTAGCGGCAGGGTTGGCACACCATCAGTTGACCAAGACCTAGCAGCAGGGTCGGCGCACCTTCAGCTGACCAAGACCTAGCGGCAGGGTTGGCATACCATCAGCTGACCAAGACCTAGCGGCAGGGTTGGCATACCATCAGCTGACCAAGACCTAGCAGTTCTACCTCCTCGTAGTCTCCCCTGGTAACAGTCTGCGTCAAAACAGGCTGGCTAACAGAAGCTAGGGCCGCCGTGTTCCCTGTAGTGGTGACTGTTCCTGATATAGAAGACCCAGTATTGCAGTACCTCTGGGCTGGACTAGTAGTTTCCCAGCATAGCCTGGGATAGACGAACTCCAACTTCTCCAGTTAAAAAAAAGTAAAGAGCACCGTCACGCCAAGTGGCGTATAGGGAATATGGTGTTAGTGACCATACATTTTACAGACCTTCAGCACATGATTTTTGGGGTAATGAGGTCGGTATTACGCCCGTGTCGCTTTAATTTCCCAGAAAAAAATCCGGTACCCATTAAAGGCTGGGTGAACCCGGAAGCCGTCGTTTGGCATCGAACCCTACCTCTTGTCCTTTGTAGTCCAGTTCACTAACCACTGAGCTATCGCGGCTACCAACTTCTCCAGTAAGAGCCGGGAATGTCAAGAAAGCCATTACGACCCGTCCCATCAATGAGTCAAAGGGCACCCTGCCCGCATCAACTCGTGGCATTACGTCAAAATCAAATAATTCGCAGCTGATTCTCACCTCCGTGGATTATCACGGGTTAAACTGTTTATATTTACAAGAATTAATTAATATCTAATGCTTTCATTTGTGGGTTACCTCGGGTTAAGCTGTTCGTGTTTCAACTTCCTTTAAACATTGTCTTAAAAGCTTCAAAGCATGACTATCTTGGGGATTATTTCACTGTTTTTTTTAAATTAATTGCACATTCTCTTGTCGATTATACAATACTCCTTTTGAAGTTATCAGTCCATTTAATTTTTATTTTCGCCATAATCATTATCTTGTGCCTTCTCCGTCTCAAGATCGTAGCTCGTTTACTCTTGTTGTCTTGTCATGTTATATATATATATATATATATATATATATATATATATATCTGCAGTCAAGACTCAATCAGAGTAGGATTTCAGACTCTCTCATGAAGTCAGCCGTATCTTTCTTGAAGCCTTTCCGGTCAGCGGTAGTTTCTATCATAATTAGAGTCTGTTAGATCCAGTCTGATTGATTACCTGTTAAAACGTTGCACTGTGTTCTGCGCCTGTGGCCCAGTGCATCCATTTTCAGCCAGCATTTTATTCAGGTTTGCTTTCCTTAGCCTTTGATTGTCCTCAATCTTCCTTCAGGGCAGCAGATTGTTTTTTCTGTAGGGGATTCTGCCCTTAGATGGTCGGCCCTCCCAGATTTACGAGCACCATCTGCCCAAGATTGATGTAGTAATTAGTTGGTGATTAGACCATCACCATCACACATCAAACAACAGACTATAAGACCCTCCTAGATATCACGAACTTCCGGGAGTCTCACCGATGCTGACAAGTCATGTACGAAACCCCACTCCGTCTTTCATTGATTAGAATACGGCCGTCCTAGGGCTATACGACTAACTTGATGACGTAGCTCACACAACAATGGCTGCACTCACAATATCCCAGTTACTATAGTAAAAGCAGCCAACAGCACACGAAAAGCTGATGCACAATTTCCAAAGTGAAAACTGCTACTGACTAGACTGAGCAGAGCTTAGCAAGGAGTTGTACAATGCGAGAACTTGGCGTCATACAATTACATCGGCGGTTTTGGAACATCACACGATGTGTTGACGTAATTCGCATACATCGCTAGGCAGTGGAAGGTCGTATTCACAAACCTTTGACTTGACAATGGAGAACAATGAGGTGGAGTACAACCTGTCATCATGGCGAACTTTTCTAACTGGATCAGTTGATTAGCTCAGACGCAGAAAGTTACACCGTAGAGCAGAAGCTAATCAGTTCCCTAATGCAACTCCTGCAGCGGTTCAGCGAATGTGACGTCATTCCACCATGTTTGGAAACGAAAGTCCCATATATAATGTTATTTAAGGTGTGAAGTAACACCACTGAGTTGACTAAAACTGTTCGCTCTCTGGCCCAGGAAGTTGTTGTGCTAGGCTGCAATGGCTTTCTTAATTTTACGAGTTTTGCTAGAGAAGTTAAAGCTCGTCATTCTTAGAGGTTCTGTAACATTTGCTTTTATATGGGAGTAGACTTCGCCACTGAAAGGGCAACGGTGACCCTTTTTTATTTATAAATCCACACATTGTTCGTCAAATTTGATAGTTTAAAAATAAATATAGATTACTTCGAAAATTGATAATTAGAATATTCATATTCCCCAATTTATTTCCTACTTTAATTTCACCATCGCCTTTACTGCAATACCGTATCTGCATTTTAAAAACCTCTGGTCTCTCTTATATAAGTACAATTATTCCCTTGTGGACATTTCATTTTAAAAAAAGTAGAACTAGATTGATCTTTATCGAAAATGGTGTAGACAAAAATACTCAATTATTTATAAAAAAAGATGTTTGTTGACTCTAGCGCAATTCATCACACAGAGATACATTTTATAATCTGATTAATATAGTCGTAGGCACTATCCGTTGTCTATGGAGTGATTGATTAGAATGAAAAATATATGGAAAGCTGCATTCTAATCTAAAATTAATTTGATAAAATGATGTTATGTTGACCCTAGCCTAGTTATAGTAAATATTAAGGCACATGATAGCATTTGGGATTACCCGCTCTTTCTTGTATAAAATATGCAACAGAAATGAAATCTCTTAACATTGAAATAAAGTCTTACTGATCTAGGTTATGGTGTCATAAAATGGGTCATACACAGATAACTATCAACATTTGATTAACACAGGCTTCATGGAGTGTGTCAGGACAGATGCCGATGAGATAAGAACGTCTCTTCCTATGTCTTACACATTTATGCGACCATTTATATACCTGTTCGTGTTTTCTTTCTATAAAACTATGCAATTACACTGATATACAAACACACACACATACACATACACGCACTTTCTTGGCTGTAATTTCTTAAATAGGAAATAAATACACACATACATACATAAATACATACATACATACATATATACATACATACATACACACATACATACATACATACATACATACATACAGACACACGTACATACATACATACATACATATATACATACATACATGCATACATACATACATACACACACACGTACATACATACATACATATAAACATACATACATACATACATAAATACATACATATATACATACATATATAACCACATACACGCACACACATACATACATAAACACACATACACACTGACCTGGACGGCCCGTCCCTGATTGAAGTTGGTGACATCGAGGGCGTGATATAAGGCATGTGAAAGGTTGACGTCAGCGTCCGCACCATATCTGCGGACTCTGTGGACTTCTGACCAAGAATGGCGAACACTCCCTGCGACATTTGTCGACAGACTGCACAATGAAGGGAGGAAAACCAAAAATAGCTCTAGTTTCATTTTAGCATGGACATATTTTACAGAAAAGTAAGGTAATGTCCACTGACAAAACAAAAAGTCAACCCAAAATCATCATCAACTGTGTAGTACTTGAAAGTAGAACAAATTATAAATATATGAGGTTTGTAGTAACTAACAATGGGGTCCAACAGAAAGAGATCAAAAGATGATTAGCAATAGCAACACACAAAATAAACGCCATGAAGAACAGATAACACAATACCAGCAAGGTTGTAACACTAACATTACTGCGGACATACATTCCCGAAAGCAAAATACGGTTGTAAATCATAAACATTCTTGCACACAGCAAGGAATAAAATTGATTCATTCGAAACAATGTGCTACAGAAAAATAATTAAGATACATTGGATAATTAAAACGAGCAATGAAGACATATTAAACTATTTAAACATTATAAAGAACTGGTTTGTAAAGGTAAAGGTAAAGTACGAGACTTGAACCGGCGTCTTAGCACGCGAGTATATACCCATATGTGCTCGGCCGCCTATCCAGAAATGTTCGGATATTTCTGTATAGTGTAGCCTCAAGCATCGAAACTCAGATGCGAAGCGACATTCCTCACCTTCCCAGGATAATATACCCTGGTACCCATTTCTGCCAACGGTTGGGTCGACCGTGGGGGTATTTTTTTTTTTTTATTCCAACCACGAGTACAATTCACACTGCTCCCAGCGGGAATTGAACACGGGTTGTCCGAACGTCGGTAGTCTAGTCGGGTGGTTTGTGCTTATAAACACCATTCTACAGATGAAATTAAAATACTATAGCCATACTAAACGACACAGCGGGTTTGAAATAACAGTAATGGAAGGCATGGTTCATGGGCGACGCATCAGGGGCAGACCAAGAAGGTAGTTTCAAGACATCAAAGAGACCTTGAAAATGACAACAGAATAAATGGGAGATCCGCCTAGAGACATTCGTTCAGACGGGCTGTGGTGAATGCAACGTTATGTGAGAGGTCGGGCTGAGGTGAATGCAACATTCTGAAAAGAACATGCGACCTGATGGGGAGGAACAAGTTAACAAATAGTAACTGTTTGCATTTTTGTCAGCAGTTTTTTTTTTCCTTAGGTCATTTCATGAGTTATCTGGCTTTCTATCAAGAAACAATATTAACGTGATAATTTCAAAAGAATTCTGATGTTGCCGTGTACAGACAGATGGGAGAGTATAGGAAATTTCACCCAGAAGTGTTAGTTCAAAGCAGTGAAGAAGGCATTAGAGTAAGAAGTGATCAAGGTTGAATTGTACTTGTTTTTTTTTCTTGTTTGCACAGTCTGAAGCAGACATGCTTAGTTCCTTATTGTTCAAACATCTCTTTGTTTTGTTTTTGTTTCTATCTTTTCCAACTCTATATGCACGTCAATTATGAGCAACAATCAACATTAATAAAAGTGTTAAATTTGGGATTAAGAAATAAGATGAAATCATCTTTGTCATCTTTGAAAATCAACACCGGTAAATTAAATTGAGATTGGTCATCTGGCGGAGAAGGCGATGGCGCTGGATAGGACACACACAGCGGAAGCCAACTGAGAGTATAACATAACAGGCCCTTTTTGGAATCCACAAGGAAAAAGACAATGAGGAAGACCAAAATATTCTTTGAGAAGATGGATGGAAGCAGAGATGAAGATGATGGGGAAGACATGGAATGATCTTAAAACAATGGCAAGAAACAGAACGTTTTGGAAAGTGTTGAAAGCCTATGATCTGCAGGGAGCTGAAAAGTAGAAGATTAATAAGCCGGTCATATTATCTGGAGACAATAACACGACGTTAGGAAGGCACAACATTGACGGACGGGGATTATGTCATATGTTTTTTTATCCATGAAAAGGCAGGATGGCTTTAAAAAATGTTTAATTATATATACATATAGAGTTTACCATTAGTCTGCTGTGACAAAACCATTACAAAGGTTTGGGTCAACGTAGTGGCGGACTGTGTTTTATCTTAATAGTAGTGTGAATATCTCTCCCAGGAAGTAAGCTCTCCTGGTAAATTACGGTCGTTCATTGTTTACCCTTTAAAAAAAATATGGCTTAGAGCTTAAACGAAGGAAATATGATTAAAACTTCAACAAAACAAATATGACTTAAAACTTAAATAAAACAAATACGACTTAAAACTTAAATAAAACAAATATGACTTAAAACTTAAATAAAACAAATATGACTTAAAACTTAAACAAAACAAATATGATTTAAAACTTAAATAAAACAAATATGACTTAAAACTTAAACAAAACAAATATGATTTAAAACTTAAATAAAACAAATATGACTTAAAACTTAAACAAAACAAATATGATTTAAAACTTAAATAAAACAAATATGACTTAAAACTTAAACAAAACAAATATGATTTAAAACTTAAATAAAACAAATATGACTTAAAACTTAAACAAAACAACTATGATTTAAAACTTAAATAAAACAAATATGACTTAAAACTTAAACAAAACAAATGTGACTTAAAACTTCAACAAAACAAATATGACTTAAAACTTCAACAAAACAAATATGACTTAAAACTCAAACAAAACAAATATGATTTAAAACTGCTTTTTTTTTTTTTTTTATAAAAGCACTTAAAATGTTAAGGGTATATTAAAAAAAAAACGGGACTAAGATTGGCAAGCAGGCGATTGGCTGGAAAACTTTGGTCGAGTCGCACATAAGCAACAATTGTATCGCCTTTACTATCACTGGGAGCCGCGATAGCTCAGTGGTTAGTGAACTGGATTACAATGGACAAGGGGTAGGGTTCGATTCCAACCGACGGCTTCCGGGTTCACCCAGCCTTTAATGGGTACCGGATTTTTTTTCTGGGAAAGTAAAGCAGCACGGGCGTAATACCGACCACATTACCCCAAAAATCATGTGCTGAAGGTCTGTAAAATATAGGGTCACTAACACCATATTTCCCTATACGCCACTTGGCGTGACGGGGGTACTTTACTTGTTTACTTACTATCACTATCTAGTCTCACCACAAACAGTTGATGGTTTTATTTGAAGCCAGAGTTTTCCCAGAAGCCCTTATGTTTCAGGCCACGAAGAAATTGATTGACGTCATCGCTTCTGCCCACTTGGACAAAAGAAAATAAACTTTGCAATCTGTGTAGCCGACTTTTGTTCCATCCACTGCCCGGCTTGTCCAGTTAACAAAAGAAAAGTTGAATCAGATATTGAAATTGTTATTCTAACTACATCTCCTTCTCTTTGACGTTTCAATGAGAGATCCTTCTTTTTGACGTTTCAAGGAGAGATTCTTCTCTTTGACGTTTCAAGGAGAGATTCTCGAGGAAATACAAATTATTTTTAAAATATTTAATTTTTTTTTAATTGTTTACCTAAAAATTGGAAAAGTGAGAAAAATGTTCGTTCTTAGAAAAAAGAGGCACAGCATTGAATTTTTATTAGAAATAGGGGCCGGAAGAGAAATATGTGAGGACAAAATGTACTGCCCAGTTGAGGTACATATGGTGAGTTTAGTTATTCATATTTATCAGAACTGGAGTCGTCAGTCGCTGGACACTGCGAGACTTGCTGAGGGGGGTATCTGAGCACCTATGAACATGTTCGGAGTGCAATGATGAAGATGACCCGCAAATAACTCAATAACTCAAGTAATCATTCATCACAATCATCATCATGTGCTGTACTGGTTGGCGTAGGCGATCATGTCCTTCCATAATTTTCTATCCAAAGCGCATCGTATCAGTTCTATTGTTGATTGTTTTCAGTGCCACGACACCACGTTGCCCAGTATCTTCCCCATTTGTAGTCCACGATCTCTCTTTCATTTTGATCAATGCTAATGAAATGACCAACAAGCTCGTTGGCATCTCTAGTACTGAGTGTGGCCTGACTCAGATAAAAAGGACATCGCCAAGTTTGTTCTTCATTTCGTAAAAGAAGAGGAGGATGATGGGTAGGACAATACGTATATATTGAGAGAGTGATGAGTCTAAAGTGGTCTGGTCGATCTGGGGTGCTTAGTGGGAAAAGCAAATGTATCTACAATCAACATCTTACAGGAGCAGTCAGTTTGTATACAATGCTGGTAGGGCGGTGAAGGGGATATGTGTATTTCCCGACTTTAAAAAATGGATTCCATGAACAGAATAGAATAGAATAGAATAACTAAGGTTATAGTGGTGTCCGGTGTTGAAGTTGTGAATTGGAAATTAGTTCGGATAGGGGAGTTTGTAAAGTCGAGTTCGGAAAGTGAAGTTCGGAAAATCGTGTTTGGAAAGTGGAGTTCGGAAAGTCGAGTTTGGAAAGTCGAGTTCGGAAAGTGGAGTTTGGAACAGTACGCTGCTAATTCGTAGAAAGTAAGTCAAGACTGAACAGTCAGAGAACACATTCAGAATGGAGTATGGACCTACTAACGCACAGACTAAGAAGAATATGGCAGCAGTGTAAGGCGTGGTTCTCAGCGAATCTCAGAGGCGGCGATAAACTTTGTCAAGGGCGCCGCGTCGAGGAAATAGTTACGTGCTCACTCCGTGGTTGGTTAAATATCATGAAATGACAATATCCATATGGGTTTATTATTTTTTTTTGGGGTACTGAACTAGTCTCTACATGATAGTGTTAATGTTGTCGCTATTTATTATCTTACATATCCTATAATGTTCCAGGCATGTCGTAGGAAGCTACTAAGGAGGTTGATTGATGGTTTGACAAACTGTCATTGTAAAAACGTATTGTTATGGAAACAGAGCCATAGGTTTTAGAAGCAGTGATCTCTGCAATATGTGCCATTTTGGCACGCAAGGTTTCTGTTTTTGAGATTGTGTTTCTGCCCTATGTGCCGTCTTCGGCTCGAAAGGACAATAGATATCCAATCAAGGAATCAGAGTTTACCTACTGTGCACTCATTCGCTCATTTTCACGCACGCACTCATTTATTTACTCACTCACTCGCTCATTCTCAAGCACTCACCCAATCACCTACCAGTTATCCATTGTACTTTCCTGCGACACGAATATTCTAGTTTTCCTCACCAACTTTTGAAACAACGTAAAAGTCTGTAAATCTATCTATCTATCTATCTATCTATCTTTCGTTCGCCTGAAGTATTGTCTATATCAGCAATGTCGTTTCTTGTATAAATTTTACTGTCTGTTGTAATTCTTGCAGTGGCCCATATAGTTTTGTCTGTAGTGTTGTATCTATGGGCCAATGGATTTTCCTCAGTCTACTATATTCAGTGCAGTCTTGAAGTATGTGTTCAGCAGTCTGGGGTGCCTGTCCACATCTGTCTGTAAATCTAAGACCTGCCCACTCCTAAATTCTGTCTTCCCAGAATTTTCTTTTTTACTTGGTCTTCTCCCTTATTTTCCTCCTCTCTTCTCATAGTTCCCTTCATCATTTATTTATCTATTCCCGGTGAATAAAGCACGTGGTCAGAGCGCTGCAGTTTACGATTCTCAATGTCATGAGAAGCCCATCACGCTGTCTCATAGACGTATAGATCTGTCTGTCGTAGAAGTTTTCTGTTTGGAATATTTATATGAGTAGGAGTTAGTTTGGGAGATATAATTAGAGACGGAGCCACGGTGACGGAGTGGGTGGGAGTTGGTTTGGGAGATATAATGAGAGACGGAACCACGGTGACGGAGTGGGTGGGATATGGTTTGGTATTTATAATTAGAGACTGAGCCACGGTGACGGAGTGGGTGGGAATTAGTTTGGGAGATATAATTAGAGACGGAGCCACGGTGACGGAGTGGGTGGGAGTTGGTTTGGGAGATATAATTAGAGACGGAGCCACGGTGACGGAGTGGGAGTTGGTTTGGGAGATATAATTAGAGACGTAGCCACGGTGACGGAGTGGGTGGGAGTTGGTTTGGAAGATATAATTAGAGACGGAGCCACGGTGACGGAATGGGTGGGAGTTGGTTTGGGAGATATAATTAGAGACGGAGCCATGGGGACGGAGTAGATGGGAGTTGTTTTGGGAGATATAATTAGAGACGGAGCCACGGTGACGGAGTGGGTGGGAATTAGTTTGGGAGATATAATTAGAGACGGAGCCACGGTGACGGAGTGGGTGGGAGTTGGTTTGTGAGGTATAATTAGAGACGGAGCCACGGTGACGGAGTGGGAGTTGGGTTGGGAGATATAAATAGAGACGGAGCCACGGTGACGAAGTGGGTGGGAGTTGGTTTGGAAGATATAATTAGAGACGGAGCGACGGTGACGGAGTGGGTGGGAGTTGGTTTTTATAGATATAATTAGAGACGTGACGGAGTGGAAATTGCTTTCGGAGATATAATTAGGGATGGAGCCACGGTGACAGAGTGGGAGTTGGTTTTGGAGATATAATTAGAGATCGAGCCACGGTGACAGAGTGGGAGTTGGTTTTGGAGATATAATTAGAGACGGTGACGGAGTGGGAGTTGGTTTCGGAGATATAATTAGAGATGGAGCCACGGTGACGGAGTGGAAGTTAGTTTGGGAGACATAATTAGAGACGGAGCCAAGTTGACTGAGTGGGTGGGAGTTGGTTTGGGAGATATAATTAGAGACGGAGCCACGGTGACGGAGTGGGTGGGAATTGGTTTGGGAGATATAATGAGAGACGGAGCCACGGTGACGGAACGGGTGGGAGTTGGTTTGGGAGATATAATTAGAGACGGAGCCACGGTGACGGAGTGGGTGGGAGTTGGTTTGGGAGATATAATTAGATACGGTGACGGAGTGGGAGTTGGTTTCGGATATATAATTAGAGACGGTGACGGAGTGGGTTTTGGTTTCGGAGATATAATTAGAGATGGAGCCACGGTGACGGTGCGGAAGTTAGTTTGGGAGACATAATTAGAGAAGGAGCCACGTTGACGGAGTGGGAGTTGGTTTAGGAGGCATAATTAGAGTTGGAGTCACCGTGACTGAGTGAAAGTGGGTATGAGATATATAATTAGACGTGGGGCGGTGGTGGCTTTGTATTTTTTGAGTTCGCTACTAAACAGAAGTTTTCGGGTACAACTCTCAGATATATCGACTTTTTTTTCGGCCCGGAACGTCGTCAAGGTTCATCAGCCTCGAAAAGAGATACCAATGATATTGTCTGGGAGTGAAAAAAACAATCCTTAAAAGATTATGAATGGAGATGGATATTTAATACATAAAAAAAACATCATACAAACAGGACAAGACATTGCCTTAGAAGCCACAGGTAAAAAAGAAAACCGGAAATGTCTATAAATAAATGAAGAAGAGCAGTCATGGAAACCTTCATGAACATTTGGCCAAAGTGGAGAGAAGCAGAGACAACGTCCAAGAAAAGGGATGGAGAGACATTTGTCAGTGCCTATGCTCCATAAAAGGATTCTAAAGGGGTTGGCGACCACCTATCTAATGTGCTTTTGATCGTTGACAAATATAGACAGTAACACAATGATCACCATGAGCCTCAAAGCATTGTGGGAGCACATTTTTGTTTGCATTGAAACACTAGGAAAACAACACTCATTTCGCAAATAGAATATATAAAGATATTAATTAAAATATACAGTCACGTAGAAAAACAGAAACAGCAAAGTACTATCCATAACACAGGTATTAATACGGTAATAAAACAATGAAAATCACTAGAAGATTTTGGCATTGAAGTGATCACAGACATATGCAATGACATATACCGCACAGGATACATACCAAATGAACTAAAAACATCAACTTTTATAGCATTGCATAAAAAGAATGGTGCAGTTGAATGCAGCGATTTTAGAACAATAAACCTAATGAGCCAGGTAACCAAAATTTTACTAAAAGTTATATAAGGAAGGATTCAGAATAAAATTAATAATGAACTAGATAAGCAGCAATTCGGATTCAAGAAAAACAGTGGGACAAAAGAAGCCATATTCAGCATGAAGACATTGATTGAAAAGTACATAGAAGTAAACAAACCAATATATGCCTGCTTCATAGACTACACCAAAGCATCTGATAGAATACACCATGAGCAACGTACAGATTGCCTAAAAGATATAAATCTGTATGATACAGACATACGACTGATATGTAATTTATACTGGGAGCAAACAGCAAAATTAAAATATAACAAGGAGAACTCTACACCCATTGATATAAAAAGAAGAGTAAGATAAGAATGCATCCTATCACCAAGCTTGTTCAATTTACACTCTGAGCAAATCTTTAAAAACATCAATGAGATGCCAAGCCTTAACATTAATGGGAAGATAATCAATAACCTAAGATATGCTGATGATACTGTTCTACTAGCAGAAAATCCTAAAGATCTACAACAATTACTTAATGTAATAAACATGACAAGCAAAAAATATGGACTAGATCTGAATATCAAAAAGACTAAAACTGTGATCATAAACAAAGAAAATTCTCAAGACCTACAATTAAATATCAAAGTTGAAGAAATACATCTAGAGACAGTCCAGAGCTACAACTACCAGGGACATACTATAACCAGTGATGGAAAATGTACAACTGAAATAAATAAAAGAATAGGAATGGCAAAAAGTAATTTCAATGCCATGAACAATATACTAACATCAAAACAAATAACACCAGGGCTGAAACTAAGAATAGCAAAATGTTACATCTTCTCAATATTCCTGTATGGTGCAGAAACATGGACATTAGACAAGAAAACAGAACAGAAAATTGAAGCCTTTGAAATGTGGATTTATAGAAGAATAGATAGAGTTGGATGGAAAGAAAAGAAAACTAACGAAGAAGTTTTAAAACAACTAAAAATGAAAAAAAGATCTACTAAACACAATTAGAGCAAGACAAATGAATTTTTTGGTCATGTTAAAAGACACAGCAGTCTAATAAAAGTAATATTAAAAGGGAAAATACAAGGTAACAGAGGCAGAGGCAGACCAAGACTAACTTGGACGAGTAACATCAAAAGATGGACAAGTCAGCCTATGGCAATCTGCACCATCAAAGCAAGAGACAGAGTGGAATGGCGCTCCATGGTAGCCAACCTTCGATGCGGAGATGGCACTCAATGATGATGATGAATAAAACAATAAACAGAGTCATTAGGACCGATGGGTAAATGAAATATTAGAAACACACCGAACCATAACAATGTCAAGGCCAATCTAGCTCAGGCCAAAATAGCATTTTAGAAAATTAAAAATATCTTATGCAACAAATCTATGTCAAAAGAAGTGAGAAAGAGAGTTCATCGGTGCTATATAGAACCAATTCTGACCTATGGAAGTGAATCATGGACAGTAGACAAACAAATGAAAAGACGATTAGAGGCCGCAGAGATGGGATTTCTCAGAAGAATGTTGAAAGTTCCCTGGACAGCTAAAAAGACGAATGAAGAAATTCTCAAAGAAGCCAATACAAAAAGGGAAATCCTAAAAAACATAAGAAAGAAACAACATTTTTAAGGCACATCATGAGAAGAGGAAAGTTGGAATACTTGGTTACAAGTGGCAAAATAAAAAGAAAGAGAGTTCGCGGACGACACAGAGAGAAAATACTGATTAGCTTGGTGTCATGGTATGGAAAACCAGTCAGCAACAGAACTGATACGACCCACTGTAGATAGAACATTGTGGAAGGCATGATCGCCTACGCCAACATGTTATGGCACATGATGATGATGATGATGAGACTCTGAAAGGTACATGAGCACAGAAATTATATAATGATTAAAGAAAACAGTTGCATTTCATTGAGTAGGTTCTCTTGTACTCATGTTCATTGTATGTCTCTTAGGTTCATTTTATCTCTCTTATGTTCACGTTATCTCTCTTATGTTCATTTTATCTCTCTTATGTTCATTTTGGCTCAGGCAAAAGCACCTTTCCAAAAATTGAGGAAGATACTATGCAATCCCTTTTTGACAATAGAAACAATAAAAAGAGTTCTTAAATGTTATGTAGAGCCCGTCTTAACATATGGATGTGAATCATGAACAATAGGACAACAGACAAGAAAATCACTGGAGTCTGTAGAAATGTGGTTTTACAGAAGAATGTTGAGAATACCATGGACAGCTAAGAAGAGTAATGAAAATGTTCATAAAGAGGTCAAAGCAAAAAAGCAAAAAGAGAGCTCATTTCCAATGTTAGGAAGAGACAATCATTATTTTTTGGCCATGTAATGAGAAGAGAACAACTGAAATATATTGTAACAACTGGGAAAATTGAGGGACGAAGAGATAGAGGGAAGCAAAGAGAAAAAAAATAACAGACAGCTTAAGAGAATGGCTTGGCAGTTTGTCAACAACAGAAATGATAAATAACTGTCGAGATCGAAAGTTGTGAAGAGACATGATCACCTACGCCAGCAAGCCCGGTACTTGATGATGATGATGATGTTCACTTTATCTATCTTCATTTGATGTCTCTTATGTTTATTTTATCTTTCTTATGTTCATTTGGTAGTTAGTTCATTGAAAAGCAGCAAATGACATGTGGCATTCTTTATGTGACATATGTTAAGCTCTGCTGACACAAAATGAAGAGTATTCTGCTTAGGTCATTCAGGTGTGAACTTTCACAGTGTCTGAGTGCTACATTTACAGACAGGCCTTTCAAAAAGAACTTTTTTTCTCTTCTTGCTCGTCTGCTCCAAGTGAATACCATCTGTTATTATCAAAGAATCTGCTTCCCTCTATTTCAGGACTCTCTAGTAGCCGGAAACACGTAAAATGCATTAACTTTTGAAAAGCCTCCATTGATTTACTTTTTTGATTCAATTAAAAAAATAGTTCTGCAGTGTTACATAGTTCCTGCCCTGTCACAAATGAGAGTGACGGCCCATTAATAAAACATACACGATGACTGTTTGAAACTATAGAAATGTGCTTACACAGAATAATGTTGAGAATACCGTGGGCAAATGAAAATGGTAGTAAATAAGTCTCCAAAGAAGCTAGTGTACAAAGAAAGCCTTTTTTGTGCATTTTGTTTCTTTCTCTTCCTTTAAGCTCCATGTGGAGCATAGGTCTTCAACAGACATTTTCCACTCTGTTCTGATTTGTACCATTATCTAAAGATAGTTCCATGTTTTCTCATCATCTTCATCTCCGACTAACTTCTATAAGTATATGTTGGCCCTCCCATTTGTCTCCCCCTAGGGAATGCAAACAATGAATTTTTTTGTCATTTGAAGCACATAAATAAGAATAACAAGCGGTTCACCTTCATTAACGGCTACAAGAAGAGAGAAATGTAAAAATATCTTGAAGTATTTGACAGACTTCTACACTTTTGAGACAAGTAAAAAAAAAAAAAAAAAGTAAAGAGCCCCGTAACGCCAAGTGGCGTATAGGGAATATAGTGTTAGTGACCATACATTGTACAGACCTTCAGCACATGATTTTTGAAGTAATGTGGTTGGTATTACGCCCATGTCGCTTTACTTTCCCAGAAAAAAAATCCCGTATCCATTAAAGGCTGGGTGAACCCGGAAGCCGTCGGTTGGGATCTAACCCTATCTCCTGACTTTTCAGACAAGAGCAGGAAATATTACATAGTTGAACAGTTCGGCAAGTAGGAAGGTCAACCGAAGAAGTGACAAGAAATAATGGAGATAAAGACCTAATATAGAACTCAAATTGGTGGAAAAACAGATGGGATTTTGAAAAAAAAATAGAAGCTGCACAGATGCAATATTAATACTCAGGTAGCTAGTAGAGGAGAAGATAGAATATTAAGAGAATCTGTGGATAGCATTTCTGGACCAAAAGAACGCTTTAGATAGAGTGGATATATTATGGCCTACATTAGTTCATTACGGAGTAAATGTCTACCTTATTAGATGTTACAAGAGCTTATATTGTAACAACTGGAAACATTGATGGACGAAGAGATAGAAAGCAAGGAGAAAAAATACCAGAGAGCTCAAGAGATTGGCTTGGCAGAAGGTCAACAACAGAAATGATAAAAAACTGTCGAGATCGAAAGTTGTGGAGAGACATGATCACCTACGCCAGCGGGCCCGGTACTTGATGTTGATATAGTAACCGCAGAAGTGTGGTTAGAGCGAATAAAGGAACATCAAAACCATTTGCAGTAACACCTGTAGTAAGCAAAGGCTGCGTGTTGTCCAACTCTTGTGTATCACTTACATTGACAAAATATGCAAGGATGCCAAATCACACAACGCGAAGATATCACTGAACTACTTTTAGTTGATGCCCAGGTCCTAATAGCTTTCGACAGAGAACTTCAACACTTATGCTGTCCTTAAATAGAGATTGTAAAATGAATAACATGAAAATAAGTACTGAAAAAAAAACTGAAATCATGTCAGGAAGACAAAAGGAGTAATTAAACACAGGTATAGAACATCAAGTTATAAAACAAATAAAAAACTTTAAATATCTTGAACCAACATTCTCTGTTGAAAGTAAAATAAAGAAATAGGCACCTGCTGCATTAAAACAAACCAAATACAAGTTTAGCTATCTCCTATACTTCAACAAAAACAATACCTATTACCACCAAGAAACATCTTATACAGAGTATAATCATTCCACGTTGTGCTTCTGGTGCTAAACATGGACACTCACGTCTAAGCAGAGAAGAATGCTTGTCACAACAAATGCAATGTCTGAGAACAGTGCCTGGAGTAACCAGAAATGACAGAATCAGAAATGATATTATAAGAGAATGAATAGATTGAGCCAATCCTAAGCTACATAGAGAAAGAACAAATAAACTAGTTTGTCCATCTAGAAAGAATGCCGTGTAATTTCTTACTATACAAAGATGGTATTACAAGAGGAGAAGAACAAGTGGCAGACCCAGAGTAAGATGGACAGAGGAAGTAATGAAAGAAGAATGACTATACCACAAAATTCTTTGGTGAGCGGGCCAGTTTTTTAGCTCAGTGTGTTACATCTGTAGTAAAGCACAACATTAGCCCAGTGTATTATATCTGTAGTAAAGCACAACATTAGCCCAGTGTGTTACATCTGTAGTAAAGCACAACATTAGCCCAGTGTGTTACATCTGTAGTAAAGCACAACATTAGCCCAGTGTGTTATATCTGTAGTAAAGCACAACATTAGCCCAGTGTGATACATCTGTAGTAAAGCACAACATTAGCCCAGTGTGATACATCTGTAGTAAAGCACAACATTAGCCCAGTGTGATACATCTGTAGTAAAGCACAACATTAGCCCAGTGTGATACATCTGTAGTAAAGCACAACATTAGCCCAGTGTGTTATATCTGTAGTAAAGAACATCATTAGCCCAGTGTGATACATCTGTAGTAAAGCACAACATTAGCCCAGTGTATTATATCTGTAGTAAAGCACAACATTAGCCCAGTGTGATACATCTGTAGTAAAGCACAACATTAGCCCAGTATGTTACATCTGTAGTAAAGCACATCATTAGCCCAGTGTGATACATCTGTGGTAAAGCACATCATTAGCCCAGTGTGTTACATCTGTAGTAAAGCACAACATTAGCCCAGTGTGTTACAACTGTAGTAAAGGACATCATTAGCCCAGTGTGTTACATCTGTAGTAAAGCACATCATTAGCCCAGTGTGTTACATCTGTAGTAAAGCACATCATTAGCTCAGTGTGTTACATCTGTAGTAAAGCACATCATTAGCCCAGTGTGTTACATCTGTAGTAAAGCACATCATTAGCCTAGTGTGTTGCATCTGTAGTTAAGCACATCATTAGACCAGTGTGTTACATCTGTTATAAAGCACAGCATTAGCCCAGTGTATTACATCTGTAGTAAAGCACAGCATTAGCCCAGTGTATTATATCTGTAGTAAAGCACATCATTAGCCCAGTGTGTTACATCAGTAGTAAAGCACATCATTAGCCCAGTGTCCTACATCTGTAGTAAAGCACATCATTAGCTCAGTGTGTTACATTTGTAGTAAAGCACAACATTAGCCCAGTGTATTAGCCCAGTATGTTACATCTGTAGTAAATGCACATCATTTGCCCAGTGTGTTACATCTGTAGTAAAGGACATCATTAGCCCAGTGTGTTACATCTATAGTAAAGCACATCATTAGCCCAGTGTGTTACATCTGTAGTAAAGCACATCATTAGCCCAGTGTGTTACATCTGTAGTAAAGCACATCATTAGCCAAGTGTGTTACATCTGTAGTAAAGCACATCATTAGCCCAGTGTGTTACATCTGTAGTAAAGCACATCATTAGCCAAGTGTGTTACATCTGTAGTAAAGCACATAATTAGCCCAGTGTGTTACATCTGTAGTAAAGCACATCATTAGCCAAGTGTGTTACATCTGTAGTAAAGCACATAATTAGCCCAGTGTGTTACATCTGTAGTAAAGCACATCATTAGCCCAGTGTGTTACATCTGTAGTAAAGCACATCATTAGCCAAGTGTGTTACATCTGTAGTAAAGCACATCATTAGCCAAGTGTGTTACATCTGTAGTAAAGCACATCATTAGCCCAGTGTGTTACATCTGTAGTAAAGCACATCATTAGCCCAGTGTGTTACATCTGTAGTAAAGCACATCATTAGCCCAGTGTGTTACATCTGTAGTAAAGCACATCATTAGCCAAGTGTGTTACATCTGTAGTAAAGCACATCATTAGCCCAGTGTGTTACATCTGTAGTAAAGCACATCATTAGCCCAGTGTGTTACATCTGTAGTAAAGCACAACATTAGCCCAGTGTATTACATCTGTAGTAAAGCACATCATTAGCCAATTGTGTTACATCTGTAGTAAAGCACATCATTAGCCAAGTGTGTTACATCTGTAGTAAAGCACATCATTAGCCAAGTGTGTTACATCTGTAGTAAAGCACATCATTAGCCCAGTGTGTTACATCTGTAGTAAAGCACATCATTAGCCAAGTGTGTTACATCTGTAGTAAAGCACATCATTAGCCCAGTGTGTTACATCTGTAGTAAAGCACATCATTAGCCCAGTGTGTTACATCTGTAGTAAAGCACATCATTAGCCAAGTGTGTTACATCTGTAGTAAAGCACATCATTAGCCCAGTGTGTTACATCTGTAGTAAAGCACATCATTAGCCCAGTGTGTTACATCTGTAGTAAAGCACATCATTAGCCAAGTGTGTTACATCTGTAGTAAAGCACATCATTAGCCAAGTGTGTTACATCTGTAGTAAAGCACATCATTAGCCAAGTGTGTTACATCTGTAGTAAAGCACATCATTAGCCCAGTGTGTTACATCTGTAGTAAAGCACATCATTAGCCCAGTGTGTTGCATCTGTAGTTAAGCACATCATTAGCCCAGTGTGTTACATCTGTTATAAAGCACAGCATTAGCCCAGTGTATTATATCTGTAGTAAAGCACATCATTAGCCCAGTGTGTTACATCTGTAGTAAAGCACATCATTAGCCCAGTGTCCTACATCTGTAGTAAAGCACATCATTAGCTCAGTGTGTTACATTTGTAGTAAAGCACAACATTAGCCCAGTGTATTATATCTGTAGTAAAGCACATCATTAGCCCAGTGTGTTACATCTGTAGTAAAGCACAACATTAGCCCAGTGTGTTACATCTGTAGTAAAGCACATCATTAGCCCAGTGTGTTACATCTGTAGTAAAGCACAACATTAGCCCAGTGTGTTACAACTGTAGTAAAGCACATCATTAGCCCAGTGTGTTACATTTGTAGTAAAGCACATCATTAGCTCAGTGTGTTACATCTGTAGTAAAGCACAATATTAGCCCAGTGTATTATATCTGTAGTAAAGCACATCATTAGCCCAGTGTGTTACATCTGTAGTAAAGCACAACATTAGCCCAGTGTGTTACATCTGTAGTAAAGAACATCATTAGCCCAGTGTGATACATCTGTAGTAAAGCACAACATTAGCCCAGTGTATTATATCTGTAGTAAAGCACAACATTAGCCCAGTGTGTTACATCTGTAGTAAAGCACATAATTAGCCCAGTGTGTTACATCTGTAGTAAAGCACATCATTAGCCAAGTGTGTTACATCTGTAGTAAAGCACATCATTAGCCCAGTGTGTTACATCTGTAGTAAAGCACATCATTAGCCCAGTGTGTTACATCTGTAGTAAAGCACATCATTAGCCAAGTGTGTTACATCTGTAGTAAAGCACATCATTAGCCAAGTGTGTTACATCTGTAGTAAAGCACATCATTAGCCCAGTGTGTTACATCTGTAGTAAAGCACATCATTAGCCAAGTGTGTTACATCTGTAGTAAAGCACATCATTAGCCAAGTGCGTTACATCTGTAGTAAAGCACATCATTAGCCAAGTGTGTTACATCTGTAGTAAAGCACATCATTAGCCCAGTGTGTTACATCTGTAGTAAAGCACATCATTAGCCCAGTGTGTTACATCTGTAGTAAAGCACATCATTAGCCCAGTGTGTTACATCTGTAGTAAAGCACATCATTAGCCAATTGTGTTACATCTGTAGTAAAGCACATCATTAGCCAAGTGTGTTACATCTGTAGTAAAGCACATCATTAGCCAAGTGTGTTACATCTGTAGTAAAGCACATCATTAGCCCAGTGTGTTACATCTGTAGTAAAGCACATCATTAGCCAAGTGTGTTACATCTGTAGTAAAGCACATCATTAGCCCAGTGTGTTACATCTGTAGTAAAGCACATCATTAGCCCAGTGTGTTACATCTGTAGTAAAGCACATCATTAGCCAAGTGTGTTACATCTGTAGTAAAGCACATCATTAGCCCAGTGTGTTACATCTGTAGTAAAGCACATCATTAGCCCAGTGTGTTACATCTGTAGTAAAGCACATCATTAGCCAAGTGTGTTACATCTGTAGTAAAGCACATCATTAGCCAAGTGTGTTACATCTGTAGTAAAGCACATCATTAGCCAAGTGTGTTACATCTGTAGTAAAGCACATCATTAGCCCAGTGTGTTACATCTGTAGTAAAGCACATCATTAGCCAAGTGTGTTACATCTGTAGTAAAGCACATCATTAGCCAAGTGTGTTACATCTGTAGTAAAGCACATCATTAGCCAAGTGTGTTACATCTGTAGTAAAGCACATCATTAGCCCAGTGTGTTACATTTGTTATAAAACCTCTTCTCATGAAGGGGGTAGGTTCACCATTTTATACTTAGATTTTATTGTTAAATTTTCTTTCTTTCTCTCTTTGCTTTCTTCCTCCAACCCTCACCACCTTTCTTCCTCCAACCCTCACCACCTTTCTTACTCCAACCCTCACCACCTCTCTTCCTCCAACCCTCACCACCTTTCTTCCTCCAACCCTCACCACCTTTCTTCCTCCAACCCTCACCACCTTTCTTCCTCCAACCCTCACCACCTTTCTTCCTCCAACCCTCACCACCTTTCTTCCTCCAACCCTCACCACCTTTCTTCCTCCAAACCTCACCACCTTTCTTACTCCAACCCTCACCACCTTTCTTCCTCCAACCCTCACCACCTTTCTTCCTCCAACCCTTACCACCTTTCTTCCTCCAACCCTCACCACCTTTCTTCCTCCAACCCTCACCACCTTTCTTCCTCCAACCCTCACCACCTTTCTTCCTCCAACCCTCACCACCTTTCTTCCTCCAACCCTCACCACCTTTCTTCCTCCAACCCTCACCACCTTTCTTCCTCCAACCCTCACCACCTTTCTTCCTCCAACCCTCACCACCTTTCTTCCTCCAACCCTCACCACCTTTCTTCCTCCAACCCTCACCACCTTTCTTCCTCAAACCCTCACCACCTTTCTTCCTCCAACCCTCACCACCTTTCTTACTCCAACCCTCACCACCTTTCTTCCTCCAACCCTCACCACCTTTCTTACTCCAACCCTCACCACCTTTCTTCCTCCAACCCTCACCACCTTTCTTTCTCCAACCCTCACCACCTTTCTTTCTCCAACCCTCACCACCTTTCTTCCTCCTAACCTCACCACCTTTCTTTCTCCAACCCTCACCACCTTTCTTACTCCAACCCTCACCACCTTTCTTTCTCCAACCCTCACCACCTTTCTTTCTCCAACCCTCACCACCTTTCTTTCTCCAACCCTCACCACCTTTCTTTCTCCAACCCTCACCACCTTTCTTCCTCCAACCCTCACCACCTTTCTTACTCCAACCCTCACCACCTTTCTTACTCCAACCCTCACCACCTTTCTTTCTCCAACCCTCACCACCATTCTTCCTCCAACCCTCACCACCTTTCTTCCTCCAACCCTCACCACCTTTCTTCCTCCAACCCTCACCACCTTTCTTTCTCCAACCCTCACCACCTTTCTTCCTCCAACCCTCACCACCTTTCTTACTCCAACCCTCACCACCTTTCTTCCTCCAACCCTCACCACCTTTCTTCCTCCAACCCTCACCACCTTTCTTACTCCAACCCTCACCACCTTTCTTCCTCCAACCCTCACCACCTTTCTTACTCCAACCCTCACCACCTTTCTTCCTCCAACACTCACCACCTTTCTTCCTCCAACCCTCACCACCTTTCTTCCTCCAACCCTCACCACCTTTCTTCCTCCAACCCTCACCACCTTTCTTCCTCCAACCCTCACCACCTTTCTTTCTCCAACCCTCACCACCTTTCTTCCTCCAACCCTCACCACCTTTCTTCCTCCAACCCTCACCACCTTTCTTCCTCCAACCCTCACCACCTTTCTTACTCCAACCCTCACCACCTTTCTTCCTCCAACCCTCACCACCTTTCTTCCTCCAACCCTCACCACCTTTCTTCCTCCAACCCTCACCACCTTTCTTCCTCCAACCCTCACCACCTTTCTTCCTCCAACCCTCACCACCTTTCTTCCTCCAACCCTCGCCACCTTTCTTACTCTCTCTTTTCTTTCTTCCTCCAACCCTCACCACCTTTCTTCCTCCAACCCTCACCACCTTTCTTACTCCAACCCTCACCACCTTTCTTACTCTCTCTTTTCTTTCTTCCTCCAACCCTCACCACCTTTCTTCCTCCAACCCTCACCACCTTTCTTCCTCCAACCCTCACCACCTTTCTTCCTCCAACCCTCACCACCTTTCTTCCTCCAACCCTCACCACCTGTCTTCCTCCAACCCTCACCACCTTTCTTACTCTCTCTTTTCTTTCTTCCTCCAACCCTCACCACCTTTCTTCCTCCAACCCTCACCACCTTTCTTCCTCCAACCCTCACCACCTTTCTTCCTCCAACCCTCACCACCTTTCTTCCTCCAACCCTCACCACCTTTCTTCCTCCAACCCTCACCACCTTTCTTCCTCCAACCCTCACCACCTTTCTTCCTCCAACCCTCACCACCTTTCTTACTCTCTCTTTTCTTTCTTCCTCCAACCCTCACCACCTTTCTTACTCCAACCCTCACCACCTTTCTTACTCTCTCTTTTCTTTCTTCCTCCAACCCTCACCACCTTTCTTCCTCCAACCCTCACCACCTTTCTTCCTCCAACCCTCACCACCTTTCTTCCTCCAACCCTCACCACCTTTCTTCCTCCAACCCTCACCACCTTTCTTACTCTCTCTTTTTCCACTAAACTTGTCTTCCACTTACCTTCAGTAACATGATTTCTACGTTACAATAACATGTGTGTGTGTGTGTGTGTAAAGTAAGTAATATATGCTTTTATATACGATAGTATATATATATATATATATATATATATGTATATTGAACTGGACTACAAAGGACAAGAGGTAGGGTTCGATCTTAACCGACGACTTCCGGGTTCACCCAGCCTTAAATGGGTACCTGATTTTTTCTGGGAAAGTAAAGCGGCACAGGCGTAATACCGACCATATTACCCCAAAAATCATCTGCTAAAAATGGTATGTAAAATGTATGGTCACTAACACCATATTCACTATACGCCACTTGGCGTGACGAGGGCCCTTACTTTATATATATATATATATATATATATATATATATATATATACATACACACATATAATCATATACACACATATATACACACATATACACACATATATGCACACACATATACACACATATATACACACATATACACACACATACACACATATACATACAGAAAGTGATAGACTGATATCAGTAACCTTATTCAGCCTTCGGTTATCTTGATATTTTTCAGATTCGGTCCCTAGTCTCGTATGTAAGGTTGACCACCCGTGCACAAAGTTCTTCTACATTCTTGATGCTCCAATTTTCTAGAAATCTTGAAGGCTCAGTTACTGAGAGCACATTTCAGCTCTAGAATTGTACAAGTACACCAGCTTCAAAATAATATGATTACAGCTATGTTTTATTAAAGATATTTTTTACGTAATAAAATAAGGATGCTCGTCAGGGACCGCAATGTTATATTAATGGGAGAAATTTTGGAGCCTGATTTCATCTCCTTTTTCCTACGCCTTTTGACTTCTAATTTTAACATCATCTTTCTTTCTTGGTTGTTGCTGTGCTGTTTTTGTGTGTTTATTTGTGTGTGTGTTCTCCAGGTGCTACGATCTGATGCCAGATTTATCAGTTTATTTCGCTGATAACGAATTCTCTTGAGGAAGCCCTGCAAACATCATTTTATCTCAACACTGGTTTGCCATTTGCTTTCTTCCCGTCCCAACCATCTCAATACATTAATTGTTTGGGAACTTCAGAAAATATCAAGTTTGAGAAATGAAAGACAATTTTCTATTATTTATTGTAACTAAATTAACATCATAAATGTTACGTGGGGTTCTTGGACGCCTAGTTGGGAAAACCACCCGACTGGGCTACCGAAGTTCGGACTCGTGGTCGAATCCCTCTTTATGAAGCAGTGTGAATTCTACTCATTGCCCTATTGAGCCGAAACATCATTCAAATGTGTGTTGTCCATCAATAACTTAAAGCTTTAACCATACATTTGTTCTTTTGTTTCATTTCTGCTTCACATTTAGTTTTCTTCAGCTTCGCATTTTTATGAATTTATTTGCATTTCTTGGCCTTGACCCCTGAATTGTACTCGTGGTTGGAAAAAAAGTACTCCTGCGATCGACCCAGCCGCTGGCAGAAATGGGTAATAGGGTAGTACTCTGGGAAGATGAGGAATGTCGCCTTCCATCGTGAGTTTTGATGCTTGAAGACACACTATCCAGAAGTCTCCGAACACTTCTGGATAAGCGGCCGAGCACATACGGGTGGAAACGGCGTGCTAAGACGCTGATTCAAGTCTCGTACTTAACTTTAACTTGATATATTACTTATATAAAATAATGAACGGAAAGACATTATCCGTGACCGTGCATCGAATATTTCAGTTGTAAGAAACTAAATATAAAATGTTAAAAAAAAAAAGAAACAAAGAAGAGTTATTTTGAAAATGGAAAATTTAAATGAGTTCGTATGCGCAAATGAAACCAAATTCTGTAGGACGACATATGGGAAGATCACCCAGACTGTGGCGAGCTAAGCCTGTACAGAACCAGTCATCGACCGGAACAATTTTTACCATTTGTTGAAGGTATACATTACCTGCATGTACCGCAGCATGTTCACAATTTTAGCTACAGTGTACAATGAAACAATGAAGGAAAACACATTATTATTGTTATTATTATTATTGTTATTATTGTTATTATTATTATTATAGGTATGTCTGATAGTGGCTAAAGGGTCACTGCGAACACAAGTCCGGCTACACCTAGATCGCTTACTTCCCCTATACATAATGGGGTCCGGATTTTTCTCGACAAGAAAGAAATCACAGACTTAATTCTACTTAGATTAGCAAACACTGGCCAATAAGAAACACATTATGGATACTAAGAGACAGAACATCGATACCAATACTACATGGGCACTAACAAACACAATATGGGTATTAATACCACATTGACACTAAAAATTACTATATGTGCACTAAAATTACTAAAAATTACTATATGGGCACTAAAATTACTATATGAACACTAACACCATATTGACACTAAAAGTTACTTTATGGGTACTAAAAAATTACTATATGGGCACTAAACTTAGTAAAAATTACTATATAGGCACTAACACCATATTAACACTAAAAGTTACTAGACACTAAAATTTCTATATGGACACTAAAATTACTAAAAATTATTACTATATGGGCACTAAAATTACTATATGGACACTAAAATTACTATATGGGCACTAAAATTACTATATGGGAACTAAAAGTTAAATATATCGGTCCTAAGAAGTACTATATATATACACACACAAAATTACTACATAGGCACTAAAGTTACTAAAATGGGCACTAAAGGTTACTATATGGCAACTAAAAGTTACTATATGGGCACTAAAAGTACTATATTGACACCAAAAATTATTATATGTGCACTAAGTTATTATATGGGAAACATATTATATGCACACTAAGAATTACTATATAAACACTAAAATTACTATATTGGCACTAAAAATTACTATATAGGAACTAAAATTAATAAAAATTACTATATGGACACCAAAATTCTTATATAGGCACTATAATTACTAATACGCGGACTAAAATTACTATATGGGCACTCAAATTACAATCATCAACATTATCGATTGCCGTCTCCGCAGCGAAGGTTGGCTACCATGGATCGCCATTCCACTAAATTTCTTGCGTTGATGGTGCAGGTTGTCATAGATTGACTTGTCCATCTTTTGATGTTACTCGTTCATGTTAGTCTTGGTCTGCCTCTGCCTCTTTTACCTTGTATTTTCCCGTCCAATATTATTTTTAGTAGGCTGTTGTGTCTTTTAACATGTCCCCAAAATTTCATTTGTCTTGTCTTAATTGTATTTAGTAGTTCTCTTTTTATTTTCAGTTGATTTAAAGCTTCATCGTTTGTTTTCATTTCTTTCCACCCAATTCTACCTATTCTTCTATAAATCCACATTTCAAAGGCTTCAATTTTCTGTTCTGTTTTCTTGTCTAATGTCTATGTTTCTACACCATACAGGAATATTGAGAAGATGTACAATTTTGCTATTCTTAGCTTCAGTCCCACTGATATTTGTTTTGTTGTTAGTATATTTTACATGGCATTAAAATTACTTTTTGCCATACCTATTCTTTTGTTTATTTCAATTTTACATTTCCCATCACTGATTATAGTATGTCACAGGTAGTTGTAGCAAATTACAATATGCGCATTAAAAATTACCGTATGGGCACTACAAATCATTATTTGGGCACTTCATAACGTATCAAATGACTGGGCCCTTTCATTCCTTTTTTAAATGTAATGTTTACTATTTTGATGTTCAGTACCTCCAGAATAGATTATTTTATATTTATCAGAATACATCTCCCCTGATCCGGTGTATCTCATTTCGCAAAGTCTCAGTAATTGTAAACCCATTCTTTTCATTTCTTGTATGATGTTTTCTAGTTTACCCTTCTGCATGAGTATTCTCACATTCCAAGTACCTATATTTAGAGTTTGTTTTATCTTTATTTTGCTTACAGTAGCTTGATGACGATCGGGTATCACCTGTAGCACATGATGTCCCCTACCGAACGAGGGTTTTCCATTGGAATCCCCCTTAACGTTGTTGTCGTTATTTCTATTGTTGTGGCGATTCATGATTGTAAAAAGAAAATACGACGGTGGTTTTCTGTTGCAGTCGGTTTGTTTACGGTTGGCTCCGCTAGCCTTTGACTAAAAAGTCTCACCCACAAGGCAGTGGGGTTGTTTTACTTCGGTGTACCATAGTAGTAGACAATGTTCCATTTGACCCGTATTTAGGCGCGAATTAACAAAGATATATAAGAGGCGCCTTTAGCGCCTAATGTACACGAGAGACAAGGGTAGTTAACCATGACCGCTCGTGTCGGGATGTTGACCTCTAGTCCAGGTGACCCGGCAGTGACCTGTTTATGTTTGGTGTGTCCTGACTTTGGAGGCCTTGGTGTACTTGCTCGATAGCGATAGGTTAGTAGATTATACATGACCTCGGGGTGGATCGCGTGTTGGCGGGGGTTCCCTCGGGGATTATCTCGAGTGTTTTCGGACAGCGTGCTATCGGATCGGGGATTAGTTCGATTCGGTGTGACTCTATCGCGCCAGGTAGACGTTAGAAAATATTTATAGCTATGTAGTTGGGTGTCTGCTTAACGTTGTACCATAAATGAAGCATAAGGGTGAAACAGTTAGAGATTGCTGGGTAGTCTAAACTGGTAGTGTAAATATGTTCCTCGGTGTTAGTGGTTCGCTATCTCTCTCTCTCTCTCTCTCTTTCTCTCTTTCTCTCTCTCTCTTTCTCTCTCTCTCTCTCTCTCTCTCTCTCTCTACTATTCCAGCCTAGATTTCCCTCCATTGAAACACTTACTCATTCTCGCCATTTATCCCTATCATCGCGCCTTCCTTCTCTCTCTCTCTCTCTCTCTCTCTCTCTCTCTCGCTTTCTCCCCTAGCCTCTCTTAGACTTCTAACCTATCACTCCACCCTCCGCCTCTCCCTTTAGCTCCCCCGCCCTCCCTCGTATTTTTAGCGTCCCTCCTATTGTAACACTTGATTATTCTCACCATTAATACATAGCATCTCGCCTTCTTTCTCATAGGCTTCTCTCGCTCTCTCTCTCTTTCTCTCTCTCGCTCTTCTAACCCCTACTAGACTTCTCTCCTACCATTCCACCTTTCTTCTCTCTCTCTCACTCTCTCTCTCTCTCTCTTTACCTCACCTAGCGTTCCGCCTTCATTCGTATTTTTACCTTACCACCAGTGTAACACATTAATAACATTGAATATCAATTACAAAAAGACTTGAAATATCTACTTTTTAAAGAACCAATAAGATAAACATATGAAAAACGAAGGAATAATACACTCGACAAGGCTTAACAGACGTACTTTATACACATCGCCATTAATACAACTGAAATTCCTTTAATGATAACCTATCACATCGTTATGAGCTAAGAGAAAAACAGAAAAAAAAATTCAACTTACACGGTAAAATATTCCACTTCAACACAGACCGCTAGACTGAACAGTACTATGAAAATAAACGTCCGTGAATCAAGCGCGCTTATAACACGAAGCCTCACATCCGACTAGTTTAAATATAAGCTGGTAAATAAAATTTAGACGATACTATTCCACCCTAGACTAATATCTAAGTTAACCAATCAGAGAAGAAGATTTCTATCGGACACCCATCAACGAAATGACTGACCTCTGGATTAACTAATCAGAGAAGAGGATTACTGTTATCGTGATAACTGACCTCATTTTCAACTTGAAGTGCTGTCGAGTCTGATGCATGGGTTACTTTAAATCGATTCGGCCCCTGATACAATCCACCTAGCAGGTCAATGGTGAGGGAAATAATACAAGTGGCGGGTTACTTGAACGCGTTTTGACCCCTGCTGCAATACCAGGAGTTCCATGACAGTTATAAATAGTTGGATACAACGAGCAGGAAGTTATATTCAAGGTCCAAAATGTTAGACCAAATCACTAAGATTTTATCGCCAGAACACACAAATTTAGGCTCATAGTCAAAAAGTCGACCTTAAAACCATACAAATCTACTCCCATACTCATAAAAGTTAGACACATCAAACAGATAATTACTTCCAAACTCCAAAAAGTTAGAACAAATCACGCCTCGATCGTTCTCTAACATTGCCACGATCGTTCTTTAACACTGCCTCCAGCGTTCTTCGATCGTTCTCTAACATTACCTCGAGCGTTCTCTAACATTGCATCGATCGTTCTCTAACATTACCTCGAGCGTTCTCTAACATTGACACGATCGTTCTTTAACATTGCCTCCAGCGTTCTCTTCACAAGTTACGGAAGGGAACCATTTGTCGTACTGAGAGAAAAACTCGTTTACCCTATCCCTTTTAACGACCCCTTCTAATGATGACTCGCTGAGTGTCAAGTACAGACTATCTGTATCCATTTCACAGAGTTGAAAGTCGGACCTCTCTACGAATCTATCCAGGAAGTCATAGTAAAATTCCAACATTCGCAATTTGGCGTACTGGTAGACGAAAAAACCAATCTGTGAAGGAAGATCCCACAGGATACTTCGTTTTCCAAGCGACACCTCATACAGGTCTTCACCAATAGGCGTCATGGTTTTAAACAGGGGGTTATTTACCAACTTTGTTGTATTGGCCCCCTCTTTAACATAGGTCACGTTCACATGTTTCCCCAAATTTGTCAAGGTCTTCCCATAGGCCGAGAAAAATATTACCACCAGATCACAAAAATGTAGGCAGAAACCTAGGAGGCAAGGTCAGAAACCTAGGAGACAAGGTCAGAAACCTAGGAGGCAAGGGCAGAAACCAAAGAGGCAAGGGCAGAAAACTAGGAGGCACGGGCAGAAACCTAAGAGGCAAGGGCAGAAACCTAAGAGGTAAAGACAGAAACCTAGGAGGCAAGGTCAGAAACCTAGGAGACAAGGGCAGAAACCTAGGAGGCAAGGGCAGAAACCTAAGAGGCAAAGACAGAAACCTAGGAGGCAAGGACAGAAAACTAGGAGGGGTCGTGGTTCGTGGTTCGGTAAGTCCGTGGTTCGTTAAGTCCGTGGTTCGTGGGGTTGTGGTTCGTGGTTCGTTAGTTGATGGTTCGTTAAGTCCATGGTTCGTAGGGGTTGTGGTTCGCGGTTCGTGAGTTGAGGGTTCGTTAAGTCCGTGGTTCGTGGGGTTGTGGTTCCTGGTTCGTTAGTTGATAGTTCGTTAAGTCCATGGTTCGTAGGGGTTGTGGTTCCCGGTTCGTGAGTTGAGGGTTCGTTAAGTCCGTGGTTCGTGGGGTTGTGGTTCGTGGTTCGTTAGTTTATGGTTCGTTAAGTCCATGGTTCGTGGGGTTGTGGTTTATTAAGTTTGTAGTTTGTTAAGTGCGTGGTTCGAGAGGTCGTGGGCAAGGGCAGAAACCTAAGAGGCAAGGGCAGAAACCTAGGAGGCAAGGTCAGAAACCTAGGAGGCAAGGGCAGAAACCTAGGAGGCAAGGGCAGAAACCTAAGAGGCAAAGACAGAAACCTAGGAGGCAAGGTCAGAAACCTAGGAGGCAAGGGCAGAAACCTAAGAAGCAAAGGCTGAAAAACACTTGTACTGACTAAGGCTTCCAAGGTGTATTTGATTGTCGCCCTATTTTTGTCTGTATAACCTAATATATCACTTTCATTTAATCTATCGATAAACGTTTCAAAGTCATTTCTGTTGTTAACTAACAAGGGTTTGTCTAATCCTGTCGCGTTATTTGAGCTTGTGTGTGAAAGTAACGCAGCCAAATAGAACGGACCTCCGAGGCAATACCGGATGTGTTACTAAAAAGATTTTGACGTATGATGGCAATTTTATGAGTTTACCCCCTGATCATTTTTTAGGGATACGCCCATGAAATCGGTAAAAATCGTAAATTTTCACTCTAGGCATACCCAAACTCTATTTTAGACATCCCCATAACAAAGATTTACATTAAAAACCACTTTTAGGATTTTACCCCCTTACCATTTTTTAGGGTTACGCCACTGAAATCGATAAAAATCGTAAATTTAGCACGTAGACTTACCTAAAACTTTATTTTAGACATCCCCACACCAAAAATTAACTTAAAAATCACTTTTGAAAATGTAACCCCCCTTACCATTTTTTAGGGTTACGCCCCTGAAATCGATAAAAATCGTAAATTTAGCACGTAGACTTACCTAAAACTTTATTTTAGACATCCCCACACCAAAAATTAACTTAAAAATCACTTTTGAAAATGTAACCCCCCCCCCCCCCCCTTACCATTTTTTTAGGGTTACGCCCCTGAAATCGATAAAAATTGTAAATTTAGCACGTAGACTTACCTAAAACTTTATTTTAGACATCCCCACACCAAAAATTAAATTAAAAATCACTTTTGAAAATGTAACCCCCCTTACCATTTTTTAGGGTTACGCCCCTGAAATCGATAAAAAATTGAAATATAACCTCAAGGCATACCCAAACATATTTTTTGACACCCCTACATATAAAACTCCATCAAAAAATCAACAAAAAACTAGTAGTATACAGGGGTGTTTTGAGCCGTACATACTACGCAGATGTATCGTGCAGCACGATACAAGATTGTGCTGCACGATACATCACAAAATGTTCAAATCCTTGCTCAAAACACCCTTGTATACTACTAGTTTTTTGTTGATTTTTTGATGGAGTTTTATATGTAGGGGTGTCAAAAAATATGTTTGGGGTATGCCTTGAGGTTATATTTCAATTTTTTATCGATTTCAGGGGCGTAACCCTAAAAAATGGTAAGGGGGGTTACATTTTCAAAAGTGATTTTTAAGTTAATTTTTGGTGTGGGGATGTCTAAAATAAAGTTTTAGGTAAGTCTACGTGCTAAATTTACGATTTTTATCGATTTCAGTGGCGTAACCCTAAAAAATGGTAAGGGGGTAAAATCCTAAAAGTGGTTTTTAATGTAAATCTTTGTTATGGGGATGTCTAAAATAGAGTTTGGGGTATGCCTAGAGTGAAAATTTACGATTTTTACCGATTTCATGGGCGTATCCCTAAAAAATGATCAGGGGGTAAACTCATAAAATTGCCATCATACGTCAAAATCTTTTTAGTAACACATCCGGTATTGCCTCGGAGGTCCGTTCTATTTGGCTGCGTTACTTTCACACACAAGCTCAAATAACGCGACAGGATTAGACAAACCCTTGTTAGTTAACAACAGAAATGACTTTGAAACGTTTATCGATAGATTAAATGAAAGTGATATATTAGGTTATACAGACAAAAATAGGGCGACAATCAAATACACCTTGGAAGCCTTAGTCAGTACAAGTGTTTTTCAGCCTTTGCTTCTTAGGTTTCTGCCCTTGCCTCCTAGGTTTCTGACCTTGCCTCCTAGGTTTCTGTCTTTGCCTCTTAGGTTTCTGCCCTTGCCTCCTAGGTTTCTGCCCTTGCCTCCTAGGTTTCTGACCTTGCCTCCTAGGTTTCTGACCTTGCCTCCTAGGTTTCTGACCTTGCCTCCTAGGTTTCTGTCTTTGCCTCTTAGGTTTCTGCCCTTGCCTCTTAGGTTTCTGCCCTTGCCCACGACCTCTCGAACCACGCACTTAACAAACTACAAACTTAATAAACCACAACCCCACGAACCATGGACTTAACGAACCATCAACTAACGAACCACGAACCACAACCCCACGAACCACGGACTTAACGAACCCTCAACTCACGAACCGGGAACCACAACCCCTACGAACCATGGACTTAACGAACTATCAACTAACGAACCACGAACCACAACCCCACGAACCACGGACTTAACGAACCCTCAACTCACGAACCGCGAACCACAACCCCTACGAACCATGGACTTAACGAACCACCAACTAACGAACCACGAACCACAACCCCACGAACCACGGACTTAACGAACCATCAACTAACGAACCACGAACCACAACCCCACGAACCACGGACTTAACGAACCACGGACTTACCGAACCACGAACCACGACCCCTCCTAGTTTTCTGTCCTTGCCTCCTAGGTTTCTGTCTTTGCCTCTTAGGTTTCTGCCCTTGCCTCCTAGGTTTCTGCCCTTGCCTCCTAGGTTTCTGACCTTGCCTCCTAGGTTTCTGTCTTTACCTCTTAGGTTTCTGCCCTTGCCTCTTAGGTTTCTGCCCGTGCCTCCTAGTTTTCTGCCCTTGCCTCTTTGGTTTCTGCCCTTGCCTCCTAGGTTTCTGACCTTGTCTCCTAGGTTTCTGACCTTGCCTCCTAGGTTTCTGCCTACATTTTTGTGATCTGGTGGTAATATTTTTCTCGGCCTATGGGAAGACCTTGACGAATTTGGGGAAACATATGAACGTGACCTATGTTAAAGAGGGGGCCAATACAACAAAGTTGGTAAATAACCCCCTGTTTAAAACCATGACGCCTATTGGTGAAGACCTGTATGAGGTGTCGCTTGGAAAACGATGTATCCTGTGGGATCTTCCTTCACAGATTGGTTTTTTCGTCTACCAGTACGCCAAATTGCGAATGTTGGAATTTTACTATGACTTCCTGGATAGATTCGTAGAGAGGTCCGACTTTCAACTCTGTGAAATGGATACAGATAGTCTTTACTTGGCACTCAGCGAGTCATCATTAGAAGGGGTCGTTAAAAGGGATAGGGTAAACGAGTTTTTCTCCCAGTACGACAAATGGTTCCCTTCCGAAACTTGTGAAGAGAACGCTGGAGGCAATGTTGAAGAATGATCGTGGCAATGTTAGAGAACGCTCGAGGTAATGTTAGAGAACGATCGAGGCAATGTTAGAGAACGCTCGAGGTAATGTTAGAGAACGATCGAAGAACGCTGGAGGCAGTGTTAAAGAACGATCGTGGCAATGTTAGAGAACGATCGAGGCGTGATTTGTTCTAACTTTTTGGAGTTTGGAAGTAATTATCTGTTTGATGTGTCTAACTTTTATGAGTATGGGAGTAGATTTGTATGGTTTTAAGGTCGACTTTTTGACTATGAGCCTAAATTTGTGTGTTCTGGCGATAAAATCTTAGTGATTTGGTCTAACATTTTGGACCTTGAATATAACTTCCTGCTCATTGTATCCAACTATTTATAACTGTCATGGAACTCCTGGTATTGCAGCAGGGGTCAAAACGCGTTCAAGTAACCCGCCACTTGTATTATTTCCCTCACCATTGACCTGCTAGGTGGATTGTATCAGGGGCCGAATCGATTTAAAGTAACCCATGCATCAGACTCGACAGCACTTCAAGTTGAAAATGAGGTCAGTTATCACGATAACAGTAATCCTCTTCTCTGATTAGTTAATCCTGAGGTCAGTCATTTCGTTGATGGGTGTCCGATAGAAATCTTCTTCTCTGATTGGTTAACTTAGATATTAGTCTAGGGTGGAATAGTATCGTCTAAATTTTATTTACCAGCTTATATTTAAACTAGTCGGATGTGAGACTTCGTGTTATAAGCGCGCTTGATTCACGGACGTTTATTTTCATAGTACTGTTCAGTCTAGCGGTCTGTGTTGAAGTGGAATATTTTACCGTGTAAGTTGAATTTTTTTTTTCTGTTTTTCTCTTAGCTCATAACGATGTGATAGGTTATCATTAAAGGAATTTCAGTTGTATTAATGGTGATGTGTATAAAGTACGTCTGTTAAGCCTTGTCGAGTGTATTATTCCTTCGTTTTTCATATGTTTATCTTATTGGTTCTTTAAAAAGTAGATATTTCAAGTCTTTTTGTAATTGATATTCAATGTTATTAATGTGTTACACTGGTGGTAAGGTAAAAATACGAATGAAGGCGGAACGCTAGGTGAGGTAAAGAGAGAGAGAGAGAGAGAGAGAGAGAGAGAGAGAGAGAAGAAAGGTGGAATGGTAGGAGAGAAGTCTAGTAGGGGTTAGAAGAGCGAGAGAGAGAAAGAGAGAGAGAGAGAGAGAGAGAGAGAGCGAGAGAAGCCTATGAGAAAGAAGGCGAGATGCTATGTATTAATGGTGAGAATAATCAAGTGTTACAATAGGAGGGACGCTAAAAATACGAGGGATGGCGGGGGAGCTAAAGGGAGAGGCGGAGGGTGGAGTGATAGGTTAGAAGTCTAAGAGAGGCTAGGGGAGAAAGCGAGAGAGAGAGAGAGAGAGAGAGAGAGAGAAGGAAGGCGCGATGATAGGGATAAATGGCGAGAATGAGTAAGTGTTTCAATGGAGGGAAATCTAGGCTGGAATAGTAGAGAGAGAGAGAGAGAGAGAGAGAGAAAGAGAGAGAGAGAGAGAGAGAAAGAGAGAAGAGAGAGAGAGAGAGAGAGAGAGAGAGAGAGATAGCGAACCACTAACACCGAGGAACATATTTACACTACCAGTTTAGACTACCCAGCAATCTCTAACTGTTTCACCCTTATGCTTCATTTATGGTACAACGTTAAGCAGACACCCAACTACATAGCTATAAATATTTTCTAACGTCTACCTGGCGCGATAGCGTCACACCGAATCGAACTAATCCCCGATCCGATAGCACGCTGTCCGAAAACACTCGAGATAATCCCCGAGGGAACCCCCGCCAACACGCGATCCACCCGAGGTCATGTATAATCTACTAACCTATCGCTATCGAGCAAGTACACCAAGGCCTCCAAAGTCAGGACACACCAAACATAAACAGGTCACTGCCGGGTCACCTGGACTAGAGGTCAACATCCCGACACGAGCGGTCATGGTTAACTACCCTTGTCTCTCGTGTACATTAGGCGCTAAAGGCGCCTCTTATATATCTTTGTTAATTCGCGCCTAAATACGGGTCAAATGGAACATTGTCTACTACTTACCATCCCTTAGCCTTTTACTCTCCCGAGCTTACCTGCAAGGCAGCAGGGCAGCCACAGTTTGTACTGTTTACTGCATACAGTAGCAGGTAAAACTACGTGACCTGACATAAATAGCAAAAAGACAGAGGTAATGGTAACAAAAAAGAAAATGACATCACCTCAGTGCAAAATAAAGACAAGTGGAACAATATTAAAACAGGTAAATGAATTTAAATATTTGGGAACTTTGTTAACCTCAGATGGAAGATGTACAAAAGAGGTGGGATGCAGAATGGCTCAGGCAAAAGCAGCTTTCCAGAAAATGAGGAAGATACTATGCAATCCATTTTTGGCAACATAAACAAGAAAAAGAGTTCTTAAATGTTATGTAGAGCCAGTCTTCAATATATGGATACGAATCATGGACAATAGGACAACAGACAAGAAAATCACTGGAGTCTGCAGAAATGTGGTTTTACAGAAGAATGTTGAGAGTACCATGGACAGCTAAAAAGAAGAGTAATGAAGATGTTCTAAGAGAGGTCAAATCAAAAAGATAGCTAATTTCCAATATTAGGAAGAAACAATCATTATTTTTTGGCTATGTAATGAGAAAAGAACAACTGGAGCACTTTGTAACAACTGGAAAAATTGAGGGACGAAGAGATAGAGGGAAGCAAAGAGAAAAAATAACAGACAGCTTAATAGAATGGCTTGGCAGAAGGTCAACAACAGGAATGATACAAAGCTGCCGAGATCGAAGGTTGTGGAGAGCCATGATCACCTACGCCAGTAGGCCCGGTACTTGATGATGATGATGATGTTTACTATTAGTTTCATTCATACAAATTCCTCTTTGAATATTCATTTTGCTGATGAACGTAGTGCTGTGGTTTGGTGCCCATTTCCAGTTGCTATAATACAATTTCAAGTTGAATAATTGGTGGGGGAGGGAGAGGTATTATGGTCCTTCTTATCTTAAAGTAGGTTAACTTGGATGTCTTTTCCTATGTTGCTATCGGGAAGGTACATGCCCTTAGTCATTTTAATGTTGCTGCCTTACTGGTGTTGTGCCACTGTTCTTCGTGGCATTTAATGTTTGCCTTGCTATTGCTAATCTTCTTTTGATCTCTTTCTGACAGTCTCCATTGTTAGTTACTACAGATCACTTTCTGACAGTCTCCATTGTTAGTTACTACAGATCACTTTCTGACAGCCTCCATTGCTAGTTACTACAGATCACTTTCTGACAGCCTCCTTTGTTAGTTACTACATATCTCTTTGTGACAGTCTCCATTGTTAGTTACTACAGATCACATTCTGACGGTCTCCATTGTTAATTACTACAGATCCCAGATATTCACTATTTGTTACAATTTCATGTTCTTCAATGTTGATGATGATTTTGGATTGGCTTTTTGTTTTGTCAATGGACATTATTCTTGTTTTCTGTATGTTTAGATAGAGGTACAATGTAACACTGTCTAAACATTTTGATTATGGTTATATATAAATTTAAAAGACCACATAATAGTACAGTAATTATCATATGTGCATCCCCATATACCAGAACCTCTTGTAAAGATGTGTCAAAAATCTTGTCTTTTTGGTTACCTGAAGAAATGAAAGAGACTACCGCCTGGATTATGATGTATATGGAATATATGTGTTCCCCCGTGTGGCTACAGAGGGTCCGACAGTGAGGTGTGAAAAGAATAGAGTAACTGTTACCTGCCACCGTGTCGTAAGAGGTGACTAACGAGCTTTGGATTCGTCGACTGTTCAGTCCAGTAAGACGAACACGGAGCGACCTTGTCACAGGAATTTACTGATGCATTTTGGGAAATGCTGTGACAAGTGGTGGAGCGGATATGTGAGATACTAACTGCAATAAAACTGGTTTCATAGATAGAGTAGAATAGAACAGATTTGAATATAGTGTTAATGCCCAAACATTCTCGATCCTATTACAAGCTAGTTATATATGTTCATTTCCTGTGCTAGTTCTGTCAAATTTCCCACTTCCCTAAGTGTTCTGATATTCAATGTTCTTATTGTGATAATGTTTCTTATTCCTATTTTCCTTTCTCTGCAGTCCACCTTTTTTCCTTGCACTGGTAGGGTCATTTATCCTTGGCTGCGACCGATCCAGTTTGGTATAAGAGAGTCTGTCATTTGTGTCTATTACTTAGATCGTATCATAAATCTAAAAATTCGCTAAATAATACAACAGGCAATAACATGATGTTTATTAGGCTCGCAATTAAGACTGTGTGGACCTAGAAGAAATTTGTTCGTGGATTTGCACCGATCCTTTACTCTCAGTGGAAGAGCATTGAAAGATAAACAGTGGAAGAGCATTGAAAGATAAATAATAGAATAACATTGAAAGATAAACAGTGGAAGAGCATTGGAAGATAAACAATAGAAGAACATTGAAAGATAAACAGTGGAAGAGCATTGAAAGATAAGCAGTAGAAGAACATTGGAAGATAAGCAATAGAAGAACATTGGAAGATAAGCAATAGAAGAACATTAGAAGATAAGCAATAGAAGAACATTGGAAGATAAGCCGTAAGAACATTGGAAGATAAGCAGTGGTAGAGCATTGAAAGATAAGCAGTAGAAGAACATTGGAAGATAAGCAATAAAAGAACATTGGAAGATAAGCAATAGAAGAACATTGGAAGATAAGCAGTAGAAGAACATTGGAAGATAAGCAATAAAAGAACATTGGAAGATAAGCAATAGAAGAACATTGGAAGATAAGCAGTAGAAGAACATTGGAAGATAAGCAATAGAAGAACATTGAAAGATAAGCAGTAGAAGAACATTGGAAGATAAGCAATAAAAGAACATTGGAAGATAAGCAATAGAAGAACATTGGAAGATAAGCAATAGAAGAACCTTGGAAGATAAGCAATAGAAGAACATTGGAAGATAAGCAATAGAAGAACATTGGAAGATAAGCAATAGAAGAGCATTGGAAGAAAAGCAGTAGAAGAACATTGAAAGATAAGCAATAGAAGAACATTGGAAGATAAGCAATAGAAGAACATTGGAAGATAAGCAATAGAAGAACATTGGAAGATAAGCAATAGAAGAGCATTGGAAGAAAAGCAGTAGAAGAACATTGGAAGATAAGCAATAGAAGAACATTGAAAGATAAGCAATAGAAGAACATTGGAAGATAAGCAATAGAAGAACATTGGAAGATAAGCAATAGAAGAACATTGGAAGATAAGCAATAGAAGAACATTGGAAGATAAGCAATAGAAGAACATTGGAAGATAAGCAGTAGAAGAACATTGGAAGATAAGCAGTAGAAGAACATTGGAAGATAAGCAGTAGAAGAACATTGGAAGATAAGCAATAGAAGAACATTGGAAGATAAGCAATAGAAGAACATTGGAAGATAAGCAGTAGAAGAACATTGGAAGATAAGCAATAGAAGAACATTGGAAGATAAGCAATAGAAGAACATTGGAAGATAAGCAGTAGAAGAACATTGGAAGATAAGCAGTAGAAGAACATTGGAATATAAGCAATAGAAGAACATTGGAAGATAAGCAATAGAAGAACATTGGAAGATAAGCAATAGAAGAACAGTAAAATATGAACAGTGGAAGAGCATTGGAAAATAATAAGTAGATACATATATGAGAACGTACTCCGTGTGGTTCTGAAACAAATAAAGAAATAGAGCAATCTGGCACATAAGAGGAAGGCAGTGACTGTAGCTTGGACTTGTTTAACAAAGAAAGACGCTGGACAACGGCTAAATGGAAAACGTGATAGAGACAAGGAGAAGAAGAGAAATGCCTAGACAAATATATCAAACATGGTTATCAAGTTTGTTATGTGAATAGAAACCAGTATATATATATATAAATAGAACGATATTAGACAGTGAGACATGGAAGAGCATGGTCGTCAGTGTCAGGCGATACGGACTGATTGATGGCTCTACAAGATGAAATGATCATTCATGAACACTTCGTTATAAAAACACAAACAAAATAAAAACCTACTTCTTATTCTTATTTTGCTTCATTCATTCATTTTTCTTTCGTGTCGAAGACGACACATAGACCGAAAATCATAGTTCTTCATGATTGACGATTTGATGCTTGTTCTAGTAGGTTTTGATATTTTTTAGTCCTTTGATTGAACCTTCCCTGTTCTGCTTAGCGTTTCTATTTGGTCTGCTTTTCTTTTCTTTTATCAGATGGTTTCCATGTAAATGTCCAGTGGGAAGTCTGCCTTTTTTCTTTTATCAGATGGTTTCCATGTAAATGTCTGGTGGGAAGTCTGCCTTTTTTCTTTATCAGATGGTTTCCATGTAAATGTCATGTGGGAAGTCTGCCTTCATTCTCAGCACGTGATAGAGTTCATCGTAGTGCTCACTCGTTAACTGGGCGTAAACGTTTTATGTCGCTAGTTGACGATAAAAACTCGAATCTGTGACTTTAGGTCCGACAATCCGTCCTCGCCATGGGTATATATTAATTGTGGCTCTGGCATCGGCCTTTATTGAATTAACTCTTTCTTGGGACTTTTAACTCCCAAAGGTTCTTTAACGTGCGTGAATGCACACAAGACATCCTGGTTTTCAGATGTCAGGACATCTGATCTAACTATACAGAGAGGCCTGGACATGTGATCTCACTGCCAAGAGAGATCTGGACATCTGATCTCACAAAAAGAGAGGTCTGGATATCTGATCTCACTACACAGAGAGATCTGAACATCTGATCTCACTACCAAGAGAGGTCTGGACATCTGATCTCACTATACAGAGAGGCCTGGACATGTGATCTCACTGCCAAGAGAGATCTGGACATCTGATCTCACAAAAAGAGAGGTCTGGACATCTGATCTCACTACACAGAGAGATCTGAACATCTGATCTCACTACCAAGAGAGGTCTGGACATCTGATCTCACTACACAGAGAGGTCTGGACATCTGATCTCACTACACAGAGAGGTCTGGACATCTGATCTCACTACCAAGAGAGGTCTGAACATCTGATCTGACTGCACAGAGAGATCTGGACATCTGATCTCACTATACAGAGAGGCCTGGACATCTGATCTCACTGCCAAGAGAGATCTGGACATTTGATCTCACTAACAAGAGAGGTCTGGACATCTGATCTCACTATACATAGAGATCTGAACATCAGATCTCACTACCAAGAGAGGTCTGGACATCTGATTACACTACCCAGGGAGATCTGGACATCGGATGTCACTACCTAGAGAGGTCTGGACATCGGATCTCACTACCCAGAAAGGTCTGGACATCGGATGTCACTACCCTGAGAGGTCTGGACATCGGATCTTACTACGCAGAGAGGTATGGATATCGGATCTCACTACCCAGAAAGGTCTGGACATCGGATGTCACTACCCAGAAAGGTCTGGACATCGGATGTCACTACCCAGGGAGACCTGGACATCGGATGTCACTACCCAGAGAGGTCTGGACATCGGATCTCACTACCCAGAAAGGTCTGGACATCGGATGTGACTACCCAGAAAGGTCTGGACATCTGATGTCACTACCCTGAGAGGTCTGGACATCGGATCTCACTACGCAGAGAGGTATGGATATCGGATCTCACTACCCAGAAAGGTCTGGACATCGGATGTCAATACCCAGAAAGGTTTGGACATCGGATGTCACTACCCAGAGAGGTCTGGATATCGGATCCCACAACCCAGAGAGGTCTGGACATCTGATCTCACTATCCAGAAAGGTCTAAAACATCGGATGTCACTACCCAGAGTGGTCTGGACATCGGATCTCACTACCCTGAGAGGTCTGGACATCGGATATCACTACCCAGAAAGGTCTGGACATCTGATGTCACTACCAAGAGAGGTCTGGACATCTGATCTCACTATACAGAGTGGCCTGGACATCTGATCTCACTAACAAGAGAAATATGGACATCTGATCTCACTAACAAGAGAGGTCTGGACATCTAATTTCACTACACAGAGAAATCTGAACATCTGATCTCATTACCAAGAGAGGTCTGGACATCTGATCTCACTATACAGAGTGGCCTGGACATCTGATCTCACTAGCAAGAAAGATATGGACATCTGATCTCACTACACAGAGAGGTCTGGACATCTGATCTCACTACCAAGAGATGTCTGGACATCTGATCTCACTGCACAGAGAGGTCTGGGCATCGGATGTCTCTACCCAGAGAGGTCTGGACATCGGATGTCACTACCCAGAGTGGTCTGGACATCGGATGTCACTACGCAGAAAGGTCTGGACATCTGATGTCACTACCCTGAGAGGTCTGGACATCGGATCTCACTACCCAGAAAGGTTTGGGCATCGGATGTCACTACCCGGAGAGGTCTGGATATCGGATCTCACTACCCAGAGAGGTCTGGACATCTGATCTCACTATCCAGAAAGGTCTAGACATAGGATGTCACTACCCAGAGAGGTCTGGACATCGAATTTCACTACCCAGAAAGGTCTGGACATCTGATGTCACTACCCAGAGAGGTCTGGACATCGGATCTCACTACCCAGAGAGGTTTGGACATCGGATGTCACTACCCAGAAAGGTCTGGACATCTGATGTCACTACCCAGAGAGGTCTGGACATCGGATCTCACTACACAGAGAGGTCTGGACATCGGATCTCACTACCCAGAAAGGTATGGATATCGGATCTCACTGCCTAGAGAGGTCTGCACATCGGATCTAACTACCCAGAGAGGCCTGGTCATCGGATCTCACAACCCAGTGAGGTCTGGACACCTGATCTCACTACACAGAGACCAGGGTAGGGCAAAGCCACGAAGATACTAAGGATTCAAAGTGAAAATTTACCACCGCCTATAGCGGGATTCGAACCCGGGACTTTCCAGTCTAGAGGTTGGCCGACAATTTACCTCCAGACACACTTGCCCTGAACAAAATCCCAAAGCAGTACCACATGTGAAAGAATTGAAGAGAATATAATGGCGTTGGTTTTGTACCAACGATAAAATTGTCAAAAAAACCTACACAAAAATGGAGCTCCAAAAAACATCAGAAAGAAACAATCAACACGTTTCGGGCACATCTTGAGAAGAGGAAAGTTTGAATACTTGGTCATAACTGGCGAAATACAGGGAAAGAGAGATCGCGGACGACAAAGAGATACGATACTGGACAGTTTGGTGTCATGGCATGGAAAACAGTCAACAACACAATTGATACCATGCACAGTGGATAGAAGATTTTGGAAGGACATGATGACCTACTACAAACGGTATGGCACATGATGATGATGATGATTTAGAACACACAGTAAGATTGATGTGTCTAACCTTTAATCCATTTTGGAAATCGTAAATCACAAGGAAACAGATGGAGAGAGAAAAGAAGTAACAACAAAATGAAGAGAGAGAGAGAGAGAGTTAGAAGAACCAGACATAAGGAGAATCAGGGAATGAGCTACTTGGGTAGAGCTGGGATGATTGCTGAAGACAGGTAAGAGTAGATAAACTAACGACTAAAACCTGTCCTTTGTAATGAGTTGAAATGTTTCTGGTGACGGTCTGTAGCAATCACTTTTTTATGAGAACAGCGTGAACATAAATTATATAGAGAGGAGATATGTCTACACAAATAGTAAGAGAAATCGTATATAGAGAGGAGATATGTCTACACAAATAGTAAGAGAAATCGTATATAGAGAGGAGATATGTCTACACAAATAGTAAGAGAAATCGTATATATATACAGGAGATATGTCTAAACAAATAGTAAGAGAAATCGTATATAGAGAGGAGATATGTCTACACAAATAGTAAGAGAAATCGGTATTTAGGGAGGAAATATGTATACACAGATGGTAAGACGAATAGATACGACAGGCGTCTACACAAATTACAACAGAAATAGATAGAGGAGAGACCGGTGACTACACAAATTGTAACAGAAATAGATATAGGAGAGACCGGTGTCTACACATATGGTAACAGAAATAGACAGACGAAAGACCGATGTCTACACAAATTGTAACAGAAATAGGTATTTAGAGAAATGGTATGTCTACACAAATAGTAAGAGATATAGGTATTTAGATGAGAGACGTGCGCCTATACAAATAGTAAGACAAGTATTTGGTGATGAAACATTTGCCTGCGCATTTAGTGGCAAAGAAAAGAAAAATTAAACAATAAGACTCTAGTCTACACGAATATTAGTAAACAGTAAAAGTAAATAAATATTTTGAAAGGAAACATTCGAATCTGTAAATTATCATCATCTTCATCATGTACCATTCCTGCTGGGGTAGGTAATCGTGTCTTTCCACAACTTTCGATCTCGACAGTTATTTATCTATACACGTAATAAAAAAAAAAAGTTAATGAATCTATAAATAGTAACCGATGTTTAAAACAGGCATTTTAAAAGTAGACATTTATCTACACAGTTAAGTAGAAGAAAAAAAAACAGGATTTAATAACAAGAATCATTTGTCTAGCAATTAGTAGTGGACATAAACAGTATTGGAAAGGTCATTTATCAACTGTAATTCAAGCCAACTCAGTTACTTGAAGGCGTGTTGGTAAATCTCAAGAGTGGTGCTTGAGGTAATGATTCTTCACTGCTGGACCATTTACAACCCGCCATTACCAAACTGTCAATCATCGTCCTGTTGTGCAGGCAGTCTACACGAGAAAGTAATTCCTCGGCCGAGCCTCGTCCCTTTTAGCTGCTTTCTCCCAGAGGAGATGTGTGGGTGGAGAAGACTGGTCGGTACTGACTGGCAACGAGATTTGCACGAAACACGCTCTTAAATAGAGTACCGTTTCCGTACATACGGATTCCATTTCGAAATTCCAATCCAAAATCTTTGTCCAGTCCAGCTTTTATTTTCCATTTTTAAAAGCTGCTATTTAAACAGAAATCACATTGTTGACTTTAATCTGTTAACTTTTGCTAGAAATAAACTATTTGGTGGTTGTTTTTCTCCTTTCTCTTCTTTCTTTCCATATTTGCCTTTCAGCGTCGAGGGGAGATATACTTTGCGGTCTTTTGCTCTTTTGTTGGCCGCTGCTGCAATATTTCCCAGTGTTTCCAATATTTCTTCAATTCATATTTTCTAATGCTCGTTATATAGTTTTTTTGTGTCTTTCTAAGTTATTACGTAGCCAATACATATTTTTCCGTAGTTTCTTAATATATTCTATAGTCGAAATTATTCTTAGCTTTTTTCTTTCTCCATTTTTGTAGTTTATATAAACAAATAAATAGATCTACCTGTAAACATACGAGTAGAAAGAAAAACGAAAGCACTCCATACCACTAGTTTGTGGTATATTATTATATGTGGTCCATTAGTTTGTTGTATATTATTCTATGTGGTCCACTAGTTTGTGGTATATTATTCTATGTGGTCCACTAGTTTGTGGTATATTATTCTATGTGGTCCACTAGTTTGTGGTATATTATTCTATGTCGTCCATTAGTTTGTGGTATATTATTCTATGTGGTCCATTAGTTTGTGGTATTTTATTCTATGTGGTCAACTAGTTTGTGGTATATTATTCTATGTGGTCCACTAGTTTGTGGTATATTATTCTATGTGGTCCACTAGTTTGTGGTATATTATTCTATGTGGTCCACTAGTTTCTGGTATATTATTCTATGTGGTCCACTAGTTTGTGGTATATTATTCTATGTGGTCCACTAGTTTGTGGTATATTATATTATGTGGTCCACTAGTTTGTGGTGTATTATATAATAAGTGGTCCACTAGTTTGTGGTATATTAATAAAAGCGGTTACTAGTTGGTAGTATATTATTCTATGTGGTCCACTAGTTTGTGGTATATTATTCTATGTGGTCCACTAGTTTGTGGTATATTATTCTATGTGGTCCACTTGTTTGTGGTATCTAATTCTTTGTGGTCCACTAGTTTGTGGTATATTATTCTATGTGGTCCACTAGTTTGTGGTATATTATTCTATGTGGTCCACTAGTTTGTGGTATATTATTCTATGTGGTCCACTAGTTTGTGGCATATTATTCTATGTGGTCCACTAGTTTGTGGTATATTATTCTATGTGGTCCACTAGTTTGTGGTATATTATTCTATGTGGTCCACTAGTTTGTGGTATATTATTCTATGTGGTCCACTAGTTTGTGGTTTATTATATTATATTGTCCATTAGTCTGTGGTATATTATATTATGTTACACATTAATGTAAACTACTTCGTCAGCCGCAGATTTGTCTCTTTGGGAAATTTGCTTCGTGTTTTATTTGTCTTAGACTGTTTACACTTGAGTAATCAGACAGAAATCTAAAGGGATCGAGATTATTTGTTCGGCGACATTGTTGTGTGCTACGTCAACGTAATGGTTCCCTAAACCGGCCGTGCGCAAATCTTACGGTCTGCTGTTTGATGTGCGACGTGGAAAATTTGACGACTGACTGTGTGTCTATATGTTCGGAATTGGAGTCATCAAAGATGGCCTAACATCATCAAGTGCTACGACGATCATCATTTTCAAGAGGACGTGACTTACCGGTAAATGGGAATAAGCGGCAGGAACAGTTGGAGGCTGTGCATGAACATTGTTCCTTGTTGCAGTTTCTTCATATTACAAGTCGCATGTCTGTGTTAGTCACCTCTAGTGACTCGGGAAGATGGTGCTCGTAAACCTGGGAGGGCCGACCATCTAAGGGCAGAATCCCCCTACAGAAAAGATAATCTGCTGCCTTGCAGGAAGATTGGAGACAACCAAAGGCTAAGGAAAGCAAACCTGAATAAAATGCTGGCTGAAATCGGATGCACTGGGCCACTGGCGCAGAACACAGTGCAACGTTTTAACAGGTATTCAATCGGAGTGGATCTAACAGGCTTAAACAGACAGCTGTCTTCGTGCGAGAGTCTGGAGTCCTACTCTGATTGAGTCCTGATCGCAGATATATATATATATATATTATGAAGTCCACTAGTTTGTGGTATATTATTCTATGTGGTCCACTGGTTTGTGGTATATTATTCTATGTCGTCCACTAGTTTGTGGTATATTATTCTATGTGGTCCACTAGTTTGTGGTACATTTTATTATGTGGGTCATTAGTCTGTGGTATATTATATAATGTTACACATTATTGTAAACTACTTCGTCAGCCGCAGATTTGTCTCTTTGGGGAATTTGCTTCATGTTTTATTCGTCGTAGGCTGCTACCACTTGAGTAATCAGACAGAAATATAAAGGGATCGAGATTATTTGTTCGGCGACATTGTTGTGTGCTACGTCATCGTAATGGTTCCCTAAACCGGCCGTGCGCAAATCTTACGGTCTGCTGTTTGATGTGCGACGTGTAAAATTTGACGTCTGACTGTGTGTCTATATGTTCGGAATTAGAGTCATCAACGATGGCCTAACATCAAGTACTACGACGATCATCATTTTCAAGAGGATGTGACTTACCGGTAGATGGGAGTCAGCGGCGGGAACAGTTGGAGGCTGTGCATGAAAAGTGTTCCTACTTGCAGCTTCCTCATATAACAAGTCGCATGTCTACTAGTCTGTGGTATATTACTCTATGTGGTCCACTAGTTTGTGGTATATTATTCTATGTGGTCCACTAGTTTCTGGTATATTATTCTATGTGGTCCACTAGTTTGTGGTATATAATTCTATGTGGTCACTAGTTTGTGGTATATTATTTTATGTGGTCCACTAGTTTGTGATATATTATTCTATGTGGTCTACTAGTTTGTGGTATATTATTCTATGTGGTCCACTAGTTTGTAGTATATTATTATATGTGGTCCACTAGTTTGTGGTCTATTATTATATGTGGTAACTAGTTTGTAGTATATTATTCTATGTGGTCCACTAATTTGTGGTATATTATATTATGTGGTCCATTAGTCTGTTATATATTATATTATATGGTCCATTAGCCTGTGGTATATTATATTATGTGGTCCACTAGTCTATGGTATATAATATTATGTGGTCCATTAGTCTGTGGTATATTATATTTTGTGGTCCACTAGTCTGTGGTATATAATATTATGTGATCCATTAGTCTGTGGTATATTATATTATGTGGTCCACTAGTCAGTGGTATATTATATTATGAGGTTCACTAGTTTGTTCTATATTATTGCATATGGTCCGCTAGTTTGATGTATATTTTATATTGTGGTCCACTAGTTTGTGGTATATTATATTATCGGGCGCACTAGTTTGTGGACTATTATTCAATGTGGTCAACTAGTTTGTGGTATATTATTGCATGTGGTCCACTAGTTTGTGTTATATTATTTCATGTGTTCCACTAGTTTGTGGTATATTATATTATGTGGTCCACTAGTTTGTGGTATATTATTGCATGTGGTCCGCTAGTTTGTGGTATATTATATTATGTGGTCCACTAATTTGTGGTATATTATGTGATGATGTGGTCCACTAGTTTGTGGTATATTAGGTTATGTGGTCCACTATTTTGTGGTATTATGCTATTATGTGGTTCGCCAATTTGTGGTATATTATGCTATGATGTGGTCAACTAGTTTGTGGTATTTTATGTAATGATGTGGTCCAATAATTTATTGCAAAGTAATGCAGTGATATGGTCCACTAGTTTGAGGTAAATTTGTTTATATGATCCACTATTTTGTGATACATTTTTTTTTTTGATCCACTAGTTTGTGGTATATTTTTTTATGTGGTCCACTATTTTGAAGTATGTATATTATATGTGGTCTACTAGTTTGTCGTATATTATTATACGTGGTTACTAGTTTGTAGTACATTATTCTATGTGGTCCACTAGTTTGTGGTACATTATTCTATGTGGGCCACTATTTTGTGGTATATTATATTATGTGGTCCATTAGCCTGTGGTTTATTGTATTATGTGGTTCACTAGTCTGTGGTACATTATATTATGTGGTCCATTAGTCTGTATTATATTATATTATGGGGTCCATTAGTCTGTGGTATATTATATTATGTGGTCCACTAGTGTGTAGTATATTATATTATTAGGTTCACTAGTTTGTTCTATATTATGCATATGGTCCGCTAGTTTGTGGTACATTATATAATGTTATCCACTAGTTTGTGGTGTATTATATTATGGGGCGAACTAGTTTGTGGTATATTATTGCATGTGGTCCACTAGATTGTTGTATATTATATTATGTGGTCCACTAGTTTGTGGTATATTATGTAATGATGTGGTCCACTAGTTTGTGGTGTATTATTGCATGTGGTCCACTAGATTGTGGTATATTATATTATGTTGTCCACTAGTTTGTGGTATATCTTTTGCATGTAGTCCGCTAGTTTGTGGTATATTATATTATGTGGTTCACTAGTTTGTGGCATATTATGTAATGATGTGGTCCACTGGTTTGTGGTATATTATGTAATGGTGTGGTCGACTGGTGTGTGGTATATTATGTAATGATGTGGTCCACTAGTTTGTGGTATATTATGCTATTATGTGGTTCGCCAATTTGTGGTATATTATGCTATGATGTGGTCAACTAGTTTCTGGTATATTATGTAATGATGTGGTCCACTAGTTTGTGGTATATTATGTAATGATGTGGTCCACTATTTTGTGGTATATTATATTTTGTGGTCCATTAGTTTGTGGTATTTAATGTAATGATGTTGTCCACTAGTTTTTTGTATATTATATAATGATGTGATCCACTAGTTTGTGGTTATTTATTTGATGTGATCCACTAATTGGTTGAATATTATATTTTGTGGTTCATCAGCCTGTGGTATATTATATTATGTGATCATTTAGTCTGTTGTATATTATATTATGTGGTCCATTAGCCTGTGGTATATTATACAGTAAAGTCTCGATTATGCGGTACTCAATAATCCGGAATTCTCAATTTAACGGACTTTTTTTTTTTTAATTATTATAGGGAGAAAGCCTGAATCATGTTTTGTTCAGTTAAATTAAATGCCTTTATCCGGAAATCGAAAACGCTACAACACGGTTTGTGCGCTGCGCTTACTTCTACAGGCTCTATCATTACACAATATTGCGTTTACAATAGTGTATTTACAGTAATATACTTCAAATAGGAGCGAACATATTTTATTCAATCCAGACATTGTGTCTCCAAATATTCCAAGTAAAAGCGACAGACAGTCTATATCTTCACTTTTTCCCCCGACTAAATGTTTTTGTCGGGAAATCTTAGTCGTGCCAAAAACACTTATCTACATGATTTTACAAATTTGCTTAATTTTCTCATAGCCTGCTTTAGATCTAAAGTTGGTCATGAATTTGTCAAAAATATGGCGTTTGACAGTCTGACCGAACATTAGAAGCAGACGTATTGTTTGTGAAAATTGAAGAGCCCATAACTTTGATGATTATAAATCAAAGGTTGAGCAGCCGGCGTGCAGTGACATAGAGATGGTGAGAAGAAAGGGGGAGGGGTTCAAAAATTACCGACTGGAAATTCAAAAAGAGTAAGATACAGAGTTTGACGTTAGTTTGTCTCAGACATTTGTGCAAGCTGAAATTCGTTCCATCAGTATAAATTATACATGATATGCTATAAACGCATGTGTGCATACTTTTTAACGGAATACATTTTTGTGTTAAATAATGGCCTCTGCGAGTGCAAACCACACCTCAATTTCCCGCAAAGGTAAACGCAAGCGAACTGTATTGACACTGAACTAGAAGATTGAAATCGCTAGTAGACTTGAAAAAGGCGTTAATCGCAACGTTTTGATGACTGAATTTGGCATAGCCTCTTCAACATTATATGACATACGAAATCAAAAAGATGAGTTGTTTAAGTTTGCGTCGGAGTCTGAAAGCAGCAACAATATACACCAGAGACGAAGTATGAAACGGCCAAAATTTGAAAAACTCGACGACGTCCTTTATGTGTGGTTTTTAGAAAGAAGAAGAAAAGGAATGCCAATATCAGGACCCATGTTGATAGAGAAAGCTAGTGAATGTCACACGAATTTAAATATTTCTGAGCATTGCAATTTTTCAATCATGTTTTTTCATAAATTTTGAGTTTGGTTTTCTTACTCTCGATTATCCAGAAAAATTCAATTATCCAGAATGGGTTCTTCCCCGAGCATTCCGGATAATCGAGACTTTACTGTATTATGTGGTACACTAGTCTGTGGTATATTATGTAATGATGTGGTCCATTAATCGGTGGTATATTATATTATGTGGTCCACTAGTATGTGGTATATTATATTATGTGGTAGACTAGTCTGTTGTATATTATATTATGAGGTTCACTAGTTTGTTCTATATTATTGCATATGGTCCGCTAGTTTGTGGTATATTATAAAATGTGGTCCACTAGTTTGTGGTATATTATATTATGTGGTAGACTAGTCTGTTGTATATTATATTATGAGGTTCACTAGTTTGTTCTATATTATTGCATATGGTCCGCTAGTTTGTGGTATATTATAAAATGTGGTCCACTAGTTTGTGGTATATTATATTATGGGGCGCACTAGTTTGTGGTGTATTATTCTATGTGGTTCACTAATTTGTGGTATATTATTGAATATGGTCCGCTAGTTTGTGGTATATTATAAAATGTGGTCCTCTACTTTGTGGTGTATTATATTATCGGCACTAGTTTGTGGTATATTATTACATGTGGTCCACTAGTTTTTGGTATCTTATATTATGTGGTCCACTAGTTTGTGGTATATTTTTGCATGTGGTCCGCTAGTTTGTGGTATAGTATATTATGTGGTCCACTAGTTTGTGGTATATTATGTAATGATGTGGTCCACTGGTTTGTAGTATATTATGTATTGATGTGGTCCACTAGTTTGTGGTATATTAGGTTATGTGGTCTACTAGTTTGTGGTATATCATGCTATTATGTGGTTCGCCAATTTGTGATATATTATGCTATGATGTGGTCAACTAGTTTGTGGTATATTATTTAATGAGGTGGTCCAATAGTTTGTGGTATATTATATTTTGTGGTCCATTAGTTTGTGGTATTTTATGTAATGATGTGGTCCACTAGTTTGTTGTATATTATTTAATGATGTGATCCACTAGTTTGTGGTAAATTTTTGTATTTGATCCACTAGTTTGTGGTATATTATTTTATGTGATCCACTAGTTTGTTGTATATTATATTTTGTGGTTCATTGGGTTGTGATATATTATGTAATGATGTGGTCCACTAGTTTGCGGTATATTATATTTTGTGATTCATTGGTTTGTGGTGTATTATGTAATGATGTGGTCCACTAGCTTGAGGTATATTATTTTATGTAGTATTAGGATTTATATATTTTTTAATGGCACGAATATGGACAGTAAGGTCAACGCACAGCCATCTATAGATTTACACAGGCCTACAGGCTGACAAGAAATACCTGAAAAAATTTTCAACTAACTTGACGTTTTCAGCTTTGAGAGTAAGGAAAGGGCAGTGTGGGTAGAATGACGTCAGTTGTCTACAGCTCCTGAAGCTGCTAATGTCAATCTAGTTGGACGCTTTTTCTGATTTTACTGTCTACCCGCGGGCCTTTGTAAATCTATAGATGGCTGTGGTCAATAATACTTCACAGAGTCTTTCGTTTCCAGGAAAAAGCTCGGCTCCCATATTAGAATTGTTGAACCTTGACTCTGGCCAATATGTGTAATGAACCGCAGTAGACTGTAGCACTCAAGCATTCCGCAGTAGACTGTAGCACTCAAGCAGTCCGCAGTAGACTGTAGCACTCAAGCAGTCCGCAGTAGACTGTAGCACTCAAGCAGTCCGCAGTAGACTGTAGCACTCAAGCAGTCCACAGTAGACTGTATCACTCAAGCATTCCGCAGTAGACTGTAGCACTCAAGCAGTCCGCAGTAGACTGTATCACTCAAGCAGTCCGCAGTAGACTGTAGCACTCAAGCAGCCCACAGAAGACTGTAGCACTCAAGCAGTCCGCAGTAAACTGTAGCACTCAGGCAGTCCGCAGTAAACTGTAGCACTCAAGCAGTCCGCAGTAAACTGTAGCACTCAGGCAGTCCGCAGTAAACTGTAACACTCAAGCAGCCCACAGAAGACTGTAGCACTCAAGCATTCCGCAGTGAACTGTAGCACTCAGGCAGTCCGCAGTAAACTGTAGCACTCAAGCATTCCGCAGTGAACTGTAGCACTCAGGCAGTCCGCAGTAAATTGTAACACTGAAGCAGCCCACAGTAGACTGTAGAACTCAAGTTGTCTACAGTAGACTGTAGAACTCAGGTTGCCCACAGTAGACAGTAACACTCAGGCTGTCCACAGTAGACTGTAGCACTCAGGCTGTCCACAGTAGACTGTAGCACTCAGGCTGTCCACAGTAGACTGTAGCACTCAGGCAGTCCGCAGTAAATTGTAACACTGAAGCAGCCCACAGTAGACTGTAGAACTCAAGTTGTCTACAGTAGACTGTAGAACTCAGGTTGCCCACAGTAGACAGTAACACTCAGGCTGTCCACAGTAGACTGTAGCACTCAGGCTGTCCACAGTAGACTGTAGCACTCAGGCTGTCCACAGTAGACTGTAGCACTCAGGCAGTTCACAGTAAACTGTAGAACTCAAGCAGTCCACAGTAGAATGTTGCACTCAGGTTGTCCACAGTAGACTGTTGCACTCAGGCAGTCCACAGCAAACTGTAACATTCAGGATGTCCACGATAGACTATTGCAATCAGCTCTATCCGACTTTTAATTTAATACAAATATTAATTCACGTACAAATACAAGTTATATGTTGACGGTAGCAGCGTCATTGTGAGGCTGCTGTAAAGCTGACCATAAAGATGAAAAGAAAACCTAAACTTTAACGTAAATCTGTAACCATACCGTTTAATCTATATATGATTTACGTTAAAGTTTAGGTAAAGATGTAACAGTACCATTGTTATCTATATGTATTTTTTAAATCTGTATCTATCTATCTATCTATCTATCTATCTATCTATCTATCTATCTATCTATCTATCTATCTATCTATCTATCTATCTATCTATCTATCTATCTATCTATCTATCTATCTATCTATCTATCTATCTATCTATCTATCTATCTATCTATCTATCTATCTATCTATCTATCTATCTATCTATCTATCTATCTATCTATCTATCTATCTATCTATCTATCTACCTACCTACCTGTCTGTCTGTCTATCTGTCTATCTATCTGTCTATCTATCTATCTATCTATATTTATGTCCTCTCTTTCTCTCTCTTCTTTTTTCCTACTACCATTTAACTCATTGTGGAGCAAGGGTCAGCTATAGACATCGTGTTGAGTGCTATAAAATCCCCATATTCTTCATCTTTGCTTCCACCTGTCCTCTCCAAGAATATTTTGCTCTTCCCCTTCCTGGATATGTCTTTCTGTCAATTTCTCAATTTCTCTATCTCCTTAATTTTGCTGCCTCTCTTGTTTCTGAATTTGTATATACATTTTTCTTACTCAATATCTCTCTCGCTCTTCTCTGTCCATTAATCACTCTTTGTTTCTATGGGCTTCTTCTCTCACTTATGACATTTATCTTTTTCTCTTCCTTGTTGTTTTTCTATCTTCTTATCTCTATGTATGTACTCTCTCTCTCTCTCTCTCTCTCTCTCTCTCTCTCTCTCTCTCTCTCTCTCTCTCTGTGACTGATTTTCTGAAGTTTTTTTAATGAAACTAGATTCACAGAAGCAAGTCATTTCGAAGTTTAATTTGTCGAACGTAGGAAATAGAAGCAGCAGAAGAAGAATTTGATACAAGATATTGCTCTATACAACAGAACTTTGATAAACAAAAAAAAAACGACTGGTCTGTCATCAAAAGAATTTGATACAAGATAATGCTCTATACAACAGAACTTTGATAAACAACAAAAAAACGACTGGTCTGTCATCAAAAGAATTTGATACAAGATAATGCTCTATACAACAGAACTTTGATAAACAACAAAAAAACGACTGGTCTGTCATCAGACCAAGGTCAGCATTAAAAAAAAAAGTCTGGCACTGAAAGAAACAAAAATGCGAGTTAGTAAATTGAATTTTTTAGGCGAAGAAAAATGTAAATTACAACACATTAGTTACGAATATGATCGACTTATGAGCGATAGGTGACAGACAACGGTGAAAACCTGGTGAATAAATAAAAATAGCACGGAGTCATAGAGGAGAAGTTACGAATTGGATTGAACTAACGAAAAACACGGTCGGAATCTTGACTACGATTATAATTTGAATTTTATGAGAATTGTGAATTCCCACACGCGAAACTTCTGAGGCACAGAGTATAGCAAACTAATGAGAAAGCAAGCTCTTCTTTTCTTCTTTCCCTCCTGATTTGCCTTTCAGCGTCAAGGAGAGACAAAATTAAAATTTGCAATATTTTGCTCCTCTGCCCAAGTCTATGCTGTTATGTTTCCTAGTTTAAAAAAAAATATTTAATCAATTCATTTATATCATGGTTGAGAATTGAGTCTTGTGTTCTCATAACGTTTATTAAAGTCTCGTTGTGTTGTCTTTTAGTCTTTGCCTTACAGTGGTGTGGGAGCCGAGATAGCTAAGTGGTTAGTGAACTGGACTACAAAGAACGAGAGGTAGGGTTCGATCCCAGCCGACGGCTTCCGGGTTCTCCCAGCCTTAAATGTGTACCAGATTTATTTATGCGAAATAAAGCGGCACGGGCGTAATACCGACCACATTACTCCAAAGATCACGCGCTGAAGGTCTGTAAAATGTATGATCACTAACAGCATATTCCCTATACGCCACATGGCGTGATAGAGGCTCTTTACTTTTTTACTTACAGAGATGACCAAACCATTATATTTTAAATTTTGTAAACGTATTCTATGGTGGGAATTATTCCTAGCTTTTTATCTCAGCTCCTCATTTCAAATTTTATCTCTTAGGTTATTTCATGTCATTCATTTAGCACATTTAATCTCGGTAGTGGTTATCTTTCTTATTGTTCTTGAATCTAGAGTCCAGGTCTGGCTATGGTAGCACAAATTTGAGATAAAGATTGTGTTCTAGAGTGACTGTTTTATTTTTGTAATTTCTTTCTTGGACTAGCACAATAAAGTAGTAAATATGGTGGAAGTTTGCTTCGATTATGACCTCGGGAAGGGAAGGGGAGGAACGAGATAGTTTTAATTTTACATGCAGCGTCGCAATGCTAGTTGGATTTAGAGGAGAATAAATACAAGTCCTACAAGATAGGCCAACTCGCTCAGCAGCGCGGTCACATGTGTTATTGTAGATCGATAATTATAACAGAAATGAGGGTGAGGAACAACGCACGTGACACGATAATGCGCTATAGATGCCAAAAGAGATGACAAAACTGGGGAGCTCGGTAGCTGGGAAAACCGCTCCACTAGCTACCGCTGTTCGGACAACCTGTGTTTGTTTTTGTTGGTTTTTTTTTCGTTCCCCAGCTTTTACCTCTGACGAAGTCCCTAGAGACTAGGAACTGAATTTTGCGTGTTAATCCATTTTCCCTAGCATCCGTGTGCACAGGAGTCCCTCGCCGCACAAGCAGATAACTCCGACTTCGGAGGTACTCATATTTTTTCCGTCGATGAGTAATTGACGTTCCAAGCCGGGTCTCGCTGTTGAGACCAGGGGTGGTTGCCACAGAGAGAAATCATAAATAAAAATTCAAAATGATGCAGCTGGGATTTGAACCCACAACCTCTCTGTCTCGAGACCGGCATCTTGCCTCGAGATCAGCCAGTCCCCTAACTTGTGTTTGATTCCTGCTTGAAGCAATAGTGAATTGTACTAGGGGTTGAAATAAAAAATACCCCTGCGGTCGACCCAGCCGCTGGATGAAAAGAGTACCAGGGTTCATACTCCGGAAGGTGAGGAATGGCGCCTCGCTCGTGAGTTACTAATCTTGAGACGACAATAGACAGGAGTCTCTGAATACTTCTGGATAGGTGTCCGAGCACATATGGGTAAAAAACATGTGGACTGAGGTGCGTTCCGGTAAACGTTTAGTTCGTTAACATATTTTATAAGTAATTGAACGAAGGGACTGCCACAAATTCATATTTTGGTAACTGACGATATCACAGAGTTATCTGATGTTCATGATGTCTAGAACTATCGTCTTTTGTTTTCGGCACTGTAGCTCTGTTTCTGTTACTTCTAGTTGAATACGATTAGGTATAAGCAACTTCATTGAACGTTACAAGCCAACTCGTTCGCTGTCCGTGTTTAATTTCATTTGAAAAATTTAAATAAATGTAATAATCACACATAATTTTTTGAAAATATAATAACATAACATATGTTGATAATATAACATAAACATAATAATATAACATAATTTGACAATATAACATAAATATAATAATATAACATGCTTTTGATAATATAAACAATAAAAACATAATTTCATAAATATAACAAACAAAATATAAATATAATATTATAACATAAATTGATAAATGTAACATAAATATAATAATATTATTTGATAGATAGATAGACAGTCAGACAGTTAGACAGACAGGTATATAGTTAGATAGATAGATAGATAGATAGATAGATAGATAGATAGATAGATAGATAGATAGATAGATAGATAGATAGATAGGTAGTAGATAGATAGATAGATAGATAGATAGATAGATAGATAGATAGATAGATAGATAGATAGATAGATAGATAGATAGATAGATAGATAGATAGATAGATAGATAGATAGATAGATAGATAGATAGATAGATAGATAGATAGATAGATAGATAGATAGATAGATAGGTAGATAGGTAGGTAGGTAGGTAGGTAGGTATGTAGGTAGGTAGGTGTGTTGGTAGGTAGATAGGTAGGTAGGTAGATAGATGGATGGATGGATGGATAGTTGAATGGATAGAAGGACGGATGGATGGATGGATGGATGGATAGAATACGAAACTGCTTTCTTCTGTCGTTATACACAAAATAAGTTACATTCCTTAACTGTTTTGCCAGCTCATTATTCTCCTCCTCTAGTACATTTAGAGTACATGTTTCATTTCTGAAACGTGAACAATAGGCAAACAGCTTCCAGTGGAACTCCCTATTGTATAAGGCCATTGCAATCGCTATTCAAATACTGCATAATTATAAAACAGAACTTCCGCGTAACAATATTAGGCTGTCAATCAAGTCCCCAGACACGCGGCTCCGCTTGACTAGTAAGTAAAAAGTAAAGTACCCCCCGTCACGCCAAGTGGCGTATAGGGAAATATGGTGTTAGTGACCATATATTTTACAGACCTTCAGCACATGATTTTTGGGGTAATGTGGTCGGTATTACGCCCGTGCTGCTTTACTTTCCCAGAAAAAAATCCGGTACCCATTTAAGGCTGGGTGAACCCGGAGCCGTCGGTTGGGATCGAACCCTACCCCTTGTCCGTAGTAGTCCAGTTCACTAACCACTGAGCTATCGCGGCTCCCACTAATTTTTAGGGAATTAGTAAAACCCAGGTGTCCTCGCCAGGGAACGAACCCCGGCTGTTGCCGTGGTAAGCCAACCGCCTATCGATTGCGCTAACCGGACACCCGCTTGACTAGTAGCGAGCGGTAATTTACAAGGCATTGATGTCAGGGGATACCCACAGATATATTTATAGTGGGAGAAAGAGATAAATAGAGAGAGTAGCTATCAAAGAGAGAAAGTGTCCGTTAGTGTTAGAGAAATGAAACTTTTAAATGAAACACGGAGAGACAATCGCGACAAAATATTTTTATAAGAGATTAAATAGTTACCCACAGCAATCTCTAATATATGACAAAACAAAGCTTTACTTAATATTACCCCGCAAGACACCTTTCTTCAAATATATTATATTTATATATTATACACACAGACAGTCCGTCAGTCACTCAGTCAGACAGACAGACAGACAGACAGACAGACAGACAGACATACAGACAGACAGACAGTTAGATAGATAGATTAGATAGATAGATAGATAGATAGATAGATAGATAGATAGATAGATAGATAGATAGATAGATAGATAGATAGATAGATAGATAGATAGATAGATAGATAGATAGATAGATAGATAGATAGATAGATGGAGGGTGAGAGGGAGGGAGAGATGGATTCATGGATAGATGGAAGACAAAACCTCAACGAGAAAGTGACAGATGGAACAATAATGTGAGAAATTAAGCGATATACGAAAATACATATAGCAAACAAGTAGATAGTAGAAAAAAGGTGAGATAAAGAGCATTTTATATACAGATGGATAAATATAGAAAAGGAGAAACACGGAAAGAGAGAGAGGGAGAGAGAGAGAGAGTGCAGATTAAGGGTCTTAGATAAAAGATGGACACAGACATAAAAATATAGAGCGATGAAAACAAAAAAGAAATGAAATAAAAAAGAAAGAAAAGGAGATAAATTATAAAAAAAACGAGGAAATGAGAGAGAGAGAGAGAGAGAGAGAGAGAGAATGAGAGAGGGGGGGAGAGTTAAATATGGAAAGACGACGACAGAAAAGAAATTATAAAGGAAGTGAGACAATTAATTTGAGTTTGAAATGAATAAACGGATGGAACGAAAAATGTAGCAAATGCTAAATAAAGAGAGAGAAGGTAGCAAGAAGTGATAGATAGAGAATTAATTGAAACGGTATGTGTGTGTGTGTGTGTGCGTGTGCGTGTGCGTGTGCGCGCGTGTGTGTGTGTGTGTGTGTGTGTGTGTGTTGAGAAAATATCAAAGTGGTAGAAAGAAAAGAAGACAGAGAGAGTGGGCAAGTTGTAGGTGTAGAAGATAATGAACGAGAAAAAGACAGGTCGTGAGGTAGAAAAGAAAGAGGTCGACAAATGGCAAAGGAGGTGGCAGAGAAAAAGAAAGAGAAGAGGAGGAGAAAAGTGTAGAGAGAATGAGAAAAAGGGTGTGATAGAAATAGATAACGAGAGAGAACCAAAATAAACAGAAAGAGAGAGCAGTAGATATAATAAAAAAAAAAGAGAACAATTTAGAGAGAGATAGACATGGGAGTTTGAGAGAAAGAAAATAAAATTATAAGGATAGTGAAAGGAAGAAAGTGGGTAGGAGTAAAGATTTATTAAAAGGGGATGAGGAGAAAATAATAAACAGAAATAAAGAGAAAGCAAATAAAAGATAAAGTGTGTGTGAGAGAGAGAGAGAGAGAGAGAGAGAGAGAGAGAGAGAGAGAGAGAGAGATGAAATATAATAAAAGTCATACAATGTAATGGAAATGGAGAAATGATCATTTTAGAAGAAGAAAGCGCGAGAAAGTTAGGGAAAGATAAAGAAAACATTAAGGAAAGAGAGAGAAAGAATGAGTGAGAGAAATGGAGAAAGTGAGGTTTAGTTGTAATCAGATTAGAATGAATGAGTTAAGATGCTTGGATGAGTTCCTTACCCTGCCGCCAGGAATGGCTTCTGTGTTAAGCAATTTGGGACGGTCGTGCATGCAATTTCAATAGCAGCAAATTGATTGGCTAGCCGGCGCAGTTTAGGCAACTGGGTGTGCACTATATGGCGCATGTGTGGCTGTTTATGTTGCAGAGATTGCCAGTAAAGTTAACAATTGATGCGTATTCTGTGTTTGCAAGAATCCAGATAATTTCTTTCTGTGATTTTTGACGTCACTTGCTGGTTGGCAGATGACTTATGTAAGAGAATAGCCCACAAAGTCAAATATGGAAGAGAATACTTAATCTGAGTCTTTTTTTTTTTCATTCGCCAAATTTTACCTCTGACGAAGTCCCTAGAGACTAGGAACTGAATTTTGCGTGTTAATCCATTTTTTCCCTGGCAGCTGTGTGTACAGGATCCCTCGCCGTACAGGCAGATAACTCCGACTTCGGAGGAACTCATATTTTTCCCGTCGATGGGTAATTGACGTTTCAAACCGGGCCTCGCTGCTGAGACCAGGGGTGGTTGCCGCAGAGAGAAATCATAAATAAAAATCCGGTGTAGCCGGGATTTGAACCCACAACCTCTCTGTTTCGTGACCGGCGTCTTGCCTCGATACCAACCAGTCCCCCGTCTTGTTTTGTTTAATCGAGGAGTGCGTAAAGTCTAGACTGTTATCGAATGACGAGTTATGTTAATTTTGCAGTCAAATTCTTTGTTGTGTCATGTTGTTAAGTAAAATACATTGTAACTTAGGAAACTTGAGGAAACATTCTGTAGAGACACGTCTGTGAGCAAATATTCTGTAGAGACAAATCTGTAAACACATATTCTGTAGACACAAATCTGTGAGGAAATATTCTGTAGAGGCAAATCTGTAAGAAAATATTCTGTAGACACAAATCTGTGAGGAAATATTCTGTAGAGGCAAATCTGTAAGGAAATATTCTGTAGAGACAAATCTGTAAGAAAATATTCTGTAGACACAAATCTGTGAGGAAATATTCTGTAGAGACAAATCTGTAAGGAAATATTCTGTAGAGACAAATCTGTAAGAAAATATTCTGTAGACACAAATCTGTGAGGAAATATTCTGTAGAGGCAAATCTGTAAGGAAATATTCTGTAGAGACAAATCTATGAGGAAATATTCTGTAGAGACAAATCTGTGTGGAAACATTCTGTAGAGACAAATCTGTGAGGAAATATTCTGTAGAGACAAAACTGTAAGCAAACATTCTGTAGAGACAAATCTGTAAGCAAACATTCTGTAGAGACAAAACTGTAAGCAAACATTCTGTAGAGACAAATCTGTGACGAAACATTCTGTAGAGACAAATCTGAAAGCAAACATTCTGTAGAGACAAATCTGTAAGCAAACATTCTGTAGAGACAAGTCTGTGAGGAAATATTCTGTAGAGACAGATCTGTAAGCAAACATTCTGTAGAGACAAATCTATGAGGAAATATTCTGTAGAGACAAATCTGTAAACAAACATTCTGTAGAGACAAATCTGTAAGCAAACATTCTGTAGAGACAAATCTGTAAACAAACATTCTGTAGAGACAAATCTGTAAGCAAACATTCTGTAGAGACAAGTCTGTGAGGAAATATTCTGTAGAGACAAAACTGTGAGGAAATATTCTGTAAAGTCAAGTGTTTGAACAAATATGTTATAAAGTCAAGTGTATGAACAAATATGTTATAAAGTTAAGTGTATAAACAAATATGTTATAAAGTCAAGCGTGTGAACAAATATGTTATAAAGTCAAGTGTATAATCAAATATTTTATGAAGTCAAGTGTTTGAACAAATATTCTATGAAGTAAAGTGTATAAACAAATATGTTATAAATTCAAGTGTATAAACAAATATGTTATAAAGTCAAGTGTATAAACAAATATGTTATAAAGTTAAGTGTATAAACAAATATGTTATAAAGTCAAGTGTATAACCAAATATTTTATAAAGTCAAGTGTATAAGTATATAAACAAGTCAAGTGTATAAACACATATGTTATAAAGTCAAGTGTATAAGTATATAAACAAGTCAAGTGTATAAACAAATATGTTATAAAGTCAAGTGTATAAGTATATAAACAAGTCAAGTATATAAACAAGTCAAGTATATAAACAAGTGTATAAACAAATGTTGTAAAGTCAAGTGTATAAACAAGTCAAGTGTATAAACAAATATGTTATAAAGTCAAGTGTATGAACAAATATGTTATAAAGTCAAGTGTATAAACAAGTGAAGTGTATAAACAAATATGTTATAAAGTCAAGTGTATAACCAGATATTTTATAAAGTCAAGACTATAAACATATTTTTTGCCGAATTTTCCTAATTTAAACAATATTTTCCATACTCTACGAGCAAATACCTATGTCTTTTTAGTTTTTCATTTGAGATCTTGTCTTCTCTCATATTGGCTGCATCATCGTAAACAAATGTCATTTCTGTGATATTTGTTTTATTGATTTTGTTGTAGCGTCCGAGTTTGAGATTGATGGCACAACATTGAGATGTACTCTTTTTGCTTCCACTGTAATTTTGTTGTTGTTCTTTTATAGCGCCATTTGGCAAAGAGTCCATCAATCTACCTGCCTATCTACCCGTTTCTTCCTTAACTTGTGAATCAATTTTATCTTCCAGCTTTCTTATCAGTATACTGTCTGTCTATCTGTCTATCGTTCTATTTAATCATCATCTAGACGTTCCGTCTCCGCATTGAAAGTTGACTACCATGGAGGGCCATTCCGCTTTGTCTCTTGCCTTGTATAGTGCAGGTTGTCATAGGCATCGTTCTTATTTACCCGCTTATTAATCTGTTTTTCAATGTTCTTTTTCCCCTCTCTCGTCTTTCTAGAGGGATGATTTCTCTATACATCTTCCATTATTCCTACTATTCTATCATTCATTCACCTCTCTCTGTATTAACCACACTCCCGTCATTCATTTTACATGCATCCCCGTCCGTCACTATATGTCTATATTAATGTTTAATGTCCGTCTATCTCTCGACAAGACTGTACACTCTTCCATTATTGCTGGCTTCCCTTCCACTTCCTGTCTTAGCTAACATTTTTATCACACGTCAGAACCAGCTTAAAGCAGACAATCTCCAGAGCCTGCCTAATTGTGTCTTGTCAGCTTCAAATTCCCTTGTTACTTTCACAAATGCTATTTATTTCTTCAAAAACTCTCAGACTGACAGGCCCAAAACGGATTGTTCTGTCTAGTCTCGGTTCCGTTCGACTGTCTAAAGTCTTTAATTTTCTTTGACAAATTGGACAATCTAGTTTAAACCAACTGTGACTGATTTTCACAAGTTTAAGAATGACCTTGTCATCTTCCAGATTAAATGTTTGTGTCAAGGTAATTTTTGAGCTTTCATCATCATCATGTGACATACCGATTGGCATAGGTGGTCATGTTCTTCCACATTTTTCTATCCACAGTGCATCGTGTTAATTCTGTTCTTGGCTTTTTGTCAATGACATGACACCAAGAAATCTAGTATTTTCTCTTGGTCGTCCACGATCTCTCTTTCCTTGTATTTTGCGAGCTGTAACCAAGTACTCCAACTTGACTTTTGTCATGGTGTGCACGAACAATGTCGATTATTTCTTTATGATATTTGTAGAAGCTCCATTCCTTTGTTGGCCACTTTGTGAACGTCTTCGTTAGTCTTTTTAGCTGTCTAGGGAACTTTCAACATTATTCTGAAAAATCTCATTCCGGTGGCCTCTAATCGCCATTTCATTTCTCTATAATTCGCTTCCATAAGTCACAATTGGCTCTGTTTAACAACATTTTATTTTTAAAATACATGGGACATGGATGTATCGTCATTATTATCATGGTTATAAATGTTTTCTCCGTTTTCCTTCTCCTCCCTACCTTCTTTTTTCATCATTTATCTTTATACGTCGAAAGCAAAATTAGTTTGTTGTCTCTTAACCAATGGATAGTTTTATTGTTAGCACGTTATGCACAGTTTTCAGTAATTGGTTAATCCAGAGTTTTGAGTAATTAGTTGATCCAGAGTTTTGAATAATTGGTTGATCCAGAGTTTTGAGTAACTGGTTGATCCTGAGTTTTGAGTAATTGGTTGATCCAGAGTTTTGAGTAATTAGTTGATCCAGAGTTTTGAGTAATTACTTGATCCAGAGTTTTGAGTAATTGGTTGATCCAGAGTCTTGAGTAATTGGTTGATAAAGAATTTTTAGTAATTAATTGATCCAGAGTATTGAGTAATTGGTTGATCCAGAGTTTTGAGTAATTGGTTGATCCAGAGTTTTGAGTAATTGGTTGATCCAGAGTTTTGAGTAATTGGTTGATCCAGATTTTTGAGTAATTAGTTGATCCAGAGTTTTGAGTAATTAGTTGATCCAGAGTTTTGAGTAATTGGTTGATCCGGAGTTTTGAGTAATTGGTTGATCCAGAGTTTTGAGTAATTGGTTGATTCAGAGGTTTGAGTAATTAGTTGATCCAGAGTTTTCAGTAATTGGTTGATAAAGAATTTTTAGTAATTAGTTGATCCAGAGTTTTGAGTAATTGGTTGATCCAGAGTTTTGAGTAATTAGTTGATCCAGAGTTTAAATAAATGATTGATCCTGAATTTTGAGTAATTAGTTGATCCAGAGTTTTAAGTAATTAGTTGATCCAGAGTTTTGAGTAATTAGTTGATCCAGAGTTTTGAGTAAATAGTTGATCCAAAGTTTTGAGTAATTAGTTGATCCAGAGTTTTGAATAATTAGTTGATCCAGAGTTTTGAGTAATTAGTTGATCCAGAGTTTTGAGTAATTACTTGATCCAGAGTTTTGAGCAATTAGTTATCCAGCGGTTTGAGTAATTGGTTGATCCAGACTTTTCAGTAATTGGTTGATAAAGAATTTTTAGTAATTAGTTGATCCAGAGTTTTGAGTAATTGGTTGATCCGGAGTTTTGAGTAATTGGTTGATCCAGAGTTTTGAGTAATTGGTTGATTCAGAGGTTTGAGTAATTAGTTGATCCAGAGTTTTCAGTAATTGGTTGATAAAGAATTTTTAGTAATTAGTTGATCCAGAGTTTTGAGTAATTGGTTGATCCAGAGTTTTGAGTAATTAGTTGATCCAGAGTTTAAATAATTGATTGATCCTGAATTTTGAGTAATTAGTTGATCCAGAGTTTTAAGTAATTAGTTGATCCAGAGTTTTGAGTAATTAGTTGATCCAGAGTTTTGAGTAAATAGTTGATCCAAAGTTTTGAGTAATTAGTTGATCCAGAGTTTTGAATAATTAGTTGATCCAGAGTTTTGAGTAATTAGTTGATCCAGAGTTTTGAGTAATTACTTGATCCAGAGTTTTGAGCAATTAGTTATCCAGCGGTTTGAGTAATTGGTTGATCCAGACTTTTCAGTAATTGGTTGATAAAGAATTTTTAGTAATTAGTTGATCCAGAGTTTTGAATAATTGGTTGATCCAGAGTTTTGAGTAACTGGTTGATTCAGAGTTTTGAGTAATTGGTTGATCCAGAGTTTTGAGTAATTAGTTGATCCAGAGTTTTGAGTAATTAGTTGATCCAGAGTTTTGAGTAATTGGTAGATCCAGAGATTTGAGTAATTAGTTGATCCAGAGTTTTGAGTAATTAGTTGATCCAGAGTTTTGAGTAATTGGTTGATCCAGAGTTTTGAGTAATTGGTTGATCCAGAGTTTTGAGTAATTAGTTGATTCGGAGGTTTGAGTAATTAGTTGATCCAGAGTTTTCAGTAATTGGTTGATAAAGAATTTTTAGCAATTAGTTGATCCAGAGTTTTGAGTAATTGGTTGATCCAGAGTTTTGAGTAATTAGTTGATCCAGAGTTTTCAGTAATTGGTTGATAAAGAATTTTGAGTAACTAGTTGATCCAGAGTTTTGAGTAATTGGTTGATCCAGAGTTTTGAGTAATTGGTTGATCCAGAGTTTTGAGTAAATGGTTGATCCAGAATTTTGAGTAATTGGTTGATCAAGAGTTTTGAGTAATTAGTTGATCCAGAGTTTTGAGTAATTGATTGATCCAGAGTTTTGAGTAAGTAGTTGATCCAGAGTTTTGAGTAAGTAGTTGATCCAGAGTTTTGAGTAATTAGTTGGTCCAGAGTTTTTAGTAATTAGTTGATCCAGAGTTTTGAGTAATTGGTTGATCCAGAGTTTTGAATAATTGGTTGATCCAGAGTTTTGAGTAATTAGTTGATCCAGAGTTTTGAGTAATTAGTTGATCCAGAGTTTAAATTAATCAGTTGATCCAGAGTTTTGAGTAATTAGTTGATTCAGAGTTTTAAGTAATTGATTGATCTAGAGATTTGAGTAATTGATTGATCCATAGTTTTGAGTAATTAGTTGATACAGAGTTTTGAGTAATTAGTTGATCCAGAGTTTTGAGTAATTAGTTGATAAAGAATTTTTAGTAATTAGTTGATCCAGAGTTTTGAGTAATTGGCTGATCCAGAGTTTTGAGTAATTGATTGATCCAGAGTTTTGAGTGATTGATTGATCCAGAGTTTTGAGTAATTAGTTGATCCAGAGTTTTGAGTAATTAGTTGATCCAGAGTTTTGAATAATTAGTTGATCCAGAGTTTTGAGTAATTAGTTGATTCAGAGTTTTGAGTAATTAGTTGATCCAGAGTTTAAATTAATCAGTTGATCCAGAGTTTTGAGTAATTAGTTGATTCAGAGTTTTAAGTAATTGATTGATCTAGAGTTTTGAGTAATTGATTGATCCAGAGTTTTGAGTAATTAGTTGATACAGAGTTTTGAGTAATTAGTTGATCCAGAGTTTTGAGTAATTAGTTGATCCAAAGTTTTGAGTAATTAATTGATCCAGAGTTTTGAGTAATTAGTTGATCCAGAGTTTTGAGTAATTAGTTGATCCATAGTTTTGAGTAATAGGTTGATCCAGAGTTTTGAGTAATTAGTTGATCCAGAGTTTTGAGCAATTAGTTGATCCAGAGTTTTGAGCAATTAGTTGATCCAGAGTTTTGAGCAATTAGTTGATCCAGAGTTTTGAGCAATTAGTTGATCCAGAGTTTTGAGCAATTAGTTGATCCAGAGTTTTGAGCAATTAGTTGATCCAGAGTTTTGAGCAATTAGTTGATCCAGAGTTTTGAGCAATTAGTTGATCCAACGTTTTGAGCAATTAGTTGATCCAGAGTTTTGTTTCTAGGACGCCCTGTCCGTCAAGTTCTTCGTCTAGTTTTCTTATTAAACATGGAACACTAACACCATATTCCCTATATGCCACTTGGCGTGACGGGGTACTTTACATTTTTTTAAATATTATCAAACAGTTCATTGTTATATTTTCATTTCCCTCTCTTGTTGCCTCTTCTGACAGTTCATTGTTATATTTTCATTTCGCTCTCTTGTTGCCTTATCAAAAAGTTCATTGTTATATTTTGATTTCGCTCTCTTGTTGCTTTATCAAACAGTTCATTGTTATATTTTCATTTCGCTCTCTTGTTGTCTTATCAAACAGACCATTGTTATATTTTCATTTCGCTATTTTGTTGCCTTATCTAACAGTTCATTGTTATATTTTCATTTCGCTCTCTTGTTGCCCTATCAAACAGTTCATTGTTATATTTTCATTTCTCTGTCTTTTTGCCTTATCGAACAGTTAATTGTTATATTTTCATTTCGCTCTCTTGTTGCCTTATCAAACAGTTCATTGTTATATTTTCATTTCTCTCTCTTGTTGCCTTATCAAACAGTTTATTGTTATATTTTCATTTCTCTCTCTTGTCGCCTTATCAAACAGTTCATTGTTATATATTCATTTCACTCTCTTGTTGCCTTATCAAACAGTTCATTGTTATATATTCATTTCGCTCTCATGTTGCCTTATCTAACAGTTCATTGTTATATATTCATTTCTCTCTCTTATTGCCTTAATAAACAGTTCATTGTTATATTTTCATTTCTCTCTCTTGTTCCCTTTAAAACAGTTCATTGTTATATTTTCATTTCTCTCTCTTTTAGTTTTATCAAACAGTTCATTGTTATATATTCATATCTCTCTCTCTTGTTTTCTTATCAAACAGTTCATTTTTATATATTCATTTCCCTCTCTTTTTTCCTTATCTAACAGTTCATTGTTATATATTCATTTCCCTCTCTTGTCGCCTTATCTAACAGTTCATTGTTATATATTCATTTCATTCTCTTGTCGCCTTATCTAACAGTTCATTGTTATATATTCATTTCATTCTCTTGTCGCCTTATCTAACAGTTCATTGTTATATATTCATTTCCCTCTCTTGTTGCCTTATCTAACATTGCATTGTTATATTTTCATTTTCTTCTTTTGTCGCCTTATCAAACAGTTCATTGTTATATTTTAATTTCTCTCTCTTGTCGCATTTTCTGACAGACCATTGTTATATTTTCATTTCTCTCTTTTGTCGCCTTATCAAACAGTTCATTGTTATATATTCATTTCACTCTCTTGTTGCCTTATCTAGCAGTTCATTGTTATATATTCATTTCCCTCTCATGTTGCCTTATCTAACAGTTCATTGATATATTTGCATTTCTCTCTCTTGTTGCCTTATCAAACAGTTCATTGTTATATTTTCATTTCGCTCTCTTGTTGTCTTATCAAACAGTCCATTGTTATATTTTCATTTCGCTCTCTTGTTGCCTTATCAAACAGTTCATTGTTGTATGTTCGTTTCTCTCTCTTGTTGCTTTATCAAACAGTTCATTGTTATATTTTCATTTCTCTCTCTTGTTGCCTTATCAAACAGTTCATTGTTATATTTTCATTTCTCTCTCTTGTCGCCTTATCAAACAGTTCATTGTTATATATTCATTTCTCTCTTTTGTTGCCATATCAAAAAGTTCATTTTTATATATTCATTTCACTCTCTTTTTTCCTTAACTAACAGTTCATTGTTATATTTTCATTTCGCTCTCATGTTGCCTTATCAAACAGTTCATTGTTATATTTTCATTTCCCTCTCTTGTCGCCTTATCTAAAAGTTCATTGTTATATTTTCATTTCCCTCTCTTGTCGCCTTATCTAACAGTTCATTGTTATATATTCATTTCCCTCTCTTGTCGCCTTATCAAACAGTTCATTGTTATATATTCATTTCCCTCTCTTTTCGCCTTATCAAACAGTTCATTGTTATATATTTATTTTTCTCTCTTGTTGCCTTATCAAACAGTTCATTGTTATATATTCATTTCTCTCTTTTGTTGCCATATCAAACAGTTCATTTTTATATATTCATTTCACTCTCTTTTTTCTTTATCTAACAGTTCTTTGTTATAAATTCATTTCCATCTCATGTTGCTTATCTAACAGTTCATTGTTATATATTCATTTCCATCTCATGTTGCTTATCTAACAGTTCATTTTTATATATTCATTTCCCTCTCTTGTTGCCTTATCTAACAGTTCATTGTTATATATTCATTTCCCTCTTTTGTTGCCATATCAAACAGTTCATTTTTATATATTCATTTCCATCTCATGTTGCTTATCTAACAATTCATTGTTATATATTCATTTCCCTCTTTTGTTGCTTATCTAACAGTTCATTTTTATATATTCATTTCCATCTCATGTTGCTTATCTAACAGTTCATTGTTATATATTAATTACCCTCTCTTGTTGCTTATCTAACAGTTCATTTTTATATATTCATTTCCATCTCATGTTGCTTATCTAACAGTTCATTGTTATATATTCATTTCCCTCTCTTGTTGCTTATCTAACAGTTCATTTTTATATATTCATTTCCATCTCATGTTGCTTATCTAACAGTTCATTGTTATATATTCATTTCCCTCTTTTGTTGCCATATCAAACGGTTCATTTTTATATATTCATTTCGATGGTCGCACATCGCACACGGTCGATGTATTTCCAACACCTTCTTCTTATAAAGCTAGACATATATTCTTGTTCTGATTTGTCTCTTATTTGTTCGTTTATATGTATATACATCAACACTCAAATAAGCAATGGTTCTGTCATCTTAACGCTGTAACGGTAACTTTGCCTCAAGCTGTCACATCCGTGCATATGTTATGTGAATATTTAAATGAGTTTATGCTCTTCCAATCATCATCTAGTTTATACGCCATCTGGCGTCTTTAATCATGTCTCTCCACAACTTCCTATCTTTAAGTTGTTTATAAGTTATGTCGTTAGCTTCCTACCAAAATATTATTTTTTAAGCTGGTGTGTAACTATCTTCTCCATTTCACTCTTTCTCTTCCTCTCTCAAATGCACAGTATACTCCAGTTGTTTCGTTCCCTTTACTAGGTCAAAAATTGATGATTGTTTCTTTCTGAAATGGGAAATTAGTTTTCGTTTCGTTTTGGCATCTTTAACGTCATTATTATTCTTTGTAATTGTCCATGATATTCAAAGACATTCATCTGAAAAAATCATATATTCGCGGCCTTCAACGATTTCCTTGTCTGTTGTCTTATTGTCCACAATCCACATTATTCAATAGGACTGACTCCACATAAACTGAAACATTCTTATAAATTCCATTGACAACATATTTTTTTTTCTATTGGTTGGAATGACGTTTTTTGTGTGCGAGATATTCAGGACTTCAACTCTGTTGTACATCGACTGTCTGAAGTTAATATCGTTACCCGGTATTTCAATCATTATTCTTCCTCCTCTTTACCTTCCCTGCTTCCTATTTTTACCATTTTAGTCCCGAAGGAGATTCATAGTGTTTTCTCTTGCTCTTCTGACAGCCTCAATCTATTGGCAATTGATGATGTTGTAGATTTTCTCTTATGTTGTAAAGTTTCTCTGATGTTGTAGAGTTTCTCTGACATTGCAACGTTTCTCTGATGTTGTAGAGTTTCTCTGGTGTAGAGGTTCAATGATGTTGTAGAGGTTCACTGATATTGTAGAGTTTCTCTGATATTGCAAAGTTTCTCTGATGTTGTAGAGTTTCTCTGATGTTGTAGAGGTTCAATTATGTTGTATAGGTTCATGATATTGTAGAGTTTCTCTGATGATGTAGATTTTCTCTGATGTTGTAGAGTTTCTCTGATATTGCAGAGGTTCATTGGTGTTGTAGAGGTTCACTGATGTTGTAGAGGGTCACTGATGTTGTAGTTGTTCACTGATGTTGTATAGGTTCACTGATGTTGTAGTTATTCACTGATGTTGTATAGGGTCACTGATGTTGTAGTTGTTCACTGATGTTGTATAGGGTCACTGATGTTGTAGTTGTTCACTGATGTTGTATAGGGTCACTGATGTTGTAGTTGTTCACTGATGTTGTATAGGTTCACTGATGTTGTAGAGTTTTCTGATGTTGTATAAGTTCTATAATGTTGTAGAGGTTCACTAATGTTTTATAGGTTCACTGATGTTGTAAAGGTTCACTGATGTTGTAGAGGTTCACTGATGTTGTATAGGTTCACTGATGTTTTAGAGTTTCTCTGATGTTCTATATGTTCACTGATGTTGTAAAGGTTCACTGTTGTTGCAGAGGTTCACTGATGTTGTTGAGGTTCACTGATGTTGCAGAGTTTCTCTGATGTTGCAGAGGTTCACTGATGTTGTAGAGGTTAGTAGTATAGGTGGCTGCACAACCAGCCAAAAGTGGAAGCACATGCACTGCAACTGCACCAAAGACAATGGATTTTGCACCGTGCCGCACGACACATGTATATTTTTGGCACCAAATCCGTGCAAAAGTCCGATAATAATCGGCTTATTATCTCGGTGGTCGTGGCGGTAATCGGCTTATCTCGGTGGTGCGTGACGGTGATCGGCTTATGGTGTGCGGTGGTGCGTGATCGGCGCGTCTCTCGCGGGCGGGGACAACAGCGGTTCTAAAACTTGTGGGGTCGTCGGATGGCGGGGTCGTCGCCGGCTATCTCGCGCGGGTGGCGGGGACAACAGCGGTTCTAAAACTTGGGGCGATGTGCCTTGAATGGTCTTGTGTGTGTTATCGCTACCAACATCATCTAGTGTCTAGATTTTTAGTGACACATCATCATGTGCCACCCTCAACAACATCATCAACCCTTCATGTCCTAGCATCATAATCATACCACACAAAGTATCAAACCGATTATTAGTGACCCATCATCATCATCATGTGCCACCCTCAACAGCATCATCAACCCTTTATGTCCTATCATCATCATCATCATGCCACACAAAGTATCAACCAGCGAAATTATCTCTCTCTCTTTCACATTCATGGTAAAGCAAAACAAAATTCGTTCTATATTTCACAGCTTTATTATTAATACAACAAATATACAACACATATTTGAAAATATATATTACTGTCCGGTTGTTGATAATTTTAATCGTCTGGGTTTCCTCGAAGCCGAAGTATCCACGGGGCGAGCAAACGATAAATGATACGGTCGTTTATGTGCTGTCTCGATGAAAAAGGCATGAGAATTATGTTAAGTTTCGCGCCACGACACTTAAGAAGTATATAATAAACACAATATAGACCGCACGTGTTGCTAAACTAATCTTGCAACACCCGCGGGTTGTAGGCGAATGGAACGTGTGAGTTTTGCTCTATAAAGTTTAAAATATCCACGTGTCTGGGAGGCAAACCGTAGGAATCGAAATACTCACATTCGCCGAGACCGTTGTAAAATAGGGCCACCCAATGCTCACCGGGTTCGTGGGCAGGGTCGGTGTTTATGACAAAGGCAGCGGTCGCCGTTGGGTCGATGCTGGGCGGTAAAAGGTTTCGTGGAATGACACTAACAAGGGAACAACGTCGAACGAAAATATCCGACATCAAAAGGTTATAAATCTCCCTCGTGTTCATCTTCTTCTTTCTCTCAAACGGCGAAGTCTGTTAGAATCTGCCTTGTCTTGGACACCTCGAGCACCGAGTCCAACTCGGCGTAGACGATAACCTGTAGGGTAGTAGTTGTGGGAGCGGCAAACTTGAGTTCTATCGACAAGGGTCCGCTTGTGGCTAGCTCAAAATGGGAGCCGTCCAGTAGGTTGGACGAGAGGTCAAAACCAAATAGACAATATCAGTCCTTGAACTCTCTATAATCAACGTTATTCCCAGTGTCTTTACCAATCAGACCCATGACCAGATTTGTGCCGAAAAAAGCTCTCGCGTATTGATTTCGTTCAAAGTCCATAGTTAGAGGCTTTCCGGAGATACATTTCCCGTCGACCGTCATGTTCATATAAATCAGACCAAAGTGTTGAAAATTGAACGGGTTAGCTGTATAAACACCATTAAACGCACTGGCCGTAATCAGACCTATCACTATACGGGTCGGTGTTTGAGACAAAAATAAATTGTCTTGACTGTGGGAGAACATCCCGCTAGCGATGGAAAATGTCTTGATGGTAACCCTCTTTATCGGGTACCGCGCATTCCCGCTTAAGAGAGCCTTTTCGTGGGCCAGAGAAATCGCGGGGTTTAACTTAGCTTTCCTGACCACGAGCGCGGCGTAGGTGATAACGCTCTTATAAACCACAGAGCTATCGTGACCCGTGAGGTTGAACACATCCTTCGAGGACGTGAGTTTTATTATTACATCGACTCTGTTTAACATGTAACGATCCTGCACAAAGACATCAGAGTGCAAACGACCTATCATTTCAACCTCTTTACTACCCGAAGTCAAATCGCGCCGTGTTTTAAAACCATCATTTTCTTTCAAATCGTCATGGTGGCCAGCTGTGTCTTTGTAGAACAGAGCGGCCGTCAAGTATCCCGTTTTCGCATCCTCCCCGTAATTTAGCGTGGCCTCAAACACTGCTCTAAAAGGATAGGTATTCTCCGACGGTGTAACCAACGTGTCGTTTAGCGATATGTCGACTTGTGAAAATAGACTGTGAAGATAATTGTTGACCGGTCCTACCTCAGCATCGGGTGGTACACTATCACCATTCGGGAGGGTGATCTTGACCCGCAGATGTAAAAACGTGTTGAAAAGATCTAGATACTCCTCGCTGTTTCCAGAAATGAAAAACTCTATCGGTGCGCTATGCGACAAGGCTGCGATAGGACGAATTTCAATAAACTGGCCAGAGTCTAGAGATGTCTGTGTGGGTGGAACGATAAATAAATCCAAACCAGAGTGAAGACATTCACACGATTTGGGGTGAATGAGGGACATTATTAGTCGAAAATATCCTTTGCCACCCTCGTCTTCGTCTTCTTGCTGTTGTGCACCGAATGAAGGGGGAACCGTCTAGCTGTCGGTTTTATCCTCTTCGTAACGGGTTCTCCTGGTGGAGGTAACTTCATAACTCGCTTTCTGCTTTGTCGTAAACCACTTCCTGATTGGTTGTTAACACTCAGGTGGTCTACGGCCCAGTGTATCAACCGCTGACCGGCCTCCTTAGCTCGTTCTTTGAAAGCTTCACCGACATTTTTCCCGGCTAATGCGTCCTGTGCGACCTGCAGACCGGCCCCCCAAGCCTTCTCCGAGCAAGGCCTTACCGCCGGTTTTTAACCAGGGTAAAATAGCCCTCCCGATTCCACTAAAGAAACTACCGATTCCTCGACCGCTCTGACTTCGACCTCCTATAAACACGGGCATTCCATCATCCGCCTGACAACAGTAAAAGTCTTCGTATAACTCAACATCTCTATGAAGGGGAGTGTGTCTCACCATTATACCAGCTCGAGATGTTTCTTCACTCGAAAGTGTACCGTTAGCACCGGCGTCCCACTGGTGAATGGAATGGTTTTTCCGTGTTCGTTGGCTAAAAGAATTTCCACGGTATCGAAGGAAAATCGACTCAGGGGGGCGTAGTGAGGCTTATCGTAGATCTGAAACACCGCGGTGTAATTTCTATTGAGAACAGGCACGCTCCTGAGGAGAGGTACCATCACATCCCCGACGGGTCTGGAAACGAGATTGCAGTAGACGTAGACATTCTTCGCAACACTTTCCAAGTCCATTACGTCCACGCTGAAGATATCGGGGGCCGTGTCTGATATAGAGGTCGTGGCGAAGGCTAACATGTTTTTCAAAGTGTCGCTTATGGTAACACTGACACCTTTTTCGTAAAGTTTCAAGATGGCTTTATTCACCTCTTTTGCGTAAATGAATTTCATTTTTTTCCATTTCACATCCCTGTACGACTCATCCTCCGCTTTTATGATCGACGCATTCAGCGCGCCGATGAACGCATCGGGTTTCGTGTATAACCCAGGCTCCAATGTCACGATGAGATGAAATCTAGCGTCGCAAATATCGACGTTAGCGAGAGATTCGTACCGAATCTAGACATCACCCTCTATTACATTGAAATAATTTAGCGGAAACTGTATCTCCACCAGTGCGATCTCATACTGCGCCGAAATGTCAATGGTCTGAGGGAGTTTAACGAAAAAGTGGCTGGGGTTATTATCCTTAAAAAGTTCCATAGATGCATTGCTGGGCAGGGTGACATAAAAACTCATTTTTTTACCCGTTTCACCGTCGTCTCTCCAAGTTTGGATTCGGTAGCATGTAACCCAAACAGCTGCTCAGTAGGGCTATCTACAGTTTTCCCTCCTTCGCGTCTGGCTTTTCGGTGGTCAGATTGAACAGCGAGACCGCTACAACTGTATATATAACTACCACTTGACAAATAAAGACAAGTTCTAAGTAGGGGGATAGTTTCCCAAACACCGACCCTCAGCAGCGTGGTTCGCTGTCTCTCCTGACTCCCGAGTTTACGGCTCGCAAATTGGGCTCTCCACCAAAAGTTACCACTTCTTCCTCTTCTTCTCGCATCTCTAGTTTTTGTATCTGACAATGTCCTTGGACGGTATATACTTTTAAATGAGGAATCGTACCCAAACCATTTGACTAAACTCTCTTTTTGCCCAAATGATGTGCGACGCTCGGTTATGATACTCTCGATTCTGTACTCGTGCTTGTCTCCAACTTTTTGAATTTCCGGTGTGTAGAATGACCCCTCTATCTCATCGCCCTTATCGTCTTTCAACACATATGTAACAGGGTTTGTTTCATTTACTCGACTGATGGAAAACAGTTCCTCCGTCCAAGCCGGGGCATAACCCTTTTTAAAATTGGCTCTGCCCAGGACCAGTCTAACTCGATCACCGGGCTTATACAGGGGTCTTTCAAATTTAAAGTTGCGTTTGCTATTATACAACGTGTTCCATACCTGTTCTTGATTGTCTGCGTTGACGTCGACCGGTGCCATTTTTATTCTTCTGTGATACGAATGGTTATAGCTTCGAAGTAGGGCGGGTAGGACTCGGACATAAGACAGTTTATTGGATTTCGTGAAATATCGCCACATCCGTTGTTTCAGAGTCCTATTAAAGCGTTCCACCACGGCGGCCTTAATATCTTCGTTCTGCGTAGTGAAAAAGTGAACGTTGTTCTCAGCGAGGAATTTCTGAAATGTTGTGTTCAGAAACTCTGACCCCTTATCCGTTTGAAAACTCGCGGGTTTCCTATCGAGAAATATCTTACCGACGGCTTCCACTAAGGATTTCCCCGTTTTGGTTCGTATCGGTACAGACCACGCGAATTTACTGAAAGCGTCCACGCAAGAAACCAAATAGGAATATCCATCGTTGTGGTTTTTCAAATGTCTCAAATCAATTAGGTCTGCCTGATATTGCTGTTGGGGGCCACTCGTTATAATGGGACGCCTTTCAAATCTGCGACGAATTGGTTTATGAAGGGTATAGGTATCCTGATGACTCAGCCATTGTTTGATCTTTGTGAGTCCCAGTTTGGTGTTACGTTGCAGGGCCGTTGCACCACTATACACCACTGGTCGACTAGGGTCAAAGTAATGACGCCTCAATATTTTCTCCACCGTTCCCATTTTGGTGTTGGGATTCCGCTCTTTCTTTTTTTAGGTCTCAGTTTATACGTGGTTACGGGTGGAGTGGTTTCATTACCTAGCTTTGGGGTTTCCGCTGGTAGTGGTGTCTTGGTCTGCTCTGGTGATACCTCGATTGATAGTGGTGGGGAAGGTGTTTTGTCTGTTGCCGTGTTGTGTTGAATGAGATCGACCGAGCCCAATGAGCGTCGTTTATACTGCTCCAATCAAGTTAAATATTGATGCAGGGCACGTCGGTACACTCTGACCTTATCGGCGGGTGCTAAATCTTCGCGGAATAGGATACGTTGCATTTCATCATCTAAATCTCTCAAGTTATCACCGATCGCCTCGGGTAGGGTATACGTGCTAGTAGTCTGTTTAAGACCATCGAGGAATCGAGGATCCATCAAAATCATTTTTTTGGCCATTGTTAAGCACCTAGTACTCCACCAAGAAGACTTAATATAGGACGGAGCAAAGCACCTATGAACCCACCGGTTTGTAGAATCTCTCTCCGCCGCTTAAGATTCGGTTTCTTTTTAGTGAGAAGCCTCAACTTGTTCTTGTGTCGACGTAGCTCGCACTTCTGTCGCTGAGTGAGTCTAACATTACCTTTTAATATGTTATGACAACACTCGCACAAAAAGTTACTGAGTTTGGGAGAGGCTGTTTTCAATATGGCTCTTAAACCGCTCGGCGAGGCGGCGCGCATATATTTCAACATTTCACCGTGCCGTCTAAGTGCTTCATCACACATGATTCTCTACTTTGGCACGTAGACGATTTGTCTCTCCCCAGGGACTATTTTTGTTCTCAACTTAAGATTATCAGGTGTGTCCTGACGAAGATCGACCAGCAAATAACCGTGAGGAAACGCTGTCGCGTCCTTAAAACTATTTTGGAGGTACCCCACCTGTCCTGGGTACATTTGTTTACCCAGATTGATAATTTGACTCCCGTCTCTCGGGTTCTTGAAAAGGACTAAATAGTGCGTATTGAGACTTATGGTTCGATGTTCTTTATTTTTTCCGAATAGATTTTGAACAATGTACATCACACTAATATCTCTGTGATGACTACCTTTGGTGAATAATTATGTTACCCGCTCGTCCGTCCCAGACATCAAGTCATCGATGACGATCAGTCTTCTCTTCTTACCACCTTCCAATTTATCGACGTCTGGTAGACCCTCGATAAATCTCACTGACCCCACAGTCTCGTATATCCGTTTACCATTCCGCTTAACACCATGTAACTTCCTCCGGTGCGGGGAAAGCTAACTCGTGAAGGTTCTGTATAAACTTTTGCACATATACCGTTTTCCCACACCCGGTAGGACCGGCTATCAGAGCTGTGAAGGGATGATTCCATCGGGGATCCATCCTCACAAGTGCTACTAAGTTTAGTGATTATACCACTGACAAAAATAACAACGAGTGATTTTAGGTCAGCGCGCGAGGTTTCCCCTCTTCAACTAACACCTATTTTTTTAAAATCCACTACCTATATAAACACTACAGTGGGAGGAGTTTCCTAGTCTCAAGCCGCATTACCTGAGACCGAATTGTTACACGCATCATATTTCCCACACATCACTCTATTGGGTCAGTTCCAGAGGTCACTGAACATGTCGCAACATAACGTATTACCACGCCTGATAACGTATTGCGTTAGCTACTATAAATAGACGGTCCTCGACCCGATAAACGTAACGGGTATAAAACCCCCCAGTCGATCAGTGTACACGCACATAGATAACCATCGTCTGTTGCCAGGTGGTTTGTGTTTGTTTTCTTTGAATATGGAGTCGTGTAGCTTGAATACGCCAACTTCGTTTGATGTCAATGATCAGCGCATATTTATGTCACGTGGTAATGAGACTGTAGTTCCATTGTCTAAAGATGGCGTTAAGGCAGTCTCGGTTTGTGTTTTTCGTAACAGACCATTGATAAATATAAGGACATATAGCGGTGAGAGTTTTTTGAAGTTTCCTACCAGAACTGGGATAACACTATCGAGAGAGGAATTATCACGTTAGTTGAGATGCGAGAGGAAATTTTAACCGCTTATGCTAACCTCAACTACACGCCGCCTGTTGTTAACCAGTTCAACTACACGTCACCTCTCGTTAACCACCAAAACTACACGCCATCTCTTGTTAACCACCAGAACTACATACCATCTCTTGTTAACCCGAATCTCATCAACTACACGCCCCCCTTTATTAATCAAAAGGAAACCTCGCTCTTGTTAATCAGACGACCGATCCGGCAGCCAATATGGATGCCGCGGGTGTTTCAGCAGAGTCACCAATTACCTATTCCAGCTTTGATAAAGGTTTGTCAAAATGGAGGGCGGTTGTGTTTTGAAGGCTAATGAAACTTCCTATGCACCCGTGTTTGATAGACATTTAACATACAGTACCACCAAAATAGGAGGGAGGAAACCCAGACGCTTAAAATTATGAACAACCGGACAGTAATATATATTTTCAAATTTGTGTTGTATATTTGTTGTATTAATAATAAAGCTGTGAAATATAGAACGAATTCTGTTTTGCTTTACCATGAATGTGAAAGAGAGAGAGAGAATTTCGCTGGTTGATACTTTGTGTGGCATGATGATGATGATAGGACATGAAGGGTTGATGATGCTGTTGAGGGTGGCACATGATGATGATGATGTGTCACTAATAATTGGTTTGATACTTTGTGTGGTATGATTATGATGCTAGGACATGAAGGGTTGATGATATTTTTGAGGGTGGCACATGATGATGTGTCACTAAAAATGTAGACACTAGATGATGTTGGTAGCGATAACACACACAAGACCATTCAAGGCACATCGCCCCAAGTTTTAGAACCGCTGTTGTCACCGCCACCCACGCGAGATAGCCGGCGACGACCCCGCCATCCGACGACCCCACAAGTTTAAGAACCGCTGTTGTCCCCGCCCGCGAGAGACGCGCCGATCACGCACCACCGCACACCATAAGCCGATCACCGTCACGCACCACCGCACACGAGATAAGCCGATTACCGCCACGACCACCGAGATAATAAGCCGATTATCGGACTTTTGCACGGATTTGGTGCCAAAAATATACATGTGTCGTGCGGCACGGTGCAAAATCCATTGTCTTTGGTGCAGTTGCAGTGCATGTGCTTCCACTTTTAGTGTGGTGTGCAGCCACCTATACTACTGAGGTTCACTGATGTTGTAGAGGTTCACTGATGTTGTACAGGTTCTCTGATGTTGTAGAGGTTCACTGATGTTGTAGAGTTTCTCTGATGTTGTAGGTTCACTGATGTTGTAGAGGTTCACTGATGTTGTAGAGGTTCACCGATGTTGTATAGGTTCTCTGATGTTGTAGAGTTTTTTCTGATGTTGTAGAGTTTCTCTGATGTTGTATAGGTTCTCTGATATTGTAGAAATTCACTGATGTTGTAGACGTTCACTGGTGTTGTATAGATTCACTCATGTTGTAGAGTTTCTCTGATGGTGTATGACTTCACTGATGTTGTAGAAATTCACTGATGTTGTAGATTTTCTCTAATGTAGAGTTTCTCAGATGTTGTAGAGTTTCTTTGATGTTGTAGAGTTTCTCTGATGTTGTACAGTTTCTATGATGCTGTAAATTTTCTCTGATGATGTAGAGTTTCTCTGATGTTGTAGAGTTTCTTTGATGTTGTAGAGTTTCACTGATGTTGTAGAGTTTCTCTGATGTTGTAGAGTTTATCGGATGTTGTAGAGTTTCACTGATGTTGTAGAGTTTCTTTGATGTTGTAGAGTTTCTTTTATATTTTATAGGTTAATTGATTTTGTAGAGGTTCACTGATGTTGTAGAATTTCTCTGATGTTGTAGAGTTTCACTGATGTTGTAGAGTTTCTCTGATGTTGTAGAGTTTCTCTTATGTTTTAGAGGTTCATTGATGTTGTAGAGGTTCACTGATGTTGTACAAGTTCACTGATGTTGTAGAGTTTCTCTGATGGTGTAGACTTATTTCTGATGTTGTGAGTTTTTTCTGATGTTGTAGAGTTTCTCTGATGTTGTAGAGTTTAGGAAATTAGCTCTCTTTTTGCATTGGCCTTTTTCATAACGTTTTCATTACTCTTCTTAGCTACCCATGATATTATCAACATTCTACTGTAAAACTACATTTCTACAGCTTGCAGTGATTATCTTGTACTTGTCCTATTGTCCATGATTCACATCAATTTATTAAGACAGGCTGTACATAATTTTTAAGAACTCTTTCTTGTTTCTTTTGTCAAAAATGGATTACACAGAATCTTCCTCATTTTTTGGAAAGCTGCTTTTGCTTGAGCCTTTCTGCATACCACCGCTGTTGCACATCTACCATCTGAGGGTAACATTTTACCCAGATATTTAAATTCATTTAGCTGTTTTAATATTATTCCCATTGTCTTTATTGTGCATTGCAGACCATTAAGGCCGAGCTCCTTTATTTGTGCTTTCCTCCACTATAATGTCAAACATTTCTTGTAACTCATTTCACTCTTAGCGATTAAGACTGTATCATTAGCATCTTCTTCTCCTTCTACCTTTCAGCTCCCTGTGGAGCATTGATCTTCAACAAACACTTTCCAAATCGTACTGTTTCTTACTATTCTTTTAAGATCATTCCATGTCTTTCCCCTCATCTTCATCTCTGCTTCTGTCTTTCTTCTCCAAGAATTTCTTAGTCTTCCTCTTTGTCTTTTCCCCCGGATTCCAAAAAAGTGCCTGTTGTGTAACACTCTCAGTTGGCTTCCGCAGTGTGTGTCCTATCCAGCGCCATTCGTGTCGCTGTATTTCTTTATCCACTGGTATTTGACGGATACATTACCATAATTCTATGTTAGTGATTATGTCCTGCCATTTCCATCCTTTTATTCTGCGTAAGCATCCATTAATGAAAGTCTGTATCTTCATGATTGTCAATTTTGTTGTTCTCCATGTTTCACAGCCATATAATAAGACTGACATAACATTGGAGTTGAACATTTTTATATAGTATTTAACCTAATTTCTTTTGATTTCCATATGTTTCCCAGTGCAATGAAAGCTCCTCTTGCTTCTGATATCCTTATTTTGGTATCATTTTCTGTTCATCCCTCTTTATCTATATTACTGAGATCATTCTCATAACGTTCGTCTTATCTCTATTAATTTTCAGTCCTAGCGATTGTGATCTCTCATCAAGTATGCCGATTTTATGCTGCATTTGTTGATGACTGTGTGATAGGAGAGCTATGTCATCAGCAAAGTCTAAATTATCAAGTTGTTTGGTCAGTGACCACTGGATTTTATTTCTGTTGTTTTGAGTTATTCTCATAATCAACTCTATGGCCAGTAGAAAGAGAAATGGAGACAGAAGGCATCCCTGCCTTTCTCCTGTATTTATATCAAATTATCTCTTCTGTAAGCTGCCCTTCATGCACCACACTACATATCATTCCTTCATACATTGTTTTTATCAGGTTAATAAACTTTATGGGGATTCCGTGATAACTCAGCAACTTCCAAAACATTCCTCTGTCTAAACCTTCAAATGCCTTTTCATAATCTATGAATCCAATATAAAGTGGGGACTGTAGTTCTAAATTTTGTTCAACTATTATACGTAGAGTAGTTGTTTGACCAGAACATGATCTGTTCTTCCTAAAACCTGCTTGTACATCTTTCAAATATTATTCTATGGCCTCTTTTAGTCTCTCCATGAATGATTCTGCTTAATATTTTTCCTGGCACTGATAGTAGCATAAATCTCCTATAATTTGTACACTCCTGTAAACTTCCTTTCTTAGGTAGTTTGATCATATAACCTTCTTTCCAGTCATTAGGTATTTCATCCCTCTTCCAATGATTTTCTAATAGATTATGTAACATCTTGGTAGAGGTGTTAATATCTGCTTTGATGGCTTCCGAAGGAATTTCATCTGGTCCTGTGGCTTTACCATTTTTTAATAGCTTGATGGCTTTCATTATTTCTTCTTTGCTTGGTTGTCCACAGTTAATGTGTAACTCCTCTTCTGCTGGTAGTATTTCTGTAGGATTATTTGAGCCGGGTCTGTTCAAAAGTTCTTCAAATTGCTCTCTCCATCTCTCCATTTGGTCCCCTAAATTACTAAGCAGATTTCCTTTCTTATCTTTAATATAGACATTGATCTGTTTGTATTTTCCACTTAATTTCTTTGTGCTGTTGTACAGTTCTTTCATATTCCCTTTATTTGCCGCTTCCTCAGCCTCATTAGCTAGTTCATCTATATATTTCCTCTTATCCCTTTTAATCTATCTACTCACTTCTTTGTTCACCTCTGTGTTAGCTTCCTGTTTCTTGGTGTTATTACTTGTCGTTTTGCTTTTATTTATGTCTGCTTTCTTGATCTTTCTTTCCTTAATTTTATCCTGGGTCTCTGCTGTCATCCATGCCTTATTCTGGCATTCTATTTTCCCCAGCATTTCTTAGCATGTTTCTTTCCATATATCCTTTACCTGTTTCCAATCTTCCTCTTCTTCTTCTACTTTCCTTCCTCATCTGCCTTTCAGCTTAGAGGGGAGATATAATTTGCGGTCTTTTGCTCTTCTGTTCGCCTCTGCTGCTGTTATGTTTTCTAGTGCTTCTAATATTCCATCGACCCATCTTTTTCGTGGTCGACCCTTGGGTCTGGTGTTCTCACAACGTTTGTTGAAGGCTCGCTGTGTAGTGTTTTGTTCTTGCTGCCTTGTCACGTGGCCAAACCATTTTATCTGTTGTTTCCTTACATATTCTATGGCGGGGGCTATTCCTAGCCTTTTTCTCAGTTCTTCATTTCTTATCTTATCTCTCAGACTGTTTCCTGTCATTCGTCTAACACATTTCATCTCCGTAGAGGTTATTTGTCTTATTGTTCTTGCATCTAGGGTCCAGGTTTGACATTGGTAGCACAACGTTGGGATGAAGATTGTGTTGTATAGTGCTCGTTTTGCCTCCAGAGTTATTTCATTGTTGGACAATAGTGGTGATAACTGTCCAATGATTTGACAAGCTTTGTTTGCATCTTGATTCTATCTCTGCTGTTTGAGAATTATCGTTTGCCATTAAACTTCCTAGGTATTTTAATTCCTCTACTTGTTTTAGTTGTCTGCCTTCTATAGTTATGTTGATGTTCTGTTTATTTTTGGCGACATTCATGGCTTCTGTTTTGTTGATGTTGATTTTCATGTTATATTTTGTGCCTGACATGTTGAGTTTGTTTAAGTGTTCTTGTAGGTCTTCTGTTGTTGCATGTATTAGTACCTGGTCGTCTGCAAATAGAAGCTCGTTGATCTCCTCTGTCTCTAATGGGTTGGCTAGCTTGCATATATGGTCCATGTATGTAATAAACAATAGGGGGGATAGTACGCACCCCGCACCCCTGTCTTACGCCTGATCTAACTTCGAAGTGTTCTGTGTAGCCTGCTGCTGTTCTGACCCTGCAGCTGCTGTTGATGTAGAGGCTTTTAATAAGGTTGTTTAGATGTTGGCTTATTCCGTATGTTGTTAGTATCTCCCACAGTTGTTCTCTGTTTACTCTGTCGAATGCTTTTTCCTGGTCAATGAAGGCTATGTATAAGTTTTGATTGTGTTCTTTCTTTTTTTTCTGCAAGCTGCTTTAGTGTGAATAGTGCGTCAGTACATCCTCTGTTTTTTCGGAACCCCATTTGAGAATCGCTTAACTGAAGTTCTATTATTGGTCTCAGCCTTTTTTCCAAGATTTTGGCGTATAGCTTTCCTACATGGCTGAGAAGAGATATACCTCTATATTGATTGCAATCTCTTTTGCTACCTTTTTTTTCCATATTGGTATGATGATTGCCTGTTGCCGTTTCTAATGGTCTTCTATATTTATTGTATTTTCTAGTTGTTGGAGGACTTGGTATTTGTTTGATATTGTGACTGCAAATTTATCTTTAATTCCTTGTTCTTTAAGAAACCCTACATTGAAATACTTTCTACCCTTATTTGTTGTAGTATATCTTTATATCTTTATTTTTTTTATCCGGTGCGATTGAATGCGATGATCATCGCACAATAAGCCTTATAAGTCATATGACTAAGATATTACTAAGAATCATCATGCGAAGAGTGCGAAACAAAATCAGTCCATAAATTAGCGATGAACAGTATGGTTTTGTTAGAGATAAAGGAACAAGCAATGCCATTTATATCATAAGATCTTTAGTAGAAAGAACCATAGAGGTGAAAACAGATCTTTACCTATGTTTCATAGATTACACCAAGGCATTTGACAAAGTAAAGCACCAAGAAATAATCAACATTTTAGAAAGCATAAACGTAGACAGCAAAGATCTGGAATAATAAAGAACATGTACTGGCAACAAACAGCGGCCATAAGAACTGGAAACCAATTGGGAATGTTTCAAGAAATAAAACAGCGTGTTAGACAGGGCTGTATCCTGTCACCAGATTTGTTTAATATTAATAGTGAGATTATTTTAAGATCCTTAAGGGACATGCCTGGAATAACAATTGGAGGTTATAATATAAATAATCTAAGGTATGCTGATGATGACAGTTTTAATCGCTAATAGTGAAAATGAGTTACAAGAAATGTTGGACGTTATAGTGAAAGAAAGCAAAAATAAAGGACTCAGCCTTGATAGCAAAAAGACAGAGTTAATGGTAACAACAAAAAAAAGACATCACCTAAGTGCAAAATAAAGACAAGTGGAACAATATTAAAACAGGTAAATGAATTTAAATATTTGGGAACTTTGTTAACCTCAGACGGAAGATGTACAAAAGAGGTGAGATGCAGAATGGCTCAGGCAAAAGCAGCTTTCCAAAAAATGAGGAAGATTCTATGCAATCCATTTTTGACAATAGAAAAAAGAAAAAAAGAGTTCTTAAATGTTATGTTTGAGCCAGTCTTAACATATGGATGCGAACTTGGACAATAGGACAACAGACAAGAAAATCACTGGAGTCTGTAGAAATGTGGTTTTACAGAAGAATGTTGAGAGTACCATGGACAGCTAAGAAGAGTAATGAAGATGTTCTGAGAGAGGTCAAAGCAAAAAGAGAGCTAATTTCCAATATTAGGAAGAAACAATCATCATTTTTTGGCCATGTAATAAGAAGAGAACAACTGAAATATATTGTAACAACTGGGAAAAATTGAGGGACGAAAAGATAGATGGAAGCAAAGAGAAAAAATAACAGACAGCTTAAGAGAATGGCTTGGCAGAAGGTCAACAACAGAAATGATAAATAGCTGCCGAGATCGAAAGTTGTGGAGAGACATGATCACCTACGCCAGTAGGCCCGGTACTTGATGATGATGATGATATCATTTTAGTTTAAGTTTAAGTTTCACTATCACAAGATGATGCTCTGAAGCTACATCTGCACCTCTATATACTTTTACATCCCGTAAGGATGACTTAAACGTATTATTAAAACGTGTGTGATCAATTTGATTTTCCGCTCTATGATCTGGTGACACCCATGTAGCTTTATGTATTCTTTTATATTGGAATATTGTTCCTCCTAGGATCACTTGATTAAGGGCACATAAATTCACAAATATCTCTTCATTCTCGTTTATATCTCCTGTCCATGTTTTCCCATATCTCTTCGAAGCCTCTGTTGTCTGATCCTACTTTTGCATTTAGATCTCCCATCAAGATTATAATATCCTTGGCTCATCTTTCATCCATATGACAATGTAACTGTTTATAGAATCCATCTGTAACTAAATCATCCTTATCATTGGTTGGTGCATCGTATTTAATAATGTGTAATTTTATTGTTTTTTGTTGTTTTAAATATAGCTCTCATTAGTCTTGACCCAACTGCTTCCCATTCTATTAGTGTCTTCTGTGCAGTCCTCGATAACCATATAGCTACCCCTTCACTATGTTGTGCTCCAGGTTCCTGGTGTCCTGATGATAAAATCATCTCTCCTGTAATTATTTTTATTCTTTCAGTTTCTAGCCATTTTGTTTCGCACATTCCCAGAATATCTATTTTGTAGTTTGTCATTTCTGCTGTATCATCATCAGCATACCTTAGATTATTTATATTAAACGGACATCATTTATTTATCACAATTGGACGGTTTTTATTAGTGTATATCTTCTAATTACTTATATGTGTTGTGACGTGACAAGGTTTCCATCTTTCTCCAAATCTGTTTACCAGGTCTGCCATTCTGACAATCATCAAACAGTTCTTCGTGAGCTCAATGATGTAGCGGCGGGTCCCTTGTGTCTTGCTTGTATCAAAGACTATTCCCAGTTTAGAACTGACGTCACTCAGTCTAAGATTTCCAATCGGCCCATCGTAACAACACATTACTCATCGTAAGAGTAGAACCAGCTTCTTCAGCGATGCCAGTCATCCCAGGTTTCCTGTATGTTCACGTTTTTTTACCTTCTCCATTTTCATATTTTCCGTCATTTTTTATATCTGTGCTTTTGCTTTTGTCTGTATATTTCTTTGTTTACTTTAGAACAGTACTTGCTTGCCACGTTGCTCTTTTTATGGTTTCTGCTTTGTACCTGATGAAGCCTTGTTTTGTACCTGAATTTGCTGAAACATTATTCTTTGTTCTCGCTAAAAATCAAGTTTGCGAAGATACAATTTTATACCTATTTTAGTCGTTCTCTGCAGTTAAACTCGCATATCCGCAAAGATTTATTATGTTATATATTTCGTATTTGTACTTAGATGTACAGCAGAGGTGAAATGCAGAATGGCTCAGGCAAAAACAGCTTTACAAAAAAATGAGGAAGATACTGTGCAATCCATTTTTGACAATAGAAACAAGAAAAAGAGTTCTTAAATGTTATGTAGAACCAGTTTTAACACATATATGTATATATATATATATATGCGATCAGGACTCAATCAGAGTAGGATCCCAGACTCTCACATGAAGTCAGCTGTCAGGTTAAGTGTGTTGATCGCCCCCACAGGCAGAGCATCACAATTAGTCTGCCAGATCCACTCTGATTGAACACCCGTTAAAACGTTGCACTGTGTTCTGCGCCAGTGGCCCAGTGCATCCGATTTTAGCCAGCATTTTATTAATGTTTGCATTCCTTAGCCTTTGATTGTCCCCAATCTTCCTGCAAGGCAGCAGATGATCTTTTCTGTGGGGGGGATTCTGCCCTTAGATGGTCGGCCCTCCCAGGTTTACGAACACCATCTGCCCGAGTCCCTAGAGGTGACTAACACAGACATGCACACACAAAGATAGGAGATGTGACCAACACAGACATGCACACTGCGATACGAGGCATGACTAACACTGACACACATCAAGATATATGACACATGACTAACATAAACATGCACATAAGGATATGAAATATGACTGACATAGACATCCACACACAAAGATATGACACATGCCTAACATAGACATGCACACAAAGATATGAGATATGATCAACATAGACATGCACACACAAAGATATGATATGTAACTAACATAGCCATGCACACACAAGAATATGAGATGTGACATACACAGATATGCACACACAAAGATATGAGATAAGACTAACATAAACATCCACACAAAGATATGAGATGTCTAACCCAATCATGCACACACAAAGATATGACACATGACTAACACAGATACACACTAAGATATGAGATATGACTAAACACATACACACATAAAGATATGAGATATGATTAACACGGACACACCAAGATATGATATATGACCAACATGATACACACCAAGATATAAGCCATGGCCAGCACACACTCACACACAAGCCAAGATATGAGCCATGGCTAGCACAGAAACACATCAAGATATGAGCCATTGCTAGCACCGAAACACATCAAGATATGAGCCATGGCTTCACGGAAAAATACTAAGAAATGAACCATGTCCAGCACAGAAACACATTAAGGTATCCATATGCTTGGGTTTGTTGTAATACTCTTCTTAACGTGGGAATCATCGACATACGAGACGCAGGCTCCGATTAACTGTTCACAGGTTTCGTTCAAACAGTTGTCCCGAGATTTGAGAGTGCAGTCTGACCCGTAGAACGTTCTTTTGCGTGTACAGTTCCCGGTTGACTGTTCACAGGTGTCGTTGAAACAGTTGTCCGGACATTTGAGAGTGCAGTCTGATCCGCAGTACGTTTCCTTGCACGTACAGTCTGTACTTTCCGGGTCACATATGATGTCACAGCCATCAGAACACGTCTGTTTGCACTGTAGCCCAAAATTACCATCGGGACAAGTGTCACTACAGATGTAGCCAGGACGTTTACATTGTAGGCATTTTCCTGATTTTTCCTCACATAAAGGACAGACACTAAGACAAGACTCGGAGCAGTCGTGTCCATAGATCCCATGTGAACAGTTGCCGTGACACGTACCGATGATGACGTTGTAGCCTTTGCAGCATCCACTACACACTGCACAAAACGACCAAGAATGCCCGTCCAGACAATAGGTGTCTGTAAATGTTTGCACCTCACTGACCGTCAGTGCACTGTCGGCCTGCGAAATGGTCGATGAGAACTAAATCTTAATGTGTACCATTGTAGCTTGTGTGGTAACTAAAATAGAGTTCACAGAAATGTTTGGGTATGGTATATCATTATACTGGAACACTATACCGCCACTGTCAGAGAAAGCCTGTAGAGTGGCATTCATTACCCGAATCATAGTGCTAGCTCGATGATAAATTCGAATGTTGTGAATCTTCCGGGACGTGGCATATATCAGATACCAGTAAACAGAATTGGTTCCACTTCTCGATTGTGTTTGTGTGTGCAGTCATTGTCATAGAGATTGGTCTTTGTTTTGCCATTAACTGCAGCCTCTGGTCCACATCCGTCTCCTGTATAACAAGCATTAAATGTGTCGGTCTGGTTTGTTGTCTGTTTGAGAGCCACATTCCGACCCCCGCCAATGTAGATGGAGCAGATATTTGCAACTATCGCCCCTTCAATCTGTAACTTGTTGATCAGACCAGCCACAGAGCAAAAGACATCAATCTCGTGTGAACTAACTACAAACCGTGATTCATTGTTACATGAGGCAGAACCATTTAGTTTTACCGTGAAACTGTCTGGATCTGTTACGTCATTCACATAAATCCTAAACCAGGAGAACGGCAAAGATTGATTGAGAGTTGCCTCAACTGATGTAGAATCAGTGTCCGGATTACATGAGGTGTCGTTGTTATCAAACAGGAAAGTAGGCTCAGATTCTTGGGCGTATTTGTAAACGAGATCCAAGTACTGACACTGGGGTCCGTAATATTCGTGCTGACAACTGTCATTGTTTGGTCATGTTCCTGTAGTTTTGTCATAAACTGAGTTATTATAGCAGTGACATTGTAACGTACAAATCGCCCCAAACCAACCGGATGCACAAATTAGGTCATAACTTCGAAGGTCTCGAACGAAGCCAGCAGAATAAAGACTTGATCTACAGCGGTGGTTAACGAACTGTTTAAAAACATTTATTAACAAACCCGTGGTTACATTTATAAAAATCCGCCAACTCGCTGTGATAACAGATAGCGTGATGTTCAAAGTCAACATTGTTTAAACCATGGCTCGGACGCGAACAAGCTTCCATCTTGGTGCGTCCCATGACGTCATCCCTCGTTTTAATATATGAATGTGAATCATCGACAGTAGACAAGAAAATCACTGGAGTCTGTAAAAATGTGGTTTTACAGAAGAATGTTGAAAATAACATGGACAAGTAAGAAGAGTAATGAAAATGTTCTGAAAGAACCCAAAGAAAAAAGAGAGCTAATTTCCAATATTAGGAAGAAACAAAAATATTTTGACCATGTAATGAGAAGAGACCAACTGGAATATAATGTAACAACTGGGAAAATTAAGGGACGAAAAGATAGTGGGGAGCAAAGAGAAAAGCTAGCAGACAGCTTAAGAGAATGGCTTTGTCAGAAGGTCAACAACAGAAATGATAAATAACTGTCGAGAACGAAAGTTGTGGAGAAACATAATCACCTACGCCAGCAGGCACGGTACTTGTTGATGACGATTATTATTATTATTATTATTTGTGCTTATCCTCATTTTTGAGAAAAGAAAAATTTCAAACTAACTGAACAGCTTTATCCCGCTAATCGTCGAGACCTTTATCGTCTGAGTGAGTGAGTGGAGGAGGAAGTTTGTAGAACTGGAGAATATAGGCTGCTTGTCCAGTGTTGTCGCCACGAGGTGTCCAGGTCTGAGCTTCTATTTGACCATTCCTCCCCCCCCCTTCCCCGTAGAAACAAAAAATCGGTTGACACTACCGCGATTCGAACCCGCGTTGCCTAGTTTGATGCACGACTAGTTATTGATTCCGTCACTGGCTCTCTTGTTTTCTCGGCAGCGGAAACAGAAATAGCCTAAAGCCAGACACTAAGAACATCCATCAAGAGTATAATCGTCCGCCCCTCCCCATTTCACTCTCCCCAAAAGAAGAGGGTAAAAAAGCAAGCATCCAATCATAACGACTCATCTAATTGGATCAGTAGTCGTGATTTCGTCTAAATAAATAAAGCCAAGGTCATATCGCACGCTTTTGCGCCAGAGGCAGAATCAACAAGCATCGAATTACAAGGCAAACAAAAAGAGAATTTGCAATTTTAATTTTCTCTCCACTCAGCAAGTGAAAAAAAATAACGATGTCTCCCTGGGGAGATGATACAGAGGGGGAGCTTTGCAGCTATCGGGTATCGCTTAAACATATTTCAGTATTGTTTTGTTGAAAGTTAATCTGATTGCAAATGTTCGACACATGATACAACACTGTGATGGCTATTTTATGCACTTGAGATAAGCCACGTTTTCTATACCAGGCTTATATTCCACAGAAAGAACGCTATCAAATTTCATTTTTATAAGTTTTTCTGTTTCAAACATTTATTTTTTTTTCATTTTCAGAAATGTCAGTTCATTGTTAAAACTTTCGTTATTGTCAGGGGTCATTGTTCTGGCCTAATTCTCATTTTTATTTCTCTTCCTCTCAACTGTATTCTCAGCAATATACAGATTTTTTCATCATTATTTTCATTTAAATCATTTTCATCTCCATAATTTCCATCATTTTATTATTATTTAAATCATTATTTCCGTTATCATTATTGTTATATCTTTTTCTCTTCCTCGTCATTGTCAACATACCACCTAGATTATCGTCCAACTCTAACTCATCTTTGATATTACCCTCTGCTTATCATCATCCTCCTTTCTATCATTATTACACATCTGATTCGTCACACGTACTATCATCGTTATCACCTGATGAACTCCACACATAGAAAAGAATAAGTCTTGACGATTTTTGTTTCATTTTTCAGTCCTCGTCTAATCTCTTCAACTCTATCCATGTACTTATCGTTCGTATTCTCTACTCCTCTCTCACTCTCTCTCTTTCTTTCTCTCTCTCTCACTGCATCTTTTAACTCGTTCTCCTGTTATAGAAATTAAGTTACGTTTTCTGGTGAAAAATGCTGCCCACTACCTGCTCAGCATAAATAAGCAAGTAACAATTTTTAAACTCTAACAGGTCACAATTGATTGAAAGTACAGCCTATTCAACAGCACAAATCTCTGCTGAATGTGACTAGGGCACAGTCAAAATGACTGCAGAATATCTGCTACAATCATGCCCAACATGTTATGGGACAGAGAAGGCTCTTGTGGCTATCGCCGGTAGGTTACTGGGACAAGTGGTTTGGTGATGTCATCAGCTTGAGCTGATAACGCTTTCTTCCAACTTATACTTAATATTGACGTCTAAAGGCGTACGAATAAACAGGAAGAAGAAAGGTCAAGGTAAAGTACGATATTTGTATTGGCGTCTTAGCACGCGAATTTTCACACATATGTGCTCGGCCGCCTATCCAGAAGTGTTCGGAGACTTCTGGATGGTGTCGCTTCAAGTATCGAAACTCACGATGCGAGGCGGCATTCCTCACCTTCCCAGAATACATTACACTAGTACTCATTTCTGCCAGCGGCTGGGTCGACCGCGGGAGTATTTTCTTTTCCAACCGCGAGTACAACTCGCACTGCTTCCAGCGGGAATCGAACACGGGTTGTCCGAACGTCAGTAGCCCAATCGGGTGGGTTTCCCAACCAGGACTACTGAGGCCCTCAAGGAAGAAGAAATTACGTTTTTATGGCATTTAGCGCTGTTAAATTGACTGTATGAACATTCGAGAAGGTGGTTTTATTTATTTATTGTTCGCATAATAAGAGCTATATTACACCAAAAAACATGTGCTGAATGTCTGTAAAATTTATGGTCACTAACACCATCTTCCCTCTACGCCACTTGGCGTGACGGGGGCTCTTTACTTTTTTTTTTTTTTCAAAATAAGAGTTGGGAGCCGAGATAGCTCAGTGGTTAGTAAACTGGACTACAAAGGACAAGAGGTCGGGTTCGATCCTAATCGACGGTTTCTGGGTTCACCCAGCCTTAAGTACCGGAATTGTTTGTGGGATAGTAAAGCAGCACGGGCGTAATACCGACCACATTACCCCACAAATCATTTGCCGAATGTGTATAGAAATTATTGCTACTAACACCATATTTCCTATGCGCTACTTGGCGTGACGGATCTCTTTACTGTACTTATAATAAGAATTAATTTGTCGATGAAAGCGTTTCTCTGGAAATGGTGCTTAAATTGGGGGCCACCAGCTGAGAGAAGTCTTTCCATGATCCACATCTGACTGCCTGCATCAGTTTTGGTGAACAAAAAAGCTGATCCAGACTCTACTCCATCACCCAGCGGTGCCTCTATGAACATAATAATCAGTCTAGTCATGGGAGTAGGAACTAAAGAGGGAAGGCTGCCCGATACTTACAAATGTTTTGCTTAAGTGTTAGGCCGAAAGGCGCGTTAGTGTTTTTCTGTTTTCTCGGAATGACCAGCAGTGCTCCTGCAGAATAATTTATAGGGAATAATAGAACAAAGAAGTATGTGTTAGCACTCGGAAAAATTGACAGACAAACAACAATAGAAAAAAACGAAGAACAATATATGGTCCGAAGTGGGATCGAACCCGTACTCAGTGGCACCGCGCCTTGCCACGAGAAGCCGAACGCTTGGTACACTGCCACGCAGCCAACTAAAAAATTGGCTATTGCAGTAGTGTCTTCCACGAAAGGCGATCTCAATGACTATAGCATAGGGTAACGATCACAGACCGGAAATAAATTGTATATTTGTACTTTCCTATTAATGCAAGTATCTCCCAGTAGGGCTGAATACTTGTGTTGTAGACAAACATTTATTGGACGAAACAGCACGAATAGTAGTTCCCAGTGGTAATATACTGGGTACAAATAATAATACATAAATATTATTATATGGGGAACTTCCGAGGCGATAATAGGGAATAATAGAACAAAGAAGTATGTGTTAGCACTCGGAAAAATTGACAGACAAACAACAATAGAAAAAAACGAAGAACAATATATGGTCCGAAGTGGGATCGAACCCGTACTCAGTGGCACCGCGCCTTGCCACGAGAAGCCGAACGCTTGGTACACTGCCACGCAGCCAACTAAAAAATTGGCTATTGCAGTAGTGTCTTCCACGAAAGGCGATCTCAATGACTATAGCATAGGGTAACGATCACAGACCGGAAATAAATTGTATATTTGTACTTTCCTATTAATGCAAGTATCTCCCAGTAGGGCTGAATACTTGTGTTGTAGACAAACATTTATTGGACGAAACAGCACGAATAGTAGTTCCCAGTGGTAATATACTGGGTACAAATAATAATACATAAATATTATTATATGGGGAACTTCCGAGGCGATAATAGGGAATAATAGAACAAAGAAGTATGTGTTAGCACTCGGAAAAATTGACAGACAAACAACAATAGAAAAAAACGAAGAACAATATATGGTCCGAAGTGGGATCGAACCCGTACTCAGTGGCACCGCGCCTTGCCACGAGAAGCCGAACGCTTGGTACACTGCCACGCAGCCAACTAAAAATTTGGCTATTGCAGTAGTGTCTTCCACGAAAGGCGATCTCAATGACTATAGCATAGGGTAACGATCACAGACCGGAAATAAATTGTATATTTGTACTTTCCTATTAATGCAAGTATCTCCCAGTAGGGCTGAATACTTGTGTTGTTCTTCGTTTTTTTCTATTGTTGTTTGTCTGTCAATTTTTCCGAGTGCTAACACATACTTCTTTGTTCTATTATTCCCTATTATCGCCTCGGAAGTTCCCCATATAATAATATTTATGTATTATTATTTGTACCCAGTATATTACCACTGGGAACTACTATTCGTGCTGTTTCGTCCAATAAATGTTTGTCTACAACACAAGTATTCAGCCCTACTGGGAGATACTTGCATTAATAGGAAAGTACAAATATACAATTTATTTCCGGTCTGTGATCGTTACCCTATGCTATAGTCATTGAGATCGCCTTTCGTGGAAGACACTACTGCAATAGCCAATTTTTTAGTTGGCTGCGTGGCAGTGTACCAAGCGTTCGGCTTCTCGTGGCAAGGCGCGGTGCCACTGAGTACGGGTTCGATCCCACTTCGGACCATATATTGTTCTTCGTTTTTTTCTATTGTTGTTTGTCTGTCAATTTTTCCGAGTGCTAACACATACTTCTTTGTTCTATTATTCCCTATTATCGCCTCGGAAGTTCCCCATATAATAATATTTATGTATTATTATTTGTACCCAGTATATTACCACTGGGAACTACTATTCGTGCTGTTTCGTCCAATAAATGTTTGTCTACAACACAAGTATTCAGCCCTACTGGGAGATACTTGCATTAATAGGAAAGTACAAATATACAATTTATTTCCGGTCTGTGATCGTTACCCTATGCTATAGTCATTGAGATCGCCTTTCGTGGAAGACACTACTGCAATAGCCAATTTTTTAGTTGGCTGCGTGGCAGTGTACCAAGCGTTCGGCTTCTCGTGGCAAGGCGCGGTGCCACTGAGTACGGGTTCGATCCCACTTCGGACCATATATTGTTCTTCGTTTTTTTCTATTGTTGTTTGTCTGTCAATTTTTCCGAGTGCTAACACATACTTCTTTGTTCTATTATTCCCTATTATCGCCTCGGAAGTTCCCCATATAATAATATTTATGTATTATTATTTGTACCCAGTATATTACCACTGGGAACTACTATTCGTGCTGTTTCGTCCAATAAATGTTTGTCTACAACACAAGTATTCAGCCCTACTGGGAGATACTTGCATTAATAGGAAAGTACAAATATACAATTTATTTCCGGTCTGTGATCGTTACCCTATGCTATAGTCATTGAGATCGCCTTTCGTGGAAGACACTACTGCAATAGCCAAATTTTTAGTTGGCTGCGTGGCAGTGTACCAAGCGTTCGGCTTCTCGTGGCAAGGCGCGGTGCCACTGAGTACGGGTTCGATCCCACTTCGGACCATATATTGTTCTTCGTTTTTTTCTATTGTTGTTTGTCTGTCAATTTTTCCGAGTGCTAACACATACTTCTTTGTTCTATTATTCCCTATTATCGCCTCGGAAGTTCCCCATATAATAATATTTATGTATTATTATTTGTACCCAGTATATTACCACTGGGAACTACTATTCGTGCTGTTTCGTCCAATAAATGTTTGTCTACAACACAAGTATTCAGCCCTACTGGGAGATACTTGCATTAATAGGAAAGTACAAATATACAATTTATTTCCGGTCTGTGATCGTTACCCTATGCTATAGTCATTGAGATCGCCTTTCGTGGAAGACACTACTGCAATAGCCAATTTTTTAGTTGGCTGCGTGGCAGTGTACCAAGCGTTCGGCTTCTCGTGGCAAGGCGCGGTGCCACTGAGTACGGGTTCGATCCCACTTCGGACCATATATTGTTCTTCGTTTTTTTCTATTGTTGTTTGTCTGTCAATTTTTCCGAGTGCTAACACATACTTCTTTGTTCTATTATTCCCTATTATCGCCTCGGAAGTTCCCCATATAATAATATTTATGTATTATTATTTGTACCCAGTATATTACCACTGGGAACTACTATTCGTGCTGTTTCGTCCAATAAATGTTTGTCTACAACACAAGTATTCAGCCCTACTGGGAGATACTTGCATTAATAGGAAAGTACAAATATACAATTTATTTCCGGTCTGTGATCGTTACCCTATGCTATAGTCATTGAGATCGCCTTTCGTGGAAGACACTACTGCAATAGCCAATTTTTTAGTTGGCTGCGTGGCAGTGTACCAAGCGTTCGGCTTCTCGTGGCAAGGCGCGGTGCCACTGAGTACGGGTTCGATCCCACTTCGGACCATATATTGTTCTTCGTTTTTTTCTATTGTTGTTTGTCTGTCAATTTTTCCGAGTGCTAACACATACTTCTTTGTTCTATTATTCCCTATTATCGCCTCGGAAGTTCCCCATATAATAATATTTATGTATTATTATTTGTACCCAGTATATTACCACTGGGAACTACTATTCGTGCTGTTTCGTCCAATAAATGTTTGTCTACAACACAAGTATTCAGCCCTACTGGGAGATACTTGCATTAATAGGAAAGTACAAATATACAATTTATTTCCGGTCTGTGATCGTTACCCTATGCTATAGTCATTGAGATCGCCTTTCGTGGAAGACACTACTGCAATAGCCAATTTTTTAGTTGGCTGCGTGGCAGTGTACCAAGCGTTCGGCTTCTCGTGGCAAGGCGCGGTGCCACTGAGTACGGGTTCGATCCCACTTCGGACCATATATTGTTCTTCGTTTTTTTCTATTGTTGTTTGTCTGTCAATTTTTCCGAGTGCTAACACATACTTCTTTGTTCTATTATTCCCTATTATCGCCTCGGAAGTTCCCCATATAATAATATTTATGTATTATTATTTGTACCCAGTATATTACCACTGGGAACTACTATTCGTGCTGTTTCGTCCAATAAATGTTTGTCTACAACACAAGTATTCAGCCCTACTGGGAGATACTTGCATTAATAGGAAAGTACAAATATACAATTTATTTCCGGTCTGTGATCGTTACCCTATGCTATAGTCATTGAGATCGCCTTTCGTGGAAGACACTACTGCAATAGCCAATTTTTTAGTTGGCTGCGTGGCAGTGTACCAAGCGTTCGGCTTCTCGTGGCAAGGCGCGGTGCCACTGAGTACGGGTTCGATCCCACTTCGGACCATATATTGTTCTTCGTTTTTTTCTATTGTTGTTTGTCTGTCAATTTTTCCGAGTGCTAACACATACTTCTTTGTTCTATTATTCCCTATTATCGCCTCGGAAGTTCCCCATATAATAATATTTATGTATTATTATTTGTACCCAGTATATTACCACTGGGAACTACTATTCGTGCTGTTTCGTCCAATAAATGTTTGTCTACAACACAAGTATTCAGCCCTACTGGGAGATACTTGCATTAATAGGAAAGTACAAATATACAATTTATTTCCGGTCTGTGATCGTTACCCTATGCTATAGTCATTGAGATCGCCTTTCGTGGAAGACACTACTGCAATAGCCAATTTTTTAGTTGGCTGCGTGGCAGTGTACCAAGCGTTCGGCTTCTCGTGGCAAGGCGCGGTGCCACTGAGTACGGGTTCGATCCCACTTCGGACCATATATTGTTCTTCGTTTTTTTCTATTGTTGTTTGTCTGTCAATTTTTCCGAGTGCTAACACATACTTCTTTGTTCTATTATTCCCTATTATCGCCTCGGAAGTTCCCCATATAATAATATTTATGTATTATTATTTGTACCCAGTATATTACCACTGGGAACTACTATTCGTGCTGTTTCGTCCAATAAATGTTTGTCTACAACACAAGTATTCAGCCCTACTGGGAGATACTTGCATTAATAGGAAAGTACAAATATACAATTTATTTCCGGTCTGTGATCGTTACCCTATGCTATAGTCATTGAGATCGCCTTTCGTGGAAGACACTACTGCAATAGCCAATTTTTTAGTTGGCTGCGTGGCAGTGTACCAAGCGTTCGGCTTCTCGTGGCAAGGCGCGGTGCCACTGAGTACGGGTTCGATCCCACTTCGGACCATATATTGTTCTTCGTTTTTTTCTATTGTTGTTTGTCTGTCAATTTTTCCGAGTGCTAACACATACTTCTTTGTTCTATTATTCCCTATTATCGCCTCGGAAGTTCCCCATATAATAATATTTATGTATTATTATTTGTACCCAGAATAATTTATAACGGCTTTGTTCCTAAGTGCACAAATTTAATTAACATTTTTCTTTAAACTTATAAACTGCAAATATTGCCTCTTTGATCGAGCGCCCTTGTCTGGTTCCCAGCTCTCACAGCCCCATGAGTCGGCCCTGTGTAAGAAGATTTTCATTTAGAAGTGAACTTTTTATCGACATAAAAGCCTATCAGAGCTTGCACTAATCACTTGTCGCGCTGTAAGTGCTTCTTAAGAAAAGAGACATTCTAGAAATGTTCAAGCGGCACAAAGAACTTATTTGGCTTTCCTTTAAAGCCCTCATGTTGCTGAACAAATCATACTTTTAGTTTTTGTTTATTTCTTTATTTTTTTGTTTGTTTCATTTTTTGTTTCTCTAAAGAAATATTTTTTTTCTCTCCTCCATTGATATTTTGTCACATTTTCTAAAATAAGAAGAAACAATAATCAACGCAGCGTTTCACAATTTATCTTCTACTCGCATCGAATGTACTTTATATTATCTCTCGTTTAAAACAATTTTTTTTAAATTTTGTTTCTTTAAACTCATACCATAACACAGTTAAATCTGGTTACTGCTTCGGTTCCAATTATTTGCGTCGTCATTTCCCGATTTCTGAGATCTGCCAACGGTTTACTGTATCGCTGGGATTAATTAAAAGTCCTTTGCCATATGCAGTCGCAAAGCAGAGGACAGGTCCTTCTTTTGGGCAATGCGGGCTGGAGTAGGGGATCATTTCCTTGAGTATAGTGTGTAAAGTTAGTCACAATCTCTCTGGAGACCGTCTGCCATAATGCAACGCCATATAGTCGATTATCTATTCCCTCATTCGTCCACAATCTTTTCTTTCCTGAAATTTACCTGCTGTCACTATGTGTTCTAATTTTCTCTGTTCTGTTAGGCACATCCGCAGGGAGGTAATTATTTCTCTCAGCTGAAGAGCATTCTTTCTGTGCTGGCCTACTTATGAATTTTTTTTTTGTATGTGCCTTTTTGGCTGTCCAGGAAAACTAAACATTTTGGAGTCAAACTATCTATGTCATTTTTAGCACTCCTTTTGTTTTCTCTGTTCATTAACAGTCCATGCATCATTTACACAGGTCAAATTTTCTGTATATTTTATTACATTTAGCTCTTCTCACTTAATTTGACATGGTCTCATACTGTGAAATATCTAATGAGTTGGCGCTATTCATCATTAACTTTCCGTGTTAACATCTTCTATATGATGGCCTTGCCACTCAGCGGTGTACAGTGAGTTCGAAACTTAAGGAAGTCAGGATGAGTGATCGCAAATAGGCTGCTTACATGGGCTGATTACATAGGCTGCATACATAGGCTGCTTAAATATGCTGCTTATATAATTATATATGCCGTTCGTTTCCGAACTTTTAGGTTAACCTTTAGTCAGTTAATTTACGACAAAAAAAGATTAATTTTTATTATTAATTTTAAAGAGCAATCTACACTTTGTAAAATAATTGTTTCAGTTATTGCCCTAAATTATCTTAACTATAATTACATCATAATATCTGTTACATATTTACATTGTAAGTTATGTGGGAAAAACATAGTTTCGTTGCTAATTAACATCTTTTACAGTTTTATACAAGTTTTTAAAAAAACAAAGAAAAAAAAACGCAGCGCAGTGATTTTTAAGAGACTAGATAAGCTTGCCTCGTATTGTTTATGTGTCTCTAAATGCTACAATGAAGAGACAGAAAATCACGTATTAGTTGAACCATTATTGTAATAGTAAAAGTAAAGAGCCCCCGTCACGCCAAGTGGTGTATAGGGAATATGGTGTTAGTGGCCATAAATTTTACAGACATTCAGCACATGATTTTTAGGGTAATGTGGTCGGTATTACGCCTCTGCCGCTTTACAGTTTCCAGAAAAAAAAATCCAGTACTCATTTAAGGCTGGGTGAACCCGGAAGCCATCGATTGGGATCGAACCCTACCCCTTGTCGTTTGTAGTCCAGTTCACTAACCACTGAACTATAGCGGCTCCCATTATTGTAATAGCAACTAGAGAAATGATTGCTGAAATGGTCCAGCTAGCTCTAATGCACGCTGAAAGGTTGATAGATGTCGTACAGTTGTAGTAGGTTTCATCTCCACAGACATTGACATTTATACATTAGAAACAGCTCGAATTAGTTCAATCACGTCAAACTCTGGAATACTGTGTCACTGGTAGTGATTATTGTCAGGCATTGACCTCACTGAGCCGTAATGTGACTGTGTTCTATATTCAATAAAATACTGGCACTCGTTGCCTTCTCTGATCATTCGTAGCTTTTGTCATGCCCAGAGTTTTGGCTCTTATTTTGCTACTTAGTACATGTTATGGCTCTTATTTTGCTACTGAGTACATGTTATGGCTCTTATTTTGCTACTTAGTACATGTTATGGCCCGTATTTTGCTACTGAGTACATGTTATGGCTATTTTTTTGCTACTGAGTACATGATATGGCTCTTTTTTGCTACTGAGTACATGCTATGGCTCTTATTTTGCTACTGAGTACGTTATGGCACTTTTTTTGCTGTTGAACACATGTTAGGGCTCTAATTTTTCTTCTGAGTACATGTTATGGCTCTTATATTGCTTCTGAACACATGTTCTGGCTCTAATTTTTCTTCTGAGTACATGTTATGGCTCTTATTTTACTTCTGAACACATGTTATGGCTCTTATTCGCTACTGAGTACATGTTATGGCTCTTATTTTGCTCACTGTAGGCTTGGGGGTGTGGGGAAGAAACAAAAATAGACTTGCGACCACCAGCATTCAGCATTTACTAGATTAGGAAACGACCGATCCACCTCTCTTCGCTTATTCAGCTGGTTAAGTTTATAAACATGGAAAATAAACCATTTTTGAAATAAAACCACAAATAAAATATGATGGAGGCGTTTGGAAATGTCAAGGCAAGCCAAAGTCCCAGCTTGTTGTTTATGAAACTCGTGTTACTAGAATTGATTTCAGAAAGTTGAAACCGAAAATACGATCTTAAGCGAAATGTTAAACATAACCAAGCGTAGTTGGTGAATGTTTATATTTTTGTAACACTTTGAATTAAACAGGCAGAACTACACCTCTTTCTTTGGTTAATCCACCTGAGATAGAGGAATTTAACCAGTTTCTTTATGACAATCAGACACTAATGCACGGGGAAATAGAAGAACTACAAGAACAATTAAATAGATTTAACAGCACATGCAATCATACCAAAATGAAAATCAACATTAAAAAAACAGAAGTCATGAATATCGCAAAAGAAAAATATAACCAAAACAAGTCGAAGGATTTAAATAACTAGAAAGTCTAGTCACAAACGACAAGTTACAAGCAACAGAAATAAACTCAAGATGCAACAAAGCTTGTCAAAACATTGGACAGATATCGCCACTATTGTTCAACAAAGAAATGACTCTAGAGATAAAACAGGTACTATACAATACAGTCTTCATCCCAATTTTGTACTACCAATGCCAGACCTGGACCCTAAACTCTATAACCATTAGAAAAATAACCACCACCGTGATTAAATGTGTTAGACGAATTCCTGGAAACAACATAATAGTTAAGATCAGAAATGAAGGAATGAGATAAATAGCTATAAATTATCTTCCTCGAGAAAAAAAGCTACAAATTATCTCCCCCCCCCCCTTTCCATATAATACATAGGAAGCCGCGATAGCTCACTGGTTAGTGAACTGGACTACAAAGGACAAGAGGTCGGGTTCGGACCCAACCGACGGCCTCCGGGTTCACCCAGCCTTAAATGGGTACCGGATTTTTTCTGGCAAAGTAAAGCGACACGAGCGTAATAACGACCACATTACCCCAAAAAATCATGTGCTGAAGGTCTTTAAAATTTATGGTCACTAACACCATATTCCGTATACGCCACTAAGCGTGACGGGGGCTCTTTACTTTTAAAAAAAATATAATACGTAAAGAAACAGAGTGAAATGGTTTCGCCACGTGATAAGACCTTTAAAGGCTGCGACTGGTCATCGCATTGAACATGACCCGAAGACTCCACGCAATGGCCGAACTCAGGGGTATAGGAGAGGATTTGGTAGATTCGTAATTGCCTAACAATTTTGCCTGGCCAGCATTCACTTTTGTCCTACTCGTTTCGACTTTTAACTGCCAAGGGTTCTTAACGTGCGCAGAGGACAAAGGGATCTTCCGTATTTTTCGACTTTATCCGAGAGGACCAGCCATAGATTCTTACTATTCAGAGAACGGAGGAAGGTAAAGTCGGGCAAAATCTATAGATTCGAATAGAAACATTTCCAGCGCTTCTGGCGGGGTTCGAATCATGGACTTTCCTGTCCAGATGCCAACGACTTACTCGTAGACCATCCAGGCCCCCTCCTTGCCATGCTTACAACGCTTGCTTCAGGTTAAAAGAAAGTCTGTGGGACTGGTTGGTCTCGATGCAAGACGTCGGCCTCGAGACAGAGAGGTTGTGGGTTCAAATCGCGGCTGGCATTTTTATTTATGATTTCTCTATGCGGCAACCACCCCTGGTCTCAGCAGTGAGGCCCGGCTTTAAACGTCAATTACTCATCGACGGAAAAAAAAATATGAGTACCTCGAAGTCGGAGTTATCTGCCTGTGCGGCGACCCCTATGCACACTGCTGCCAGTGAAAAATGGATTAACACGCAAAATTCAGTTCCTAGTCTCTAGGGACTTCATCAGAGGTAAAAGCTGCTGAACGGAAAAAAAGAAAGTCTGACTCACGTTCCACGAGAAGTACACGTAGAAGAGGTTCCCCGTACCCTAGTTAACCCTAACATAAAGATAAGCGAGAGGTAGTGCCTAGTCTTAATGGAAACTGACGATGATTGTAAATTCCAATTGCAGTTGAGTAAACTAAAAAATCACTGCAGTAATAAAAAAAAAAAAGAGCAGGTTGTATGTTATTGTAAAGGAAAACGAAAATGAAAAAAAAATTGGAAAAGTTTCCACATTTTGAACAAAAAAAAGTTATTTTAACCAGATTTTTAAACAATCTTTAAAAAGGTCCTCTAATGAGAGATTATGTTTTTTTTTCGAATTGCTAACATCCTTCTGTAAAATAGTCAAATGCTAATGGGCAGTATCCATGTATCGTGATAATTTAAACAGCTCTAGAGATTCTGGAGAGACATGATTACCTACTCTAGCAAATAATTAGAAATAAACATAACGCGTGTATTAAATAATATAAATAATATAGTCGCAACAATGCTCGTCTTACAACAGTTCTTTGTAACAGAGCAAAAAAAAAAAAAAAAGATAAAAGTAACAAATTAAGAAAGCGTTGATGTCAAATTAAAAATAATGAAAAAGTCGTAGTTTCATATTGCATGCTCTTAAGGACGAAATAAATGAAGCATAGATATGGCAGTGCGGTTTGGAAGAGTGATTACTTATGCTTGTTATATTTTGTTGCTTTCCATGAAATAATGAATGGCAATGTTTATGGCATTAATTCCCCGGTTGATCATAATTTTGCAGAGTTTATGCCAATGTTGCTTCGACCTTGACATCCGTGAAACTACATCCGAAGATAACTCTAATTGAGTTTTGCTACAATGGCAGCCCAGATCATTGTAGAGCCTGATTGCCGGGCTGTCGTTACGGGAAATAGGTTTGCACAAGGAATCTCAATGAAGTTCAGACACGCTCATAAGTGCTTCATCACACTCAACTACCTTCTCTCTCTTTTCTTTGCTCATTTACCTTTCAGCGTTGATGGGAGATACGGTTCGCGGTTTCTTGCTCTTCTATCGCCCTCTTCTGCTGTTATATCTCCCAGTGTTTTCAGTATTCCATTTATCCACCTTTTTCTTGGCCGGCTTCTTAGTCTGGTGTTCTCCTATTGTTTGTTGGTGAATGGTTGAATTAGATTTAGTTCTTTATGTCTTATCCCATATCCGGATCAATTGAGCTGTTGATCACACTCAAATAGAAATTACAGTTTCTTTGTGCAGAAGAACTGCAGCTATGCAGTTTCTTTCTTTATTTCTTTCTTTCTTTCCTTCTTTCTTTCTTTTTTAACTTGCCTCCTATGTCAAGGGGAGATATGTTTTGCGGTTTCTTACTCTTCTAATGGCCTCTTTTTCGGAAACTCCGAGAGTTTCTAGATTTCCGTTTATGCACCTTTTTCTTGGTCGGCCTTCTGGTCGGGTGTTCTCGTATCGTTTGTTGGTGACTCGTTGTATTATATTTAGTTCTTTATGTCTTATCACATGCCCAAAACACTTGATTTATTGCCGCTTTGTGTACTCAATAGCTGGTTCCGTTCCTAGTGTTTACATAACTCTTCACTTCTGATTTACAATATTACAATTCGTTAATCATTGAAATGTTTATTGTCACAAACATTAATCAATGAAAATATAACTGTCACAAAGATAATGAAGCTAGAAAATTGACATATTTACACCGTATCACAAGCTGGAAGCTATCCTATTGGTTATTAATTGTAATAATGGGCAGATTGTGGCAGACTCGGGGCACCCTCACTAAAGTAATGCTACAAGATAACTAGGTTTGTAGCTAACGTGCTATTTTGAGATTAAAACAAACAGCCGTGAAATTGCCTCTCTCTCTATCTCTCTTTCTCGCTATCTCTCTCCCTGACATTCATACACACACACACCCACACACACACACCAGACACTACTGATGCGGGATTTCTGTTGCAGGATCACACTTAAGCAATGCAAGGCTCTCAACTCAAGTGTTTCACATAGCTCTGTTTCTCATCAAACCTCATCTACCTTCTAAATAATGACCATTATAATGGTATGCCCGTCCACATAGATTAATGAGCGTATAAAAACTAATTAATCAAGTAGTATAAATCGGTAGAGAAGTGGTTAGAGATAATGTGGTCTAGGGAGTAAAAGAGAATATATAGAGATAAGATGTTTGGGCTCTGCAGATAAGATACGTCAAAACAAACAAACGTGTCATAGCAAATGGCCTGCGGGAACTGAACGAGGAGAAAATCAAGAAAAAAAGCATTCAAAGGAGAAGGTAGCCAGCAGTGGGGTGTAACGTACACTCCAACAGGTATGGTGACAGCTTTACAAAAAAGGAACACAACATTACTGGCTCCTTGCTACCAGCTTTACCGAAGCACTGCACTTATTTGTCCGTTCCCTATTCAAAGGAGAAGATTTTGGATGTACCTATAACCAGCTCATTACTGGGCTCATTAGTTCACTGCTAAATGAGGTTTTTAATGTGCCTGTAACCAGCTCATTTCTGGGCTCATTAGTTCACTGCTAAAGAAGAAGGTTTTGGATGTACTTATCACCAGCTCATTACTAGGCTCATTAGTTCATTGCTAAAGGGGAAGGTTTTGGATGTACCTATAACCAGCTCATTACTGAGCTCATTAGTTCACTGCTAAAGGAGAAGGTTTTGGATGTACCTATAACCAGCTCATTACTGGGCTCATTAATTCACTGATAAAAGAGAAGGTTTTGGATGTACTTATCACCAGCTTATTACTAGGCTCATTAGTTCATTGCTAAAGGGGAAGGTTTTGGATGTACCTATAACCAGCTCATTACTGAGCTCATTAGTTCACTGCTAAAGGAGAAGGTTTTGGATGTACCTATAACCAGCTCATTACTGGGCTCATTAGTTCACTTCTAAAGGAGAAGGTTTTCGATGTACCTATAACCAGCTCATTACTGGGCTCATTAGTTCACTGCTAAAGGAGAATGTTTTGGATGTACCTATAACCAGCTCATTACTGGGCTATTAGTCCACTGCTAAAGGAGAAGGTTTTGGATGTACCTATAACCAGCTCATTACTGGGCTCATTAGTTCACTGCTAAAGGAGAATGTTTTGGATGTACCTATAACCAGCTCATTACTGGGCTCATTAGTTCACTGCTAAAAGAGAAGGTTTTTGATGTACCTGTAACCAGCTCATTACTGGGCTCATTGGTTCACTGCTATAAGAGAAGGTTTTGGATGTATCTATAACCAGCTCATTACTGGGCTCATTAGTTCACTGATAAAAGAGAAGGTTTTGGATATACCTGTAACCAGCTCATTACTGGGCTCATTAGTTCACTGCTAAAGGAGGTTTCGGATGTACCTATAACCAGCTCATTACTGGGCTCATTAGCTCACTGCTAAAGGAGATTTTGGATGTACCTATACCCTGCTCATTACTGGGCTCATTAGTTCACTGCTAAAGGAAAATGTTTTAGATGTACCTATAACCAGCTCATTAGTTCACTGCTAAAGGAGAAGATTTTGGATTTACCTGTAACCACCTCACTACTGGGCTCATTAGTTCACTGCTAAAGGAGGTTTAGGATGTACCTATAACCAGCTTGTTACTGGGCTCATTAGCTCAGTGCTAAAGGAGATTTTGAATGTACCTATACCCTGCTCATTACTGGGCTCATTAGTTCACTGCTAAAGGAAAAGGTTTTTGATGTACCTATAACCAGCTCATTACTGGGCTCATTAGTTCACTGCTAAAGGAGAAGGTTTTGAATTTACCTGCAACCACCTCACTACTGGGCTCATTAGTTCACTGCTAAATGAGGTTTTCGATGTACCTATAACCAGCTCATTACTGGGCTCATTAGTTCACTGCTAAAGGAGAAGCTTTTGGATGTACCTGTAACCAGCTCATTACTGGGCTCATTAGTTCACTGCTAAAGGAGACAAAACAGGTTTGAGCTGTATCGGAGAGCAGTGAGTTGGCTTCTTAATCCTAATAAACCAATAAGAACGTTCATTTTGTCGAGCAATCTCATCTCTCTTACCATGCTGGTAAACAACACTACAAATGTGATTCCTACAAGCACAATTTTGAGCTATTCTATTTCCGAGTATTCCTGTGTGGCCGTAACAATAAATAAATATGAATCCATAATTACATAATGTGGGCTGAAAACATAACGTTTCCAAAAGGTTTACAAAAAATATCTTATAAACAGAGAAAGAAACCTGCATGAATTTACCAAGATTATCGGTGATAAAATTAGAGGAAGAAACTATTTATGTTAAGAACTCCTTGATGTTATTTTATGTTAGGATCATCATTACTGCATTCCTGGCACTTTCATGGGTGCTCCGATCTCCTCATTTAAATACTGATAACCTACGGACGTCTCTCAACTCCGTGCGCGAACTCCATTGCACGCATGCGACACTGGTTTCAATTCATGAAACCTAACGTAAGAGCAACATCATCATCATCAGGTTGCATGTCATTTGTAGAACGTTGTAATCACTACAGCCCGTCTGAAAGAATCTCAATCTGTAGCCATATCTTCTAATTCTTCTGTTGTTAAGTTCAAGTAAGATCTCCTTGATGTCTTGAAACCACCTTCTTCTTGGTCTGTCTTCTGATGCGTTGTCCAGGAACCATGCCTTCTATTTTTATTCTTTCCAGCCAGCCCGTTGTGTTTTTTGACGTGGCCAGGGTATTTTAATTTCCTCTGTAGAAAGGTGTTTATGAGCCAGTTATTTTAAATGTTTAAATCTTTTATTATGTAAGAAAGCAACGAAACAACATACATATATTGAGCTATAATGTTGCATGGTGTCATATCTTTCAGGACATCTCTCTCTCTCTCTGCGATCAGGACCCGATCTGAGTAGGATTCCAGCTCCTCACATGAACTCAGCTGTCAGGTTAGGTGTGTTACAAACAGAACATCACAATTAGAGTCTGCCAGATCCACTCTGATTGAACACCCGTTAAAAACGTTGCACTGTTTTCTGCGCCAGTGGCCCAGTGCATCCGATTTCAGCCATATCTCATATCTTTATGTGCATGTTTATGTTAATCATGTGTCATATATCTTGATGTATGTCAGTGTTAGTCATGCCTCGTATCGCTATGTGCATGTCTGTGTTTGTCACATCTCATATCTTTGTGTGACTAACATAAACATACACACAGAGATATGAGATATCACTAGCCCAAACATGCACACACAAAGATATGACACATCTTTAGATATGTCTAACACAGATACACACTATGATATGGGATATGACTAAACACATACACACTTAAAGATATGAGACATGATTAACACGGACACTCCAAGATATGAGATATGACTAACATGACACACACCAAGATATGAGCCATGGCCAGCACACACACACACACACACACACAAGCCAAGATATGAGCCTTGGCTAGCAATGAAACACACCAAGAAATGAACCATGTCCAGCACAGAAAGAAAATATCCAGTACACATTAAGGTATCATATGCTTGGGTTTGTTGTAGCCGGCAGACTCTTCTTAACGTGTGAATCATTGACATACGAGACGCCGGCCCCCATGAACTGTTAACAGATATCGTCCAAACAGTTGTACGGAGATTTGAGAGTGCAGTCTGACCCGTAGAACGTTCCCTTGCATGAACAGATCCCGGTTGACTGTTCACAGGTGTCGTTGAAACAGTGGTCAGGACATTTGAGAGTGCAGTCTGGCCCGTAGTACGCTTCCTTGCGCGTTCAGTCTGCTCTTTCTGTGTCACATATGATGTCACAGCCATCAGAACAGGTCTGTTCGCACTGTAGCCCAAAATTACCATCAGGACAAGTGTCATCACAGGTATAGCCAGGAAGTTTGCAATGTTGGCATTTTCCGGATTTTCCTCACATAAAGAACTGACACTAAGACAAGACCCGGAGCAGTCGTGTCCATAGATCCCATGTGAACACTTGCCGTGACACGTACCGATGATGACGGTGCAGCCTTTGCTACTCCCACCACACACTGTACAAAACGACCAAGAATGCCCGTCCAGACAATAGGAGTCTGTAAATGTTTGCACCTCACACACCGTCAGTGCACTCTCGTCCTGCGAAAAGGTCGGTGAGAACTCAAACTTACTGTGTGCCATTGTCGCTTGTATGGTGACTACAATAGTGTTCACATAAATATTTGGGTATGATATATCATTATACTGGAACACTACACCGCCACTGTCAGAGAAAGTCTTTGGAGTGTCATTCTTTACCCGAATCATAGTGCTAGCTCGATGATAAATTCGAATGGTGTGAGTCTTCTGGGACGTGTCAAAGTTCAGATACCAGTAAACAGAATTGGTTCCACTTCTCAATTGTGTGTGTGTGTGCAGTCATTGTCATGAAGATTGGTCTTTGTTTTGCCATTAACTGCGGCCTCTGGTCCACATCCGTCCACTGTATATCAAGCATTAAATGTGTCGGTCTGGCTTGCGTTCTGTTTGAGAGCCACATTCCTACCCCCGCCAATGTAGATGGAGCAGATATTTGCAACTATCGCCTCTTCAATCCGTAACATGTTGATTAGACCATGAAACTGTCCGGATCTGTAGGTCCAGATCCCTAGGCGTATTTGCAAACTAAATCAAAGTACTGACACTGGGGTCCGAAACGCTCTCGCCGACAACTGCCACCGTTTGTGCATGTCCCTGTAGCCCTGTCACAAACTGAGCGATTTTAGCAGTGACACTGCAACGCACAGTTTGCCCTAAACCAACCGTCTACACAAGTTAGGCAGTTAGGTCATTAGCTTCCAATGTCGCAAACAAAGCCAGCAGAATAAAGACTTGATCTACAGCGGTGGTTAACGAAATGTGCACAAACAATTATTTCAAACCCGTGGTTACAATTCTAACAATCCGCCAACTCGCTGTGACAACAGACAGCGCGATGTTCAAGATCAGCATTGTATACACCACGGCTAGAACGTCATCGTCAGAGCTGATTCATACCAAACTTATTGTTGATGTTGACAAGAATTATAATTTAAGAACATAACTGAATTGAAAGTTAACAAAGAAAACCGACACAGTTTATCAAAAAGCAACATCGATATAGTGTTCGAACAGCAGCACAGATGGAAGCTGTCAGCGATCCACCATGGCTTCCGCCAGGATCGGTGGACCAGAACCATCCAGACTCTACTTCACATCTTTACAGTGCCTCCAGAAACAGATTAACCTGTTTTGTCTGGCTAAGCGAGTAGGGATCGAAGAGGGAAGACAACCCAGTGCTCAAAAATAAACTGCTGAAGTCGTGAGCCGAAGAAGCCCAATATCATAGTCCTATTGCAAACTACCACACAACGTATCTACGCCCAATTAACGTCCTTATACAAACGGATGATGAAGAGGACATCATTTCCTTTAGTATTCATTGGGCGAACGACAGCAATGAAGGAGGATGGAAATAATGTAGTGAGTATTGAAAACCACACATTTTGAGCGTTTGTTCACCTAAAAGTTATATCTAAAAATGAAGCGTATGTGACCATTTCATTTCCAACTTTCCAATGTTACACATCTCTCCTGATCGATTAGAAATAATTCCTAAAATTTACTTACTAGCTCTGGGCAAATACAAATTATTTCTCAATATGTACTAACGCTAGTTCTAAAAATGTACTTAATTTATCTGGCCAATTTATAGGTATCTCTCAAATTGTATTTACATGCACTGATCAATTGAATTGAAAAAAGAAGTTTCAAGTAATGTTGGACATTATATAGTGAAGGAAGTAGTAAAAAAGTAAAGTACTCCCGTCACGCCAAGTGGTGTATAGGGAAATATGGTGTTAGTGACCCTATATTTTACAGACCTTCAACACATGATTTTTGGGGTAATGTGGTTGGTATTACGCCTGTGCTGCATTACTTTCCCAGAAAAAAATCCGGTACCTATTTAAGGCTGGGTGAACCCGGAAGCCGTCGGTTGAAATCGAACCCTACCCCTTGTCCTTTGCAGTCCAGTTCACTAACCACTGAGCTATCGCGGCTCATGAAGGAAAGCAAAAATAAAATATTCAGCCTTAAATGAAAAAGTCAGAAGTATTGGCTGCATCAAAGAAAAGGACCTCAACCCAATGCACAATAAAGACAAGTGGAACAATATTAACACAGGTAAATGAATTTAAATATCTGGGAACAATGTTAACCTCAGATGGTAAATGTACAATAGAGGTGAGATGCAGAATGGCTCAGGCAAAAGTAGCTTTCCAAAAAATGAGGAAGATATTGTGCAATCCATTTTCGACAATAGAAAAAAGAAAAAGAGTTCTTAAATGTTATGTAGAGTCAGTCTTAACATATGGATCTGAATCATGGACAATAGGACAACAGACAAGAAAATTAGTGGAGGCAGTAGAAATGTGGTTTTACAGAAGAATGTTGAGAATACCAAGGACAACTAAGAAGAGTAATGAAAACTTTCTGAAAGAGGCCAAAACAAAAAGAGAGTTAATTTCCAATATTAGGAAGAAACAATCATCATCTTTTGGCCTTGTAATGAGAAGAGAACAGTTGGAATATATTGCAACAAGTGGGAAAATTGAGGGACGAAGAAATAGAGAAAAGCAAAGAGAAAAGATACCAGACAGCTTAAGAGAATGACTTGGCACACGGTCAACATTATAAATGATAAATAACTGTCAAGATCAAAATTGATGGAGAAACATGATCACCTACGTTAGCAGGCATGGTACTGGATGATAATGATGATGATCAATTGCAAGATATCGCTCAGAATGTACTTACTTGCTCTTGCCAATTGGAAGTTATCTGTGATGTCAATGACATCCATTGTAAGATTTAGTTGGAAGTAAGGGTCTCTGTATCTGGCGTTCTTTTTATGTAGAGCGAGGTCGTATTCGAAAGCTCTCTGTGCGATATAACTGTGATGGTCAAAAATAGCACCTGGGAAAAGATAAACATGTAACGATATCTTAGAGTGCTCTAGAGAATACATGCACGACTAGAACAGGTAGATTAAAGGGAGAAATAATTGAGTGAAACTAATAATATTTTGGCTAATTGGATTGGCGGATTAGCGAAGTTGTAGGGGCTCGGCTTTCATGTGGAATACGTCATTAAGTGAACACTCGTGTTATAAAGAGTACCTTGACCTTTATCAGGAAAGAGAGAATTATGGGAGAAATCTCTGGGCCGTGCTCTGCTGAAAGATCCACTTAAGACAAAAAGAACCAGCACACTCCGCTCTCCAAAGTCAGAAATGCTCTAGGGATATTTTTACTTTGAAAATTAGAATAGGGATAGAACGAGAAACGAATCGATATCTGGATAACAGTCTATCAACATTAGACATTCGAATAAACACAGTAAGCAAAATTAATTTTCTTTGAACCAGTTAAACACGTCGGGGATTTCTCGAACCTCAAACAGGTCGATCCGTAAATTAATAAACAACAATAACTCGTAACTGTACACATTTATGTTTGTATTTAAACACACGAAATAGAAACAAGCTGAAGTTAACATCAAGTCTAGTAATTCACAAGCTGATGTTTGTAGTAGAGAGTACATTCCCAAAACAGCTCTTCTGTCTGGTAGGCATGGTCGAGAAAAACAAATGCTAAAGGCGATAATTCTATATAGTTACAGAAATTATAGTTACAGAAAAAATAGTAAAGAGCCCCGCCACGTCAAGTGACGTATAGGGAATATGGTGTTAGTGACCTTAATTTTTATAGATCTTCGGCACATGATTTTTGAGGTAATGTGGTCTGTATTACGCCCGTGCGCACTTTCCCAGTAAACAAAAAAAATTGGTACCAATTTAAGGCTGGGTGACCCTGGAAGCCGTCTATCAGGATCAAACCCGACCTCTTGTCCTTTGTAGTCCGGTTCACTAACCCCTGAGCTATCGCGGCTCCCGAACTCTAACATAAATCAAGTGAAATGCCTAGAGAGTGACTTTTCAATTAAAGATTAGCGAACGGACCGTAATAAACCAACGGAAGTCAAAGAGATCCTACTGTTGTACAGCGATCAGGAAAAGCCGTGCCTAAAAAAATATGTGGACGCCATAGAATCGTGGTTCCACAGAAGCATGTTGAGAATACCATGGACATATTTTTAAAAAAAAATAATGAGGTAGTTTTGGAACAGTGCACGACAAAAATGAAGGAAATACCGTCATGTTTAAATAACCATAATTATCTGGCTATGTGATGAGATGGGAAGAACTGAAACCTACAGTGAGATTCTGAAAAACAAAATTGAGGGAAGAAGAAGCGAGAAAGAGAGAGAGAGAGAGAGAGAGAGAGAGAAAGAAGGAGAGAAAGAAAGAGAGAAAGAAATAGAGAGGCAACAGCTTGTAGATTAAGAGAATAGCATGGTAGGAAGATAACAACATAAGTGATTTTAAAAAATGGTAGAGTTAGAAAGTTGTGTAGAGACATGATCACCTACACCAGCAGGTGGTACAGTATTTAATTAATTACAATATTTAAATGACTCGACATGTATGAGTCGTTATTCCGTCTCTACTCACTAAGTTTCTTCTTAAGTTTTCTCTGTTACCCATACATAATGGAGTCGGACACACTTGTTTCAACATATCTCTGTGGCACTAATATTCCCTCGCAACACTCATCTACAGTGGGCTGGGTAGTCGAGACGTCGGCTTCAGGACATGAACGATCCAGGTTCAAAGCTCATCAGAAGCGGTGGTGATTTTTCAAAATTATGAAAATTGAATTCGTGGTTTCTTTCCGGCGTTACACTCCCCGAGAGATCCGATGCCTAGCCCTCTCGGATAACGGCAGTAAACAGGAGGTCCCGTGTGCACTCGCACACGTTAAAGAACCCTTGGCAGTTAAAGTCGAAAAGACTAGGCCATAAATATCTCCGCTGCCCGGGCAAAATTCTCAGCGAAATCCTACCCACGCCGTAGATCGCAGGCAAGTGTGCCAGCATTCTCATCAGATTTTCTCGAGATTCTCCATGGGGATATGGAGGCACCTATGGCTTCATTCGGCGCCCAATGATGGACACATCACTGTCCTAACAAAAAACAAACGAACTCACCTACAACTTGTTGGACTACATAGAGGGACTGGTTGGTCTCCGGCCTCGAGACAGAGAGGTTGTGGGTTCAAATCCCAGCTGCACCATTTTGAATTATTATTAATGATTTCTCTCTGCCGCAATCATCCCTGGTCTCAGCAGCGAGGCCCGGCTTGAAACGTCAATTACTCATCGACGGAAAAAAATATGAGTACCTCCGAAGACGGAGTTATCTGCCTGTGCGGCGAGGGACCTCTGTGTACACGGGTGCCAGGGAAAAACGGATTAGCACGCAAAATTCAGTTCCTAGTCTCTAGGGACTTCGTCAGAGGTCAAAGCTGGCGAACACAAAACAAACAAACCTACAACTTCTAACGTATGTAGCATACACAGGTTGCCTGTGAGCTAAACCAGACGCAACAGTTGACTAATATTCATCAACTTTGAGACTTGGCTGTGTCTATCTGATCATTGCTAAGTTTAGATTCGCTGAAGAAACAGGCCACTAAGGACACACGAGAGGCAAAATATAATTAAATAAATTTGAAGAGAGCAGAACTAGGATTTCAAAGGACCTTTTGAGATATAGTGTAGGTTGGGTTTTAATTCCACATTTTTTTCGTGTTGCTTTCGCATCTTTTCCCATGATGTAAAAGACAAAACAAATGAGAAACAATGTTATTGCTCAATTTATGTTTGTCTCTGGCTTTGGTGTTTCCCTCAAAAATAAAGATTTGTTGAAGATTTGTTGTTAATGTCTTCTATCTTTTGTGGACAGAGTGCAGAATGTATAGAAAATAGTCCAACAGATTGTATGGTCTAAATATACGACAATGATAATATACGACAATGATAATATACGACAATGATAGTATACACAATGATAATATACGACAATGATAATATACGATTTAAAGACAAGACAGTGATAAGATATGGTCTTAGAAGGGACAACGAGAAGATATGACCTAATGAGGAGATATAGAGAAAATATGGCATAAAGAGAAGATAGTAAGAAGATATTATCTAAAGAGAAGACCGTAAGAAGATATTATCTAAAGAGAAGACAGTGAGATGACATGTACAAAAGAGAAGACAGTGAGATGACATGGTCTAAAGAGAATACCTAGAGATGACATGTACTAAAGAGACGACAGTGAGATGACATTTACTAAAGGGACGACAGTGAGATGACATGTACAAAAGAGACGACAGTGAGTAACATTTACTAAAGAGACGACAGTGAGATAACATTTACTAAAGAGACGACAGTGAGATAACATGTACTAAAGAGACGACAGTGAGATAACATTTACTAAAGAGACGACAGTGAGATAACATGTACTAAAGAGACGACAGTGAGATAACATTTACTAAAGAGACGACAGTGAGATAACATGTACTAAAGAGACGACAGTAAGATAACATGTACTAAAGAGAAGACAGTAAGATAACATGTACTAAAGAGACGACAGTACGATAACATTTACTAAAGAGACGACAGTAAGATAACATGTACTAAAGAGACGACAGTAAGATAACATTTACTAAAGAGACGACAGTGAGATAACATGTACTAAAGAGAAGACAGTGAGAATTGAAGAGGATATGGTCTAAAAAGATGAAAATCGGATGATATGGTCTACAGAGAAAATTGTAAGATGACATTGTCTGACTTCTATAGAGAAGATAGTGAGAAGATGTGGTCTAAGAGAAAGCAAGATGAAGATATGGTTTTAAGTCATTAGTCATTAGTCGAAAGATCATCCTCCTTGCACAAGGGGCATACCCATAAGTGCTCCGATTTCCTTTCGAGTAAATTCACAAGTGTGTGACGGCTGATCGTGCCGGTTCGCAGTTGGTTAACCATACACCTCTGGCGTCCTGAAAAATGTTCGCTCTTAGCTGTGCCAAGCCTTACGCGACTATGCGTTAGTCTCGCCATTGCGTTTGAATCCTTGTCGACTCGAGAGTCTGCTACTCTTCCCGCCTCGCGGATTGCGTGTAAAATGTCCGCGTTGTCCATGGCGTTGCCATCTGAAATTTTAGCCTTTTCAGCAAGCTTGTCAGCTCGTTCGTTCCCTTGCACTCCAGAGTGGCCAGGTACGTAGATGAAGACGATTTCTTTTAAAGTTGACAGCTGCAGGGACTTCAACCACTCTCTTCGCCTCCACCCAGCCTCAACCTTCTTAAGCATACTCATGGAGTCACTGAGAAAACATACACCTGCGAAAGACTGTGTTTCGAGCCATGTCATTGCCTTAGTGACTGCTAAAACCTCCACTGTCATGCTGCTCGTTGTTTGCGAAAAAGCACCACTATCCTCATGCACCATTTGCCCTTTCACCTGCGCTGTATATGCCCATGAACATCGTTTATTTCGTACAACCGAACCATCTGTGTAGATAATAATATTGCCGGACGTTACGTTTTCTTTGATTAAGGCCTGAATCTTATCCTCTACGACCTTGGGATTCATCGTTCTACATTCTTTATTCAGTGTTATGCAGACTTTGATAGTAATTGTAGAAATGTCATTTGGCCATTGCCGCCATTCTTCTCCACGCTGCAAGTCATTTAGCATGCACACCTTTTGAATGGATTTCTCTGCCCTGCCCATCCACGACTGGCCTCGCTCGAGTCTATCACCTTTTGGCGCTAGCGCTACAGAATTTAAAGGATGTCTTTCATCAGCAAGAATGTTCAGAAAAGCGCGTGCTCTACACAACTCGATTCTACTTTCTATGGTTGGAATGTCAAGTAGGTATCTTAACGCTCTGCATGACGTGTCTCTAGTGCAGCCAAGAATAATGCGCATAGCCTCGTTCTGAATTTTTTCGAGCCTCTCTAACTGAAGTTTGCTGAGAGTTTGAATCGCCAAAGCGTATTCTAGAACAGAAACAACCAGTCCCTGGTATAATGTATGCAGGTGCCGCTGTTCACTGCCTGCAGCGGCCATTACTTTCATAGCAGCAAGACCCTTTTTTTGCTTTCTCTATCACGTTATCAATGTGCTTTACGAAAGCAAGGCTTCGGTCTAAATGAATACCTAAATATTTCATTGTCATAGATCTTGGCAAAGTGTCTGAAAACATTTCTACAGATGGAGTATCAATATTAACGATGTTGTTATATAGTGAGAACCAAGTTACTTCAGCTTTTGATGGGTTCACGTTGGCACCTGCCTCGTCACACCACTTTTGTATGCGCCTGAGTTCTGATTGTAGGTCCGCAGTTATTTTGTTTCGATCTCTTCCCTGTCGATAAACCAAAATGTCATCGGCATAAGAAAGAATGCGACCTGGCCCTTCTAACCGATCTCTTGTGATTTTCACAGTGTATGCATTGAAAAGTACGGGAGATAAAGGTGAGCCTTGCGGTAACCCGGGATACATCGTAATTATATCAGACGTCCAACTACCAGATCTTAAGTGAAGACATGGAAAAAAAATATAGTCTAAAGAGAAGATAGTGAGAAGATTTGGTATACAGAGAATTGGGAAAATATCGGGTGTAAAGAGTAAACGACAATGCTCATAATTTGAGAATCTCTATGGAAGAATTGTAGCGGAACACGCAATTTCATGGGGGCAATATTGGTGCTGCTGCATGACCGCTAATGGAAGATCAATGGTGGAGATGATGGGGCTGTATAATTATAGACATCACTGGCGCCCAGTCCCGTCAGTGTGTTCTGCTCAACAGTCCAGTCCATGAGTTGTGACTATTTATTGTCACATGATCAGATTGTATATTTCACTCCTCCATTTGAGTTCTCTAAACTATCTAGTCAAACCTATTGATAGCGTCAGTAGCATTAAGGTTAGGAGCAAGTGGAAATGAAAAAAATATATATAGAAATAGAAAATAGAAAAACCTATACAGTTAAGGCTTTACGTAATAATTGGAAAATACAAATTAGAACGACGTTTCGGCCCAATAGGTCTTTAGCAGGAGCAAACAATACAACACACACATAAATACGTATTACAAAATAATAAATAATTTTAAAAAATAATAAATTCTAACTAGAATGAGAAATAAAAATAAAGATAAAAGGTCTTATCTGCAAACTGTCTGTGGGAAGAAAGAAAATTTACGCCACAATACACGCACGGGGTACGTGTCCGTGCACAAAAGTGAAAATGTGCGAACACAGCACGAATAACCAGAAGTTCCCACACACAGGCCCGTGCGTATACACAAAGCGCAAAAGAACATACCAGAATAATACATTATGCATCTATACGCATCTATACGTATTTCTTTGCTTCGATACCCCCCCCCCCTTTCTGAGCTGGTGGTGGGTGTAACGTACACTCCTTCAAAGTATGGTGACAGCTTTAGTAAATAGGAACAAAACAGTTTACATGTGGCTTCTTCGGACGAGAAAAACAACAAAAATCCGACAACGAAATGAAAATAAACTAAATACATGTTCTAGAGTAACCAGCACTAGAGGATCTGAAATTGAAAGAGAAACGAAATGAGAAGAGAGATTGAAAGGGAAAAGTTCTATATTTCAAGAAAATAATTAATTTTAAAAACAAATAAATAAAATGTAAAAACACTTTGCTGAAACTCTAAAGAACTCCGATTTGCATGCGATTAGGGTCAGATGTCAATGAGAGAAAAGGAAGGGAGGAAGCAAGCCACGGATTAAGATAATGTGGAGTAGGAAGGGAGCGGTGGAAAAATTTGAGGACCTTGGGTGTGAATGATGAAACTGTGTTTTGGAGTCTGGGAACAAGGTGAAGACTACATATATAAATAATGAGATTGTGAGTTTAATTCAAGTGTGACCGTCTTCATGTGACTCAGCGGAGATGACATTTAATGCGTGCTTGGCTCATTGAGTTGGGGAATATAATAACCTGCAACATCACTTGCAAATGTGGTGTTTTACTTAGTGAATTTTCACTTATCTACGACATTATGTATTACATGATATCATTTGTCTGGGGAGGTCAATATGGTGGATAGGCGGCAGAAACCGTTAAAGGCTGTGTCTGAAAAGTGTTCCTTGTTGCAGTTTCCTCATATTCCAAGTCCGGCTTGCTGCAGAAGCTACTAAGTTAAGTGCTCTGTGCACACGGCGAGCTGTTCGGTTTACCCATTTTGACCGTGTTTGGATATTCCGATTGTTTACAATGAATGATGATATCGTATGACGAGGAACAGATGGATGTGTTTACTTTCTGTGCGGTTTCGCCTTATGTCTTTTGGCGTGTGCTGAGACTGCTTTTATTGGGACTGCAACTACATTTCTTTGTTTGTAAGATGAGATATTAATTTGGATGATTTCACTGGCACAGGCGGTTGAGCAATTATGGTTTTTAATTCGTTTGCTTTGATACCTGGGCCTTCCATAACCACAACCGTTTGTCTTGAACAATGTTATTGAGTTATTCACGGGTTATCATCATTGCACTCCAAACATGTCCATAGGTGCTTAAATCCCCTCTTCAGCATATCCCGTAGCGTTCAGCGACTGACGACTCCAGCTCTGGGTTGGTTGATAAGTTCTCTAATACCCCCACTAAGCCTCTGGTTTTTGCCGTACCCATCTTTACTCTCATCTCTTTCATCCGAAGGAGTGACGTGGACTTATGAAATAATAATGAATTAGAATCTTTCATAATGTAACTTCCTTTATATAAAGTTTATTTTAACCCATGTAATGTCATTTCCATAAAACTCATCTTCTGTTATATAAATCCTTCATCTTACTGGCTATATCCTATTTTCCTTGAAATTGTATCTCAGCTCTTTTAGCCTAATCTCTACGTCTTAACACACATTCTCACAAAATTCAGCTTCCATGCAATAAATGGATATATAAAAAATTATTGCATTTGTGCATTTTCGAACTTGTATATCCTCCCTCGTGATTTCTATACCTCTTCTTGCGCATAATGTAATGCGAGTAATAAAACAGAGGAATAGAACGAAAGATTTCGTTTTATCCACAGTCGGTCTCCTGATTTGCCCCAGTCAAATGTAAAACTGATTTGTTATTTATTTTCACGTTCATCACTTTTCATTCCATTTTTACTGCGGCAATAATTCAATTTTTATTTCAATCAGAAGAATACATCAAGCGATAGTCTTATAAAACCACTGGCCAAATCACTTGCTCTATTAAACAGAAGGTCTGCAGCTTTGTGCTAGAGACACAAGGCTCCAGGAGGTCGGTTTCTGTATAATGCAATCATGATTGTGCTGGAATATACTAATAAAATTAATTTGTAAAAATCATTTGAATGTTATACGATCCGAAGGAAAAACAATCCTAAAGGCAAGTTTGTGTGAAAGTAATTTAATGTGTCTCACTAGCTACCGAACCCGACATTTCTTTAATGGTGTTACCACTAAACACCTGTTTCTTCAAAGTAACCAGCACATTGTCTAGTTGTCCTGTGTGAAGTCACAGTCACAATACACTAACAGTCACGAACAACAACCGTATTGTGTAAGCACCCACATCCGAATGATAGAAGTCAGCAGAGATATGCGTCATTTAGGCGCGTCACATCAATTAGGTACCACACACGCACACATTATTTACACATTTCTTTTCGTTTCTCACACAATGATAGTCGGCCTACCTACCTACCTAACTACCTACCTATCTACCAACCTATTTACCTACCTACCTGTCTGTTCGTCCGTACGTCCGTCTGTCGTCTGTCTGTCTATATTAACTCTTATCATCACATGTCAAACATATGCCCATCGTTTTTCCTTGATTACTGATGATATTAGTGGTTGATTGGCGATTTCTCTAATTTCCTCGTTTTTTAAAAAAATATACAATAATAAAATGCAATAATAAAACACAATAATAAAATACAATAATACATAAGGTCGTAGATAAGTAAAAAGACAATGGTCGTGCACATGTTAAAATGTGGTTGCAATGTCTTCTTTGGTGTTAGAATTATTGAAGAACTGTTTGGTTCGCGTAGCGAATGAGACACTCTATATTTGAATATGTGTGTCATTAAGATCAATGTCTATGTTTGTAAATGAGTTGGGTGGGGTGGTGGCGGTGTTGTAGCCAATATGGAATCTATCTTCTATTTGTACTTAGATTGAACTCTTATTTTCCTAGCGTTGTGTACAATAAGTGTAGTTATTGTATGCCATTTATATTGTAAGATTTAGAGTTCAATGCAGCAGGAGGTCGACGCCTGGGAGCCATACCAAGGCGGGCCCACCTCCCATAGAGTGTCAAGAAGGTAAAGGGCCGAACTACTTGCTCAACGGTGGTCAGATTGCCTCCTGCTACGAAGCTCTGTATAAAGAGTTTCCTATTTGGTAAAGGTAGAGTATGAGACTTGAATCAGCGTTTTAGGACGCGAATTTTCACCCACATGTGCTCGGCCGCCTATCCAGGAGTGTTCGAAGAATACTGGATAGTGTCACTTCAAGCATCGAAACTTTCGAAGCGAGGCGACATTCCTCACCTTCCCAGAGTGCTACTTACGCTGTTACCCATTTCAGTCAGCAGCTGGGTCGACCGCTTGGGTATTTTTTTTTCAACCACGAGTACAACTCACACTGCTGCCAGCAGGAATCGAACACGGGTTGTCCGAACGTCGGTAGCCCAGTCGATGGTTTTCCCAGCTAGGCTCTGGAGTTCCCCCAGTTTCCTATTACTTAGTTTGGACTCTTGTTTTCCTATGCTCAACTTCTAGTGTCGCCAAAACAAAGTCTCTTCTGACTACGATTACCCTATTTTTCTCTAAACTAAAGAGCACTCCACACCCCAGGTATAGTTCCTGTACTTTACTGTGATGGGTCAAAATTTATTTCAATTCAAAATTCCTTCCCAGTGCTGGACACAGCTGCTTGCTTCCATCACAAAGTGACATTTTAGTGTAATAGAGTAAGCTAGTGAAATCATGGGAGTAGGTAACTTAGTTGTTACCCGCTTCTTTAATGGACAATAGCAGTAACATATGGTAGCGACCATCAGTAGTTAGGATATAAATTTAAGGTATGGAAAATGTCCATTCAGAATAACAAGTTGTAGAAATGGAGATAACGCAGAGTTAATAGGGGTAGTGGACACACAGAAGTGGGGAAGAAGGTAAGATAGAATTATACTGGACATAATAGTTTAATGGAAATTTCCACCAGCAGGTTGTTTTGGAAATGGGGATAAAATAAGTTTGATTTGACTGCATGACTTTACAGTCCGGTTAACAGCTACCAGGACAGGAGAGATCATGAAGATGATGGTCACAAATAGTTTGTTTTGACAATTTTGAGACTGAAGTCATGGAACGGTCAAGTCTTGGACAAAAGATAAACTTTGAGTCTCCCGCCCTTTGCCAGGCTTTTGTTTGAGTTTCTTTTCTTCCCGACCAGTGTTTGGTCTCTGCTCTGGCGCCTAACCCCCCCCCCCCTTCTCCTTTGTCTCTTTTATTTCCCACGATTCTTGTTAACCTTCTTCCGGGACACGTGGATTCCTGTCTATGTGGTTATTCTTTCATTTCGCTCCCGGCTGACAGACAAGACATTTAAGTTAAGTGTTACTATTATATATATATATATATATATATATATATATATATATATATATATATATATATATATTCTCCTATCCTTTCTATTTATACATCTACTACTATCCTACCTCCCCTCATGTAGCTTTCTTCTTTTCCATTTTTCTACATCCTACTTCCTTCTTTTCTGTCGACCTCCTATTTCTTATGATCATGTTATTATAGATAATTGTGTTTCATTGTTTGTTTTCGTTGTCCTTGTATTCTGAAGAAGGCCACAGGCTGAAACGTCAGTATTGTGTTGTGTTCCTCCCTTGTAAAGCTGTCTTCATACCTTGGAGTGTTTAACACTCCCCCCCCCCCCCCCACTGGTTCCTTGCTACCAGCTTTACCGCAGCATCGCAATTATTTGCCTATTCCCTCACAGTTCTGAGATGGAAAGTTGGCGGTGGAATCATCGTAGTGAGAATTGATTAAAAGGTTCGCAAGTTGTCACATTGCGACGGTTTGATTGGCTGAAGATATGTCACACAACGTGTGAGGTTGGAGTATTTAAACTTCAACAAAATTAGAACAACATTGAGAACAATTAGAACAACAATTAGAACAACAATTAGAACTAGAAGTTTATAGAGATAGAAGTCAGATCTAATATATTAAGATTTGAAAATTGAGCCAGTTAGTTAGGAAGTTAAAAATCGTCAAGTTGTAGTTTTAAGTCAGTTGAGACGTTATTAAGTAAGTTGATAGAGAGTACTAAGGATAGCAATGAACATATGAATTTTAGTTGTGAAGTGTTTGAGAGTTTTCAGGTTGTGTTTCACATTTCTGATAAACGTAAGTAAGTGATAGAGAGATTGTATGCAAGATATGCACTTATGGACATTTCAAATAGTCACCGACGATAGTCTCTTGAATGTGCAGAATTAACGATCATTAATTTAAGATAAGTGCATCCACTATAGTACGATCATGTGCCAAGAATAATAATATAGATCAATAAACTGATTATGATTATAATAAATGAGAGAACTCTGTCATGATTAACGTTGTGATCAATGTAATGTAATGTGATGTGCTGTACATGAACAATAATATATAATTTGATTAATAAGATAATAATAACATAAATCTACTATAACATTAGTTCTAATCTTGGAAACTTTACAACATTTATGGATGGAGATTGTTTTCTGTGGTACGAAATCAAGCTATCTAGCATCTTCTCTCTTTGTCGTCCGCGAACTTCCTTTTCATCTATTTTGCCTGTTGTAAGCAAGTATTCCAATTTCCCTCGTCTCATGATGTGCTCTAAAAATGTTGATTGTTTCTTTCTGATGTTTGTTATGATTTCCCTTTTTGTTTTGGCTTCTTTGACAATTTCCTCATTGGCCTTTTTTGGCTATTAAGGGAACTTTCAACATTCTGCTGAAAAATCCCATCTCGGCCTCTAATCGTCTTTTCATTTTTTTGTCCACTGTCCATGATTCCCATCCACAGGTTAGAATTGGCTCTATGTAGCACCGATGAACTCTCTTTCTCACTTCTATTGACATAAACTTGTTGTATAAGACGTTTTTTTTAAATATTCTTAAATGCTATTATGGAGCCATTTGAGCCATTACATGTCATTAAACCTTGGAGTACTGGCTAGTGGAGCCAGTCTCTAGAACTATCACATGGAGTTGTCATTGCTGTAACTGTCAATGAATGCATATTAATGTCTACAACTGTTTGTCCAAGTATGTGTCGGCTATATTCACAGAGAGGTGTTCTGCCTGGAGAGATCCGGCCTCACGTTCCAACAGACGTCAGAGAATACAACGCGAAGAGAACAACGCCGATGAGAGCCAGTAGTATGAAGGGCCTTTAATATTCATACGTGAAGAGCTGGGATGGGGGAGGGGAATCTCATTGAAATTGTATGCTACAACTAAATGAATATTCTACAAACCCAATCGACAACGTTTGGACTTATAAAATCTTCGTCAGGAGAAGAAAAACACACAATGACAAAAGTAACATGGATTAGATATCACAACACACCACACCAGAACACAATACATAAAAACATAATGTAATATGCCACGGCATGTAATAGTATGACGTAACATAACACAACAAAACATGATATAAATCAACGCTCTTTATTTAAACCTTTGTTTTTGTCCTCTAATGAAGTTTGATAAGTCGAAACGTTCTACTTTAGTCCTGTAATATATCCGTTAAGTTGCAAAATACAACTTTCTTACTAGCACCAGCCTTATCGCATTCTCACTTATAAATACAGATTATTTGAATTCGCAATCTTCTTATTCTAGTCCATAACTTGACAAACCCGGTGAAATGGGGAAGTCAAATAGCAGTCAATTTATTACATGTAACGTGTACAGTTGTAGCAATAATACAATTATGGAAAGTTGGACGTCACGAGGGACACCTCGTCTAACGAGGCTTGATAAAGTAAGTAAAGTAAAGTACCCTCGTCACGTCAAGTGGCGTATAGGGAATATGGTGTTAGTGACCATACATTTTATAGACCTTCGGCACATGAATTTTTGGGGTAATGTGGTCGGTATTACGCCCGTGCCTATTACTTTCCCAGAAATAAATTCTGTACCCATTAAAGGCTGGGTGAACCGGAAGCCGTTGGTTTGGATCGAACCCTACCTCTTGTCCTTTGTAGTCCAGTTCACTAACCACTGAACTATCGTGGCTCCCGCTTGATAAAGTGGTAACTACTATAAAAATCATTATTAGGTATTTTCAGTTTACAAAATGAACACTTACCAATTTTAGTTGTGTTTACAAGTGATACAAGAGTGAAAGCTAAGAAAAGGTTATGGAAGCACTTTTAAGAGTGAAAAAAAAGCAACGTTATTTCGTCTCAAACCTCCCCCACTTCCAAACGTCCCTGTCCTCAGATGCCATCAGTTTATAGCCATCGCTTTCCCTTCGGGACCTTTCGGCGTTTACGATCTTCACCGATCGATGGCCTCGGGGTCGAATATTTGTCGGCTTGGCCGGATAAGTAATCGCTCTCGGTTTCCAAGAGATTGGCTAGTCCGGCCTTAACTGGCCTTTAGACCTGATCTGCGAGATCTAACATCCAAGTATTGAGACTGTCGGTTGCAATGAAAACAGTTGTTTGGTAACTCCGCGTTTTCAATTTCCGTATCTCACTCAGGGTTGGAAAGCGTTCTCTACTTTCGGATTTTCTAGACAACAAATAACGCCATGATCTTCCTCTTCCATATTTTCCTTCCTCAGTTGCCTTGCAGCGTCGAAGGGAAATGTAATCTGCGGTCTTTATCTCTTTTGTTTTCCTCTGCTGCTGTTATGTTTAATAGTGTTTGTAATATTCCACCAAAGCATCTGTTTTTTTTGGTGTCGATAAGCGGGTCTGGTGTTCTCGCAACGTTTATTAAAGGCTCGTTGCGTTGTATTTTGATTTTACTTCAATATCACGTGGCCGAACCTATTTATCTGTTGTTTCTTTATGTGTTCTATTTCGAAAAATAATTCATAGCTTTTTTCTCAGATTTTCATTTTTGATCTTATCTCTAGGCTTATTTCCTGTCATTCGTCTAACACATTTCATCTCAGTTGTGGTTATTTTTCTTATTGTCCTAGCATTCAGAGTTCGGGACTGGCGTTGGGAGCACAACGTTGGTATGCGGTGATGGTTTAACAAACTGTTCTTCAGCCGCTGTGAATTTATCATCTTCGGTTCGTCTCAGCCTGGAAAATGACTGGATTCGAATGGAACGGTTGTGTTCCCTGATACCAGGGGAGGATGGATCAAGTAAGGACTCCCAGATGAAAGGATCGGAGATTTTCAAGTGATCCTCGAACACAGGCCAGGTGAGATAGAAAAAAGTAATCCTGGATGGGAGGAATGGAGGTTATCCCTGACCCTAGGAGAGGTGAGATAATAAAGTAGGTAATCCTGGATTAAAGGATTGGAAGTTTTTCACCGATCCTTGATCCCAGTAGAGGTGAGATAATAAAGTAGGTAATCCTGGATTGAAGGATTGGAAGTTTTTTACCGATCCGTGATCCCATGAGAGGTGAGATAATAAAGTAGGTAATCCTGGATTGAAGGATTGGAAGTTTTTCGGCGATCCTTGATCTCAGGAGAGGTGAGATAATAAAGTAGGTAATCCATGATTGAAGGATTGGAAGTTTTTCACCGATCCTTGATCCCATCAGAGGTGAGATAATAAAGTAGGTAATCCTGGATTGAAGGATTGGAAGTTTTTTGGCGATCCTTGATCCCAGGAGAGGTGAGATAATAAAGTAGGTAATCCATGATTGAAGGATTGGAAGTTTTTCACCGATCCTTGATCCCAGACGAGATGTAATTATAAAGTAGGTAATCCTAGATTGAAGGATTGGAAGTTTTTCACCGATCCTTGATCCCATCAGAGGTGAGATAATAAAGTAGGTAATCCTGGATTGAAGGATTGGACGTTTTTCACCGATCCTTGATCCCATTAGAGGTGAGATAATAAAGTAGGTAATCCTGGATTGAAGGATTGGAAGTTTTTCACCGAACATTGATCGCAGGAGAGGTGAGACAATAAAGTAGGTAATCATGGATTGAAGGATTGGAAGTTTTTCACCGATCATTGATCGCAGGAGAGGTGAGATAATAAAGTAGGTAATCCTGAATTGAAGGATTGGAAGTTTTTCACCGATCATTGATCGCAGGAGAGGTGAGATAATAAAGTAGGTAATCCTGGATTGAAGGATTGGAAGTTTTTCACCGATCCTTGATCCCAGTAGAGGTGAGATAATAAATAATCATAACTATCATAATAATAAATATAAATAATCATAGTAGGTAATCCTGGATTGAATCCCAATTTTCCAAATCGTGCTCACCTCTTTGACAACGGAAACTCTTATTTCTACTTATCTCAAGTGGGTCTGTCGCTCGCTGGCTATGGACACCAGTGGTTCTAAAACGTGTGTGTGTGTCAGCGGTTCTAAAACTTGCGCGCTCACGCCGGTTATCTCGCGCGGGCGGGTGGGTGGGGAAAAAAGGGGGGGGCCTTTATTGGTCGAGTGTGTTATTAGTATAATCATCATGTGCCAGGATAGCGGTTCTTGGGGGGGGGGAGGGGGGTGCCTTTATTGGTCGAGTGTGTGTTATTAGTATCATCATCATGTGCCAGGATAGCGGTTCTTGGGGGAAAAGGGGAGGACTTTATTGGTCGAGTGTGTGTTATTAGTATCATCATCATGTGCCAGGATAACGGTTCTTGGGGGAAAAAGGGGGGCCTTTATTGGTCGAGTGTGTTATTGGTATCGTTAGCATCATGTGTGAGAGGGGTATTAGACAACAGGAGGCGACATGTAAAAAAAATGCTGACAAAGCAATGACGTTGAAGGGGTATTGTTAGGAAAAGGAAAATACGACTATCTCGCGTGCGACGCGGGTGGGGGAACGGGGTTGGTCGGCACAGGGTGTGTTATTGTAGTATCGCTAACATCATATACCAGGTGTTATTGTAGCGATTTTTAGTGACACATCATCATCATGTGCCACCCTCAACAGCATCATCATCATGTGCCACCCACAACAGCATCATCATCATCAGGTGCCACCCTCAACAGCATCATCAACACGTACCCTTCATGTCCTATCATCATCATGTGCCACCCTCAACAGCGTCATCAACATGTACCCTTCATGTCCTATCATCATCATCATACCACACAAAGTATCAAACCGATTATTAGTGTCTACATTTTTAGTGACACATCATCAGCATGTGCCACCCTCAACAGCATCATCATCATGTGCCACCCTCAACAGCATCATCATGCCACACAAAGACTCTCGCTATCTCTCTCCCTCTCCATCGCTCTCTCTCTCGCTCCCTCTCCATCTCTGTCTCTTTTGCTCTCGCTATCTCTCTCCATCGCTGTCTCTATCTCTCGCTATATCTCTCTCGCTATATCTCTCCCTCTCCATCGCTCTAACTCTCTCGCTCCCTCTCCAGCTCTGTCTCTTTCGTTCATTCTCTCTCTCTCTCTCTCCCTTTCCATCTCTGTCTCTTTCGCTCTCGCTATCTCTCACTCTCCCTCTCCATCACTGTCTCTTTCGCTCTCGCTCGTTCTCTCTCTCCCTCTCCATCTCTGTCTCTCTCGCTATCTCTCTCTCTCTCTCGCCCTTTCCATCTCTGTCTCTTTCGCTCTCGCTCGTTCTCTCTCGTTCTTCTCCCTCGTCATCTCTGTTTCTCTCGCTATCTCTCTCCATCTCCATCGCTCTCTATCTCTCGCTCCCTCTCCATCTCTGTCTTTTTCGCTCTCGCTTTCGATCTCGCTATCTCTCTCCCTCTCCATCGCTGCCTCTATCTCTCTCCATCACTCTCTCAGTAATAGTGGTTCGCTATCTCTCTGTCTCACTATCTCACTCTACATCGCTGTCTCTTTCGCTCTAGATCATTCTCTCTCGTTCTCTCTCCCTCTCCGTCTCTGTCTCTCTCGCTTCTCTCTCCCTCTCCATCGACCTCTCTCTCTCCCTCTCCCTCTCTGTCTCTTTCGCTCTCGCTATCTCTCTCCTTCGCTGTCTCTATCTCTCGCTATCTCTCTCCCTCTCCATCGCTCTCTCGCTCCCTCTCCATCTCTGTCTCTTTCGCTCTCGCTATCTCTCTCGCCATCGCTGTCTCTATCTCTCGCCATCTCTCTCCCTCTCCATCGCTCTCTCTCGCTCCCTCTCCAGCTCTGTCTCTTTCGGTCTCGCTATCTCTCTCTCCCTTTCCCTCTCTCCCTCTCCATCGCTCTATCTCTCTCTCCCTCTTCATCTTTCTCGCCTATCCTCTCTTAGACGTCCAACCTATCAGGCCACCCTCCCTCTTCTCCCTTTTATCTCTCCCACATCGTTCCGCCCTCCCGTATATTTTTTGCGTCCCTCCTATTGTAACACTTGATTATTCTCACCCTTTATGCTTAGCACCTCGCCTTCCTTCTCCTAGACTTCTTTGTATCTCTCTCTCTCGCTCTCTCTCGCTCTCTCTCTCTCTTCTAACCCCTACTAGATTTCTTTCCTACCATTCGTACTTTATACACATCACCATTAATACAACTGAAATTCCTTTAATGATAACCTATCACATCGTTATGAGATAAGAGAAAACAGAAAAAAATTCAACTTACACCGTAAAAATATCACTACAACACAGACCGCTACACTGAACAGTACTATGAAAATAAACTTACGTGAATCAATCGCGCTTATAACACGAAGTTTCACATGCGACTAGTTTAAATATAATCTGGTAAATACAAGTTGGACGACACTATTCCACCCTCGACTAACATCTAGGTTAACCAATCAGAGAAGAGGATTTCTATCGGACACCCATCAACGAAATGACTGACCTCTTGATTAACTAATCAGAGAAGAGGATTACTGTTATCGTGATAACTGACCTCATTTTCAACTTAAAGTGCTGTCGAGTCTGACGCATGGGTTATTTTAAATCGATTCGGCCCCTGATACAATCCACCTAACGGGTCAATAGTGGGGGAAATAATACAAGTGGCGGGTTACTTGAACGCGCTTTGACCCCTGATGCAATACCAGGAGTTCCATGACAGTCATAAATAGTTGGACACAACGAGCAGGAAGTTATATTCAAGGTCCAAAAAGTTAGGCCAAATCACAAAAGTTTACCCACAGAACACGAAAATAAAGGCTCATATTTAAAAAGTCGACCTCAAGTAGCTACTCATATAGTCATAATAGTTAGACACAATGAGCAGGAAGTTATATTCAAGGTCCAAAAAATTAGACCAAATCGCAAACATTTTATCCCCATAACACACAAATTTAGGCACATATTCAAAACGGCGACATAAAAAACAATAAAAATCTACTCCCACACTCATACTAGTTAGAAACATCGAACTGATAGTTATATTAAAAGTCCCAAAACTTACGCCAAATCGCAAACATTTTACTACCAGAACACAAAAATGTAGGCTCATATAAAAAGGCGACCTCAAAATCTACTCACACAGTCATAATAGTTAGAAACATCGAATAGATAGCTACATCCAAAGTCCCAAAAATTACGCCAAAGCGCAAACTTTTTACCCCCAGAACACAAAAATATAGGCTCATATTAAAAAAGTCAACCTAAAAATCTACTCACATAGTCATAATAGTTAGACACAACGACCAGGAAGTTATATTCAAGCTCCAAAAAAGTTAGACCAAATCGCAAAAATGTTACCACCAGATCAAAAAAATGTAGGCACATATTCAAAAAGGCGACCTCAAAACCCTAAAAATCTACTCCCACACTCATACTAGTTAGACACATCGAACAGATAGTTACATCCAAAGTCCTAACAGTTACACCAAAACCGCACGAGATTTGCACCGTGCAAAAAAATGCACCAATTGGCACGATGCGCAAGTTTGAAACGCGCACCAGTTTGGCACAATGCACCTTCGTAAGGGGCGTAACAATCATAACAGTTATTTTTAAGTAAATTTATTGGTATGGGGATGTCTATTAGTGCCTTAATTTTTTTGGTATGGGGATGTCTATTGGTGCATTGTGCCAAACTGGTGCACGTTTCAAACTTGTGCATCGTGCCAGCTGGTGCATGTTTTTGCACGGTGCAAATCTCGTGCGGTTTTGTTGTAGCTGTTAGGACTTTGGATGTAACTATCTGTTCGATGTGTCTAACTAGTATGAATGTGGGAGTAGATTTTTAGGGTTTTGAGGTCGCCTTTTTGAATATGTGCCTACATTTTTTTGATCTGGTGGTAACATTTTTGCGATTTGGTCGAACTTTTTTTGGAGCTTGAATATAACTTCCTGGTCGTTGTGTCTAACTATTATGACTATGTGAGTAGATTTTTAGGTTGACTTTTTTAATATGAGCCTATATTTTTGTGTTCTGGAGGTAAAATGTTTGCGCTTTGGCGTAATTTTTGGGACTTTGGATGTACCTATCTATTCGATGTTTCTAACTATTATGACTGTATGAGTAGATTTTGAGGTCGCCTTTTTTATATGAGCCTACATGTTTGTGTTCTGGTAGTAAAATGTTTGCGATTTGGCGTAACTTTTGGGACTTTTAATATAACTATCAGTTCGATGTTTCTAACTAGTATGAGTGTGGGAGTAGATTTTTATTGTTTTTTATGTCGCCTTTTTTAATATGTGCCTAAATTTGTCTGTTATGGGGATAAAATGTTTGCGATTTTGGTCTAATTTTTTGGACCTTGAATATAACTTCCTGTTCATTGTGTCTAACTATTATGACTATATGAGTAGCTTTTTGAGGTCGACTTTTTAAATATGAGCCTTTATTTTCGTGTTCTGTGGGTAAACTTTTGTGATTTGGCCTAACTTTTTGGACCTTGAATATAACTTCCTGCTCGTTGTGTCCAACTATTTATGACTGTCATGGAACTCCTGGTATTGCATCAGGGGTCAAAGCGCGTTCAAGTAACCCGCCACTTGTATTATTTCCCCCACCATTGACCCGCTAGGTGGATTGTATCAGGGGCCGAATCGATTTACAGTAAGCCATGCGTCAGACTCGACAGCACTTCAAGTTGAAAATGAGGTCAGTTATCACGATAACAGTAATCCTCTTCTCTGATTAGTTAATCAAGAGGTCAGTCATTTCGTTGGTGGGTGTCCGATAGAAATCCTCTTCTCTGATTGGTTAATCCAAAGGTCAGTCATTTCGTTGATGGGTGTCCGATAGAAATCATCTTCTCTGATTGGTTAACCTAGATGTTAGTCGAGGGTGGAATAGTGTCGTCCAACTTTTATTTACCAGATTATATTTAAACTAGTCGCATGTGAAACTTCGTGTTATAAGCGCGATTGATTCACGGAAGTTTATTTTCATAGTACTATTCAGTCTAGCGGTCTGTGTTGTAGTGGTATATTTTACGGTGTAAGTTGAATTTTTTTCTGTATTTCTCTTATCTCATAACGATCTGATAGGTTATCATTAAAGGAATTTCAGTTGTATTAATGGTGATGTGTATAAAGTACGAATGGTAGGAAAGAAGTCTAGTAGGGGTTAGAAGAGAGAGAGAGCGAGAGAGAGAGAGAGCGAGAGAGAGATACAAAGAAGTCTAGGAGAAGGAAGGCGAGGTGCTAAGCATAACGGGTGAGAATAATCAAGTGTTACAATAGGAGGGACGCTAAAGATATACGGGAGGGCGGAACGATGTGGGAGAGATAAAAGGGAGAAGAGGGAGGGTGGCCTGATAGGTTGGACGTCTAAGAGAGGATAGGCGAGAAAGATGGAGAGGGAGAGAGAGCGATGGAGAGGGAGAGAGGGAAAGGGAGAGAGAGAGATAGCGAGACCGAAATAGACAGGGCTGGAGAGGGAGCGAGAGAGAGCGATGGAGAGGGAGAGAGATGGCGAGAGATAGAGACAGCGATGGCGAGAGAGATAGCGAGAGCGAAAGAGACAGAGATGGAGAGGGAGCGAGAGAGAGAGAGATGGAGAGGGAGAGAGATAGCGAGAGATAGAGACAGCGAAGGAGAGAGATAGCGAGAGCGAAAGAGACACAGATGGAGATGGAGAGAGAGGGCGATGGAAAGGGAGAGAGATAGCGAGAGAGACAGAGACGGAGAGGGAGAGAGAACGAGAGAGAATGATCTAGAGCGAAAGAGACAGCGATGGAGAGAGAGATAGCGAGAGAGAGAGATAGAGAACCACTATTACTGAGAGAGTGATGGAGAAAGGTAGAGACAGCGATGGAGAGGGAGAGAGATAGCGAGATCGATAGCGAGAGCGAAAGAGACTGAGATGGAGAAGGAGAGAGAGAGAGCGATAGCGAGAGCGAAAGAGACAGCTGGAGAGGGAGCGAGAGAGAGAGATCGATGGAGATGAAGAGAGATAGCGAGAGAGACAGAGATGGCGAGGGAGAGAGAACGAGAGAGAACGAGCGAGAGCGAAAGAGACAAAGATGGAAAGGGCGAGAGAGAGAGAGAGATAGCGAGAGAGACAGAGATGGAGAGGGAGAGAGAGAACGATCGAGAGCGAAAGAGACAGTGATGGAGAGGGAGAGTGAGAGATAGCGAGAGAGATAGCGAGAGAGATAGCGAGAGCGAAAGAGACAGAGATGGAAAGGGAGAGAGAGAGAATGAACGAAAGAGACAGAGCTGGAGAGGGAGCGAGAGAGAGAGCGATGGAGAGGGAGAGATATAGCGAGAGAAAGAGACAGCGATGGAAAGGAAGAGAGAGAGAACGAAAGAGACAGAGATGGAAAGGGAGCGAGAGAGAGAACGAAAGAGACAGAGCTGGAGGGGGAGCGAGAGAGAGAGAGCGATGGAGAGGGAGAGATATAGCGAGAGATAGAGACAGCGATGGAGAGAGATAGCGAGAACGAAAGAGACAGAGATGGAGAGGGAGCGAGAGAGAGAGAGCGATGGAGAATGAGAGAGATAGCGAGAGTCTTTGTGTGGCATGATGATGCTGTTGAGGGTGGCACATGCTGATTATTGTGTCACTAAAAATGTAGACACTAATAATCGGCTTGATACTTTGTGTAGCATGATGATGATGATAGGACATGAAGGGTACATGTTGATGACGCTGTTGAGGGTGGCACATGATGATGATAGGACATGAAGGGTACATGTTGATGCTGTTGAGGGTGGCACCTGATGATTATGCTGCTGTTGAGGGTGGCACATGATGATGATGCTGTTGAGGGTGGCACATGATGATGATGTGTCATTAAAAATCGCTATAATAACACCTGGTATATGATGTTAGCGATACTACAATAAGACACACCCAGTGCCGACCAACCCCGTTCCCCCACTCGCGTAGCACGCGAGATAGTCGTATTTACCTTTTCCTAACAATACCCCTTCAACGTCATTGTTTGTCAGCATTTTTTTTACATGTCGCCTCCTGTTGTCTAATACCCCCCTCACACATGATGCTAACGATACTAATAACACACTCGACCAATAAAGGCCCCCCTTTTTCCCCAAGAACCGTTATCCTGGCACATGATGATGATACTAATAACACACACTCGACCAATAAAGGCCCCCCCCCTTTTCCCCAAGAACCGCTATCCTGGCACATGATGATGATACTAATAACACACACTCGACTAATAAAAGCACCCCCTTTCCCCAAAAAAAACCGCTATCCTGGCACATGATGATTATACTAATAACACACACTCGACCAATAAAGGCCCCTCCCCTTTTTCCCCACCCACCCGCCCGCGCGAGATAACCGGCGCGAGCGCGCAAGTTTTAGAACCGCTGACACACACACACGTTTTAGAACCACTGGTGTCCATAGCCAGCGAGCGACAGACCCATTTGAGATAAGCCCCGGCGTGCTGCCCACTCGACCACTCGAGATAATCCCCCACGAGATAATCGGTCACCCGACCACCGGGTCAGGTCATAACAACAACAAGATTGCATCGTACCAGAAATATGCAGGAATTGTGCCATGGCACGGTGCAATGCCATGAAAATTCAGGTTAAAAACCCTTTTATATACTACTACTGTTACGTCAAACAAAGACCAAGTAATTTAGTTTCATATCTCCAGGAAGAAATAGTCGGATAGGCAATATTACATTAATCGTGCAGCGGTACGGACTAACAATTACTGATGTGGCAGAGGTGACTCGTGAATGAAAACTGCAAACATCCACAGCGGTCTCGACTACTTTGAGGTCGGAGTTCACTAGTAAAAACCTTAATGATCTAAATGTGATTATAAACGCGTACCATCTGATTGTGAGTCGCATACTATGACTTCAACTTTATAACGACAATATTGAGGAAACGAGAAACTTTGTGGGCGTGTAAAAAGACTTATCAATCAACACAGAACTGGAGTAGTCAGTCGCTAGGTACTTCGAGACTTGCTGATGAGTGGGATCTGAGCACCTATGGACATGTTCGAAGTGCAATGATGATGCCTCGCAAATAACTCAATACCTAAATAACAACATCTAACACCCTCTAAAAGATGAACCACGAATAATAATAATTATCAATAATAAAATATCTAATAGTAGGAAAAGGTAGATATAAGACAATTATAGGAAATCATGGTTTAGGAAAAAGAAATGACAGAGGAGAAAGATTAATACAATTCTGTGAAGAAAACAGGCTGATAATATGTAACACCTACTTTGAGCAAGAGAAAAGGAAACTATACACATGGAAAAGCCCTGGAGATAGGAAGAGGAATCAAATAGATTACATAATGATAAAAGAAAGGTTCCGTAACAGCGTAAAGAAAGCCAAAACCTACCCAGGAGCAGATATTAATTCTGATCACAATCCTGTAATGATTAAAATGAAAATCAAACTAAAGAGAAACAAGCAAAAATCTGATTCATCAACAAACCCACTCGACATAACAGCTTTAAATCAAAAAGATATTAAAGATACCTATACAATACAAGTAAAGAACACATACCAGAAGCTGCTAGAGGAAGGAATTGAACAATACAGAAGAGAAAATCCTGATGAAAAAGTAACAACCAAATGGCAATGCATAAAGAAAAGCATACAAAAAGCCTGCGACACCTTACCCAAAAGAGAAAAGAACAAAAAACAAAAATGGATAACTAACACCATCTTAGAAAAAATGGAAGAAAGGAGACAAGCGAAGAACACTGCCCAATACAATAAAATAGATAATGAGATACGCAAAATGTGCAAAAAGGCAAAAGAAGACTGGCTCGGCCAAAAATGTAGAGAAATAGAAACTATGGAAAGCAAACAAGACCTAAGAGGAATGCACACAGAAATAAAGAGAATGACTAATAAAAATAAAAAAGCCACAGAAGGTGGATGCATTGCAGACAAAAAAGGAAAAATGCTAACAGACAATAAGGATATCATAGATAGATGGCAGGAATATATAACAGAACTATTTCATGATCAAAGGGACAAGAAACCAGTTATAAAATGTACATCAGGCTATAAAATCTTAAAATCTGAGGTGGAAAAAGCTATAAAAACAATGAAAAGGGGAAAAGCAGCAGGACCTGAAAGCATACAGATAGAGATGATACAGGCACTTGAAGATTTTGGCATTGAAGTGATTACAGACATATGCAACGACATATACCACACAGGATACATACCAAATGAACTAAAAACATCAACTTTCATTGCATTGCCTAAAAAGAATGGTGCAGTTGAATGCAGTGACTTTAGAACAATAAGCCTAATGAGCCATGTTACAAAAATCTTGCGAAAAGTTATACAAGGAAGGATTCAGAATAAAATCAATACTGAATTAGATGAGCAGCAATTTGGATTTAGGAAAAATAGCGGGACAAAAGAAGCCATATTCTGCATGAGAACATTAATCGAAAAATACACAGAAGTAAACAAACCAATATATGCCTGCTTCATAGACTACACCAAAGCTTTTGATAGAGTACACCACAAACAACTTATAGAATGCCTAAAAGAGATACATCTAGATGACATGGATATACGACTAATATGCAATCTATACTGGGAGCAAACAGCAATAATAAAATATAACAAAGAGTTCTCTACACCCATTGATATAAAAAGAGGAGTAAGACAAGGATGCATCCTATCACCAAGCTTGTTCAATCTATACACTGAGCAAATCTTTAAAAGCATCATAGAGATGCCAGGCCTACAAATTAATGGAAAGATAATCAATAACCTAAGATATGCTGACGATACTGTACTACTAGCAGAAAATCCTAAAGACCTACAACAATTACTTAATGAAATAAACACGACAAGCAAAAAATATGGACTAGATATGAATATCAAAAAGACTAAAACTATGATCATAAACAAAGAAAATACTCAAAACCCACAAGTGGATATCAAAATTGAAGGAATAGACCTTGAGACAGTTCAGAACTATAACTACCTTGGACATACTATAACCAGTGATGGAAAATGTACAACTGAAATAAAAAAAAGAATAGGAATGGCAAAAAGTAATTTTAATGTCATGAAGGACATACTAACATCAAAACAAATAACACCAGAACTAAAACTAAGAATAGCAAAATGTTACATCTTCTCAATATTCCTATATGGTGCTGAAACATGGACATTAGACAAGAAAACAGAACAGAGAATTGAAGCCTTTGAAATGTGGATATATAGAAGAATAGGTAGAATTGGATGGAAGGAAAAGAAAACAAATGACAAAGTCTTAAAACAACTAAAAATGAAAAGAGAACTTCTGAACACAATTAGAACAAGACAAATGCGATTCTTAGGCCATGTTAAAAGACACAACAGCCTACTGAAAGTGATCCTGGAGGGGAAAATACAAGGTAAAAGAGGCAGAGGCAGACCAAGATTAACATGGACGAGTAACATCAAAAGATGGACAAATCAACCGATGACAACCTGCACCATCAAAGCAAGAGATAGAGCAAAATGGCGCTCCATGGTAGCCAACCTTCGTTGCGGAGACGGCATTCAATGATGATGAATTCAGCTCAGCTGCAGAAGAAGAAGTAGAAATACAGAAAAAAACATAAATATAAATAGGATATGTATGTGTATGTTTCAGCATATATATGCGTATTTATATGTATATAAACAAAAATAGTCACTTTGTTGATTCAACTGTTTAACAGTTACCATACCACTAGATGCTTACGCAGACGGATCACAGATTGTTTCATATTTATCGAACTTGTATCTTCTCATCAACCAACAAACACAATCTCGCGGAAGTCTCGTTTCTTTCCAAACACGCCACTCGCAAATTATAGAGATCAAGTCGTCAGGCTAGCCTAGTCTCTTGGCATCGAGAAACTCGCCACAATCAGGTGCTATTTGGATTCCACGAGACGTCACCAAGAGCTGTAACGTTTTCGAGCGAGGTGTTAGACTCGTAGGAGTTAACTTTTCTTGTACTGGAAGCCTCGAAAAAAATCGATACGCCCCGTCATTTGTTCTTAAAACTTCTGTCTTTTATTCCCAATAGGAGATGAGGGGATTGCATATTTCCGTTCAGTGCACTCCATTTTACGCACTAGAAATGTTAACATAAAAATGGAACTTTCCAGACGCGGAAAGTTTATTTGTACTTTAGTTTCAATTCTAGGTCCAGACAAATAAATTTAGAGAAACATTTTGCCGTAAAGATGTGTGTGTGTTTTATTTATCAAACTTCGTAAAGTAAATGCAAAAAGGAAGGATTTATGCGAGTTCGAACAATGATTATGTAAGCTAGAAAGAGAGAGAGAGAGAGAGAGAGAGAGAGAGAGAGACAGAGAGAGAGAGAGAGAGAAAGAGAGCGAGAGAGAAAAGAGAGAGAGTGAAACAATGATTGAAAAAAGCAAATCAAAAACTCTTCAATAACAAAACAATAATAGTTAGAATGACCTTGAAGAAAATGACGTACAATCAAATCCAGAGAATTTGAATTAATGGATGAACGATTATTTAAACACAAGTTTTGATGTAATGGACGTGCAATTAAACAGAAATACAACCTGGAGAAATGGACTACAACTAAACATAAATACAACTTGGAGAAAAGGACTACAACTAAACATAAATACAATCTGGAGAAAAGGACTGCAATTAAACATAAATACAACTTGGAGAAAAGGACTACAACTAAACATAAATACAATCTGGAGAAAAGGACTACAATTAAACATAAATACAATCTGGAGAAAAGGACTGCAATTAAACATAAATACAACTTGGAGAAAAGGACTACAACTAAACATAAATACAATCTGGAGAAAAGGACTACAATTAAACATAAATACAACCTGGAGAAAATAACTGCAATTAAACATAAATACAACCTGGAGAAAATGACTACAACTGAACATACATACAACCTGGAGAAAAGGACTGCAATTAAACATAAATACAACCTGGAGAAAAAGACTACAACTAAACATACATAAAACCTGGAGAAAAGAACTATAATTAAACATAAATACAACATGGAGAAAAGAACTGCAATTTAGCATAAATACAACCTGGAGAAAGGACTACAATTAAAAATAAATATAACCTGGAGAAAAGGCCTACAATTAAACATAAATACAAATTGGAGAAAAAGACTACAACTAAACATACATAAAACCTGGAGAAAAGAACTACAATTAAACATAAATACAACATGGAGAAAAGAACTGCAATTTAGCATCAATACAACATGGAGAAAGGACTACAATTAAACATAAATACAACCTGGAAAAAAGGCCTACCAGTAAACATAAATACAAATTGGAGAAAAGGACTACAAATAAACATAAATACAACATGGAGAAAAGGACTACAACTAAACATAAATACAACCTGGAGAAAAGGACTACAACTAAACATAAATACAACCTGGAAAAAAGGACTACAATTAAACATAAATATAACCTGGAGAAAAGGACTGCAATTAAACATAATACAACCTGGAGAAAAGGACTACAATTAAACATAAATACAACCTGAAGAAAAGGACTACAATTACAATTAAATACAAATTGGAGAAAAGAACTACAATTAAAAATAAATACAACCTGGATAAAAGAACGAAACTAAACATAAATACAACCTGGAGAAAAGGACTACAATTAAAAATAAATACAAATTGGAGAAAAGGACTACAATTAAACATAAATACAACCTGGCGAAAATGACTACAACTAAACATAAATACAAACTGGAGAAAAAGACTACAATTAAACATAAATACAACCTGGAGAAAAAAACTGCAATTAAAAATAAATACAACTTGGAGAAAAGGACTACAATTAAACATAAATACAACCTGAAAAAGGACTACAATTAAACATAAATACAACCTGGAGAAAAAGACTACAACTAAACATAAATAAAACCTGGAGAAAAGAACTACAATTAAACATAAATACAACATGGAGAAAAGAACTGCAATTTAGCATAAATACAACCTGGAGAAAAGGACTACAATTAAACATAAATACAAATTGGAGAAAAGGACTACAAATAAACATAAATACAACCTGGAGAAAAGGACTACAACTAAACATACTTACAACCTGGAGAAAAGGACTACAATTAAACATAATACAACCTGGAGAAAAGGACTACAATTAAACATAAATACAACCTGAAGAAAAGGACTACAATTAAAATTAAATACAACTTGGAGAAAAGGACTACAAATAAACATAAATACAACCTGGAGAAAAGGACTACAATTAAACATAAATACAACCTGGAAGAAAAGGACTGCAATTAAACATAATACAACCTGGAGAAAAGGACTACAATTAAACATAAATACAACCTGAAGAAAAGGACTACAATTAAACATAAATACAACCTGGAGAAAATGACTACAACTAAACATACTTACAACCTGGAGAAAAGGACTACAATTAAACATAAATACAACCTGGAAAAAAAGGACTACAATTAAACATAAATACAACCTGGAAGAAAAGGACAGCAATTAAACATAATACAACCTGGAGAAAAGGACTACAATTAAACATAAATACAACCAGGAGAAAAGGACTACAATTAAAAATAAATACAACCTGGATAAGAGGACAAAACTAAACATAAATACAAGTTGGAGAAAAGGACTACAACTAAACATAAATACAATCTGGAGAAAAGGACTACAATTAAACATAAATACAACTTGGAGAAAATAACTGCAATTAAACATAAATACAACCTGGAGAAAATGACTACAACTGAACATACATACAACCTTGAGAAAAGGACTGCAATTAAACATAAATACAACCTGGAGAAAAAGACTACAACTAAACATACATAAAACCTGGAGAAAAGAACTATAATTAAACATAAATACAACATGGAGAAAAGAACTGCAATTTAGCATAAATACAACCTGGAGAAAGGACTACAATTAAACATAAATATAACCTGGAGAAAAGGCCTACAATTAAACATAAATACAAATTGGAGAAAAAGACTACAACTAAACATACATAAAACCTGGAGAAAAGAACTACAATTAAACATAAATACAACATGGAGAAAAGAACTGCAATTTAGCATCAATACAACATGGAGAAAGGACTACAATTAAACATAAATAAAACCTGGAGAAAAGGCCTACCAGTAAACATAAATACAAATTGGAGAAAAGGACTACAAATAAACATAAATACAACATGGAGAAAAGGACTACAACTAAACATAAATACAACCTGGAGAAAAGGACTACAACTAAACATAAATACAACCTGGAAAAAAGGACTACAATTAAACATAAATATAACCTGGAGAAAAGGACTGCAATTAAACATAATACAACCTGGAGAAAAGGACTACAATTAAACATAAATACAACCTGAAGAAAAGGACTACAATTACAATTAAATACAAATTGGAGAAAAGAACTACAATTAAAAATAAATACAACCTGGATAAAAGAACGAAACTAAACATAAATACAACCTGGAGAAAAGGACTACAATTAAACATAAATACAAATTGGAGAAAAGGACTACAATTAAACATAAATACAACCTGGCGAAAATGACTACAACTAAACATAAATACAAACTGGAGAAAAAGACTACAATTAAACATAAATACAACCTGGAGAAAAAAACTGCAATTAAAAATAAATACAACTTGGAGAAAAAGACTACAATTAAACATAAATACAACCTGAAAAAGGACTACAATTAAACATAAATACAACCTGGAGAAAAAGACTACAACTAAACATAAATAAAACCTGGAGAAAAGAACTACAATTAAACATAAATACAACATGGAGAAAAGAACTGCAATTTAGCATAAATACAACCTGGAGAAAAGGACTACAATTAAACATAAATACAAATTGGAGAAAAGGACTACAAATAAACATAAATACAACCTGGATAAAAGGACTACAACTAAACATACTTACAACCTGGAGAAAAGGACTACAATTAAACATAAATACAACCTGGAAAAAAAGGACTACAATTAAACATAAATACAACCTGGAAGAAAAGGACTGCAATTAAACATAATACAACCTGGAGAAAAGGACTACAATTAAACATAAATACAACCTGAAGAAAAGGACTACAATTAAAATTAAATACAACTTGGAGAAAAGGACTACAATTAAACATAAATACAACCTGAAAAAGGACTACAATTATAATTAAATACAACCAGGAGAAAAGGACTACAATTAAAAATAAATACAACCTGGATAAAAGGACGAAACTAAACATAAATACAAGTTGGAGAAAAGGACCACATTAAAAACAAACACAACCTGGAGATAAGGACTGAAATTAAACATAAATACAACATGGAGGCCAAAATAAGGATATCAAAAGCAAGAGGAGCTTTCATTGCACTGGAAAACATATGGAAATCCAAAGAAATTAGGTTAAATACTAAAATAAAAATGTTCAACTCAAATGTTAAGGCTGTCCTACTATATCGCTGTGAAACATGGAGAACAAAACAATTGACAATCACGAAGATACAGACTTTCATTAATGAATGCTTACGCAGGATAAATGGATGGAAATGGCAGGACAAAATCTCTAACTTAGAATTATGGAAATATATCAGTCAAACACCAGTGGATAAAGAGATACAGCGAAGATGATGGCGCTGGATAGGACACACACAACGGAAGCCAACTGAGAGTATTACACAATAGGCCCTTTTTTGGAATCCCCAGGGGAAAAGACAAAGAGGAAGACCAAGGAATTCTTGGAGAAGACAGATAGAAGCAGAGATGAAAATGATGGGGAAGACATGGAATGATCTTAAAAGAATGGCAAAAAACAGAACGACTTGGAAAGTGTTTGTTGAAGACCTATGATCCACTGGGAGCTAAAAAGGTAGAAGAGGAAGAGACATCATGGAGAAAAGAACTGCAATTAAACATAAATACAACGTGGAGAAAAGGACTACAACAAAACATAAATACAACTTGGAGGAAAGGACTGCAATTAAACATAAATACAACCTGGAGAAAAGGACTGCAATTAAACATAAATACAACCCAGAGAAAAGGACTACAATTAAACATAAATACAACCTGGAGAAAAGAACTACAATTAAACATAAATACAACCTGGAGAAAAGGACTACAATTAAACATAAATACAACCTGAAGAAAATGAATACAATTGAACATAAATACAACCTTGGGAAAAAGGACTAAAATTAAACATAAATACATGCTGGAGAAAAGGATTACAATTAAACATAAATACAACTTGGAGAAAATGACTACAACTAAACATAAATACAACCTGGAGAAAGTGACTACAACTAAACATAAATACAACCCGGAGAAAAGGACTACAACTTAAACATAAATACAACATGGAGAAAAGAACTGCAATTTAGCATAAACACAACCTGGAGAAAAGGACTACAACTAAACATAAATTCAACCCGGAGAAAAGGACTACAAGTAAGCATAAATACAACCTGTAGAAAAGGACAACAACTAAACATAAATACAATGTAGAGAAAAGGACTACAATTAAACAAAAATACAACCTGGAGAAAAGGATTTCAATTAAACATATATACAATATGAAGAAAAGGACCGTAATTAAACATATATACACCATGAAGAAAAGGACTACAACTAAACATAAATACAACCTGGAGAAAAGGAATTCAATTAAACATATATACAACATGAAGAAAAGGACTACAACTTAAACATAAATACAAACTGGAGAAAGGGACTACAACTGAACATAAATACATCCTGGAGAAAAGGTCGACAATTAAATATACATACAACCTGGAGAAAAGGACTACAACTAAACATAAATACAACCTGGAGAAAAGGACTACAACTAAACATAAATACAATCTGGAGAAAAGGACTGCAATTAAACATAAATACAACCTGGAGAAAATAACTACAACTGAACATACATACAACCTGGAGAAAAGGACTGCAATTAAACATAAATACAACCTGGAGAAAAAGACTACAACTAAACATACATAAAACCTGGAGAAAAGAACTATAATTAAACATAAATACAACATGGAGAAAAGAACTGCAATTTAGCATAAATACAACCTGGAGAAAGGACTACAATTAAACATAAATACAACCTGGAGAAAAGGCCTACAATTAAACATAAATACAAATTGGAGAAAAGGACTACAAATAAACATAAATATAACCTGGAGAAATGACTGCAATTAAACATAATACAACTTGGAGAAAAGGACTACAATTACAATTAAATACAAATTGGAGAAAAGAACTACAATTAAAAATAAATACAACCTGGATAAAAGAACGAAACTAAACATAAACACAACCTGGAGAAAAGTACTACAATTAAACATAAATACAAATTGGAGAAAAGGACTACAATTAAACATAAATACAACCTGGCGAAAAGGACTACAACTAAACATAAATACAAACTGGAGAAAAAGACTACAATTAAACATAAATACAACCTGGAGAAAAAAACTGCAATTAAAAATAAATACAACTTGGAGAAAAGGACTACAATTAAACATAAATACAACCTGAAAAAGGACTACAATTAAACATAGATACAACCTGGAGAAAAAGACTACAACTAAACATAAATAAAACCTGGAGAAAAGAACTACAATTAAACATAAATACAACATGGAGAAAAGAACTGCAATTTAGCATAAATACAACCTGGAGAAAAGGAACACAACTAAACATAACTACAACCTGGAGAAAAGGACTACAATTAAACATAAATACAACCTGGAAAAAAAGGACTACAATTAAACATAAATACAACCTGGAAGAAAAGGACTGCAATTAAACATAAATACAACCTGGAGAAAAGGACTACAACTAAACATAAATACAACCTGGAGAAAAGGACTACAATTAAAATAAATACAACCTGGAGAAAAGGACTACAATTAAACATAAATATAACCTGGAGAAAAGGACTGCAATTAAACATAATACAACCTGGAGAAAAGGACTACAATTACAATTAAATACAAATTGGAGAAAAGAACTACAATTAAAAATAAATACAACCTGGATAAAAGAACGAAACTAAACATAAACACAACCTGGAGAAGAGAAAAGGACTACAATTAAACATAAATACAAATTGGAGAAAAGGACTACAATTAAACATAAATACAACCTGGCGAAAAGGACTACAACTAAACATAAATACAAACTGGAGAAAAAGACTACAATTAAACATAAATACAACCTGGAAAAAAAAAACTGCAATTAAAAATAAATACAACTTGGAGAAAAGGACTACAATTAAACATAAATACAACCTGAAAAAGGACTACAATTATAATTAAATACAACCAGGAGAAAAGGACTACAATTAAAAATAAATACAACCTGGATAAAAGGACGAAACTAAACATAAATACAAGTTGGAGAAAAGGACCACATTAAAAATAAACACAACCTGGAGAAAAGGACTGAAATTAAACATAAATACAACATGGAGGCCAAAATAAGGATATCAAAAGCAAGAGGAACTTTCATTGCACTGGGAAACATATGGAAATCCAAAGAAATTAGGTTAAATACTAAAATAAAAATGTTCAACTCAAATGTTAAGGCTGTCCTACTATATCGCTGTGAAACATGGAGAACAAAACAATTGACAATCACGAAGATACAGACTTTCATTAATGAATGCTTACGCAGGATAAAAGGATGGAAATGGCAGGACAAAATCTCTAACTTAGAATTATGGAAATGTATCAGTCAAACACCAGTGGATAAAGAGATACAGCGAAGATGATGGCGCTGGATAGGACACACACAACGGAAGCCAACTGAGAGTATTACACAATAGGCCCTTTTTTGGAATCCCCAGGGGAAAAGACAAAGAGGAAGACCAAGGAATTCTTGGAGAAGACAGATAGAAGCAGAGATGAAAATGATGGGGAAGACATGGAATGATCTTAAAAGAATGGCAAAAAACAGAACGACTTGGAAAGTGTTTGTTGAAGACCTATGATCCACTGGGAGCTAAAAAGGTAGAAGAAGAAGAGACATCATGGAGAAAAGAACTGCAATTAAACATAAATACAACGTGGAGAAAAGGACTACAACAAAACATAAATACAACTTGGAGGAAAGGACTGCAATTAAACATAAATACAACCTGGAGAAAAGGACTGCAATTAAACATAAATACAACCCAGAGAAAAGGACTAAAATTAAACATAAATACATGCTGGAGAAAAGGATTACAATTAAACATAATACAACTTGGAGAAAAGGACTACAACTAAACATAAATACAACCTGGAGAAAAGGACTACAACTAAACATAAATACAACCTGGAGAAAAGGACTACAACTAAACATAAATACAACCCGGAGAAAAGGACTACAACTTAAACATAAATACAAACTGGAGAAAAGGACTACAATTAAACATAAACACAACCTGGAGAAAAGGACTACAACTAAACATAAATTCAACCCGGAGAAAAGGACTACAAGTAAACATAAATATAACCTGTAGAAAAGGACAACAACTAAACATAAATACAATGTAGAGAAAAGGACTATAATTAAACATAAATACAACCTGGAGAAAAGGATTTCAATTAAACATATATACAATATGAAGAAAAGGACCGTAATTAAACATATATACACCATGAAGAAAAGGACTACAAACTAAACATAAATACAACCTGGAGAAAAGGAATTCAATTAAACATATATACAACATGAAGAAAAGGACTTTAATTAAACATAAATACAACCTGGAGAAAAGGACTACAACTGAACATAAATACATCCTGGAGAAAAGGTCGACAATTAAATATACATACAACCTGGAGAAAAGGACTACAACTAAACATAAATACAACCTGGAGAAAAGGACTACAACTAAACATAAATACAACCTGGAGAAAAGGACTACAACTAATTATAAATACACCCTGGAGAAAATTACTACAACTAAACATAAATATAACCTGGAGAAAATGACTACAACAAAACATAGAACTAGTTTGCAGTAACGTCGTTAATTTAGTTCTAAATAGAGTGTGTAAAACAAGTGAATCTTGTGAAGTGAAGGAAATGAAACAAAAACAAGGTCCGCTGACATATATCATCTAACATGTGGCTGGAGACTAAACTTTCACCACCACAGACAACATTTGTTGGTGCCCTCGCTGACATATATCATCTAACATGTGGCTGGAGACTAAACTTTCACCACCACAGACCACAACATTTGTTGGTGTCCTCGTTGTCATATATCATCTAACATGTGGCTGGAGACTAAACTTTCACTACCACAGACAACATCATTTGTTGGTGCCCTCGCTGTCATATATCATCTAACATGTGGCTGGAGACTAAACTTTCACCACCACAGACAACATCATTTGTTGGTGCCCTCGCTGTCATATATCATCTAACATGTGGCTGGAGACTAAACTTTCACCACCACAGACAACATCATTTGTTGGTGCCCTCGCTGTCATATATCATCTAACATGTGGCTGGAGACTAAACTTTCACCACCACAGACCACAACATTTGTTGGTGCCCTCGCTGACATATATCATTTAACATGTAGCTGGAGACTAAACTTTCACCACCACAGACAACAACATTTGTTGGTGCCCTCGCTGACATATATCATCTAACATGTGGCTGGAGACTAAACTTTCACCACCACAGACAACAACATTTGTTGGTGCCCTCGCTGACATATATCATCTAACATGTGGCTGGAGACTAAACTTTCACTACCACACACCACAACATTTGTTGGTGCCCTCGCTGACATATATCATCTAACATCTGGCTGGAGACTAAACTTTCACCACCACAGACAACAACATTTGTTGGTGCCCTCGCTGTCATATATCATCTAACATCTGGCTGGAGACTAAACTTTCACCACCACAGACAACAACATTTGTTGGTGCCCTCGCTGTCATATATCATCTAACATGTGGCTGGAGACTAAACTTTCACCACCACAGACAACAACATTTGTTGGTGCCCTCGCTGACATATATCATCTAACATGTGGCTGGAGACTAAACTTTCACCACCACAGACAACAACATTTGTTGGTGCCCTCGCTGTCATATATCATCTAACATGTGGCTGGAGACTAAACTTTCACCACCACAGACAACAACATTTGTTGGTGCCCTCGCTGACATATATCATCTAACATGTGGCTGGAGACTAAACTTTCACCACCACAGACAACAACATTTGTTGGTGCCCTCGCTGTCATATATCATCTAACATGTGGCTGGAGACTAAACTTTCACCACCACAGACAACAACATTTATTGGTGCCCTCGCTGTCATATATCATCTAACATGTGGCTGGAGACTAAACTTTCACTACCACACACCACAACATTTGTTGGTGCCCTCGCTGTCATATATCATCTAACATCTGGCTGGAGACTAAACTTTCACCACCACAGACAACAACATTTGTTGGTGCCCTCGCTGTCATATATCATCTAACATGTGGCTGGAGACTAAACTTTCACCACCACAGACCACAACATTTGTTGGTGCCCTCGCTGTCATATATCATCTAACATGTGGCTGGAGACTAAACTTTCACCACCACAGACAACATCATTTGTTGGTGCCCTCGCTGTCATATATCATCTAACATGTGGCTGGAGACTAAACTTTCACCACCACAGACCACAACATTTGTTGGTGCCCTCGCTGCCGTTACTTTACCGAATTTAGCGAGTCATGTACCCATTTTACCTTAACCGAGAGCGCCATTCTGCATACGAACCAACGTTCGCTTCATCTCCCAGCTAACGCATTACCACTTCGCTACTCACTCTCTCATTGGACTTGAAAGCAAATAAAAAAAAAGAATAGTTTAAATAAAATGATCTGCAAAGAATTCAGAAATAGCATGAATTAACGTCCGTATAACCAAATTAAAATAGAAAATGAATTAAGGAACATTGCAAAGAACTATTAAATAATTTAATAGTCAAACAAACATTTCCGTTCCGTTTCCTGTCACGCATGCGTGTCAGAACAGTTGTATTGCGTGCAAGCTCATGATGTTTAACTGCAAATATATTCTACAGTTGCCATATTTCCCACTTCGAGTTTATTGCGAGCTATTACATCTTGTTTCTCCATCAACACCAAATCTGGACTCAAAAGGAGAAGTGAATGAGACAGTATCATCTAGAGAGTCATTATCTTTTAGAGTAAATGGGAACAGAGGGAGGGGTTCTGGTAAAGTGACCATATTTTTGAAACCCTAGTCCGGGACGAATTAATTTGACTTAAATTTCCCATCAATAAAATGAAATTTCTTCCGTCTTTTTTAAGTGAATAATACATATATTTTAAAACTAATTAAAACACCTAACAATATAGGCTTATAAAACGTCATCAGGAGATTAAAAAAAAACATTAGTGATACTCACTTAAATGGAAGGTGAAGCAAAGTTGCTGTACTTTTGTGGTCAGTATTTCAGTTTACAAGATTTAAAACTTGAAGTGCATTTTACTGTTACTGTTTCCCCATATGAACAGCCTGTTCAACTTACTTTCTACACAACAACGGAATAATGTATATTTTAAAGTAGAAGAGGCGTTTACCATATTGGTAAAATTGGTAAACGTGTGTGTCCCTAATGTATTTGAACAAATCCGGGACAAAAGCTAAAAATTCGGCCAAAATCGGTACAGTGACAAATCCGGGGCAAAGGTTGAAAAAACAATAAAAAATCGAGACGTCTGGTCACGTTAGTTCTGGGCGGTCTAGGAGTAAGACTTCCGCATCTGGACACGAAGGTCCGGGGTTCGAATACCACCAAAGGCAATATAGTTTTTGCATTATCGTTGTGTCTTAATAAAAACCTGAGTCTAAGACATCGTGGAGACTTCTTTGACCATGCGGCCTTTATTCTACGGGTCCTATCGTGAGCTACCCGACATACATCAGCAATGGTAAAAATAGAGAAAGATAGTTATTTCTTCGTGGCTTTGCTCTGCCCTTATCTAAGGTAGTGAGACCCAATGTCTAACGCCTTCTCGCTATATTTAGGCAAACAGCAGGAGAGCCCGTTGACATTCTGTGTACGTTAAAGAAGCCGTGGCAGTTAATAACAAATAAACGAGTAGACTAAAAATGGTCACTGCCCGGGCTATAGGGAAACCATCATAAGAAACATATAATCAAATAAATCAGAGGATTACAAGCCCCAAATCAGGATACCTTTCATAATATGAACAGATGGGAACAAGTTATTATACGTCTCAGAACAGGACACAATCGACTCCACAGTCACATCTATACAAAATTCAAGATCGGCACCTCAGCAACTTGTACATGTGGACAGGCACTCCAAACTGCTGAACAGATAGATAGATAGATAGATAGATAGATAGATAGATAGATAGATAGATAGATAGATAGATAGATAGATAGATAGATAGATAGATAGATAGATAGATAGATAGATAGATAGATAGATAGATAGATAGATAGATAGATAGATAGATAGATAGATAGATAGATAGATAGATAGATAGATAGATAGATAGATAGATAGATAGATAGATAGATAGATAGATAGATAGATAGATAGATAGATAGATAGATAGATAGATAGATAGATAGATAGATAGATAGATAGATAGATAGATAGATAGATAGATAGATAGATAGATAGATAGATAGATAGATAGATAGATAGATAGATAGATAGATAGATAGATAGATAGATAGATAGATAGATAGATAGATAGATAGATAGATAGATAGATAGATAGATAGATAGATAGATAGATAGATAGATAGATATATAGATAGATAGATAGGTAAAGAATCTACCCGAAAATGGCAAGACTCGCGACAATTAAAAAAATGAGAGTACCTGTGAAGTTGGAGAATATCTGCCTGTATGGCGATGGACAACTGGCCACACTGCTTCCAGTGTGAAAATAGGACAAAGTGACGTTCACGTAAAGTTCAATCTCTTGGGACGGACTTCGCTTGAGATATCAAGCTGGCGGACGTAAAACAAACCAAAAAAAACAAACAAAAACAGGAATGGTAAAAAAAGTAAATGTAGCTTCAGCAGTGGACCGATTCATGATACGAGATAAAACAAATATCTACATAACGATATAACAGAAGTTCTTCTTTGGCACCAAAATAAATCAGAACAGGACAAAAGTGAAAGAAGCAAAGTAAATATTTATAATATAAATATATTTCCTTAATTGTGTCGTTGATCTCTAATTAGAAACTAGAAGACATGATATTTTGACGTTTAACCGAATCCGAAGCTGTTTCTTTCTTTATTTTGAATGACGGAGATTTCGTCTAACACAATCATAACTAAAACTATTTTTCGACGTCCCACGCGATGGAGATGTCATTTCTTACCCTGAACCCAAGTGGGGTATTTATTTCCTTTCTAATGTCCCTTTTGTTATTAAGATTTTTTACACGAATACTTGACTTAATTGGATGTGGGGAAAAAGCGTATGCGCGTCTTCAGTAAAATTGGCAGAAAAGAGAAATAAATGGAGAAAGAAAAAAAAAAACGGAATTAAAACAGATTTATGGTCCAGGATGACACTGCAATGGACAACCTTAAAGTTATGATCAGCAATCCTCTACTGGGATTCAAACGACGACGTCAAGAAAAACTAAAGAAAATACACGAACAATTTTTTTTTCTTTCAATGTTTACAATTTCTATTACTAGCTGCAATTTTACATTATTGAGTGTAATTTAATTTCACAAATTATTTCGGTTTGCTTCTATATTTTCTACTTTTGAGTCTAAAATCGTCATCTAACTAACTGCCAGTTTCTCATGTACACAGACCTCATGTCTCGTCTTTCACAAAAATTACACTTTCTAATGTTATGTTTCTCTAGCTTTAACAGAGGAGATTAACGAGTTTCTCTTTGCAGATAGGCAGATACTAATATACGGAAAAATAGAAGACCTAAAGGGCACTTAAAAAGACTTTACAGCACAGGCACTCAATGCCACACGAAGAATCAACAGCAACAATACACGATCAACGCAAAAGAGAAAAAGAACATCAACATAACGATAAAAGGCTGACATCTAAAACAAGTTGGGGAATTTAAATATCTAGGAAGTCTAGTGACAAACGACAAGCCACAAGGATTAGTTCATCGTTTATCCCTAGACCGGCCGTACTCTAATATTACGGTCTGTTGTTTGATGTGCGACAGGGACAATCTGACGACTAACTGTGTGTCTACATGTTCGGAATTGGAGTCAACAACGATGGCCTAACATCATCAAGTGCTATACATTAAAAAAAAAATATGACGATCATCACTTTCAAGAGGACGTGAACTTCCAGTATATGGTGGATAGGTGTCGGGAACAATTGAAGGCCTACCTTGAAAAGTGTTCCTCGTTGCAGTTTCCTCCTATTTCAAGTCCGGGTTGATGCAGGAGCTACTGAGTTAAGTGTTCTGTGCGCACCGTGAGCTGTGTGTCTCATCCGTTTTGATCATGTTTCGATATTCCAATTGTTTACGATGAATGATAATATCGTATGACAGGGAACAGTTGGCTGTGTTCACTTTCTGCGTGGTTTCGTCTTATGTCTTTTGGCGTGTGCTGAGCCTGCAACGATGGGGACTACAGTTACCTTTCTTTGTTTGGGAGATGAGATATTAATTCGGATGATTACGCTGGCACGGGCGGTTGAGCAATTATGGATTTTAATTATTTGCAGTGATACCGGGGCCTTCCATAACCAAATAACCAAATCCACAAGGAACAGAAAGAGACTCAAGATGTAACAAAGCGTGTCAATCATTGGACAGCTATCACCACTACTGTCCAACAAGGAGATACCTCTAGGGGCAAAACGGGTACTCTACAATAAAATCTTCATCGGAACGTTGTGCAACCAATGCCAGTCCTGGACACTTGATTCAGGAATAATAAGAAAAATAACTACCACCCAGATGAAATGTGTTAGACGGAAAACATTTTTAGAGATTAGATCAGAAATGAAGAACTGAGAAAAAGGCTAGGAATAAACCCCGCCATCTAAAGAAAGAACTAATTAAATGGTTCGATAAACTATGTAATAAAGCAGACAGATCAAAACACAACACGAGACTTCAATAAATGTTTGAGAATACCACACTCAAGGGCCGACCACGAAAAAGCTGGATTAATAGAGTATTGGAAACACTAGGAAACATAATAACATGAGAGACCAACAGAAGACCGTAAATTATATCTCCTTCGACACTGAAAGGCAAATGATGATGGAAAGAAGAAGAAAAAGAAGAAGAATGATTTAATAATTTCAACGTTTCTACCCTCAACTTTCAAACATTGGTTTAACTTCCTTCCATAAATAAACTCGTGGTGGTGAAGTAGTTAGTGATCTTGTCTGATGACCAGTTAACTCCAACTGGACAACTACTGGTCCGGATTCAGTCTCCAACTGGACGAACACTGGTCCGGATTCAGTCTCCAACTGGACGCTTACTGATCCGGATTCAGTCTCCAACTGGATGACTACTAGTCCGGATTCAGTCTCCAACTGGATGACTACTAGTCCGGATTCAGTCTCCAACTGGACGACTACTAGTCCGGATTCAGTCTCCAACTGGACGACTACTGGTCCGGATTACTCAGCCTCTGACAAAACAAATTGGACCAGAATATTATCTTATAGCCAATAGTGCGGCCTGGTGTAACGCTGGCCATAACACCAAAAAATATGTCCACTAATAATAATAATAATAATAATAATAAGATGGAGGCTAAAACAGTCTTTCATTTTCGTCGCAACACGTAGCGTATAATGTTGGCTTGTATAATGTTCACTGTCCTGAAAAAGTACATAGCAATCTATAGATTTTATTTAGGCCTACGGGCTGATAAGGAACCTCGGTGGCTGAGAGGTTAGTGTGTTCGCTTCCAGATTATAAGCGCCCAGATTCTCAGAAGTGGTGAATTTTGTTTGGAACCAGCAAGGCTACTGAGTTCACCCAGCCTCCAAGCACGGGTGTTAGAGATTCTTCAGGGAAGTAATGGCGGCCTGACGTGATATGGACCACATGATCAAAAAAACTTGCGGTGGTCATATAAAACTACAGTCACTATAGCTCGTTTCAAATCATGTGCCCAACTTCAAAACGCTATTACTCTCTAACCGTTTGTTAAAAACTTTTGAAATTTTCCAAATATTATTAGAATGCAAAAGACCCTTTAAATGTATATTTAACAAATATCTTGCAGCTGCAGTTTTCTTAAAGCGGCGATATTTCTTTGCTGTTTGTCAAAATTGTAAATTGTGAAGCCCTAAAGAATAGAAATTACCATAGTTGCTGGTCTATGATTAATTTTTACTAGGTAAAGGTGTGGCCGTAATGGGGAAATAACCTAATAAGACAAAACACCAGGAGAATTATTGTCTGCTCAGTTCGAGGACGGCTTCGCCGCTGAATGAACGGAAATGGAACACACAATGCCTCGTGTTTTCTACAAGTGTCTAATTGTGTCAGAAAGCCCACGTGGAATTCGTGCAAAAACGTCAATTGTACCGTGTATGGATTTTTAATCGTTATTTTTAACTTAAAATACTGTAAACATTAAGTTTTGACTACATCAATGGGTCGTTATAAATTTATATAAATCAAATAAGCAACATTATAATAACCAAATGTTTTTTTTTTATGAAATTAATTCCCTGTTGGGTTCTAATCATTATAACTTTACATGCAAATTTTGAAAAAATTACAAAAAGAGATTAAAAAGATATCGATTTTAAAAGTTTGGGCACATGATTTGAAACGAGCTATAACACCATATTCCTCAAACATATAGCAAGGCAGGGGAGAGAACCTTCACTTTTTTAACTCATGGGCTAACTGAAAATTCCAGTAAACTTCCAACAAGCGTGACGTTTTCAGCTTTACGACCAAGGGAGGTACATAACCATCTTCAAATTTACAAAGACTTGCGGGTAGAAAATACAGACGGAAACCCTCCAACTAGTGTGGCGTTATCAGCTACATACAGCCGGATTCACTCTACCCGCATCCGCCCCTACTGGCAAATCTGATAAAGTCGTGCTAGTTGGATGTTTTTCGGAAATTTCATGTCAGCCCGCAGGCCTTTGTAAATCTATAGATGGCAATGGGTGGTTGTGGGTAGAGTGACGTTATCTAAGAATAATAAAGAACATGTACTGGCAACAAACACCGGTCATATGAAGCAGAAATCAATTGAGAATATTTCAACAAATAATCAGTCTTAGGCAAGGTTGTGTATTGTCACCAGATTTATTTAATATGTAAGGTGATATTATTTAAGATCCATAAGGGACATGCCTGGAATAACAATTCTTCTTATTCTACTTCATCAACGTCTTCTTCTTCTTCTTCTACCCTTCAGCTCCCTATGCTTCAACAAACACTTTCCAAGCCGATCTGTTTAATGACATTCTTTTAAGATCATTCCATGTCTTCATCATCATCTCCATCTCTGCTTCCATCTGTCTTCTTCAACAATACCTTGGTCTTCCTCTTTGTCGTCTTCTCTGGGGATTCCAAGAAATGTCTGTTGCGTAATACTCTCAATTGGCTTCCGCAGTGTGTGTCTTATCCAGCGCCATCATTGTCGCTGTATCTCTTTATCCACTGGTATTTTACGGGTACATTTCCATAATTCTATGTTAGTGATTTTGTCCTGCCATTTCCATCCTTTTTTTCTGCATAAGCATCCATTAATGAAATTCTGTATCTTCATGATTGCCATGTTTGTTGTTCTCCATACTTCACAGCCATATAATAAGACTGATTTAACATTGGAGTTGAATTTTTTTATTTTTAAAATTTAACGTAGTTTTTTCGGACTTCCATATGTTTGCCAGTGCAACAAATGCACATCTTGCTCTTTATATCCTTATTTTGGTATTATTTTCTGTTCCTCAATCTTGCTCTATATTACCGAATAGATGTATGTAAGATTGTACGTCTAGTAGAGGTGTTTCTCCTATTTTTATTTGGTTATTGGAATAACAATAAGAAGTCATAAATGAATAACCTAAGTTATACAACCTTAACCGCTAGGTGTGACAATGAGTTGAAAGAAATGTTGGACATTATAGTGAAGTGAAGGACTAGCCTCAATAGCAAAAAGACAGAAGTAATGGCAGCAACGAAGAAAAAGACATCACTACAAATCACATAAAGGACAAACAGAACAACATTGAAACGGGTAAATGAATTTAAATACCTGGTAACAATTTTACCCTCAGATGGTAGATGTATAACAGAGGTGAGATATATAGAATAGCTGAGGCAAAAACAGCTTTCAAAAAAATTAGAACAATACTATGCAATTCATTTTTGACAATAGAAACAAGAAAAAGAGTTCTTAGATGTTATGTAGACCCAGTCTTAAAATATGGATGGGAATCATGAACAATATGACGACAGACAAGAAAATCACTGGAGTCTGTAGAAATGTGGTTTTACAGAAGAATGTTGAGAATACCATGGACAGCTAAGAAGAGTAATGGAAACGTTCTGGAAGAGGCCAAAGCAAGAAGAGAGCTAATGCCCAATATTAGGAAGAAACAATCATATTTTGGCTATGTAATGAGAAGAGAACAGCTAAAATATATTGTAACAACTGGGAAAATTGACGGACGAAGAAATAGAGAGTAGCAAAGAGAAAAGATACCGGACAGCTTAAGAGAATGGGCTGGCAGAATGTTAACAATAGCAATGATAAATAATTGTAGAAATCAAAAGTTGTGGAGAGATATGATTACCTACGCCAGCAGGCATGAAACTTGATGACGGTGATATGATTTTAAGTTTTGTGAGACCAGCGCCACTTATATCTTACTAGTGGAAAGACTCAGGAGGTTTTTCCCGAAAACACCTCAATGCTTGGACGTTTTGAGCTATACGAATTATAGACAGCAACGTAATTTAACCCACAATCATCCCTGCTTGCAATGCTGAAAAGTCACATGGTTTGAGTGATCCCCTCTCAACGGGCAGGCTTGAAAGATATAGGTGGCTTTTGTGAGACCTGGCATTCATTTTAAAAAAAAATGGTCGGAAAAGGGGGGGGGGGTTTCAAAATTAATTTAGCTTAGAGCCTAACCAAGTCTACATCCGACACTGATCGGGGCATCAGTAACTCAACACACATGACAGGCTGTCGGGGTCTGGATATTGGACATTCAAGTCCATAACAAGTGTCACACGCCATTGACAGTGCTGTTGCATTGATACTGGAGTTCAATTAAGAGAAGCAATGAAAGGGCAATTTAATCGCTTTAATTGGAATGATTGAATCGGCCGTAAACCTGAATGGCTTGAACCAATACAATTTGTCTAGCACATAATGAGATATAGTTAGCGTGTTAAATACCATCCTAGAGAGCAAGGTTGAAAACAAACAGACAAGATAACGACACCGATGTTATTTAACGGCAGTGAATGATATCTTCCATAATTCTCCAAGTAACTACGCTATTTCATCATCCCCCATTAGAATGACGTTCAATGATAAATTAAAGGTAAAGTACAAAACTTGAACCGGCGTCTTAGCACGTGAGTTTCCACCCATATGTGCTCGGCCGCCTATCCAGAAGTATACGTAAAGTATGGTGCTCTTGATGACGAGTGTGACGTCAAATAATTCACACAAAAATAGCGATGAGTCAAGATGAAGGAGTACTGACGCACCGTTTTTCATAAATTGCAATTGGGAATTAGACCTATCACTGAGGCGAGGTGCAGAATGGCTCTGGCAAAAGCAGCGATCCAAAAAAAGAGGAACATTCTGTGCAATCCATTTTTACCAATAAAAACAAGCAAAAAGTTCTTAAATGTTATGTAGAGCCAGTCTTAACATATGGATGTGAATCATGGACAATAGGACAACAGGCAAGAAAAACACTGGAGTCTGTAGAAATGTGGTTTTACAGAAGAATACCACGGACAGCTAAGAAAAGTAATGAAAATGTTCTAAAAGAGGCCAAACAAAAAAAGAGAACTAATATGCAATAACTGAAAAAAATAATCATAATTTTTGGTCATGTAATGAGAAGGGAACAGCTGGAATATATTGTAACAACTGTGAAAACTGAGGGACGAAGAGATAGAGGGACACAAAAAGAAAAGATACAGGACAGCTAAAAGAATGGCTTGGCAGAATGTCAACAACAGAAATGATAAATAACTGTCGAGATCAAAAGGTGTGGTGAGACATGATCACCTACGCCAGTAGGCACGGTAATTAATACTGATGACGATTTGTTATAGTGTGACTGAGCCATGATGGGCAATGAGGAGAGTAGAGAGAATAGAACGAACGCCAGAGAAAGAATAAAGGAATGCAAGAACGAAAATGAAAGGAAGGATAAGCCGAGTTCGACGTAGAATGAAAAGGAGACTTAAAGAAATTAACGAGCATAAGTCGGGTTAACAAAACCAGGTGCCGAAGACGTAACAAATGATGAAACCGTCCACAAGAGACAAGTGTCTAAACTGAGCAGGGGAATCCAAACAAATGTCGCCACGGACCAAAAGAAGTTACGTAACGCCACGAAGGAGCGATAGACCCCTTACAAACGAATGTCTGACACTTGCTGATAGAAGGTAATTCTCACGGATAAACAATAGAAACATTCGAAGTTAAGTCGCATAAAGGCGTCAAAAATAATCAAAGAAGTCACCAACGCCGAGACCTCTTTATGGCCAGCCGTGGGAAACGCTTTGAGTCTCTCTGACTAAAGGGATCAAAGAATCGCCGTAAGCTTTAAATTTGAGGGGAGAAGTTTAGGAAGAGTGACGGTTATCGACTGGAGGCCTATAGCTATAAGACCATAGACATACTTAAAAAGGAGTAGCTAACAAAATACTGATGGTAGACAGAGGAAGGATAAGACATGTATAGATAGATTCCCATGATGCCTTTTTAGCCAGGTGGGGGTGGCTAGACGGACATTAAAAAGCCATGACTTGACTTGAAACTTGACTTGAACACCTAGCAAATAGACTGACAGACGAATACGCAGGACAGGACATTATTCTGGCCGGCGATTTCAACTGTGTCTTGTCGGAAATGGACATCATAAGGGGAGATTTAAAAAATCAAATCAAGCTCACCAACAAAGACAGAGCCAATCAACTGGACATACTAAGGGCCTAATCGACAAGCACAACCTTCGAGACACATACAGGCACACGCATCCGCTAAGCCGAGAGACCACACACAATGTCCGTCCGTACAACGTTGCCAAAAGACTGGACAGGATTTATGCGCCATCGACCCACCACATCAACAAAACCGGCCACATAAACAGCGCGCTACAGTTCACAGACCATAAAGGTGTCTTCGCCGCGATAAGCAGCACACAGTCGACCGAGGTGAGAAGGTCTCCTCACTGGAAATTTAACAACACGCTGCTCCACAACCATGCATACGTCCAAAACATGACACGGCGGATCCACTCGTACACAAGCGATGGAAACGTGCATGACTCTCTGGCTCACTGGGAGGTCATGAAAAACGCAATAAGGGATCGGACAATGGTGCTGGCATCACAAATACACAACTACAGGGAGAAACAAGAACACATACTACAAAAAGCCATCCAACTAACAAAACAAAATGACAAAAACGACCCCAACCTAAGAGCACTCGAAGACGAACTATTAAAATACGAAAACAACAAACACCAAGGAGCAGTGATACGCGCACGCCAAGACACGAACATGCAAGAAACAGCCACCAAGCAGTTCTTGCAAATCGAACAATATGTGCAACGCAGCATACAGATACGAGAAATTGTCGACATGGAGGGGAACAAACAAACGGACACAGTAGAGATGGCTAAAGCCTTCGAGCTGTACTATCGACAGCTGTATACACAAGGAAACACACGGGAGGACGTACAAGACAGATATATGCAGCACACAAAGAAACTGATGGAAACCGACAAGCAATCCTTGAACGCCGAGATAACACTCGCGGATCTAACGACCTCAGTGAGAGCCATGCAAAAGAACAAAACACCTGGACCGGACGGGATCACGGTAGAGTTCTACCTACATTTCCTCCCCGGTCTTGGCCCACTGCTTCTACGGGTCGTCGCTGAATCCTTCGCCAAAGGACAGCTCCCCATGAGTATGAACGAGTCATACATCGCACTTCTCCCAAAAAACAACACCGAAAATACACAGCTGAAAAACTACAGACCCATATCCTTACTAAATGTCGACTACAAGATTCTGACAAAGACCTTAGCTAACAAGCTCAGACCGGTGTTGCCATCACTCGTCCACGACGGCCAACAATGCAGCGTACAAGGAAGAAACATGCACAACCATACCCATTTCATACGAGACATCATCACCTACGCACACGAAAAGAACATCCCGTCATCGATTCTGTCCATGGACCAAGAAAAAGCCTTCGACAGGGTGTCACATTCTTATCTACATAAAACGCTCCTCAACTGCAACTTAGAAGATTACTTTCGGCGATGGATCGCCATCCTATATTCCAAACCAGAAAGCAGGGTCCTAGTCAACCACACGCTTACGGACGCTTTCACGTTGACACAACCAGTGAGACAAGGATGCTCCCTTTCACCGCTGCTCTACGTCCTAGCCATTGAGCCGCTGCTGGAGAAAATCCGACAGGACGAAGCCATTAGAGGCACCTTCACACCAGGAGGAGGTGAAAAGAAATTGATAGCTTACGCAGATGACACAATCTTCTTTCCAACAAGCACCGAATCAATATGCCTCATCATCAACACCTTCAGAGACTTCGGAGCTGGAAGCGGGGCAAACATCAACGTACACAAATCGTCCATTATGGGAATCGGCAGGTGGAAACAGAAGACGGATTTCCACCTGGAAATGACTCCGGTCAACGCCATAAAGGTGTACGGCATCATATTCCACCAGCATCCCGGAATACGCAAACCCACATGGCGGACTCTAATCGAACAAATCACCGATACACTCCAAAAATACCAACACAAAACAGCGACCATCTTCGGAAGGAGCGTTATAGTCAACACATACATCATTCCCAGAGTAATCTACACAGCAACATTTTTTGATCCACCTCCTGACGTCATCAAAGAATGTAACAAACAAATTCGACGTTTCGTCTTCCGGAACACAATACAAAACATACAACACAAAACTCTCATACAAGACAAACGGGAAGGAGGCACTGCACTTCAAGACATTGCAGCGAAAGTCAAAGCCCTCAGGATCAGCCATGTGGGTCGCATCATCCACAGCCCAGAACGCTATACCTTCGCCCACTACTACATGGGCCTAAGACTAACAAAATACAATAAGCTATGCAACGACAAACCGCATCACTTCGGGACAATGACGTCTTTCTATAAGACCTGCGTCCAAGCCCTGAAAGGGAACGAAGGTCTGATGCACGACAAGACACGGAACATCTACAAAAATCTCGTCAAGCAGCAGCAACCACCACTCCAAGGCAGAATCAAATGGGGTTACACCTATTTACACAAAAACTACAAAAACACATTAAAAAATCTACACCAAGCAGACATCACCCCAAGAGCCAAAGAGATCACCTACAGGCTGTTGTATAACATGACACCGGTACAACCACACACGGGACGATGCCAGCTGTGCACATGCAACCCACGTGAAACAGAAGAACATATATACTACAGATGCCCAACAGTAGGGCCAACAGTAGAAGCCAAAAAAACGATTAATAGAAAACCACACAAAACAGACAACAGATATGTACAAAGCAATCATGATCAACACCATACCCACCACAACAAAAGAGATCCACGGAAAATTAATCTTTCTGTTAGCCTGGTACAGATACTTACTGTGGACCTGTCGTCTTAGCGTTAAATATGAAAAGAGGTTTGTTAATTCTGAAATTTTCCTGTATATATATACAAAAAGAAGGAAATGTTGATTATAACATAGTTTTACATTTTTAGATAGGTTTGTTTAGAATTTTAGGCTCTGTAAATTTAATTTAAACGCCAGTAAGTCTAAATCAATTTGTATCTTACCTCCTAACGCAATTTTCGGTTGGTATATCTTAGTATTAAACCAAATACAAAAGAGACCAATGTCCATGATAGTTTAAATAAGTAGCGTAATTAAGCCTTACTAACACTAGGAAATTTTAGTTAAGTTAGGAATACTAACACTAGAGGAAATAAAGGCAATGCCCAGGGAATCCACGATGTTGAAACGATTTAAACAAACAAATCTCCTGCCTCTTCATCATATGAGTGCAGGAGGAAATATAAAACACGAGGTGGAAAAAAAAAGAAAAAAAAAGAAGAAAAAAAAAAAAGAAAGGAACAAACAGATACCGGCTTCAAGGCAGAAGATAGAGTTAGGACTTAGACAAATGATACAGTTCGTTAGAGGATTTTGTGATACGTTTTGGACTCTGAAGTATAATAGTTGAAAGAAGTCCAACTGTGTAATTAGAGATCAAGTCAGGATACGAGCAAGTTCCTCAGAATCACCAGATAGAATTATGCATATGTTACAAAGAACGCTATACGATCACAAAGTTACTGACAAATAATTATCGCCTGTCGGCTATGTCCAGTAACACAGTTTTTATAAGTGAATATATGAAACATGTTGAGTGAATCAGGGACATTGCCAAACTATTGTAAAACAGTTAGAAATCACGAATAAAGACTTTGTTTATCTTGTTCGAAAACTATAATAATTTGAGTTGTGTGTGTCTCACTATAGAGAGAATTTATGAAACAACGAGATAACGAAACATCAGAAGCCTGTCCGATTCATAACTAATCAACAACGACAACAACAAAAAGAAACACTGTAACAGATTAGACCTATATAGCTTTAAACGGAGGAAATAACGACAGATGGAAATTTAGTGTGTCATAATAATGAACCTATTTCAGGTCCGATAACGGAGATTACACTCGGCATAACTTTGAACCAATGGAAATAAAGACATTGTGATTTAAGTTTGAAATTTCCTTGAAGCAATGGAATTAACGACATTGGACCTTAAGTTTGAAACATTGTTGAAGCAATGGAATTAACGACATTGGACCTTAAGTTTGAAACATTGTTGAAGAAATGGAATTAACGACATTGGACCTTAAGTTTGAAACATCGTTGAAGCAATGGAATTAACGACATTGGACTTTAAGTTTGAAATAACTTTGAAACAACGGAAATAATAATATTGGACCTGAAGTTTAAAGCAACTTTGAAACAACGGAAATAATGACACTGGACCTTAAGTTTAACATAACTATGAACCAGTGTAAATAACGATAGTGGACCTTCATTTTCACGCAACATTTAACAAATGGATACAACGACCTTGGACCCTAATTTTGACATAATTCTGAAATAATGGAAATAACGACGGTGAACTTTACCTTTGTCGTAACTTTCAACCGATGGAATTAACGACGTTGGACTGAAGTTTGACATAACTTTGAAATAAATTTATAGATTTAATAGCAACATTGAACGATAACTTTAACATAACTATGGACCAATGGAAATAACGACAGTGAACCTTAAGTATGACATCAATTAAAACCAATACAATGGAAATTGAGTTCGTTGTCCATAGTAAAGACAAAAGACAAGCGTTTGATATTTTTTTTTTCATACGCCAGCTTTTACCTCTG